>CM046879.1:33909126-35109126 GCA_025667525.1 Glebionis coronaria
ATATATATATATATATATATATATATATATATATATATATATATATATATATATATATATATATATATATATATATATATATATATATATATATATATATATATATATATATATATATATATATATATATATATATATATATATATATATATATATATATATATATATATATATATATATATATATATATATATATATATATATATATATATATATATATATATATATATATATATATATATATATATATATATATATATATATATATATATATATATATATATATATATATATATATATATATATATATATATATATTTGCGTTCAAGTAAGAACCACATTTAACGGAAAAAACAATAAGAACCGACTATAATTTAACATGGCACCAACATTTAATATGTAAAAGTGAAATAGCTAAACTAAAATAGAATTATAAACTAATATAAAAAGGGTATTGTGGGTACTAGTTCTCCTATTTCTTTTGTAACCGTTTACACAGCCTCATTCACCCATAATAAATTAAGTGTGCATAATTCTTAGATCTGTTTCTTTCTACACTTTCTTTTTCGGTGTATGAACTGATTGATATACTTTATTCTTTTTATTTAAACATTTTTTATAAAAAAAAGGTATTGTGTATCTAATACTAGTTTGTCGTAGACTATACATTTATATGTATAGAATTAACGTATAAGCTAAAGACTTAATACTTACATTTTTTGTAGTTTCTCCAGTTACGTACCTGTCTTTATGGTTGTGTAAATTTGAAAATGTATCACATGGTCTTCTTAATTTGTTATGTATTTTTTTTTGAAAAAGTTCATTTTGAACCATATTTTTAATATAAACCAAATCAATCAAATACAACTATCTTTTTCTTCATCTAAAAAAAATTATTTTTTAAAAATTAAATATCTCACAAATCGTTAATAATTACGCAAAATAAAACATACAAGCGTGACGAGAATTAAATCATCATTCTATCGAATGACACCTGTATATATTTTTGATGAACTTTTCTTTTTTAATAAAATCATATGTGATTCACATCACGAATTATATATATGATTTTGGTAAATCAAATGTGATCCGTGATACGAATCATATATAATTTTGTTCGGAAAAAAAAGTTCGTCGAAAGTATATACATATGCTCCTCGATAGAAAGATAATTTAATTAAATTCTCGTTGTAATTGTGTATTTTTTTGTCACTTGATGATTTACTGTTTGCGAGATATTTTTTGTCATCTATGCTAAAAAAAATAGTCTGGATTGATCTCAACTCTCTTTTTTATACGTAGTAGTTGCGTTTTTTAGTTAGTTAGGTGGGATACGTATTATTTAGTGTTTTTGGTTAGGACATCTAACATCAATTCCAATAGAAACAAAAGCTTTCATTTCATCAAACAAGAATTACTCCCCTCTCTTTTAATCTCTCATTTCCTTCTCATCTACAACAGTGGCGCGCCAATTTCAAATTCTTTCATTCACACAACTTTAAAAGTGAAATATATTCGCATTTGATCTATTCTTCTTTTTCCAAATTTACTTTTGTTCCTTCGTTAGACTAGGAATTATTAGTCTTCTTTTTATAAGTGAAATATATTCGCATTTGATATGAAAATTCAGTGAATGTGTTTTTCCACGGTACTTCTATATCATGCGTTGTTGAATGATGACTGCGTTTTTGTTTGTATTAAATATGCAAAAAAAAGTTAGTGTCGTTAGAAATGTATCATAAAATTTATCGTGTCACAAATTTAAATTATCGATATAAATATGTTGGAAAATGAATGTGTCAACGAAAATTTACGTGGCTAAAACATTAACATATCACTATGTATGTACTAAAAGACTACGCGTCTAAAAAATGTGCTATAAAATTTTCGTGCCATTATAAATATATCAAAAGATCATGTGTTTCACAAAAGAACTGTAAAAAGAATGAATGTTTCGCGACAAAATTTATTTTTGTGTGTCATAGAAATTGACGTGTGACTATAAATATATGATATAGATTTATCTGTCAAGCATTGAAAAAGACCAAAAAAAAATCTATAAAAACTCTATAAATAGTTATTGCCGGAAGTAAACAAAAAGGTAAACAAAAATTATGCAAAATAATATAAATTGGGAAAAGGTAACGAAAAGAAAAAATAGAATTACATGATTTGTATTAAAATTTCATTGTAGGTAAAAATGGCATTAAATTTTCAAGTACAAATATTAATGATACATTTTTAGTGACACATAAATATTAGCGACACATTTTTAGTGAAAATTTAGTTTTTCAACATTTTTATTTTCATAGCAATAAATTTAGTGACATAATAATTTTATTGACACATGCTTTGTGAGACGCATAATCTTTTAGTGATAAAAAAGTCAAAATAATTTAGTTTGTTAATTAAAATATGAAATAAAAATTGATGTGTCACTATATATAAAATAACAATCTGTTTATCTCTATTATAGAGTCTATATTTATCAAATAATATCATATGACACTTTGTAAAAAAATTAATATGTCGCTAATGTGTCAGGAATAGTCTGCCAAAAAAACATGACATAGTAAATGTAGTATCACCACCTCTAAGTTGAGAAATACATTAACAAATACCTAGAATTTATCATCAGAAATTTAAGATTAAAAGTTAAATTTAAAAGTAACTATTAAAGTAATTCTAATACCAATATTTTTACGTTATAAACTTTAACAAGAGTATACCAACCTTTTAATGTGCAAATTACCACTATTGTTACTACATTATTACAAAAATTCCATTAATAATTAATTAAATAATTAATGTTAAATCTCATTTTAATGTGCAAATTGCCACTATTTTTACTTTAACAAGAGTATACCAATCTTTTAATGTGCAAATTGCCACTATTTTTACGCTATAAACTAGTTTAGTTCAGTTTTTAAGTTAACTCAGATAAAAAATTAACCGAACCGAATGACACCTCTATGGTCATCATCATGGGATGTTTTTGTATAGTTTGCTTAGGTGGCTACATTATTACGTAGTAGTTTGTAAGGTTTGTGGACTGCTTCTTCGACCTCCTCACGACATCTCGTATATGCTTATATCGACATCTTATAGACATAGTCGAAGCCGGATCATTGGTTGCAACCTGTGCAATGGCACATGGTCTCCTTTGGTGAAAAAGTTTGTTTTATTTTCTTAGTTCAAGTAAATATCTCTAAAACCAATGTATATGCTTATAACCTAATGAAACTTAACCCATTTGAAAACTTTATAATCTAAGTATTAGAAAAATAAAATTATGACTTTAATAATACCTATCACTCCATCCCAAAATATTTGTCCACGGACAAAAATCATAAAGTTTAAAAAAATATCACTTTTACAGTTTTCTATTTTATACTTTTTGAATAATGACATTTTTACCTTTAATCAATTAATTTTATACTTCTTTATTATTTGTAATAATAACCATAAGTGAGAGTAATATGGTAAACCTGAACAAAATTTTCTATCCATTTTTAGAAGTGGATAATAATTTTGGCACATCCCTAAAGAGCAACCACCTTATCATTCCAATGGATGTTTCTAGAAACCTAAACCCTACTCTATAAAAAGATCCATTTTAATTAATTATGTCAAAACATTCATCATTTCAAAGATATCTAGAAACCTAAACCCTACTCTATAAAAAGATCCATTTTTATTAATTAGGTCAAAACATACATTATTTCCAAGATATACTTTTACTTTCCTGTCGTTATTTTGTTTTAACAAATATAATGACAAGTATAATGAGATGAACCTTACTTTTACAAATGATTATCCTTAAATATCCTAAAAAGTTAAAAACTTTTTGTTAAAAAAACCTTTTGATTTATATAAGTTTATACATCAAATCATTGGTTATTCATATATAACACATTCACTATGATTAAAAGATTTTATTTAACTTTTTATAAACATTTGATAAAACATCTTTTTTATAAATCTATAGAAAAAACAAATGTTTTGTTTTAAAAGACATATTTAGTTTGATTTTTATAGAAATAATCATATAAAAACTAATGATTTGATATAAGTTTTATAAAATACATTATCACTTTCAAAATATTTTCTCGCTCAAGTCACATTACATTTTTCACATGAGTGTTGATTGTTTTCTGTATTCCTTGTCATTTCCCATTTTATATATTATTTATTATTTTTTATGTTATCTTTATAGCTGGGTTGTTATGTATAAATTTTCGTCTATATTTGATGATTTATAGTTGCAAAATTGAACATTTGTGATGAAGTTTTAAGTTTTTTGATAAAAAGTTGGTGTCAAAATCTATATACACTAAAAAGTTGTTGCATTTTAAAGATATGTTCTTTTAATTTGTTTTTTTCTTTTTGATTTTTTTCTAGGATCTTGTTCGGTAGAACTGGAGCATCTCAAGATAAACCTGCAGACTGGCTCACTAGGTAAGGGTACCCTTATTGGTACCCCCTTACCCCACAAAAAAGGTACACAAAATACACTATTTGTGTACTTTTTGTCTCCCAGATTTTTTCTTGAGAGGTTTTTTTATCAGTTTTGTTCCGTATTTTTGTCAGTTTAACAGTTTGACCTGTTAAACTTTATTTTTTTGATTCTGTATTTTCCGATTCACAGTTTTATAACAAAACCAAAATTAAAAAAAAAATTATAAAATTAAAAAAAAATTAAAAAAAATAATTCAAAATGGTATAAATGGGAGTTTTGGGGGTCATAATAGCCTGACCCAACCTTTAATTTGTTTGTATTTTATTACTAGTAACTAGTAGTTAGGGTGCTTGGTTCGAAGTTTTATAGAGTAAGGTTTGTATTTTATTACTAGTAATTAGGAGGGTCTTTGGTTGGATGTTTTATAAAGTAAAAAAAGATAAGGATGATAAATTATGATGTTAGGTAAATCAGTTCTTCATGTTAAACATTAGAACTACTAGAATAGTACGTAGCATTTAAACATATTTTAATGTTATACAGTTTTGTAATGTTATACAGATTTCATTACCATATTTTGCATGTTATAGTCTTATACAGTGTTTTGTGTTATACAGTTATTACTACTACAATAGTACGTACTACGTAGTATTTAAACATTAGAACATGAATATCGATAGTTTAATTACACCTACTTTTGTAAATCCTTTGTTCATGTTAAACCAAGCAGCCCCTTAAGTTTTAGACTTTTTTCACCATCATTGTTAAAATATATTGCATTGCTAGATTTTTAACCCGCTTTTTTTAGTGCCAGGGATAACATCAACAGGACTCTACAGGGTGGACAGTAGCTAGCGCGTCCTTCGTGCTAACAGTGACACCCCAGTACCACTTCCATCAAACTGAGAAGCATTTGTATGAGCCGAAGCCGAGGTATGTTGTGGCATGTGGTGGAATCATTGTTGGTGCTGGGATTCTTGGTTTCCTCATTCTGGAAGTATTTGAGCACACCATCAAACATCCAATGAAGAACTGGCTTAACAGGGTCACCCTCAGCTTATTCCAGCTCGTTGTCGCAACCCTTCCACCGTTATTCTTCTCGTCTTTATTCTTAGAAGAACAAATCAACTGGAAATCTCTAATGGTTTCTGCTACATTTTGGGTCGCATTGTCATTAGTCCGTTCAATTCAAACTCCATTCGGATTGGAAGCTGCAAACAACCCTGCAGCTGAAGCCGCGGCACAATTCTTGCAACTCTTACTGTCACATAACAGCCACCTAGCAATACCTAGACTTGATCGTGATCTGTTGGCGAAAGGAGTTGAGTGGATTTCTAGAGGAACCACTCCCAAGACTAATTTGCCAACTGTTGCTTTTGTAGATGCCACTGCCATCTTGAGGTTGGAGTTATTGAAGAATCCCGAAGTTTTCATAAGTATGCCTTCGAATGAGCATTTTGGGAGGGTGCTTAACCTAGCCTGCAGAGGCTGTGCTGCTGATCTTATCGTATGACTTGTTATTTTCCCCCTTGTTTTAACACTTATGTTTTGTTGCTTTTTCTATTTGATGTATTTTAAATTTGAAGTAACTCTGTTTTGAGAATATTATCATCAGTTTAAATTTTGGTCATTTGTATATGAGACATGAAATAGGCAGATAACTAATTTTATAGTCTAATCTCTAATTTGACTATCCGACTTATTCTTGTCATTTAAGTGATGATTACATAGGGAGGACACGTTTTAACATGCCAGATAAAATTTTTTTACTGTATCATCATAGTTAAAAGTTACCATCAATAAAGTTTTCAAATTTAAATGTCATTTTTGGTAACTTTAATGGTTTCTTTTGCCTAAAAAAAGTTTTCTTTTGCTAAATTAGAAATTGGACCAAAGTTGGCTCGGTTTTATTCAATTATCCATTAGATTATCACCTTTTACATCCTTTGCTCAAGTTAAAAGAAAGTTTTTCAAGAAAAAAGCTCGAAAGATACACCAATTGTTACTCAATCTAAACAATATATTTCACAAATAAATGACATATCTGTTTCATTGGAGAATATGCTACGCAAGTAAATGTCATATATTTACTGTAACACTCAAAGCAATATTACTCCGTATCATACTACGATTAGATGTTTCGTCTATGTTTAACAATAGCTAAAAGACACGTAAAATTTATGAGTATTTTAAAGAAAAAAAATTGATGCCCTTAAGGATGATAGTGTGTATAAATTTTAAGTTTTGACAACACCACTAATTTTGTTCGGTCCAACTAAACCTTTATATGTTTACTATAACAATTTTGTGTATTGGTTGAGTAAAAATATTTCTTCAATTAGGATGTCAATCTGAAACGAAACATTCACTCAAATATTTAAATTGTGTTTTCAAAGTTTATGTTAAATTTAATAGTATATTTTGTTGTTCAAAAGAAAACTAAAAAAATCATTTATCATTAGTGATAGAGGTGCACTTGTTCAAAAGAAAATTAACAATTGTGTACTATCAATAAAGATTATCATTATGAGATCAGTCATTTTGTAATGTCAAGTTCAAATTCAAGTTAATTCGATTTGTAATTTCATAAATTTCAATTAACAGTTTGATACTTTGATGTAAATTATGTATCATGCATCATGCATTTCAACTAACAAATTTCTTGCATTAAATTAATATCTCGAACATACTAAATAGAGCTAGGGGTTGAGTATCTGGACTAGCGACCAGGACTGAATCAGAAAACCGGATCAGATCGACCTAATTAGATTGAACAATTTCAATCCGGTTCTCGGTCTAGGATTTTAGACTAATTCGGTCTTTGGTCTGGTTGGTCCAATTCGGTTCAGTCTTATTAAAATACCGTCGATTATGTTTAATAAGACTGAACCGGACTAAAAGCTGAACCGATAGTCTAGTTTTGATCGATCCGGTCCAATCTGCGCAAATGATCACCCCTAACTAGAGCTACTTGAATCATTATTTTATAACCGATGAACCAAAATCCATCATAATCCAAGGTCTTAACCAAAAATAAAAAACAACATTTCAAACTTTAGAGAATTTTAATAGATCCACCGCACACAACTACAAAACTACAATCAAGAAATTTAATGTAAAAAAGTTATCTACGTTTTTTTATTTGGTTTAACTTATAATTCTTAACTAAACAGTTAAGTTACAGTATAAATCAGGGCCGGATTTAAGCAAGTGCGGCAGGGGCGACCGCACAGGGCCTCCAAATTTTATGGGCCTCCGATTTTCAAACTTCTTATAGACACAGTCGAAGCCGGATCATTGGGTGCAAGTTGTGCAATGGCATATGGTCTCTTTTAGTGAAGTAATTTGTTTTATTTTCTTAGTTCAAGTAAATATCTCTAAAACCAATGTATATGCTTATAACCTAATGAAACTTAACCCATTGAAAACTTTATAATCTAAGTATTAGACAAATAAAAGTATGATTTTTGTAATAACTATCACCCCATCCCAAAATATTTGTCCACAGACAAAAATCATACAGTTTAAAATAATATCACTTTTACACTTTTCTATCTTATACTTTTTGAATAATCAAATTTTTACCTTTAATCAATTAATTTTATACTTCTTTATTATTTGTAATAATAACCACAAGTGAGAGTAATATGATAAACCTGAACAAAATTTTCTATCTATTTTTGGAAGTTGATAATAATTTTGGGACATCCCAAAATAGAAAACTGGATAATAATTTTAGGACGGGAGTAGCAAAGGTATAACCATTAAGCGAGTTTGATTAAATAGAATCAAAACAATATTAATAATACAACAAGGACCAAAAATGCAATTTGTCTAATGAGCAACCACCAGATCCATTTTAATTAATTAGGTCAAAACATTCATCATTTTCAAGATATACTTTTACTTTCTTGCCGTTATTTTGTTTTTCCAAATATAATGACAAGTATAATGAGGTGAACCTTACTTTTATAAATGATTATCCTTAACAATCTTAAAAAGTTTAAAACTTTTTATGAAAAAAACCTTTGATTTATATAAGTTTATATATATAATCATTGGTTATTCATATATAACACATTCAGTATGGTTAAAAGTTTTTATTTAACTTTTTATAAACATTTGATAAAACATCTTTTTTATATATCTATAGAAAAAACAAATGCTTTGTTTTAAAAGACATATTTAGTTTGATTTTTATAGAAATAATCTTATAAAAACTAATGATTTGATATAAGTTTTATAAAATACATTATCACTTTCAAAATATTGTCTCACTCAAGTCACATTACATTTTTCACGTGAGTGTTGATTGTTTTCTATATTCCTTGTCATTTCCCATTTTATATATTATTTATTGTTTTTTTAAGTTATCTTTATAGCTGGGTTGTTAGGTATAAATTTTCGTCTATATTTGGTGATTTATAATTGCAAAATTGAACATTTGTGATGAAGTTTTAAGTTTTTTGATAAAAAGTTGGTGTCAAAATCTATATACACTAAAAAGTTGTTGCATTTTAAAGATATGTTCTTTTAATTTGTTTTTTTCTTTTTGATTTTTTCTAGGATCTTGTTCGACAAAATTGGATCATCTCAAGATAATCATGCAGACTGCCTCACTAAGTAAGCGTACCCCTATTGGTATCCCCTACCTCACAAAAAAGGTACATAAAGTACACTATTTTTGTACTTTTTGTCTCCCAGATTTTTTCTGGACAGTTTTTTTATCAGTTTTTGTTCCGTATTTTTGTCAGCTTAACAGTTTTGACTTGTTAAACTTTATTTTTTTGATTCCGTATTTTCCGATTCACAGTTTTATAACAAAACCAAAATTTTAAAAATAAAAAAAATAAATATAAAATAAAATTCAGGGGGTATATATGGGAGTTTTGGGGGGGTCTTAATAGCCTGACCCAACCTTTAATTTGTTTGTATTTTATTACTAATAACTAGTAACTAGGGTGCTTGGTTCGATGTTTATAGAGTAAGGTTTGTATTTTATTACTAGTAATTAGGAGGGTCTTTGGTTGGATGTTTTATAAAGTAAAAAAAGATAAGGATGATGAAATATGATGTTAGGTAGTATTATGTACCTTTTCTTTTATTCTCTTTTTACAGCCATGATCTCATGTCCATTAGATTTGATTTTTAATTTTTACCTAAAAAATCAAACTTTTGTATTTCATTACTATATTTTGTATGATATACAGTTATTGCAGCTTGTAAATCAGTTCTTCATGTTAAACATTAGAACTACTAGAATAGTAAGTAGCGTTTAAACATATTTTTATGTTATACAGTTTTGTATATGTTATACAGATTTCATTGCTATATTTTGCATGTTATAGTGTTATACAGTGTTTTGTGTTATACAATTATTACTACTAGAATAGTACGTACTACGTAGTATTTAAACATTAGAACATGAATATCGATAGTTTAATTACACCTACATTTGTAAATCATTTGTTCATGTTAAACCAAGCAGCCCTTTAAGTGTTAGACTTTTTTCACCATCATTGTTAAAATATATTGCATTGCTAGATTTTTAACCCGCTTTTTTTTAGTGCCAGGGATAACATCAACAGGACTGTTTCCACAGGGTGGACAGTAGCTAGCATGTCCTTCGTGCTAACCGTGACAGCCCAGTACCACTTCCATCAAACTGAGAAGCATTTGTATGAGCCGAAGCCGAGGTATGTTGTGGCATGTCGAGGAATCATTATCGGTGCTGGGATTCTTGGTTTGCTCATTCTGGAAGCATATGAGCACACCGTCAAACATCCAATGAAGAACTGGTTTAACAGGGTCGCCCTCAGCTTATTCCAGCTTGTTGTCACAACCCTTCCACCGTTATTCTTCTCGTCTTTATTCTTAGAAGAAAAAATCAATTGGAATCTCTAAAGGTTTCGGCTACATTTTGGGTCGCATTGTCATTAATCCTTTTAATTCAAACTCCATTCGGATTGGAAGTTGCAAACAACCCTGCAGCTGAAGTCGCGGCACAATTCTTGCAACTCTTACTGTCACAGAACAGCCACCTAGCAATACATAGACTTGACCGTGATCTGTTGGCGAAAGGAGTTGAGTGGATTGCTAGAGGAACCACTCCCAAGACTAATTTTCCAACCGTTGGTTTTGCAGATGCCGCTGCCATCTTGAGGTTGGAGTTATTGAAGAATCCCGAAGTTTTCGTAAGTATGCCTTCGAACGAGCATTTTGGGAGGGTGCTTAACCTAGCCTGCAGAGGCTGTGCTGTTGATCTTATCGTGTGACTTGTTATTTTCCCCCTTGTTTTAACACTTATGTTTTGTTGCTTTTCCTATTTGATGTATTTTTAATTTGAAGTAACTCTGTTTTGAGAATATTATCATCAGTTTAAATTTTGGTCATTTGTGTATGAGACATGAAATAGACAGATAACTAATTTTATAGTATAATCTCTAATTTGACTATCCAACTTATTCTGGTCATTTAAGTGATGATTACTTAGGGAGGACACGTTTTAACACGCCCAATCAATTTTTTTTACTGTATCATCATAGTTAAAAGTTACCAACAATAAAGTTTTCAAATTTAAATGTCATTTTTGGTAACTTTAATGGTTTCTTTAGCTTAAAAAGGTTTTCTTTTGCTAAATTAGAAATTTGACCAAAGTTGGCTCGGTTTTATACAATTAGCCATTAGATTATCACCTTTTAGATCCTTTGCTCAAGTTAAAAGAAAGTTTTTCTAGAAAAAAGCACGAAAGATACACCAATTGTTACTGAATCTAAACAATATATTTCACAAATAAATGACATATCTGTTTCGTTGGAGAATATGCTTCGCAAGTAAATGTCATATATTAAATATAACACTCAAAGCAATATTACTCTGTATCATACTACGATTAGATGTTTCGTCTATGTTTAACAATAGCTAAAAGACACGTAAAATTTATGAGTATTTTAAAGAAAATAATTGATGCCCTTAAGGATGATAGTGTGTATAAATTTTAAGTTTTGACAACACGACTAATTATGTTCGGTCCAACTAAACTTTTCTATGTTTACTATAACAATTTTGTGTATTGGTTGAGTAAAAATATTTCTTCAATTAGGATGTCAATCTGAAACGAAACATTCACCCAAGCATTTAAATTGTGTTTTCAAATTTTATTTTAATTTTAACAGTATATTTTGTTGTAAAAAAGAAAATTAAAAAACTCATTTGTCATTAGTGATAGAGGTGCACTTGTGATTTATAACTATGTACTATCAATAAATATTATCATTATGAGATCAGTCATTTTGTAATGTCAAGTTAATTCGATTTGCAATTTCAAAAATTTCAATTAACCGTTTGATACTTTGATGTAAATCATGTATCATGCATCATGCATTTCAACTAACAACTTTCATGCATTAAATGAATATCTCGAACAGACTAAATAGAGCTAGGGGTTGAATATTTGGACTAGCGACCTAGATTGAATCGGAAACCCGAATCAGATCGACCTGAATTAGACTGAATAATTTTAATCCAGTTCTCGGTCTAGGATTTTAGACTAATTCGGTCTTTGGTCTGGTTGGTCCAATTCGGTTCGGTCTTATTAAAATACCATCAATTATGTTTAATAAGACTGAACCGGACTAAAAACTGAACCGACAGTCTAGTTTTGATCGGTCCGGTCCGGTCCAATCTGCGCAAATGCTCACCCCTAACTAGAGCTACTTGAATCATTATTTTATAGCCGATGAACCAAAATTCATCATAATCCAAGGTCTTAACCAAAAATAAAAATCAATATTTCAAAATTTAAAGAATATTAATAGATCCACCGTACACAACTACAAAACTACAATCACGAAATTTAACGTAAAAAGTTATGTACGTTTTTTATCTGGTTTAACTTACAATTCTTAACTAAACAGTTAAGTTACAGTATAAATCAGGACCGGATTTAAGCAAGTGCGACAGGGGCGACCGCACAGGACTTCCATATTTTATGGGCCTCCGATTTTTAAACTTCTTATAGACACAGTCGAAGCCGGATCATTGGGTGCAACCTGTGCAATGGCACATGGTCTCTTTTAATGAAGAAGTTTGTTTTATTTTCTTAGTTCAAGTAAATATCTCTGAAACCAATGTATATGCTTATAACCTAATGAAACTTAACTTTATAATCTAAGTATTAGACAAATAAAAGTATGATTATAATAATAATTATCATTCCATCCTAAAATATTTGTCCACAGACAAAAATCATACAGTTTTAAAAAAATATCACTTTTATAGTTTTTTATCTTATACTTTTTGAATAATTACATTTTTACCTTTTATTAATTAATTTTATACTTCTTTATTTTTTGTAATAATAACCACAAGTGAGAGTAATATGGTAAACCTGAACAAAATTTTCTATCTATTTTTGGAAGTGGATAATAATTTTGGGACATCCCAAAATGGAATACTGGATAATAATTTTAGGACGGGAGTAGCATAAGGTATAACCATTAAGCGAGTTTGATTAAATAGAATAAAAAAAATATTAATAAAACAACAAGGACCAAGAATGCAATTTGTCTAAAGAGCAACCACCTTATCATTCCAATGGATGTTTCTAGAAACCAAAACCCTACTCTATAAAAAGATCCATTTTAATTAATTAGGTTAAAACATTCATCATTTCCAAGATACACTTTTACTTTCCTGCTTTTATTTTGTTTTTTCAAATATAATGACAAGTATAAGGAGGTGGACCTTACTTTTATAAATGATTATCCTTAACAATCTTAAAAAGTTTAAAACTTTTTGTAAAAAAACCTTTTGTTTTATATAAGTTTATATATAAAATCATTGGTTATTTCATATATAACACATTCACTATGATTAAAAGATTTTATTTAACTTTTTATAAACATTTGATAAAACATCTTTTTTATAAATCTATAGAAAAAACAAATGATTTGTTTTAAAAGACATATTTAGTTTGATTTTTATAGAAACAATCTTATAAGAACTAATGATTTGATATAAGTTTTATAAAATACATTATCACTTTCAAAATATTGTCTCACTCAAGTCACATTACATTTTTCACGTGAGTGTTGATTGTTTTCTATATTCCTTGTCATTTCCCATTTTATATATTATTTATTGTTTTTTAAGTTATCTTTATAGTTGGGTTGTTAGGTATAATTTTTCGTCTATATTTGGTGATTTATAGTTGCAAAAATTGAACATTTGTGATGAAGTTTTAAGTTTTTTGATAAAAAGTTGGTGTCACAATCTATATACACTAAAAAGTTGTTGCATTTTAAAGATATGTTCTTTTAATTTGTTTTTTTCTTTTTGATTTTTTCTAGGATCTTGTTCGCCAGAATTGGAGCATCTCAAGATAAACCTGCAGACTCGCTCACTAGGTAAGGGTACCCCTATTGGTACCCCCTACCCCACAAAAAAGGTACACAAAGAACACTATTTGTGTACTTTTTGTCTCCCAGATTTTTTCTGGACAGTTTTTTATCAGTTTTTGTTCCGTATTTTTGTCAGTTTAACAATTTTGACCTGTTAAACTTTATTTTTTTTATTCCGTATTCTCCGATTCACAGTTTTATAACAAAACCAAAATTATAAAAATAAAAAAAATAAAAAAACTAAAAAATAAAATAAAATTCAGGGGGGTATAGATGGGAGTTTTGGGGGTGTCTTAATAGCCTGGCCCAACTTTTAATTTGTTTGTATTTTATTACTAGTAACTAGTAACTAGGGTGTTTGGTTCGAAGTTTTATAGAGTAAGGCTTCTATTTTATTACTTGTAATCAGCAGGGTCTTTGGTTGGATGTTTTATAAAGTAAAAAAATATAAGGATGATGAAATATGATGTTAGATAGTATTATGTAACTTTTCTTTTATTCTCTTTTTACAGCCATGATCTCATGTCCATTAGATTTGATTTTTAAATTTTACCTAAAAAATCAAACTTTTGTATTTCATTACTATATTTTGTATGATATAGGGTTATTGCAGCTTGTAAATCAGTTCTTCATGTTAAACATCAGGACTACTAGAATAGTACGTAGCATTTAAACATATTTTTATGTTATACAGTTTTGTATATGTTATACAGATTTCATTACTATATTTTGCATGTTATAGTGTTATACAGTGTTTTGTGTTTTACAATTATTACTACTAGAATAATACGTACTACGTAGTATTTAAACATTAGAACATGAATATCGATAGTTTAATTGCAACTACTTTTGTAAATCATTTGTTCATGTTAAACCAAGCAGCCCCTTATGTTTTAGACTTTTTTCACCATCATTGTTAAAATATATTACATTGCTAGATTTTTAACCCGCTTTTTTTTGTGCAAGGGATAACATCAACAGGACTGTTTCCGCAGGGTGGATAGTAGCTAGCGCGTCCTTCGTGCTAACCGTGACATCCCAATACCACTTCCATCAAACTGAGAAGCATTTGTATGAGCCGAAGCCGAGGTATGTTGTGGCATGTGGTGGAATCATTGTCGGTGTTGTGATTCTTGGTTTGCTCATTCTGGAAGCATATGAGCACACCATCAAACATCTAATGAAGAACTGGCTTAACAGGGTCGCCCTCAGCTTTTTCCATCTCGTTGTCACAACCCTTCCACCGTTATTCTTCTCGTCTTTATTCTTAGAAGAACAAATCAACTGGAAATCTCTAAAGGTTTCGGCTACATTTTGGGTCGCATTGTCATTAATCCGTACAATTCAAACTCCGTTCGGATTAATTGGAAGCTGCAAACAACCCTGCAGTTGAAGCGACGACATAATTCTTGCAACTCTTACTGTCACAGGACAACCACCTAGCAATACCTAGACTTGACCGTGATCTATTGGCGAAAGGAGTTGAGTGGATTGCTAGAGGAACCACTCCCAAGACTAATTTGCCAACCGTTGCTTTTGCAGATGCCGCTGCCATCTTGAGGTTGGAGTTATTGAAGAATTCTGAAGTTTTCGTAAGTATGCCTTCGAATGAGCATTTTGGGAGGGTGCTTAACCTAGCTTGCAGAGGCTTTGCTGCTGATCTTATCGTGTGACTTGTTATTTTCCCCCTTGTTTTAACACTTATGTTTTGTTGCTTTTCATATTTGATGTATTTTTAATTTGAAGTAACTCTGTTTTGAGAATATTATGATCAGTTTAAATTTTGGTCATTTGTGTATGAGAGACATGAAATAGGCAGATAACTAATTTTATAGTCTAATCTCTAATTTGACTATCCAACTTATATAGGTCATTTAAGTGATGATTACCTAGGGAGGACACGTTTTAACACGCTAAATCAATTTTTTTACTTTATCATCATAGTTAAAAGTTACCAACAATTAAGTTTTCAAATTTAAATGTCATTTTTGGTAACTTTAATGGTTCCTTTTGCTTAAAAAAAATTCTTTTGCTAAATTAGAAATTGGACCAAAGTTTGCTCGGTTTTATTTAATTAGCCAGTAGATTATCACCTGTTACATCCTTTGTTCAAGTTAAAAGAAAGCTTTTCTAGAAAAAAAGTTCGAAAGATACACCAATTGTTACTGAATCTAAACAATATATATCACAAATACATGACATATCTGTTTCGTTGGAGAATATGCTTCGCAAGTAAATGTCATATATTAAATGTAACACTCAAAGCAATATTACTCTGTATCATACTACGATTAGATGTTTCATCTATGTTTAACAATAGCTAAAAGACACGTAAAATCTATGAGTATTTTAAAGAAAAAAAATTGATACCCTTAAGGATGATTGTGTGTATAAATTTTAAGTTTTGACAAGACCACTAATTCTTTTCGGTCAAACTAAACCT
The DNA here is from genome assembly GCA_025667525.1 of Glebionis coronaria. NCBI lineage: Eukaryota > Viridiplantae > Streptophyta > Magnoliopsida > Asterales > Asteraceae > Glebionis > Glebionis coronaria. Next base: position 33,925,430 of record CM046879.1, read on the forward strand.
TTCTATGTTTACTATAACAATTTTGTGTATTGGTTGAGTAAAAATATTTCTTCAATTAGGATGTCAATCTGAAACGAAACATTCACTTAAATATTAAAATTGTGTTTTCAAAGTTTATGTTAAATTTAATAGTATATTTTATTGTTCAAAAGAAAATTAAAAAAATCATTTGTCATTAGTGATAGAGGTGTACTTGTGATATATAGCTATATGCTATCAATAAATATTATCATTATGAGATCAGTCATTTTGTAATGTCAAGTCCAATTTCAAGTTAATTCGATTTGCAATTTCATAAATTTCAATTAACAATTTGATACTTTAATGTAAATCATGTATCATGCATCATGCATTTCAACTAACAACATTCATGCAGTAAATTAATATCTCGAACATACTAAATAGAGCTAGGGGTTGAGTATTTCGACTAGCCACCTGGACTGAATCGGAAAACCGGATCCATTCGACCTAAATTAGACTGAACAATTTCAATCCGGTTCTCGGTCTAGGATTTTTGACTAATTCGGTCTTTGGTCTGGTTGGTCCAATTCGGTCGGTCTTATCAAAATACCGTCGATCATGTTTAATAAGACTGAACCAGACTAAACACTGAACAGGACTGTTTCCACAGGGTGGATAGTAGCTACCGCGTCCTTCGTGCTAACCGTGACAGCCCAGTACCACTTCCATCAAACTGAGAAGCATTTGTATGAGCTGAAGCCGAGGTATGTTGTGGCATGTGGTGGAATCATTGTCGGTGTTGTGATTCTTGGTTTGCTCATTCTGGAAGCATATGAGCACACCATCAAACATCCAATAAAGAACTGGCTTAACAGGGTCGCCCTCAGCTTTTTCCATCTCGTTGTCACAACCCTTCCACCGTTATTCTTCTCGTCTTTATTCTTAGAAGAACAAATCAACTGGAAATCTCTAAGGGTTTCGGCTACATTTTGGGCCGCATTGTCATTAATCCGTTCAATTCAAACTCCGTTCGGATTGGAAGCTGCAAACAACCCTGTAGCTGAAGCGGCGGCATAATTCTTGCAACTCTTACTGTCACAGAACAACCACCTAGCAATACCTAGACTTGATCGTGATCTATTGGCGAAAGGAGTTGAGTGGATTGCTAGAGGAACCACTCAAAAGACAAATTTGCCAACCGTTGCTTTTGAAGATGCCGCTGCCATCTTGAGGTTGGAGTTATTGAAGAATCCTGAAGTTTTCGTAAGTATGCCTTCGAATGAGCATTTTGGGAGGGTGCTTAACCTAGCCCGCAGAGGCTGTGCTGCTGATCTTATCGGGTGACTTGTTATTTTCCCCCTTGTTTTAAAACTTATGTTTTGTTGCTTTTTGATGTAATGTTTTGCAACCCTTTAGGAAAAGAGAGGCAAAGTAGTGGTAAGCGTTAAGTGTCGATTTAGGAAAACCGAGCACTAATGACCCAACAAGTTCGTTTCCCAAGGAGGCAAGTGCGTTGTGTTAAGAGTTGATTAATGTTTGTGATTATATGATTGAGAAAGAAATGGGATTAGAAGAGAAAGGAAAGGAAAGACGGTTACGAAAACGGATTAAACTAAGACGAAAACGCGTTCACGTAAAACCGTAAAACTACAAAATTTAAAATTTTAACCTAAAAATCAATTAAAAGCTAAACAAGTCCAAAATAATATAAATAAGAAATAAAATCCAATAAAAATATATTAAAACCTTTTATTAATTAAATATTCAATTTTAAATACTAATTAAAGCCCTAAAATTAAATATAATTAATCAAAATGTCTAAAATATGATTTTATTGAATTAATAACTTACTTATATTATCTAAAGACTAAAAAGTATTTTTCCTAATTTTTTAAAAACTATTTTTCTATTTTTAAATTACTAAAAACTTTTTTAAAACTAAAATAATTATAAAAAATAATAAAATAATGCTAAAAATAATTAACCAATTTTAAAAATCCTAAATTACTCTAATGAACAGTAGAAAAATGAAAAAGATTGAAAAATATTAAATTTTTCACTAAATGATAAAACTAGTTTAATTAAAACCCTAATTAAGTTAAATTAATTCTAAAAAATAATAAAAAGATGAACAGTAAAATCTTTTTTAACCAAAAATCTTAAAATAATATTCTAAGTCCAGGAAAATTGATTAAACTGAAAAATATTACTTTTTGGCACTAAAAGACAAAAACAAAAATATTAAAGTTAATTAAAAATGCTAATTAATCTAAAAAATATAAAATGAACAGTAACTAAAAATCTAATTAATCAGAAAAATCCAAATATAAATAAGAAAAATAACAAAATAAGTTTCAAGTCCTAACTCTCAAAATCACCCACTAAAGACAAAAAAATCAAGATTTCTGAAAGTCACATGTCATGGACTTTTGTCCTTTTGCTTACAGGGGAAACAAATGTGTTAGCAGGGGAAACTTTCTTCCCACTGCTAGTGCAATAATTTGGTCAGTAGACCAATAAGCTTAGGAAAGCTTATTTGATAGATTATTTTGGACAAAAAGGCACCCTTATACTCTTTGGAGTATAAGGAGTCAGATTATACACAAAAACAAGCAATCACTTCACAAAATTCTTCACAAATAAGCCACAAAGTTTCTGATTAAGCCAAAGGGCAGGTCTGGTGACTGTTGGCCAAATTACATGCACAAAAATGATTTTCAACTCTTCCAATCTTGCATACAAGTCCACAATCTAGCATAGAAATGATTCACAATCCTATATGACCCTAAAATCTAGCAGCCTAGGCAATTTGAATGGCAAAATCACAAAAATGCAATCACACAAGCAGTTTACTAGATTTAAGCTATTTTTCACTTTTTGATCATGCAAATTGGTTCAAACCCCTACCAAACTGAAAACTTATGCTAACACACAACTACTAGCTACCTAAAGAGTGTGTTTAACAGGTTTAAAGCTAAGATCAATAATAGTAATCCCATTATTACCCTTATCCCAAACACCCCTTTAGTAGCTGAAACTCAAATTTTAACAAAACAAATGCTTACAAATCAAACCCAAACTGACTTTAAACAATCTAAACATGCACAATATACCAGATAAGCAATATCCTATCACTTAAACACACTCTTAACAACTTGCATCAAATTTTCACAAAAATCACATAATTTCAGAAAACTAAAAAATGAAAATGGGAAAAAGATTTTTACCTCAAGGGACCTACATCCAGGTCCCTTAGTGGTTGAAAAACCACCTCCCTATAGGCCCGGGCCTATGCAGAATCCTTGATCAAACAAGCTCCAATAATCTGCTAAGAAAAATGGAAAAAGAACAAGCACAATACTATATTCTGTTTTCTGAAACTTCTTAAACCTTTTCAAAAACTTTCCAAGTATTTTTATTTCAAAATACTCAAACCAAATAACTTATATTCCCTGAAAAATCAAATCTTGAACCAAACTTTTCACCAAAAATTACCAATTTCAGAAAAACCTTTTTTCTGAAAATCAAAACACACAAAATGTTTTGCAAATTTTAATGGAACTCAGAGTTTCTAGCTTAAAAACATTTACCAAACTTTTATCAAACAAAAGGAATTACACTTTTCTCATAAAAATTACCAACTTCATTAAATAAAAAGGAATTACAAGTTTTGCTAGAAAAACTGGAACAAAGTGATAAGGGTCACAAACGACTCCTTATATACAACTGAAAAGAAGTATCTAGAACTACTAAACCCTAGTAACTGGAATTCCTAAAAAGCCCTTGGAAAAATCTTCAAGTCTTGGTCAATCTTTGCCTTCATGTGATTTTTCAGAGGTCCATGTGATGATAGCTGTTTGGAGTTGATCTAAAGCGTCCATTTTGAACTTGGGGGCCAAGGAGTAACATGGGACGCTGGTTTGGTCGGGTTTAGGGTTTTGAGGTGAAAGTGATGGGCAGGGGAGGGTCCCACAAGACACATGGGTGTGTCTTGTGGTGATGTGGAATGTGGGTTTTGGTGAGAAAGTGTTTAATCAACCATCTGGAAAAGAAGGAATAAAAACCCTTTGTTTTTGAGATTAATCGAACCTGGGGTTGATTAGGGTTTATGGGTAATTAAGAACTGGTTTAATCTAATTTGGGTGGGGTTAATTTTAAAAAATGTGTTTTGGTGGGAAATAAGTGGGGGGTGTTGACTGGTCTTTGACCAGTTTAATTTAAATAAACCGGTTGGGTAATGGGTTGTGGGCTACGGGTTGGGTAGGGTTATTGGGTATTTGGGTGGGTAATGGTGAGGTGGCAGTTTGTTATTGGTTGTGTAGGTTTAGCTGTTTGGCAGAAAAGGACCCCAAGCTTCTTTCTTTCCTTCATTTTGTATTAAAATGGCACAAACTTCATTTTCCTTTGTTACAAGTTTGGACTTCTTGTCAAATATGGCACATCATGTTTCTAAACTTTTTCCAAGGGCTTCAAATGTAATTATGGCATTCTTCAAGGGCTGAATAAGCAAAATCTTGAAACTTTAAGGACCCACTTATAATATTTGAGATCTACAGGGGCCTAAAGTGACAAGTATTCAATAGTTGAGGGACCATTCTTGCCAATCTTCAAAACTTCAAGGTCCATTTTGGAAATTCCAGATTTGGGTCCGGTTCATTGTGCGGCTTCGTTTCCCGTGTTCGTTTTTGAATGATTCTTGTGATCTTTTGACATTTCCTCAATATCCGTACCTAAAAATACACAAGTAACAAACACGAGCATATATTTGGTATATTCAATGATATTTTATGCATTTTAAGCCCGATTTGGACGATGAGACTATGTATAAAAGCAGTCTCATCACTCCCTCATACTAAACCATTGTCGTGCCCTCACGCAATGCTAGAATAAAGTATCGTAGCATCTCCAAAATTCATTTTATTTACTTTATTGGAATAATAAACTAGCTACACTATTACTATTACTACTACTTGCGTTTTAGACATAATGTATGATTTTCATCGCAAAATGGGACGTTTAGGTTCATAGAATAAGAACACGTGAATGCTTCGTTAGAAATAATTTCGTCGTCCTCGATTTTCACCCTAATTCCATGCCAAGCGTGCAACGAGATCATTGTCATTATAAGTTAGTAATGCTAACACTACTCAAATGCCCTAATCACGTACTTATTCTCCCATTATTCCTAAGTTGTATCTCTTATATTTTATTATGTCTTAATGATCACGAGGATACATTGTTGACTTATGCGATAATAGAGATTTAGGTCTAAAAATAGAGTCCTAACGGTGTAACTAAGACCATCAAATCAATAACCCCTCCTAATAGACAACGATGTTAAAAAATTAAGTCAACAAGAAGAATCGATAAACACGGTTTTATAACGGTTTTGAACATGAGACTTATTACCAAGACTTTTATATGCCCCCTAACGGAAGGGCCTTATTATCTTTGGTTTACCTCCATCTTTTATTCAACTTCGCCATGAAGCTTTTATTATGACTTCGGTCTTGCCTTGCCTTTTATTATCCGCCTCATCGGTGGTTTTATTAGCCAAAGACGTATATCCTCACGCTAAAGCGAATTTTGGATCTTTAAAGCTTCGAAGATTAAGGCTTGATTCACTTTCAATTTTGCATATATTTTAGGCCTTGTGGGGCTTCAAATTGTTTGCTAGATTTAGGTGAGCACTTGAAATCTTATTATTGGGTGAAGCTTTCGATTATTCGGGTGCCAATACTTCAAAACCGTGACGCTGGCGATACCTTAATGTCTTCCCAATTTAATTACACGGAAGCTACTAGAAAAGACTAAAAACCCAACAATCCTAACTAAACCGCTAAGTCAATATTTATTAAGCAAAAAATATTTACAAGCGAAGGGATAATAAGCACACAACGAGAACACATGAGTTTTTGAAAGAATACGAGTACTCTACGTTTAGCATAGTGACTTATAATTAACTCAATCATTTCTCGTCCTCATTTAAGAGACTTAGCCTAATGTGAAGTTAAGGAATCAAACCTAAGTGCTCAACACGCACGGTCGAGTCAAAAATTACTCTTATTCTCGCCATCGGAAAATCTACATTCGTGTCTTCAAACACTTATAAAACATGAGAAAAATTTAAAATTTGGCCATTTTTAGCCTTATTTTGCAACAAAACGATAAACAAAAAGATAAACTTTGGAAAGCGTGAAGGTTTGGCAAGGCAAGTATCTATTCACCCCCCCCCCATACTAAAGTTAAACATTGTCCTCAATGTTTCGAGTCTAGGGGTGCAAACACCCCCATACTAGAGACGTAGTCGAATGCCTAACCTAGCATGGAAAGGGTGTAACTAATAAATTAATAGCCGTTTATGAAGTGTGATAAAAACCTAAGGTTAGAACATCAAAAGGATATATCATTTGGATATTGGGAAAGGTCTTCAAAGCAAACGATCGAGTGCTCCCATAAAACGAACACGAGAGGCTCCAATCATGAAGATCATGATCTAAAAACCACAATTCACAAACAACCACGGAACAAAGGTTGGAAGGGCACAAATCCCCTCACATTAAACTAATTAGAAAGCAATAATATGTACATGGATAAGCATGGGTCTCCCCCACGAGGCACCTTGTTTTTGATAACCGAGTCAAAAGCTCGACTCGAATCCCCATAAATGTGATCATTTAGGGATAATCATGGTATGGTCAATTTTTGGTGGGGCTTATATGATAAACAAGGCCCAAAAACAACCGGTATTAAGGACTAAGTCCTTTGATGGTGCAAAATACCGGGATCGAAGATGGCGTTTTCGTTTTCTTTGGAAAAACAAATCAACGCCACTTCATCAATGGTCAACAAAAACTCAAAGAGTTTCAAGAAAAGAGATGAGAAATAGAAGGGTGGGACAATGGGTAAGTCTCTAAAAACATGAGCTACTCGAGGTAGACTCGCACCAATCAAATGAAAAGATTTTCCATTTATTGCATCGGTGGAAGACCGAGATTTCCCTATATAAGCAATTCCAGGATCAAATATCTCGTCCTCGGTGGAGAAAGGGGAAGGAACATAATGGGATTCCCCCACACTAAGTCCACACAAAGCATCGTCAAAGGGAGAAGACGAGCTTGTAGTACTCAATAAACGCGGTGATGACGGAGTTAGAATTGTAGAAAAATCTTTTAAATTTAATTCAAAATCTTTTCCTTTTTCATCTTTTAAACTCTCCTTGTGAAAACCCGATTTGATTATGTCAAAAATATTTGGTGTATTTAAAGCAATGTTAGTCACACTAAAAATTCTCACATTTTGAAATCTTTTTGGTAAAGGTGGTGGTAAGTTTTCAAATCTTTTGTCAACAAAGAAAACTCCCCCATCGGGATCAACGTATTCATCATCCGAAGAATCACTCGAGGTTGGAATCATAGGCTTAACACTCTTAACCTCCACCGGCGGAGGGGACGGAAATTCATTTTAATCAGCAACTCCTAAACTCTATTTGAAATCTTTTTGCAAATGCTTTTGATGGGATTGACATTATACAAAGATGTGATGGAATACACATGAGAAAGAGTGGAGTTTTGGGTTGCATTAATGACGAGTTATTCCTCATTGAAACGAAGAGTGATTTTCCTTGCATGCACATCGATAAGTGCTCTCGAGGTATCCAAAAAAGATCGACCTAAAATTAACGGAACTTTAGGATCGATGGGAATATCAACAACAATAAAGTCTACGGGATAGTAGAACTTTCCAACTTTTACAAAGACTTCCTCGGCAACTCCACAAGCTAGAATCGTAGAATGATCGGCCATCTCGATTGACATTCTTGAAGGAGTGAGATTTGGAAGATTGATCGATTTAAAAATCTCAAGAGGCATCAAATTAATACTAGCACCAAGATCGGCCAAGGCGTAGCATTCTTCCATGTCTTGTATAGCACATGGGATTAAAAACTTTCCAGGATCACCGACTTTTTGAGGTATGCGGCTTAGAAAAATCGAAGAACAACTAGACGATTTTTGCAATTTTTCTTTGTTATTCAACATACTTTTGAAGTTCGCGGCAAATCGAGGCATCATGACTAAGGCGTCGGCAAAACTTATATTGAAATGCAAGTCACGAAACATTTTCATAAAAAGTTCAAATTGATAATTATTTCGTTCTTGTGCCTTTTCCTTGTCTCGTCTTGAAGGGTAGGGTAAAGGTGGTGTGGGTTGGGGCATAATAGGCATAGGCATCGGCCTTGGAATCTCGGGTTCCATGATTGGTGTGGGTTCAACCGTAGGTGTGGTTTGAGCGGTACTTCGTGGGCTTGTAATTTGCTCCTTTTCTACCACAACCTCGGGTTCTTTCTCTTTTTCCTTCTCCATAGAAGTACTTGGATGAGAAATGGGTTCTTTGAAAGTTTTACCACTTCGTGTAGTAATAACATTCAATTCTCCTTTCGGGTTCACGATGGTATCACTAGGAAGACCACCCGAAGAAGAGGGCTTACACATGATAGCTTCAAACATTTTAGCCGTACGGTCTTCAAACTTAGATTGCCTAGCATCCGCTTTTAACAATTCTTGCTTAATCTCATGTTGACCTTGCTCTATTTTTTGTTGATTTTGTTGGAGACGTGTGACATTTCCTTCCATTTTATTAGCATGAGTTTTGAGTTCATTAGCAAGTTCGTTTTTAAGCTCGTTTTTCAATTCGGACCTTAAGCTAACCATTTCACGTTGCATATTGTCAAACTTAGCATCATTAGCCTTAGCATAATTCAAAAATTCTCCTTGAAGATTTTTGGTGTGATCATTTTGAAAACCTTGGGCATTGTTTTGAAAATCACGGTTTTGGTTTTGATTAGAAATTTTCCCATTACCACTTTGATAATTACCCTTGTTGTAATTCCTTTGATTTCCTTGGTAATTTCCACCTTGGTTGTTGTTGTTTCGATAGTTATTAGCATTTTGATTTGGTGGAGCTTGATTTTGGCGACAACCTTGACCGATTTGGTTATAAGTTCCCGTGGCTACATAAGCACTCGAAGTGTTACCATCCGCGGTAATGCACTCGGAAAGATCATGAGCTCCACCACACGACAAACAACTCTTAGAAACCGCATTAACCGAAGCGGAATTCGAAGCTTCTTGAGCTTTCCAATGGGACATAAGAGTCGAAAACCTATCGAAAAACCGATTCTCCTCATTAGCTTCATCTTGTAAGGCATTGATACTACGAGACGAGGATGAGCCCATTTTGGCAACACTCGGTGTGTTATGAGGGCTATAAACCTTAGACCTATTATCAATTATGACCAAAGCTTCTTCAACCGTTTTACATAAAAAATTACCACCCGCGGCGGCATTCAAATAATCTCTTTCATGATCGTTAAGTCCATTGTAAAACGTTTCGATTTGATGTAAGTCGGAAAAACCGTGATGAGGACATTCATGTAACATCTCCTTAAACCTATTCCAAGCCGTAGAAAAACTTTCATTTGATTCTTGTGAAAATTTAGAAATTTCATTTTTCAAATGCGTAGTCTTAGAGGGCGGAAAAAATTGGTTCACAAACTTTGAAACGAGATCCTTCCACGTCAATATAGAATTGGGTGGCTCTTTCTCTAACCAAATTTTAGCGGGCCCCGCTAAGGAATACGGAAAAAGCATCATCTTGATCGAGTCATTCGAGACATCCTTAAATTTGCAAGTGGCGGTAAGACGAGTGAATTGGCGGATATGGTTGTGGGGATTGTCCTTCTCATCACCACGGAATTTGTTGTTTTGGTTCATCGACAACAAACCTGTTTTCACCTCAAAATTCTCCGCAAGGATAGCGGGAATCACAATAGCTTCTCCATAACCATCGGTGGGTGCTTGAAGTAACTCCATCATAGTTCGATTTGCCATGGTTGGTGCTTCTCGTACAATGGGTTCGTCAATAGGAGACTCCTCACTAGAATGAGTTGCAGTGGGAGTTTTGTTCTTTCGTCTACGTGCACGTTTTGCTTGATTACGAGTTAGCATAAACGTCACGTACAACGAGGAGACGAGCAAAGAAGATTCTTTTTGGTATTTTGTGTTTTTTAATTTTTTTTGTTGTTTTTGATGGTATTAACTTTTTTGGAAATTGGTGAAATGTATTAAGTAGACAAAAATCTACAAATCTCCTCCTTAATCAAATCTCTCGATTAAAGAAGCCTCAAGGAATGAAAACGATCACGTGGAGTGAACGCCTTCGATGACTTTATAACGATGGTGGAACACCAAATCGTTCAAGAGGGTTTAATCAATAGAAACAAAGAAAATATATATGATATGTAATAATACTTTGGGTGGCAAAACCCTCGATTCACTCTCAAAATCAAATACGCACAAGCAAGCGGAAGAAAACGAGGCGGCGCGAAGCACTTAAGAGCCTTTTTCCTTTAGGTCGTGAAATACAACCGCCTTATACCCACCTTATAGTTTGTATTATCAAGATTAAGCTTCACGAAAGTATTTATCTATTTTTGCCTTTTTTCTTTGGTTTGAGATTCGAATACAATGATTGGGTAATGACCTCCCAAGTCAAGGTTGTGATTGCTCACGTATTTGGAGTACTTGTGAATTTATTGTTCTACGTATACAATATAGTAATAGTATTCACACAAAAACCAAAAAACGATAATACGTATTAGTAGAGTGCTACTAATACAAATACTATTTATGGCTAATATAAAAAACAACAATTGTTCAATCAAAACACAACACGCCTCCCCGGCAGCGGCGCCAAAAATGATGTAATGTTTTGCAACCCTTTAGGAAAAGAGAGGCAAAGTAGTGGTAAGCGTTAAGTGTCGGTTTAGGAAAACCGAGCACTAATGACCCAACAAGTTCGTTTCCCAAGGAGGCAAGTGCGTTGTGTTAAGAGTTGATTAATGTTTGTGATTATATGATTGAGAAAGAAATGGGATTAGAAGAGAAAGGAAAGGAAAGACGGTTACGAAAACGGATTAAACTAAGACGAAAACGCCTTCACGTAAAACCGTAAAACTACAAAATTTAAAAATTTAAACCTAAAAATCAATTAAAAGCTAAACAAGTCCAAAATAATATAAATAAGAAATAAAATCCAATAAAAATATTTTAAAACCTTTTATTAATTAAATATTCAATTTTAAATGCTAATTAAAGCCCTAAAATTAAATATAATTAATCAAAATGTCCAAAATATGATTTTATTGAATTAATAACTTACTTATATTATCTAAAGACTAAAAAGTATTTTTCCTAATTTTTTAAAAACTATTTTTCTATTTTTAAATTACTAAAAACTATTTTAAAACTAAAATAATTATAAAAAATAATAAAATAATGCTAAAAATAATTAACCAATTTTAAAAATCCTAAATTACTCTAATGAACAGTAGAAAAATGAAAAAGATTGAAAAATATTAAATTTTTCACTAAATGACAAAACTAGTTTAATTAAAACCCTAATTAAGTTAAATTAGTTCTAAAAAATAATAAAAAGTTGAACAGTAAAATCTTTTTTAACCAAAAATCTTAAAATAATATTCTAAGTCCAAGAAAATTGATTAAACTAAAAAATATTACTTTTTGGCACTAAAAGACAAAAACAGAAATATTAAAGTTAATTAAAAATGCTAATTAATCTAAAAAATATAAAATGAACAGTAACTAAAAATCTAATTAATAAAAAAAAATCAAAATTTAAATAAGAAAAATAACGAAACAAGTTTCAAGTCCTAACTCTCAAAATCACCCACTAAAGTCAAAAAATCAAGATTTCTGAAAGTCACATGTCATGGACTTTTGTCCTTTTGCTTACAGGGGAAACAAATGTGTTAGCAGGGGAAACTTTCTTCCCACTGCTAGTGCAATAATTTGGTCAGTAGACCAATAAGCTTAGGAAAGCTTATTTGATACCTTATTTTGGACAAAAAGGCACCCTTATACTCTTTGGAGTATAAGGAGTCAGATTATACACAAAAAACAAGCAATCACTTCACAAAATTCTTCACAAATAAGCCACAAAGTTTCTGATTAAGCCAAAGGGCAGGTCTGGTGACTGTTGGCCAAATTACATGCACAAAAATGATTTTCAACTCTTCCAATCTTGCATACAAGTCCACAATCTAGCATAGAAATGATTCACAATCCTATATGACCCTAAAATCTAGCAGCCTAGGCAATTTGAATGGCAAAATCACAAAAATGCAGTCACACAAGCAGTTTACTGGATTTAAGCTATTTTTCACTTTTTGATCATGCAAATTGGTTTAAACCCCTACCAAACTGAAAACTTATGCTAACACACAACTACTAGCTACCTAAAGAGTGTGTTTAACAGGTTTAAAGCTAAGATCAATAATAGTAATCACAGTATTACCCTTATCCCAAACACCCCTTTAGTAGCTGAAACTCAAATTTTAACAAAACAAATGCTTACAAATCAAACCCAAACTGACTTTAAACAATCTAAACATGCACAATATACCAAATAAGCAATATCCTATCACTTAAACACACTCTTAACAACTTGCATCAAATTTTCACAAAAATCACATAATTTCAGAAAACTAAAAAATGAAAATGGGAAAAAGATTTTTACCTCAAGGGACCTACATCCAGGTCCCTTAGTGGTTGAAAAACCACCTCCCTATAGGCCCGGGCCTATGCAGAATCCTTTATCAAACAAGCTCCAATAATCTGCTAAGAAAAATGGAAAAAGAATAAGCACAATACTATATTCTGTTTTCTGAAACTTCTTAAACCATTTCAAAAACTTTCCAAGTATTTTTCTTTCAAAATACTCAAACAAAATAACTTATATTCCCTGAAAAATCAAATCTTGAACCAAACTTTTCACCAAAAACTACCAATTTCAGAAAAACCTTTTTTCTGAAAATCAAAACACACAAAATGTTTTGCAAATTTTAATGGAACTCAGAGTTTCTAGCTTAAAAACATTTACCAAACTTTTATCAAACAAAAGGAATTACACTTTTCTCATAAAAATTACCAACTTCATTAAATAAAAAGGAATTACAAGTTTTTCTAGAAAAACTGGAACAAAGTGATAAGGGTCACAAACGACTCCTTATATACAACTGAAAAGAAGTATCTAGAACTACTAAACCCTAGTAACTGGAATTCCTAAAAAGCCCTTGGAAAAATCTTCAAGTCTTGGTCAATCTTTGCCTTCATGTGATTTTTCAGAGGTCCATGTGATGATAGCTGTTTGGAGTTGATCTAAAGCGTCCATTTTGAACTTGAGGGCCAAGGAGTAACATAGGACGTTGGTTTGGTCGGGTTTAGGGTTTTGAGGTGAAAGTGATGGGCAGGGGAGGGTCCCACAAGACACATGGGTGTGTCTTGTGGTGATGTGGAATGTGGGTTTTTGTGAGAAAGTGTTTAATCAACCATCTGGAAAAGAAGGAGTAAAAACCCTTTGTTTTTTAGATTAATCGAACCTGGGGTTGATTAGGGTTTATGGGTAATTAAGAACTGGTTTAATCTAATTTGGGTGGGGTTAATTTTAAAAAATGTGTTTTGGTGGGAAATAAGTGGGGGGTGTTGACTGGTCTTTGACCAGTTTAATTTAAATAAACCGGTTGGGTAATGGGTTGTGGGCTACGGGTTGGGTAGGGTTATTGGGTATTTGGGTGGGTAATGGTGAGGTGGCAGTTTGTTATTGGTTGTGTAGGTTTAGCTGTTTGGTAGAAAAGGACCCCAAGCTTCTTTCTTTCCTTCATTTTGTATTAAAATGGCACAAACTTCATTTTCCTTTGTTACAAGTTTGGACTTCTTGTCAAATATGGCACAACATGTTTCTAAACTTTTTCCAAGGGCTTCAAATGTATTTATGGCATTCTTCAAGGGCTGAATAAGAAAAATCTTGAAACTTTAAGGACCCACTTGTAATATTTGAGATCTACAAGGGCCTAAAGTGACAAGTCTTCAATAGTTGAGGGACCATTCTTGCCAATCTTCAAAACTTCAAGGTCCATTTTGGAAATTCCAGATTTGGGTCCGGTTCATTGTGCGGCTTCGTTTCCCGTGTTCGTTTTTGAATGATTCTTGTGATCTTTTGCCATTTCCTCAATATCCGTACCTAAAAATACACAAGTAACAAACACGAGCATATATTTGGTATATTCAATGATATTTTATGCATTTTAAGCCCGATTTGGACGATGAGACTATGTATAAAAGCAGTCTCATCACTTTTCATATTTGATGTATTTTTAATTTGAAGTAACTCTGTTTTAAGAATATTTTGGTCATTTGTGTATGAGAGACATGAAATAGGCAGATAACTAATTTTATAGTCTAATCTCTAGTTTGACTATCCAACTTATTCTGGTCATTTAAGTGATGATTACCTAGGGAGGACACGTTTTAACACGTCAAATCAATTTTTTTGCTGTATCATCATAGTTAAAAGTTACCAACAATAAAGTTTTCAAATTTAAATGTCATTTTTGGTAACTTTAATGGTTCCTTTTGCTTAAAAAAATTTTCTTTTGCTAAATTAGAAATTGGACCAAAGTTTGCTCGGTTTTATTTAATTAGCCATTAGATTATCACCTGTTACATCCTTTGTTCAAGTTAAAAGAAAGCTTTTCTAGAAAAAAAGTTCGAAAGATACATCAATTGTTACTTAATCTAAACAATATATATCACAAATAAATGACATATCTGTTTCGTTGGAGAATATTCTTCGCAAGTAAATGTCATGTATTAAATGTAACACTCAAAGCAATATTACTCTGTATCATACTACGATTAGATGTTTCGTCTATGTTTAACAATAGCTAAAAGACACGTAAAATCTATGAGTATTTTAAAGAAAAAAAATTGATACCCTTAAGGATGATTGTGTGTATAAATTTTAAGTTTTGACAAGACCACTAATTCTTTTCGGTCCAACTAAACCTTTCTATGTTTACTATAACAATTTTGTGTATTGGTTGAGTAAAAATATTTCTTCAATTAGGATGTCAATCTGAAACGAAACATTCACTCAAATATTTAAATTGTGTTTTCAAAGTTTATGTTAAATTTAATAGTATATTTTGTTGTTCAAAAGAAAATTAAAGAAATCATTTGTCATTAGTGATAGAGGTGTACTTGTGATATATAGCTATATACTATCAATAAAGATTATCATTATGAGATCAGTCATTTGGTAATGTCAAGTCCAAATTCAAGTTAATTCGATTTGCAATTTCATAAATTTCAATTAATAATTTGATACTTTGATGTAACTCATGTATCATGCATCATGCATTTCAACTAACAACATTCATGCAGTAAATTAATATCTCGAACATACTAAATAGGGCTAGGGGTTGAGTATTTCGACTAGCCACCTGGACTGAATCGGAAAACCAGATCCATTCGACCTAAATTAGACTGAACAATTTCAATCCGGTTCTCGGTCTAGGATTTTTTACTAATTCGGTCTTTGGTCTGGTTGGTCCAATTCGGTCGGTCTTATCAAAATACCGTCGATCATGTTTAATAAGACTGAACCAGACTAAACACTGAACAGACGGTCTAGTTTTGATCGGTCCGGTCCGGTCCAGTCTGCGCAAATGCTCACCCCTAACTAGAGCTACTTGAATCATATTTTATAGCCAATGAACCAAAATCCATCATAATCCATGGTCTTAACCAAAAATAAAAATATTTCAAAATTTAAAGAATATTAATAGATCCACCGTACACAACTATAAAACTACAATCACGAAATTTAACGTAAAAAAGTTATCTACGTTTTTTTATCTGGATTAACTTACAATTCATAACTAAACAGTTAAGTTACAGTATAAATCAGGGCCGGATTTAAGCAAGTACGGCAGAGGCGACCGCACAGGGCCTCCATATTTATGGGCCTCCGATTTTCAAACTTCTTATAAACACAGTCGAAGCCGGATCATTGGGTGCAACATGTGCAATGGCACATGGTCTCTTTTAGTGAAGAAGTTTGTTTTATTTTCTTAGTTCAAGTAAATATCTCTAAAACCAATGTATATATTTATAATCTAATGAAACTTAACCCATTTGAAAACTTCATAATCTAAGTATTAGACAAATAAAAGTATGATTTTAATAATACTTCACAGACAAAAATCATACAATTTCAAAAAAAAATATCACTTTTATAGTTTTCTATCTTATACTTTTTGAATAATGACATTTTTACCTTCAATCAATTAATTTTATACTTCTTTATTATTTGTAATAATAACCACAAATGAGAGTAATATGGTAAACCTGAACAAGATTATCTAACTATTTTTGGAAGTGGATAATAATTTTGGGACATCCCAAAATGGAATACTGGATAATAATTTTAGGACGGGAGTAGCATAAGGTATAACCATTAAGCGAGTTTGATTAAACTGAATCAAAAAATATTAATAAAACAACAAGGACCAAAAATACAAATTGTCTAAAGTGCAACCACCTTATCATTCCAATGGATGTTTCTAGAAACCTAAACCCAACTCTATAAAAAGATATATTTTAATTAATTAGGTCAAAACATTCATTATTTCCAAGATATACTTTTACTTTCCTGCCGTTATTTTGTTTTTCCAAATATAATGACAAGTATAATAAGGTGAACCTTACTTTTATAAATGATTATCCTTAACAATCTTAAAAAGTTTAAAACTTTTTATGAAAAAAACCTTTGATTTATATAAGTTTATATATAAAATCATTGGTTATTCATATATAACACATTCAATATGGTTAAAAGTTTTTATTTAACTTTTTATAAACATTTGATAAAACATCTTTTTTATATATCTATAGAAAAAACAAATTCTTTGTTTTAAAAGACATATTTAGTTTGATTTTTATAGAAATAATCTTATAAAAACTAATGATTTGATATAAGTTTTATAAAATACATTATCACTTTCAAAATATTGTCTCACTCAAGTCACATTACATTTTTCACGTGAGTGTTGATTGTTTTCTATATTCCTTGTCATTTCCCATTTTATATATTATTTATTGTTTTTTTTAAGTTATCTTTATAGCTGGGTTGTTAGGTATAAATTTTCGTCTATATTTGGTGATTTATAATTGCAAAATTGAACATTTGTGATGAAGTTTTAAGTTTTTTGATAAAAAGTTGGTGTCAAAATCTATATACACTAAAAAGTTGTTGCATTTTAAAGATATGTTCTTTTAATTTGTTTTTTTCTTTTTGATTTTTTCTAGGATCTTGTTCGCCAGAATTGGAGCATCTCAAGATAAACATGCAGACTCGCTCACTAGGTAAGGATACCCCTATTGGTACCCCCTACCCCACAAAAAAGGTACACAAAGTACACTATTTGTGTACTTTTTGTCTCCCATATTTTTTCTGGACAATTTTTTATCAGTTTTCGTTCCGTATTTTTGTCAGTTTAACAGTTTTGACCTGTTAAACTTTATTTTTTTGATTCCGTATTTTCCGATTCACGGTTTTATAAAAAACCAAAATTATAAAAATAAAAAAAAATAAAAAATAAAATAAAATTCATGGGGGTATAGATGGGAGTTTTGGGGGGTGTCTTAATAGCCTGACCCAACTTTTAATTTGTTTGTATTTTATTACTAGTAACTAGTAACTAGGGTGATTGGTTCGAAGTTTTATAGAGTAAGGTTTGTATTTTATTACTTGTAATCAAGAGGGTCTTTGGTTGGATGTTTTATAAAGTAAAAAAATATAAGGATGATGAAATATGATGTTAGATAGTATTATGTAACTTTTCCTTTATTCTATTTTTACAGCCAGCCTCTCATGTCCATTAGATTTGATTTTTAAATTTTACCTAAAAAACCAAACTTTTGTATTTCATTACTATATTTTGTATGATATAGGGTTATTGCAGCTTGTAAATCAGTTCTTCATGTTAAACATCAGGACTACTAGAATAGTACGTAGCATTTAAACATATTTTTATGTTATACCGTTTTGTATATGTTATACAGATTTCATTACTATATTTTGCATGTTATAGTGTTATACAGTGTTTTGTGTTATACAATTATTACTACTAGAATAATACGTACTACGTAATATTTAAACATTAGAACATGAATATCGATAGTTTAATTGCAACTACTTTTGTAAATCATTTGTTCATGTTAAACCAAGCAGCCCCTTATGTTTTAGACTTTTTTCACCATCATTATTAAAATATATTACATTGCTAGATTTTTAACCCGCTTTTTTTTGTGCCAGGGATAACATCAACATGACTGTTTCCACAGGGTGGATAGTAGCTAGCACGTTCTTCGTGCTAACCGTGACAACCCAGTACCACTTCCATCAAACTGAGAAGCATTTGTATGAGCCGAAGTCGAGGTATGTTGTGGCATGTGGTGGAATCATTGTCAGTTTTGTGATTCTTGGTTTGCTCATTCTGGAAGCATATGAGCACACCATCAAACATCCAATGAAGAACTGGCTTAACAGGGTCGCCCTCAGCTTTTTCCATCTCGTTGTCACAACCCTTCCACCGTTATTCTTCTCGTCTTTATTCTTAGAAGAAGAAATCAACTGGAAATCTCTAAAGGTTTCGGCTACATTTTGGGCCGCATTGTCATTAATCCGTTCAATTCAAACTCCGTTCGGATTGGAAGCTGCAAACAACCCTGCAGTTGAAGCGGCGACATAATTCTTGCAACTCTTACTGTCACAGGACAACCACCTAGCAATACCTAGACTTGACCGTGATCTATTGGCGAAAGGAGTTGAGTGGATTGCTAGAGGAACCACTCCCAAGACTAATTTGCCAACCGTTGCTTTTGTAGATGTCGCTGCCATCTTGAGGTTGGAGTTATTGAAGAATCCTGAAGTTTTCGTAAGTATGCCTTCGAATGAGCATTTTGGGAGGGTGCTTAACCTAGCCTGCAGAGGCTGTGCTGCTGTTCTTATCGTGTGACTTGTTATTTTCCCCCTTGTTTTAACACTTATGTTTTGTTGCTTTTCATATTTGATGTATTTTTAATTTGAAGTAACTCTGTTTTGAGAATATTATCAGTTTAATTTTTGGTCATTTGTGTATGAGAGACATGAAATAGGCAGATAACTAATTTTATAGTCTAATCTCTAATTTGACTATCCAACTTATTCTGGTCATTTAAGTGATGATTACCCAGGGTGGACACGTTTTAACACGCCAAATCAATTTTTTTACTGTATCATCATAGTTAAAAGTTACCAACAATAAAGTTTTCAAATTTAAATGTCATTTTTGGTAACTTTAATGGTTCCTTTTGCTTAAAAAATTCTTTTGCTAAATTAGAAATTGGACCAAAGTTTGCTCGGTTTTATTTAATTAGCCATTAGATTATCACTTGTTACATCCTTTGTTCAAGTTAAAAGAAAGCTTTTCTAGAAAAAAAGTTCGAAAGATACACCAATTGTTACTGAATCTAAACAATATATATCACAAATAAATGACATATCTGTTTCGTTGGAGAATATGCTTCGCAAGTAAATGTCATATATTAAATGTAACACTCAAAGCAATATTACTCTGTATCATACTACGATTAGATGTTTCGTCTATGTTTAACAATAGCTAAAAGACAAGTAAAATCAATGAGTATTTTAAAGAAAAAAATTGATACCCTTAAGGATGATTGTGTGTATAAATTTTAAGTTTTGACAAGACCACTAATTCTTTTCGGTCCAACTAAACCTTTCTATGTTTACTATAACAATTTTGTGTATTGGTTGAGTAAAAATATTTCTTCAATTAGGATGTCAATCTAAAACGAAACATTCACTCAAATATTTAAATTGTGTTTTCAAAGTTTATGTTAAATTTAATAGTATATTTTGTTGTTCAAAAGAAAATTAAAAAAAATCATTTGTCATTAGTGATAGAGGTGTACTTGTGATATATAGCTATATACTATCAATAAAGATTATCATTATGAGATCAGTCATTTTGTAATGTCAAGTCCAAATTCAAGTTAATTCGATTTGCAATTTCATAAATTTCAATTAACAATTTGATACTTTGATGTAAATCATGTATCATGCATTTCAACTAACAACATTCATGCAGTAAATTAATATCTCGAACATACTAAATAGAGCTAGGGGTTGAGTATTTCGACTAGCCACCTGGACTGAATCGGAAAACCGGATCCATTCGACCTAAATTAGACTGAACAATTTCAATCCGGTTCTCGGTCTAGGATTTTAGACTAATTCGGTCTTTGGTCTGGTTTGTCCAATTCGGTTCGGTCTTATCAAAATACCGTCGATCATGTTTAATAAGACTGAACCGGACTAAACACTGAAACGATAGTCTAGTTTTGATCGCTCCGGTCCGGTCCAGTCTGCGCAAATGCTCACCCCTAACTAGAGCTACTTGAATCATTATTTTATAGCCGATGAACCAAAATCCATCATAATCCATGGTCTTAACCAAAAATAAAAATATTTCAAAATTTAAAGAATATTAATAGATCCACCGTACACAACTATAAAACTACAATCACAAAATTTAACGTAAAAAGTTGTCTACGTTTTTTTATCTGGTTTAACTTACAATTCATAACTAAACAGTTAAGTTACTGTATAAATCAGGGCCGGATTTAAGCAAGTACGGCAGAGGAGACCACACAGGGCCTCCATATTTATGGGCCTCCGATTTTCAAACTTCTTATAGACACAGTCGAAGCCGGATCATTGGGTGCAACATGTGCAATGGCACATGGTCTCTTTTAGTGAAGAAATTTGTTTTATTTTCTTAGTTCAAGTAAATATCTCTAAAACCAATGTATATACTTATAATCTAATGAAACTTAACCCATTTGAAAACTTTATAATCTAAGTATTAGACAAATAAAAGTATGATTTTAATATTACTTCACAGACAAAAATCATACAATTTCAAAGAAAATATCACTTTTATAGTTTTCTATCTTATACTTTTTGTATAATGACATTTTTACCTTTAATCAATTAATTTATACTTCTTTATTATTTGTAATAATAACCACAAGTGAGAGTAATATGGTAAACCTAAACAAAATTTTCTAACTATTTTTGTAAGTGGATAATAATTTTGGGACATCCCAAAATGGAATACTGGATAATAATTTTAGGACGGGAGTAGCATAAGGTATAACCATTAAGCGAGTTTGATTAAATAGAATCAAAAAACATTAATAAAACAACAAGGACCAAAAATGAAATTTGTCTAAAGTGCAACCACCTTATCATTCCAATGGATGTTTCTAGAAACCTAAACCCTACTCTATAAAAAGATCCATTTTAATTAATTAGGTCAAAACATTCATCATTTCCAAGATATACTTTTACTTTCTTGCCGTTATTTTGTTTTTCCAAATATAATGACAAGTATAATGAGGTGAACCTTACTTTTATAAATGATTATCCTTAACAATCTTAAAAAGTTTAAAACTTTTTATGAAAAAAACTTTTGATTTATATAAGTTTATATATAAAATCATTGGTTATTCATATATAACACATTCAATATGATTAAAAGTTTTTATTTAACTTTTTATAAACATTTGATAAAACATCTTTTTTATATATCTATAGAAAAAACAAATGCTTTGTTTTAAAAGACATATTTAGTTTGATTTTTATAGAACTAATCTTATAAAAACTAATGATTTGATATAAGTTTTATAAAATACATTATCACTTTCAAAATATTGTCTCACTCAAGTCACATTACATTTTTCACGTGAGTGTTGATTGTTTTCTATATTCCTTGTCATTTCCCATTTTATATATTATTTATTGTTTTTTTAAGTTATCTTTATAGCTGGGTTGTTAGGTATAATTTTTCATCTATAGTTGGTGATTTATAATTGCAAAATTGAAAATTTGTGATGAAGTTTAAAGTTTTTTGATAAAAAGTTGGTGTCAAAATCTATATACACTAAAAAGTTGTTGCATTTTAAAGATATGTTCTTTTAATTTGTTTTTTTCTTTTTGATTTTTTTTAGGATCTTGTTCGGCAGAATTGGAGCATCTCAAGATAAACCTGCAGATTGGCTCACTAGGTAAAGATACACCTATTGGTACCCCCCCCCCCCCCCCCCCCCGTCTACCCCACAAAAAAGGTACACAAAGTATACTATTTGTGTACTTTTTGTCTCCCAGATTTTTTCTGGACAGTTTTTGTTCCGTATTTTTGTCAGTTTAACAGTTTTGACCTGCTAAACTTTATTTTTTTATTCCGTATTTTCCGATTCACAGTTTTATAACAAAACCAAAATTATAAAAATAAAAAAACTAAAAAATAAAATAAAATTTAGGGGGGATATAGATGGGAGTTTTGGGGGGTGTCTTAATAGCCTGACCCAACTTTTAATTTGTTAGTATTTTCTTACTAGTAACTAGTAACTAGGGTGCTTGGTTCGAAGTTTTATAGAGTAAGGGTTGTATTTTATTACTTGTAATCAGGAGGGTCTTTGGTTGGATGTTTTATGAAGCAAAAAAAGATAAGGATGATGAAATATGATGTTAGGTAGTATTATGTAACTTTTCCTTTATTCTCTTTTTATAGCCATGATCTCATGTCCATTAGATTTGAATTTTTAAATTTTACCTAAAAAATCAAACTTTTGTATTTCATTACTATATTTTGTATGATATACACTTATTGCAGCTTGTAAATCAGTTCTTCATGTTAAACATCAGAACTACTAGAATAGTACGTAGCATTTAAACATATTTTTATGTTATACAGTTTTGTATATGTTATACAAATTTCATTACTATATTTTGCATGTTATAGTGTTATATAGTGTTTTGTGTTATACAATTATTACTACTATAATAATACGTACTACGTAGTATTTAAACATTAGAACATGAATATCGATAGTTTAATTGCAACTACTTTTGTAAATAATTTGTTCATGTTAAACCAAGCAGCCCCTTATGTTTTAGACTTTTTTCACCATCATTGTTAAAATATATAGCAATGTTAGATTTTTAACCCGCTTTTTTTGTGCCAGGGATAACATCAACAGGACTGTTTCCACAGGGTGGATAGTAGCTAGCGCGTCCTTCGTGCTAACCGTGACAGCCCAGTACCACTTCCATCAAATTGAGAAGCATTTGTATGAGTAGAAGCCGAGGTATGTTGTGGCATGTGGTGGAATCATTGTCAGTGTTGGGATTCTTGGTTTGCTCATTCTGGAAGCATATGAGCACACCATCAAGCATCCAATGAAGAACTGGCTTAACAAGGTCGCCCTCAGCTTATTCCATCTCGTTGTCACAACCCTTCCACCGTTATTCTTCTCGTCTTTATTCTTAGAAGAACAAATCAACTTGAAATCTCTAAAGGTTTCGGCTACATTTTGGGTTGCATTGTCATTAATCCGTTCAATTCAAACTCCATTCGGATTGGAAGCTGCAAACAACCCTGCAGCTTAAGCGGCAGCATAATTCTTGCAACTCTTACTTTCACAGAACAACCACCTAGCAATACCTAGACTTGACCGTGATTTATTGGCGAAAGGAGTTGAATGGATTGCTAGAGGAACCACTCCCAAGACTAATTTGCCAACCTTTGCTTTTGCAGATGCCGCTGCCATCTTGAGGTTGGAGTTATTGAAGAATCCTGAAGTTTTCGTAAGTATGCCTTCGAATGAGCATTTTGGGAGGGCGCTTAACCTAGCCTGCAGAGGCTGTGGTGCTGATTTTATCATGTGACTTGTTATTTTCCCCCTTGTTTTAACACTTATGTTTTGTTGCTTTTCCTATTTGATGTATTTTTAATTTGAAGTAACTCTGTTTTGAGAATATTATCATCAGTTTAAATTTTGGTCATTTGTGTATGAGACATGAAATAGGTAGATAACTAATTTTATAGTCTAATCTCTAATTTGAGTATCCAACTTATTCTGGTCATTTAAATGATGATTACCTAGGGAGGACACGTATTAACACGCCAAATCCATTTTTTTACTGTAGCATCATAGTTAAAAGTTACCAACAATAAAGTTTTCAAATTTAAGTGTCATTTTTGGTAACGTTAATGGTTTCTTTTGCTTAAAAAAAATTTCTTTTGCTAAATTAGAAATTGGACCAAAGTTTACTCGGTTTTATTCAATTAGCCATTAGATTATCACCTGTTACATCCTTTGTTCAAGTTAAAAGAAAGCTTTTCTAGAAAAAAGCTTGAAGGATATACCAATTGTTACTGAATCTAAACAATATATATCACAAATAAATGACATATCTGTTTCGTTGCAGAATATGCTTCGCAAGTAAATGTCATATATTAAATGAAACACTCAAAGCAATATTACTCCGTATCATACTACGATTAGATGTTTCGTCTATGTTTAACAATAGTTAAAAGACACGTAAAATTTATGAGTATTGTAAAGAAAAAAAGTTGATGCCCTTAAGGATGATAGTGTGTATAAATTTTAAGTTTTGACAAGACCACTAATTCTGTTCGGTCCAACTAAACCTTTCTATGTTTACTATAACAATTTTGTGTATTGGTTGAGTAAAAACATTTCTTCAATTAGGATGTCAATCTGAAACGAAACATTCACTCAAATATTTAAATTGTGTTTTTAAAGGTTATGTTAAATTTAATAGTATATTTTGTTGTTCAAAAGAAAATAAAAAAAAATCATTTGTCATTAGTGATGGAGGTGCACTTGTGATATATAGCAATTTCAAGTCCAAATTCAAGTTAATTCGATTTGCAATTTCATAAATTTCAATTAACAGTTTGATACTTTGATGTAAATCATGTATCATGCATCATGCATTTCAACTAACAACTTTCATGCATTAAATTAATATCTCGAACAGACTAAATAAAGCTAGGGGTTCAGTATTCGGACTAGCGACCTGGACTGAATCGGAAAACCGGATCCATTCGACCTAAATTAGACTGAACAATTTCAATCCGGTTCTCGGTCTAGGATTTTAGACTAATTCGGTCTTTGGTCTGGTTGGTCCAATTCGGTTCAGTCTTATCAAAATACCGTCGATTATGTTCAATAAGACTGAACCAGACTACACTGAATCGACAGTCTAGTTTTTATCGGCCCGGTCCGGTCCAGTCTGCGCAAATGCTCACCCCTAACTAGAGCTACGTGAATCATTATTTTATAGCCGATGAACCAAAATCCATCATAATCCATGGTCTTAACAAAAAATAAAAATATTTCAAAATTAAAAGAATATTAATAGATCCACCGTACACAACTATAAAACTACAATCACGAAATTTAACGTAAAAAGGTTATCTACGTTTTTTATCTGGTTTAACTTACAATTCTTAACTAAACAGTTAAGTTATAGTATAAATCAGGGCCGGATTTAAGCAAGTGTGGCAGGGGCGACTGCACAGGGCCTCCATATTTTATGGGCCTCCGATTTTCAAACTTCTTATAGACACAATCGAAGCCGGATCATTGGGTGCAACCTGTGTAATGGCACATGGTCTCTTTTAGTGAAGAAGTTTGTTTTATTTTCTTAGTTCAAGTAAATATCTCTAAAACCAATGTATATACTTATAACCTAATGAAACTTAACCTTTTTGAAAACTTTATAATCTAAGTACTAGACAAATAAAAGTATGATTTTAATAATACTTCACAGACAAAAATTATACAGTTTCAAAAAAAATATCACTTTTACAGTTTTCTATCTTATACTTTTTGAATAATGACATTTTTACCTTTAATAAATTAATTTTATACTTCTTTATTATTTGTAATAATAACCACTAGTGAGAGTAATATGGTAAACCTTATGTTGATAATAATTGTGGGACATCCCAAAATGGAATACTGGATAATAATTTTAGGATGGGAGTAGCATAAGGTATAACCATTAAGCGAATTTGATAAAATAGAATAGAAAAATATTAATAAAACAACAAGGACCAAAAATGCATTTTTTCTAAAGAGCAACCACCTTATCATTCCAATGGATGTTTCTAGAAACCTAAACCCTACTCTATAAAAAGATCCATTTCAACTAATTAGGTCAAAACATTCATTATTTCCAAGATATACTTTTACTTTCTTGCCCTTATTTTGTTTTTCCAAATATAATGACAAGTATAATGAGGTGAACCTTACTTTTATAAATGATTACCCTTAACAATCTTAAAAAGTTTAAAACTTTTTGTGAAAAAACCTTTTGATTTATATAAGTTTATACATAAAATCATTGGTTATTCATATATAACACATTCACTATGATTAAAAGATTTTATTTAACTTTTTATAAACATTTGATAAAACATCTTTTTTATAAATCTACTGAAAACCAAATGCTTTGTTTTAAAAGACACATTAGTTTGATTTTTATAGAAATAATCTTATAAAAACTAATGATTTGATATAAGTTTTATAAAATACATTATCACTTTCAAAATATTGTCTCACTCAAGTCACATTACATTTTTCACATGAGTGTTGATTGTTTTCTATATTCCTTGTCATTTCCCATTTTATATATATTATTTATTGTTTTTTAAGTTATCTTTATAGCTGGGTTGTTATGTATAATTTTTCGTCTATATTTTGTGATTTATAGTTGAAAAATTGAACATTTGTGATGAAGTTTTAAGTTTTTTGATAAAAAGTTGGTGTCAAAATCTATATACACTAAAAAGTTGTTGCATTTTAAAGATGTGTTCTTTTAATTTGTTTTTTTCTTTTTGATTTTTTCTAGGATCTTGTTCGACAGAATTGGAGCATCTCAAGATAAACATGCAGACTGGCTCACTAGGTAAGGGTACCCCTATTGGTACCCCTCCTACCCTACAAAAAAGGTACACAAAGTACACTATTTGGGTACTTTTTGTCTCCTAAATTTTTTCTGGACAATTTGTTTATCTGTTTTATTCCGTATTTTTGTCAGTTTAACAGTTTTGACATGTTAATCTTTTTTTTTTGATTCCATATTTTCTGATTCACAGTTTTAAAATTTAACCAAAATTATAAAAATAAAATAAATAAAATAAATAAAAATAAATAAATAAATAAATAAATAAATAAAATTCAGGAGGGGTATAGATGGGAGTTTTTTTTGGGGGGGAGGGGGAGGGGGTCTTAATAGCCTGACCCAACCTTTAATTTGTTTGTATTTTATTACTAGTAACTAGTAACTAGGGTGCTTGGTTCGAAGTTTTAAAGAGTAAGGTTTGTATTTTATTACTTGTAATTAGGAGGGTCTTTGGTTGGATGTTTTATAAAGTAAAAAAAGATAAGGATGATGAAATATGATGTTAGGTAGTATTATGTAACTTTTCCTTTATTCTCTTTTTACAGCCATGATCTCATGTCCATTAGATTCTATTTTTAAATTTTACCTAAAAATCAAACTTTTGTATTTCATTACTATATTTTGTATGATATACAGTTATTACAGATTGTAAATCATTTCTTCATGTTAAACACTAGAACTACTAGAATAGTACGTAGCATTTAAACATATTTTTATGTTATACAGTTTTGTATATATTATATAGATTTCATTACTATATTTTGCATGTTATAGTGTTATACAGTGTTTTGTGTTATACAATTATTACTACAAGAATTGTACGTACTACGTAGTATTTAAACATTAAAACATGAATATCGATAGTTTAATTGCACCTACTTTTGTAAATCATTTGTTCATGTTAAACCAAGCAGCCCCTTAAGTTTTAGATCTTTTTCACCATCATTATTAATATATATTGCATTGCTAGATTTTTAACCCGCTTTTTTTTGTACCAGGGATAACATCAGCTGGACTGTTTCCACAGGGCGGACAGTAGCTAGCGCGTCCTTTGTGCTAACCGTGACAGCCCAGTACCACTTCCATCAAACTGAGAAGCATTTTTATGAGCCGAAGCCGAGGTATGTTGTGGCATGTGGTGGAATCATTGTCGGTGCTGGGATTCTTGGTTTACTCATTCTGGAAGCATTTGAGCACACCATCAAACTTCCAATGAAGAACGGGCTTAACAGGGTCGCCCTCAGCTTATTCCAGCTCGTTGTCACAACCCTTCCACCGTTATTCTTCTCGTCTTTTTCTTAGAAGAACAATTCAACTGGAAATCTCTAAAGGTTTTGGCTACATTTTAGGTCGCATTGTCAATAATCCGTTCAATTCAAACTCCATTCGGATTGGAAGCTGCAAACAACCCTGCAGCTGAAGCCGCGGCACAAATCTTGCAACTGTTACTGTCACAGATCAGCCACCTAGCAATACCTAGACTTGACCGTGATCTGTTGGCGAAAGGAGTTGAGTGGATTGCTAGAGGAACCACTCCCAAGACTAATTTGACAACCGTTGCTTTTGCAGATGCCGCTGTCATCTTGAGGTTGGAGTTATTGAAAAATCCCGAGGTTTTCGTAAGTATGCCTTCGAGTGATCATTTTGGGAGGGTGCTTAACCTAGCCTGCAGAGACTGTGTTGCTGATCTTGTCGTGTGACTTGTTATTTTCCCCCTTGTTTTAACACTTATGTTTTGTTGCTTTTCCTATTTGATGTATTTTTAATTTGAAGTAACTCTGTTTTGAGAATATTATCATCAGTTTAAATTTTGGTCATTTGTATATGAGACATGAAATAGACAGATAACTAATTTTATAGTCTAATCTCTAATTTGACTATCCAACTTATTTTGGTCATTTAAGTGATGATTACCCAGGGAGGACACGTTTTAACACGCTAAATCAATTTTTTACTGTATCATCATAGTTAAAAGTTACCAACAGTAAAGTCTTCAAATTTAAATGTCATTTTTGGTAACTTTAATGGTTTCTTTTGCTGAAAAAGGTTTTCTTGTGCTAAATTAGAAGTTGGACCAAAGTTGGCTCGGTTTTATTCAATTAGCCATTAGATTATCACCTTTTACATCCTTTGCTCAAGTTAAAAGAAAGTTTTTCTAGAAAAAAGCTCGACAGATACACCAATTGTTATAAATGACATATGTGTTTCGTTGGAGAATATGCTTCTCAAGTAAATGTCATATATTAAATGTAACACTCAAAGCAATATTACTCTGTATCATACTACGATTAGATGTTTCGTCTATGTCTAACAATTGCTAAAAGACACGTAAAATTTATGAGTATTTTAAAGAAAAAAATTGATGCCCTTAAGGATAATAGTGTGTATAAATTTTAAGTTTTGACAACACCATTAATTCTGTTCGGTCCAACTAAACCTTTCTATGTTAAATTTAATAGTATATTTTGTTATTCAAAAGAAAATTAAAAAAAATCATTTGTCGTTAGTGATAGAGGTGCACTTGTGATATATAACTATGTAATATCAATAAAGATTATCATTATGAGATCAGTCATTTTGTAATGTCAAATCCAAATACAAGTTAATTCGATTTGCAATTTCATAAATTTCAATTAACAGTTTGATACTTTGATGTAAATCATGTATCATGCATCATGCATTTCAACTAACAACTTTCATGCATTAAATTAATATCTCGAACAGACTAAATAGAGCTAGGGGTTCAGTATTCGGACTAGCGACCTGGACTGAATCGGAAAACCGGATCCATTCGACCTAAATTAGACTGAACAATTTCAATCCGGTTCTCGGTCTAGGATTTTAGACTAATTCGGTCTTTGGTCTGGTTGGTCCAATTCGGTTCGGTCTTATTAAAATACCGTCGATTATGTTTGATAAAACTGAATGGACTAAAAACTGAACCGACTGTCTAGTTTTGATCGGTCTGGTCTGATCCAATATGCACAAATGCTCACCCCTAACTATAGCTACTTGAATCATTATTTTATAGCCGATGAACCAAAATCCATCATAATCCAAGGTCTTAACAAAAAATAAAAATCAACATTTCAAAATTTAAAGAATATTTATAGATCCACCGTACACAACTACAAAACTACAATCACGAAATTTAACGTAAAAAAGTTATCTATGTTTTTTTATCTGGTATAACTTACAATTCTTAACTAAACAGTTATGTTACAATATAAATCAGGGCCGGATTTAAGAAAGTGCGGCAGGGGCGACCGCACAGGGCCTCCATATTTTATGGGCCTCCGATTTTCTAACATCTTATAGACACAGTCGAAGCTGGATCATTGGGTGCAACCTATGCAATGGCACATGGTCTCTTTTATTGAAGAAGTTTGTTTTATTTTCTTAGTTCAAGTAAATATCTCTAAAACCAAAGTATATACTTATAACCTAATGAACTTAACCCATTTGAAAACTTTATAATCTAAGTATTAGACAAATAAAAGTATGATTTTAATAATAACTATCACTCCATCCCAAAATATTTGTCCACAGACAAAAATCATACTGTTTAAAAAAATATCACTTTTACAGTTTTCTATCTTATACTTTTTGAATAATGACATTTTTATCTTTAATCAATTAATTTTATACTTCTTTATTATTTGTAATAATAACCACAAGTAAGAGTAATATGGTAAACCTGAACAAAATTTTCTGTTTATTTTGGGAAGTGGATAATAATTTTGGGACATCCCAAAATGGAATACTGGATAATAATTTTAGGACGGGAGTAGCATAAGGTATAACCATTAAGCGAGTTTGATTAAATAGAATCAAAAAAAATATTAATAAAACAAGGACCAAAAATGCAATTGTCTAAAGAGCAACCACGTTATCATTCCAATGGATGTTTCTAGAAACCTAAACCCTACTCTATAAAAAGAATTATTTTAATTAATTAGGTCAAAACATTCATCATTTCCTTTTACTTTCTTGCCGTTATTTTGTTTTTCCAAATATAATGACAAGTATAATGAGGTGAACCTTACTTTTGATTTATATATGTTTATACATAAAATCATTGGTTATTCATATATAACACATTCACTATGATTAAAAGATTTTATTTAACTTTTTATAAACATTTGATAAAACATCTTTTTTTATAAATCTATAGAAAACCAAATGCTTTGTTTTAAAAGACACATTTAGTTTGATTTTTATAGAAATAATCTTATAAAAACTAATGATTTGATATAAGTTTTATAAAATACATTATCACTTTCTAAATATTGTCTCACTCAAGTCACATTACATTTTTCATATGAGTGTTGATTGTTTTCTATATTCCTTGTCATTTCCCATTTTATATATTATTTATTGTTTTTTAAGTTATCTTTATAGCTGGGTTGTTATGTATAATTTTTCGTCTATATTTGGTGATTTATAGTTGCAAAATTGAACATTTGTGATGAAGTTTTAAATTTTTTGATAAAAAGTTGGTATCAAAATCTAAATACACTGAAAAGTTGTTGCATTTTAAAGATATGTTCTTTTAATTTGTTTTTTTCTTTTTGATTTTTTCTAGGATC
Source organism: Glebionis coronaria (assembly GCA_025667525.1). NCBI lineage: Eukaryota > Viridiplantae > Streptophyta > Magnoliopsida > Asterales > Asteraceae > Glebionis > Glebionis coronaria. The sequence continues at coordinate 33,956,749 of CM046879.1, forward strand.
TTGTTCGACAGAATTGGAGCATCTCAAGATAAACCTGCAGACTGGCTCACTAGGTAAGGGTACCCCTATTGGTACCCCTCCTACCCTACAAAAAGGTACACAAAGTACACTATTTGTGTACTTTTTGTCTCCTAAATTTTTTCTGGACAATTTGTTTATCTGTTTTTATTTCGTATTTTGTCAGTTTAACAGTTTTGACATGTTAATCTTTTTTTTTTGATTCCGTATTTTCTGATTCACAGTTTTAAAATTTAACCAAAATTATAAAAATAAAAAAAAATAAAAAAAATAAAAAAATTAATAAAAATAAAAAATAAATAAAATTCAGGAGGGGTATAGATTGGATTTTTTTTTTGGGGGTGGGAGGGGGTCTTAATAGCCTGACCCAACCTTTAATTTGTTTGTATTTTATTACTAGTAACTAGTAACTAGGGTGCTTGGTTCGAAGTTTTATAGAGTAAGTTTTGTATTTTATTACTTGTAATTAGGAGGGTCTTTGGTTGGATGTTTTATAAAGTAAAAAAAAGATAAGGATGATGAAATATGATGTTAGGTAGTATCATGTAACTTTTCCTTTATTCTCTTTTTACAGCCATGATCTCATGTCCATTAGATTCTATTTTTAAATTTTACCTAAAAAATCAAACTTTTGTATTTCATTACTATATTTTGTATGATATACAGTTATTGCAGCTTGTAAATTTCTTCGTGTTAAACACTAGAACTACTAGAATAGTACGTAGCATTTAAACATATTTTTATGTTATACAGTTTTGTATATATTATATAGATTTCATTACTATATTTTGCATGTTATAGTGTTATACAGTGTTTTGTGTTATACAATTATTACTACAAGAATTGTACGTACTACGTAGTATTTAAACATTAAAACATGAATATCGATAGTTTAATTGCACCTACTTTTGTAAATCATTTGTTCATGTTAAACCAAGCAGCCCCTTAAGTTTTAGATCTTTTTCACCATCATTATTAAAATATATTGCATTGCTAGATTTTTAACCCGCTTTTTTTTATACCAGGGATAACATCAACTGGACTGTTTCCACAGGGCGGACAGTAGCTAGCGCGTCCTTTGTGCTAACCGTGACAGCCCAGTACCACTTCCATCAAACTGAGAAGCATTTTTATGAGCCGAAGCCGAGGTATGTTGTGGCATGTGGTGGAATCATTGTCGGTGCTAGGATTCTTGGTTTGCTCATTCTGGAAGCATTTGAGCACACCATCAAACTTCCAATGAAGAACGGGCTTAACAGGGTCGCCCTCAGCTTATTCCAGCTCGTTGTCACAACCCTTCCACCGTCATTCTTCTCGTCTTTTTCTTAGAAGAACAAATCAACTGGAAATCTCTAAAGGTTTTGGCTACATTTTGGGTCGCATTGTCAATAATCCGTTCAATTCAAACTCCATTCGGATTGGAAGCTGCAAACAACCCTGCAGCTGAAGCCGCGGCACAATTCTTGCAACTCTTACTGTCACAGATCAGCCACCTAGCAATACCTAGACTTGACCGTGATCTGTTGGCGAAAGGAGTTGAGTGGATTGCTAGAGGAACCACTCCCAAGACTAATTTGACAACCGTTGCTTTTGCAGATGCCGCTGCCATCTTGAGGTTGGAGTTATTGAAGAATCCCGAGGTTTTCGTAAGTATGCCTTCGAGTGAGCATTTTGGGAGGGTGCTTAACCTAGCCTGCAGAGACTGTGTTGCTGATCTTATCGTGTGACTTGTTATTTTCCCCCTTGTTTTAACACTTATGTTTTGTTGCTTTTCCTATTTGATGTATTTTTAATTTGAAGTAACTATGTTTTGAGAATATTATCATCAGTTTAAATTTTGGTCATTTGTATATGAGACATGAAATAGGCAGATAACTAATTTTATAGTCTAATCTCTAATTTGACTATCCAACTTATTTTGGTCATTTAAGTGATGATTACCCAGGGAGGACACGTTTTAACACGCTAAATCAATTTTTTTACTGTATCATCATAGTTAAAAGTTACCAACAGTAAAGTCTTCAAATTTAAATGTCATTTTTGGTAACTTTAATGGTTTCTTTTGCTTAAAAAAGGTTTTCTTGTGCTAAATTAGAAGTTGGACCAAAGTTGGCTTGGTTTTATACAGTTAGCCATTAGATTATCACCTTTTACATCCTTTGCTCAAGTTAAAAGAAAGTTTTTCTAGAAAAAAGCTCGATAGATACACCAATTGTTATAAATGACATATGTGTTTTGTTGGAGAATATGCTTCTCAAGTATATGTCATATATTAAATGTAACACTCAAAGCAATATTACTCCGTATCATACTACGATTAGAGGTTTCGTCTATGTTTAACAATAGCTAAAAGACACGTAAAATTTATGAGTATTTTAAAGAAAAAAATTGATGCCCTTAAGGATGATAGTGTGTATAAATTTTAAGTTTTGACAACACCACTAATTCTGTTCGGTCCAACTAAACCTTTCTATGTTAAATTTAATAGTATATTTTGTTATTCAAAAGAAAATTAAAAAAATCATTTGTCGTTAGTGATAGAGGTGCACTTGTGATATATAACTATGTAATATCAATAAAGATTATCATTATGAGATCAGTCATTTTGTAATGTCAAATCCAAATTCAAGTTAATTTGATTTGCAATTTCATAAATTTCAATTAACAGTTTGATACTTTGATGTAAATCATGTATCATGCATCATGCATTTCAACTAACAACTTTCATGCATTAAATTAATATCTCGAATAGACTAAATAGAGCTAGGGGTTGAGTATTTGGACTAGCGACCTGGACTGAATCAGAAAATCGGATCAGATCGACCTGAATTAGACTGAACAATTTCAATCTGGTTCTTAGTCTAGGATTTTAGACTAATTCGGTCTTTGGTCTGGTTGGTCCAATTCGGCTCGGTCTTATTAAAATACCGTCGATTATATTTGATAAAACTGAATGGACTAAAAACTAAACCGACTGTCTAGTTTTGATTGGTTCGGTCTGATCCAATCTGCACAAATGCTCACCCCTAACTATAGCTACTTGAATCATTATCCAAGGTCTTGACCAAAAATAAAAATCAATATTTCAAAATTTAAAGAATATTTATAGATCCACCGTACACAACTACAAATCTACAATCACGAAATTTAACGTAAAAAAGTTATCTATGTTTTTTTATCTGGTTTAACTTACAATTCTTAACTAAACAGTTATGTTACAGTATAAATTAGGGCCGGATTTAAGAAAGTGCGGCAGGGGCGACCGCACAGGGCCTCCATATTTTATGGGCCTCCGATTTTCTAACATCTTATAGACACAATCGAAGCTGGATCATTGGGTGTAACCTATGCAATGGCACATGGTCTCTTTTAGTGAAGAAGTTTGTTTTATTTTTATAGTTCAAGTAAATATCTCTAAAACCAATGTATATACTTATAACCTAATGAACTTAACCCATTTGAAAACTTTATAATCTAAGTATTAGACAAATAAAAGTAAGATTTTAATAATAACTATCACTCCATCCCAAAATATTTGTCCACATACAAAAATCATACAGTTTAAAAAAATATCACTTTTACAGTTTTCTATCTTATACTTTTTGAATAATGACATTTTTACCTTTAATCAATTAATTTTATACTTCTTTATTATTTGTAATAATAACCACAAGTAAGAGTAATATGGTAAACCTGAACAAAATTTTCTATCTATTTTTGGAAGTGGATAATAATTTTGGGACATCCCAAAATGGAATACTGGATAATAATTTTAGGACGGGAGTAGCATAAGGTATAACCATTAAGCGAGTTTGATTAAATAGAATCAAAAAAAATATTAATAAAACAACAAGGACCAAAAATGCAATTGTCTAAAGAGCAACTACGTTATCATTCCAATGGATGTTTCTAGAAACCTAAACCCTACTCTATAAAAAGATTCATTTTAATTAATTAGGTCAAAACATTCATCATTTCCTTTTACTTTCTTGCCGTTATTTTGTTTTTCCAAATATAATGACAAGTATAATAAGGTGAACCTTACTTTTGATTTATATAAGTTTATACATAAAATCATTGGTTATTCATATATAACACATTCACTATGATTAAAAGATTTTATTTAACTTTTTATAAACATTTGATAAAACATCTTTTTTATAAATCTATAGAAAACCAAATGCTTTGTTTTAAAAGACACATTTAGTTTGATTTTTATAGAAATAATCTTATAAAAACTAATGATTTGATATAAGTTTTATAAAATATATTATCACTTTCTAAATATTGTCTCACTCAAGTCACATTACATTTTTCATATGAGTGTTGATTGTTTTCTATATTCCTTGTCATTTCCCATTTTATATATTATTTATTGTTTTTTTAGTTATCTTTATAGCTGGGTTGTTATGTATAATTTTTCGTTATATTTGGTGATTTATAGTTGCAAAATTGAACATTTGTGATGAAGTTTTAAGTTTTTTGATAAAAAGTTGGTGTCAAAATCTAAATACACTAAAAAGTTGTTGCATTTTAAAGATATGTTCTTTTAATTTGTTTTTTTCTTTTTGATTTTTTCTAGGATCTTGTTCGACAGAATTGGAGCATCTCAAGATAAACCTGCAGACTGGCTCACTAGGTAAGGGTACCCCTATAGGTACTCCTCCTACCCCACAAAAAAGGTACACAAAGTACACTATTTGTGTACTATTTGTCTCCTAGATTTTTTCTGGACAATTTGTTTATCAGTTTTTTTTCCGTATTTTTGTCAGTTTAACAGTTTTGACCTGTTAAACTTTATTTTTTTGATTCCGTATTTTCTGATTCACAGTTTAATAAATTAACCAAAATTATAAAAATAAAAGAAAATAAAAAAATAAATAAATAAATAAAATTCAGGGGGTATAGATGGGAGTTTTTTTTTGGGGGATGGGGGGGTCTTAATAGCCTGACCCAACCTTTAATTTGTTTGTATTTTATTACTAGTTACTAGTAACTAGGGTGCTTGGTTCGAAGTTTTATAGAGTAAGGTTTGTATTTTATTACTTGTAATTAGGAGGGTCTTTGGTGGGATGTTTTATAAAGTAAAAAAAGATAACGATGATGAAATATGATGTTAGGTAATATAATGTAACTTTTCCTTTATTCTCTTTTTACAACCATGATCTCATGTCCATTAGATTTTATTTTTAAATTTTACCTAAAAAATCAAACTTTTGTATTTCATTACTATATTTTGTATGATATACAGTTATTGCAGCTTGTAAATCAGTTCTTCATGTTAAACACTAGAACTACTAGAATAGTACGTAGCATTTAAACATATTTTTATGTTATACAGTTTTGTATATGTTATATAGATTTCATTACTATATTTTACATGTTATAGTGTTATACAGTGTTTTGTGTTATACAATTATTACTACAAGAATTGTACGTACTACATATTATTTAAACATTAAAACATGAATATCGATAGTTTAATTGCACCTACTTTTGTAAATCATTTGTTCATGTTAAACCAAGCAACCCCTTAAGTTTTAGGCTTTTTTCACCATCATTGTTAAAATATATTGCATTGCTAGATTTTTAACCCGCTTTTTTTGTACCAGAGATAACATCAACTGGACTGTTTCCAAAGGGTGGACAGTAGCTAGCGCGTCCTTTGTGCTAACCGTGACAGCCCAGTACCACTTCCATCAAACTGAGAAGCATTTGTATGAGCCAAAGCCGAGGTATGTTGTGGCATGTGGTGGAATCATTGTCGGTGTTGGGATTCTTGGTTTGCTCATTCTGGAAGCATTTGAGCACACCATCAAACATCCAATGAAGAACTGGCTTAACAGGGTGGCCCTCGGCTTATTCAAGCTCCTTGTCACAACCCTTCCACCGTTATTCTTCTCGTCTTTATTCTTAGAAGAACAAATCACTGGAAATCTCAAAAGGTTTCGGCTACATTTTGGGTTGCATTGTCAATAATCCGTTCAATTCAAACTCCATTCGGATTGGAAGCTGCAAACAACACTGCAACTGAAGCCGCGACATAATTCTTGCAACTCTTACTGTCACAGATCCGCCACCTAGCAATACCTAGACTTGACCGTGATCTGTTGGCGAAAGGAGTTGAGTGGATTGCTAGAGGAACCACTCCCAAGACTAATTTGCCAACCGTTGCTTTTGTAGATGCCGCTGCCATCTTGAGGTTGGAGTTATTGAAGAATCCCGAAGTTTTCGTAAGTATGCCTTCGAATGAGCATTTTGGGAGGGTGCTTAACCTAGCATGCAGAGGCTGTGATGCTGATCTTATCGTGTGACTTGTAATTTTTCCCCTTGTTTTAACACTTATGTTTTGTTGCTTTTCCTATTTGATGTATTTTTAATTTGAAGTAACTCTGTTTTGAGAATATTATCATCAGTTTAAATTTTGGTCATTTGTATATGAGACATGAAATAGGCAGATAACTAATTTTATAGTCTAATCTCTAAATTGACTATCCAACTTATTTTGGTCATTTAAGTGACGATTACCTAGGGAGGACACGTTTTAACACGCCAAATCAATTTTTTTTACTGTATCATCGTAGTTAAAAGTTACCAACAGTAAAGTCTTCAAATTTAAATGTCATTTTTGGTAACTTTAATGGTTTCTTTTGCTTAAAAATGGTTTTCTTTTGTTAAATTAGAAGTTGGACCAAAGTTGGCTCGGTTTTATTCAATTAGCCATTAGATTATCACCTTTTACATCCTTTGCTCAAGTTAAAATAAAGTTTTTCTAGAAAAAAGCTCGACAAATACAGCAATTGTTACTGAATCTAAACAATATATTTAACAAATAATTGACATATCTGTTTCATTGGAGAATATGCTTCGCAAGTAAATGTCATATATTGAATGTAACACTCAAAGCAATATTACTCCGTATCATACTACGATTAGATGTTTCGTCTATGTTTAACAATAGCTAAAAGACACGTAAAATTTATGAGTATTTTAAAGAAACAAATTGATGCCCTTAAGGATGATATTGTGTATAAATTTTAAGTTTTGACAACACCACTAATTCTGTTCGGTCCAACTAACCCTTTCTATGTTAAATTTAATATTATATTTTGTTATTCAAAAGAAAATTAAAAAAATCATTTGTCATTAGTGATAGAGGTGTACTTGTGATATATAACTATGTACTATCAATAAAGATTATCATTATGAGATCACTCATTTTGTAATGTCAAATCCAAATTCAAGTTAATTCGATTTGCAATTTCATAAATTTTAATTAACAGTTTGATACTTCGATGTAAATCATGTATCATGCATCATGCATTTCAACTAACAACTTTCATGCATTAAATTAATATCTCGAACAGACTAAATAGAGCTAGGGGTTGAGTATTTGGACTAGCGACCTGGACTGAATCAGAAAACCGGATCAGATCGACCTGAATTAGACTGAACAATTTCAATCTGGTTCTTGGTCTAGGATTTTAAACTAATTCGTTCTTTGGTCTGGTTGGTCCAATTCGGTTCCGTCTTATTAAATTACCGTCGATTATGTTTAATAAAACTGAATCGGACTAAAAACTGAACCGACTGTCTAGTTTTGATCGGTCCGATCTGGTACAATCTGCACAAATACTCACCCCTAACTATAGCTACTTGAATCATTATTTTATAGCCGATGATCCAAAATCCATCATAATCCAAGGTCTTAACCAAAAATAAAAATCAATATTTCAAAATTTAAAGAATATTAATAGATCCACCGTACACAACTACAAAACTACAATCACGAAATTTAACGTAAAAAAGGTATCTACGTTTTTTATCTGGTTTAACTTACAATTCTTAACTGAACAGTTAAGTTACTGTATAAATCATGGCCGGATTTAAGCAAGTGCGGCTGGGGCGACCGCACAGGGCCTCCATATTTTATGGGCCTTCGATTTTTAAACATCTTATAGACACAGTCAAAGCTGGATCATTGGGTGCAACATGTGCGATGGCACATGGTCTCTTTTAGTGAAGAAGTTTGTTTTATTTTCTTAGTTCAAGTAAATATCTCTAAAACCAATTAACCTAATGAAACTTAACCCATTTGAAAACTTTAAAATCTAAGTATTAGACAAATAAAAGTATGATTTTAATAATAACTACCACTCCATCCCAAAACATTTGTCCACAGACAAAAATCATACAGTTTAAAAAAATGTCACTTTTACTATTTTTTATCTTATACTTTTTGAATTATGACATTTTTACCTTTAATCAATGAATTTTATACTTCTTTATTATTTGTAATAATAACCACAAGTAAGAGTAATATGGTAAACCTGAACAAAATTTTCTATCTATTTTTGGAAGTGGATAATAATTTTAGGACATCCCAAAATGGAATACTGGATAATAATTTTAGGACCGGAGTAGCATAAGGTATAACCATTAAGCGAGTTTGATTAAATAGAATCAAAAAAAATATTAATAAAACAATAGGGACCAAAAATGAAATTTGTCTAAAGAGCAATCACCTTATCATTCCAATGGATGTTTCTAGAAACCTAAACCCTACTCTATAAAAAGATCCATTTTAATTAATTAGGTCAAAACATTCATCATTTCCAAGATATACTTTTACTTTCCTGCCGTTATTTTGTTTTTTCAAATATAATGACAAGTATTATGAGGTGAACCTTACTTTTATAAATGATTATCCTTAACAATCTTAAAAAGTTTAAAAATTTTTGTGAAAAAAACCTTTTGATTTATATAAGTTTATACATACAATCATTGGTTATTCATATATAACACATTCACTATGATTAAAAGATTTTATTTAACTTTTTATAAACATTTGATAAAACATCTTTTTTATAAATATATAGAAAAAACAAATGCTTTGTTTTAAAAGACATATTTAGTTTGATTTTTATAGAAATAATCTTATAAAAACTAATGATTTGATATAAGTTTTATAAAATACATGAGTGTTGATTGTTTTCTATATTCCTTGTTATTTTTCATTTTATATATTATTTATTGTTTTTTAGTTAACTCTATAGTTGGGTTGTTATGTATAATTTTTCGTCTATATTTGGTGATTTATAGTTGCAAAATTGAACATTTGTGATGAAGTTTTAAATTTTTTGATAAAAAGTTGGTATCAAAATCTATATACACTGAAAAGTTGTTGCATTTTAAAGATATGTTCTTTTAATTTCTTTTTTTTCTTTTTGATTTTTTCTAGGATCTTGTTCGGCAGAATTGGAGCATCTCAAGATAAACCTGCAGACTGGCTCACTAGGAAAGGGTATTCCTATTATTACCCCCTTACCCCACAAAAAAGGTACACAAAGTACACTATTTGTGTAATTTTTATCTCCCAGATTTTTTCTTGACAGTCTTTATATCAGTTTTTGTTCCGTATTTTTGTCAGTTTAACAGTTTTGACTTGTTAAACTTTATTTTTTTGATTCCGTATTTTCCGATAGACAGTTTTATAACAAAACGAAAATTATAAAAAAAAACTGAAAAAGTTAAAAAAAATAAAATTCAGGGGGGTATAGATGGGAGTTTGGGGGGGGGGGGGTCTTAATAGCCTGACCCAACCTTTAAATTGTTTGTATTTTATTACTAATAACTAGTAACTAGGGTGCTTGGTTCGAAGTTTTATAGAGTAAGGTTTGTATTTTATTACTTCTAATTAGGAAGGTATTTGGTTGGATGTTTTATAAAGTAAGAAAAGATAAGGATGATGAAATATGATGTTAGGTAATATTATGTAACTTTTCGTTTATTCACTTTTTACAGCCATGATCTCATGTCCACGAGATTTGATTTTTAAATTTTACCTAAAAAATCAAACTTTTGTATTTCATTACTATATTTTGTATGATATATAGTTATTGCAGCTTGTAAATCAGTTCTTCAAGTTAAACATTAGAACTACTAGAATAGTACGTAGCATTTAAACATATTTTTATGTTATACAGTTTTGTATATGTTATACAGATTCCATTACTATATTTTGCATGTTATAGTGTTATACAGTGTTTGGTGTTATACAATTATTACTACTAGAATAGTACGTGCTACGTAGTATTTAAACATTAGAACATGAATATCGATAGTTTAATTGCACCTACTTTTGTAAATCATTTGTTCATGTTAAACCAAGTAGCCCCTTAAGTTTTATACTTTTTTCACCGTCATTGTTAAAATATATTGCATTGCTAGATTTTTAACCCGCTTTTTTAGTTCCAGGGATTCATCAACAGGACTGTTTCCATAGGGTGGACAGTAGCTAGCGCGTCCTTCGTGCTAACCGTGACAACCCAGTATCCCTTCCATCAAACTGAGAAGCATTTGTATGAGCCGTAGCCGAGGTATGTTGTGGCATGTGGTGGAATCATTGTTGGTGATGGGATTCTTGGTTTACTCATTCTGGAAGCATATGAGCACACCATCAAACATCCAATGAAGAACTGGCTTAACAGGGTCGCCCTCAGCTTATTCCAGCTCGTTGTCACAACCCTTCCACCGTTATTCTTCTCGTCTTTATTCTTAGAAGAACAAATCAACTAGAAATCTCTAATGGTTTCGGCTAAATTTTGGGTCGCATTGTCATTAATACGTTCAATTCAAACTCTATTCGGATTGGAAGCTACAAACAACCCTTCAGCTGAAGCCGCGGCACAATTCTTGCAACTCTTACTGTCACATAACAACCACCTACCAATACCTAGACTTGACCGTGATCTGTTGGCGAAAGGAGTTGAGTGGATTGCTAGAGGAACCACTCCCAAGACTAATTTGCCAACCGTTGCTTTTGCAGATGCCGCTGCCATCTTGAGGTTGGAGTTATTGAAGAATCCCAAAGTTTTTGTAAGTATGCCTTCGAATGAGCATTTTGGGAGGGTTCTTAACCTAGCCTGCAGAGGTTGTGCTGCTGATCTTATCGTGTGACTTGTTATCTTCCCCCTTGTTTTAACACTTATGTTTTGTTGCTTTTCCTATTTGATGTATTTTTAATTTGAAGTAACTCTGTTTTGAGAATATTATCATCAGTTTAAATTTTGGTCATTTATGTATGAGACATGAAATAGGCAGATAACTAATTTTATAGTCTAATCTCTAATTTGACTATCCAACTTATTCTGGTCATCTAAGTGATGATTACCTAGGGAGGACACGTTTTAACACGCCAAATCAAACAAATTTTACTCTAGCATCATAGTTAAAAGTTAGCAACAATAAAGTTTTCAAATTTAAAGTCATTTTTGGTAACTTTAATCGTTTATTTTGCTTAAAAAAATTTTCTTTTGCGAAATTAGAAATTGGACCAAAGTTGGCTCTTTTTATTCAATTAGCCATTAGATTATCACCTTTTACATCCTTTGCTCAAGTTAAAAGAAAGTTTTTCTAGAAAAAAGCTCGAAAGATACACCAATTGTTACTGAATCTAAACAATATATTTCACAAATAAATGACATATCTGTTTCGTTGGAGAATATGCTTCGCAAGTAAATGTCATATATTAAATGTAACACTCAGAGCAATATTACTCCGTATCATACTACGATTAGATGTTTCGTCTATGTTTAACAATAGCTAAAGGACACGTAAAATTTATGAGTATTTTAAAGAAAATAAATTGATGCCCTTAAGGATGATAATGTGTATATATTTTAAGTTTTGACAACACCACTAATTCTGTTCGGTCCAACTAAACCTTTCTATGTTTACTATAAGAATTTTGTGTATTGGTTGAGTAAAAATATTTCTTCAATTAGGATGTCAATCTCAAACGAAAAATTCACTCAAATATTTAAATTGTGTTTTCAAAGTTTATGTTAAATTTAATAGTATATTTTGTTGTAAAAAAGAAAATTAAAAAACTCATTTGTCATTAGTGATAGAGGTGCACTTGTGATATATAATTGTGTACTATCAATAAAGATTATCATTATGAGATCAGTCATTTTGAAAGGTCAAGTCCAAATTCAAGTTAATTCGATTTGCAATTTCAAAATTTTCAATTAACAGTTTGATACTTTGATGTAAATCATGTATCATGCATCATGCATTTCAACTAACAAATTTCATCCATTAAATGAATATCTCGAACAGACTAAATAGAGCTAGGGGTTGAGTATTTGGACTAGCGACCTGGACTGAATCGGAAAATCGGATCAGATCGACCTGAATTAGACTGAACAATTTCAATCTGGTTCTCGGTCTAGGATTTTAGACAAATTTGGTCTTTGGTCTGGTTGGTCCAATTCGGTTTGGTCTTATTAAAATACCGTCGATTATGTTTAATAAGACTGAACCGGACTAAAAACTGAACCGACATTCCAGTTTTGATTGGTCCGGTCCGGTCCAATCTGCGCAAATGCTCACCCCTAACTAGAGCTACTTGAATCATTATTTTATAGTCGATGAACCAAAATCCATCATAATCCAAGGTCTTAACAAAAAAATTAAAATCAATATTTCAAAATTTAAAGAATATTAATAGATCCATCGTACACAACTACAAAACTACAATCACGAAATTTAACATAAAAAAAGTTATCTACATTTTTTTATCTGGTTTAACTTACAATTCTTAACTAAACAGTTAAGTTATAGTATAAATCAGGGACGGATTTAAGCAAGTGCGATAGGGGCGACCGCACAGGGCCTCCATATTTTATGGGCCTCCGATTTTCAAACTTCTTATAGACACAGCCGAAGCCGGATCATTGGGTGCAACCTGTGCAATGGCACATGGTCTCTTTTAGTGAAGAAGTTTGTTTTATTTTCTTAGTTCAAATAAATATCTCTAAATCCAATGTATATGCTTATAACCTAATGAAACTTAACCCATTGAAAACATTATAATCTAAGTATTAGACAAATAAAAGTATGATTTTAATAATAACTATCATTCCATCCCAAAATATTTGTCCACAGACAAAAATCATACAGTTTTAAAAAAATATCACTTTTACAGTTTTCTATCTTATACTTTTTGAATAATAACATTTTTACCTTTTATTAATTAATTTTATACATCTTTATTATTTGTAATAATAACCACAAGTGAGGGTAATATGGTAAACCTGAACAAAATTTTCTATCTATTTTTGAAAATGGATAATAATTTTAGGACATCCCAAAATAGAATACTGTATAATAATTTTAGGACGGGAGTAGCATAAGGTATAACCATTAAGCGAGTTCGATTAAATAGAATAAAAAAATATTAATAAAACAACAAGGACAAAAAATGCAATTTGTCTAAAGAGCAACCACCTTATCATTCCAATGGATGTTTCTAGAAACCTAAACCCTACTCTATAAAAAGATCCATTTTAATTAATTAGGTCAAAACATTCATCATTTCCAAGATATACTTTTACTTTCTTGCCGTTATTTTGTTTTTCCAAATATAATGACAAGTATAATGAAATGAACCTTACTTTTATAAATGATTATCCTTAACAATCTTAAAAAGTTTAAAACTTTTTGTGAAAAAACATTTTGATTTATATAAGTTTATACATAAAATCATTGGTTATTCATATATAACACATTCACTATGATTAAAAGATTTCATTTAACTTTTTATAAACATTTGATAAAACATATTTTTTATGAATCTATAGAAAAACCAAATGCTTTGTTTTAAAAGACATATTTAGTTTGCTTTTTATAGAAATAATCTTATAAAAACTAATGATTTGATATAAGTTTTATAAAATACATTATCACTTTCAAATTTATTGTCTCACTCAAGTCACATTACATTTTTCACATGAGTGTTGATTTTTTTCTATATTCATTGTCATTTCCCATTTTCTATGTTATTTATTGTTTTTTAAGTTATCTTTATAGCTAGGTTGTTATGTATAATTTTTCATCTATATTTGGTGATTTATAGTTGCAAAATTGAACATTTGTGATGAAGTTTTAAGTTTTTTGATAAAAAGTTGGTGTCAAAATCTATATACACTAAAAAGTTGTTGCATTTTAAAGATATGTTCTTTTAATTTGTTTTTTTCTTTTTGATTTATTCTAGGATCTTGTTCGACAGAATTGGAGCATCTCAAGATAAACCTGCAGACTGGCTCATTAGGTAAGGGTACCCCTATTGGTACCTGTAACACCCCCACAATTGTTATGCGCAGCGGAACTACAACAATGGGTGCTACACAGTATTCATTGCACACAAGAGATATCAAACGACGCTAAAAAGACGTCGACTTAAAAATTCAACATTTAAAATTGTTAAATAATACATGTCCACAGTTTTTCCAACCCCAAATAGTGCACAGAGTTTAGCGTTTTGGTCCCCATGAATCTCAACCCCAAAAACTTCAGTTTTACAACCACATGACATTAAACATAAAAATTGTTTAAGTAGAAAAGGAGGGAAAAACAAGCGGACACCAAGCCGATCACACAACATCCATCCCATGCATGCTCCATCCTACTGCTCAGCGGTTACCTGAAATACATGCCAAAATTTGGTCAACGAAAACGTTGAGTGGAATTCATAGGTTTTTCAATCCATTTGAACGTATATATAATAAAAACCATTCGTGATCATTTATAGTCTTGTCGATCAAACAAACTATAATCAGGATACTGACAATTGTGTTTAAGCTCATGACACTAATCCGTTAACTCAATCACCCGCGTAAATATACCGGCATGATTCAGATGAAACCAGTGCCCCTCTAAAGGCATCAGTTGCAATTATACCTTATTTCTCATACAAAATAATCTACCGCAGAACTTACTATAAGTACAGCTTCTCGGCTAGCATTGGGTCGTTAACCCCGTAGTACTACAAATTGCATAAGCGGCTATTTCCCCCTTCGCAAGGGCAAGACAATAGTTAATAGTTCATGAATTTAGGGACTTTTGCAACTTTGGTACTCAACACAATTTCTAAGGCAACTTTCGGGTCTAACAATCATTCATGATATACGTTCCTTTTTAAAAAAACTAGCATGCATTTCCCTCGCGGGTAAAACAATTTGAAATAATATAAGCGAGGCTATAAATTCACACCTTAGATATTAAGTAGTCGGTAGTTCGAGGAATGTTCACTGACGATGTTACGGATGCCCGGGTAACTCAACACCTATCACAAATAACGCGTAATGAGTAATCTCATTTAAATACTTACGGTACTGTATAAAATACATATATACAAGTCACTTAAGACCAATATAACTCACGCCAAAAACAAAAACAACAAGTATCATTCATTTTATACTATTCGTTCTTATAACCTACGTTGTCCATTTTTACACGTTCTCGCCGGTACTTGACTAAAGTACGGGCTGTTTTACCTTATTAAACCACACTTATAAAATTTGACAAAATTTCCAAAAATCCTATATGACCTGTAGATAACATGTTTTTAAGTCCAACAAAAGTTTTCACTTTTACGACCCGTTACGCAACTCATTTCCACGACTACATTTTACGGGCTGAAATTGCGCTTCGACCAATTTTGACCACTTTGACCTATATGAAAAATACCTTTGACTTCCTTGACTCATAAGTCAACATATAGACTCATTTGTACAGGTTAGGGACCAAGTTTTGACCCTTGATCATTCACCAAATTATACTTGTGACCCTCGGGATTTGACTAAAACTTTGCACAAATCCGGATTGTGAAAGTCCTCGTCTCCCGGTACCCGATCTTTAAAATGTCATAACTTTTAGCTCGTTTTGAGTCACGGGCTCTACCTTATACCAAATTAAAGCTAGAAAAACCCTCTATCACTATATTTAGTTTTCAAGACCTGGAACAAAAATCATTTTTCCAAAATAGACCAAATGTTTCTGCCTAAAAATGACTATACCAAAAACATGCTTAGACTCGATTCCAAGACTTCTAACCAACACTAAACATCATCCTAAGACTTCCCAAACATATCCTAACATCAAACTTCCATCCTACCCCTATTGATCAACCAATCTCAATATCAAAATCAAAGAAAAATACACATGCAAGTAGTAACACCTATGTAAATCATCATAAAACAAATAACCAAACACTATAATAACATGCATATTCATCAACCACCATGGCTCCCCCAAACACCCCTTTGCCGTGGGGTTTGGGTGACCCATTCACCACAACCAAATTAATTTTGGTGGGTTTTCATGGTGTTTATACTTCCATAACACTCAAAATTAACATGCATTAGCTCAAATAGCCACAAAAACGAATTTTGGATCATATGAAAAATCTTGAAAAATTTTTATCAATGCATGTTGGATTTGATTACATGAATAGGTGGGTAATGACCAAACTAAGCGTGGTCTAACCTTAGATTTTTGAAAAATCAAGTAGAAAAGATTTTAGGTGGATTTTTGTGTGTTGTGGGTGTGCCGTGAGTTTTGAGAGAGACAAGGAGAGTGTGTGTTTGATTTTTCTTGTAAATTTTTGTGTGTGTTTGTGTGTTTGTCCACTTTGCCCCCTTTTGTTAGTTAGGAGGGACCTAAGTGCAATATTGGGCTTCTTTTGTCCTTAAATAGAAAACAACCTCAAAACTTTGCGGGTTTGACTCATTTGTCAATTTGAAAATTTTACGGGAGTCGGAAATCTTCCCGAATGCTCCAAAATATTTTTGGGATACTTTAAATGTACTTGGAAGGCTATAAAACTCACACGACTCAACTTAACACGAACCGTAAATAAAATTCTCGAAAAATTACATTATCGATAAATCGTCAAAAATTATATGAAATTGGGCATCCCTCGGGATCGTAATCGTCATCGTCCTTCTCAAAACGTCAACCGTAAAAATTATAACCTCGAACATCGGCTCTAACCAAAATACTTATAATTATAGAAATTAAAATTTAATAAAAATTTCAAAAATTTGCGTAATTTAGGGTATCGTTAATGACCTCGATTCTAGGGTGTCACATCCACCCCTCCTTAAAGAGAGCGACGTCCCGGCGCTCGCCTCTTCTTGGGCTCACATTTCGTCTTACTGGAACAAATGAGGATACCTTTCCTTGAAAAAGTCCTCACGTTCCCAGGTGTATTCCGGTCCACGCTTAGAATTCCATCGGACCTTCACAATAGGAATCCTACTATGCTTCAACCGCTTGACCTCCCGGTCCATGATTTCCACAGGTTCTTCCACAAAGTGCATTTTGTCGTCTAGTCGAATCTCGTCCAAAGGAATCACCAATTCCTTGTCCGCCAAACTCTTCTTCAGGTTCGATACGTGGAACGTGTCATGAATAGCACTAAGCTCGGTCGGCAATTCTAACTTGTACGCTACTGGTCCAATTCGTTCAACGATCTTAAACGGTCCAATATACCTCGGACTCAACTTTCCTTTCTTTCCAAAACGAATTACACCCTTCCATGGCGATACCTTGAGCATAACCATATCTCCAACTTCAAACTCCAACGGTTTCCTTCGGTTATCAGCATAACTTTTCTGTCGGCTTCTCGCAGCAAGTAGTCGGTTCTTGATCTGCACGATCTTCTCTGTCGTTTCTAAAACCATTTCGGGTCCAGTCAATTGACTTTCCCCTACTTCACTCCAACACACGGGCGATCTACATTTCCTTCCATACAATGCTTCGAACGGTGCTGCTTTGATACTCGCATGATAACTATTATTGTACGAAAACTCCACTAGAGGCAAGTGGCGTTCCCAACTTCCTCCAAAATCAATCACGCACGCTCGGAGCATGTCCTCCATCGTTTGAATCGTTCGTTCACTCTGGCCGTCAGTTTCCGGGTGATAAGCCGTGCTTAAACTCAGTTCAGTGCCCATCGCACGTTGAAGCGATCTCCAAAATTCCGACGTAAATCTACTATCACGATCCGAAATGATCGATAACGGCACTCCATGTCTACAGACGATCTCTTTCACGTACACGCTGGCGAGTCTTTCCATGCTGTCCGTCTTCTTCATAGGTAAGAAATGAGCAGACTTCATCAACCTGTCCACAATTACCCATATCATATCGCTTCCACTAGGAGTCCTAGGTAAACCCGTCACAAAATCCATTGCGATTTTCTCCCATTTCCATTCTGGGATTTCCGGTTGTACCAACAATCCAGATGGTTTCTTATGTTCTGCCTGAACCTTCGCGTAAGTCAAACACTTACTGACGTAACGAGCAATATCTGCCTTCATATTCGGCCACCAATAAACTTTCTTCAGGTCGTGGTACATCTTATCCGATCCAGGATGTATCGAATACTTCGACTTATGCGACTCATTCATAACCAATTCTCGAACTCCAGGCTTTCCTTCCTCAGATGGACACAATGGTAACCAAATTCGATTCTCAAAATATCTTAGTCCGTCAGACCTAATCACGAAAATAGGTTTCAACATTCGTCCCAAATTCTCGGCTTCAACATTCCCTTTCATCAATCCTCTCTCCTGAGCCTTCAGTATGGTTTCGGTTAAGTCAACGCTCTCACTCATCACTAAAGCTCTAACCCTCAAAGGTTTCTCCCGTTCTTTCCTACTCAATGCATCCGCTACAACATTCGCCTTCCCAGGGTGATAGCGAATTTCACAGTCATAATCACTCAATAGTTCAACCCATCGTCTTTGTCGCATATTTAACTCCTTTTGATCTAAAATGTGCTGCAAACTCTTGTGATCAGTGAATACAACACACTTT
Source organism: Glebionis coronaria (assembly GCA_025667525.1). Lineage (NCBI taxonomy): Eukaryota > Viridiplantae > Streptophyta > Magnoliopsida > Asterales > Asteraceae > Glebionis > Glebionis coronaria. The sequence continues at coordinate 33,975,436 of CM046879.1, forward strand.
GTCCCATACAGATAGTGTCTCCACAATTTCAACGCAAAAACCACCGCTCCTAATTCCAAATCGTGCGTCGTGTAGTTCTCCTCGTTCTTCCTTAATTGCCTCGACGCGTAAGCTATCACCTTCTCACGTTGCATTAACACTGCTCCGTAACCTTTACGAGACGCATCACAATACACCACGAAATCTTCGGTTCCTTCAGGCAATGATAAGATCGGCGCGGAACATAACTTATCCTTGAGCGTTTCGAAAGCAAGCTCTTCCTCAATTCCCCATTCATACACCCTATTCTTCTCAGTAAGCCGCGTCAATGGTTTCGCAATCAACGAAAATCCTTCAATAAACCTTCGATAATACCCAGCTAAACCCAAAAATTGTCGAACTTCAGTCGGCGTCGTCGGTGCTGACCATTCCCTGATCGCTTCGATCTTAGCAGGATCTATACGAACTCCTTCCTTATCAATCACATGACCTAGAAACTGCACTGATTCCAACCAAAACTCACACTTAGAGAATTTTGCATACAGCTTCTCCTTCCTTAACAACTCCAAAATCTTTCTTAGGTGCTTCTCGTGCTCCTCCTTACTCTTAGAGTAAATAAGTATGTCGTCGATGAAAACAATAACAAACTTATCTAGATACGGCTTGCACACGCGATTCATAAGATCCATGAATACAGCAGGCGCGTTAGTCAACCCAAACGGCATTACTCGAAATTCAAAGTGTCCATACCGCGTACGAAAGGCAGTTACAGGAATATCCTCCTCTCTTACACGCAGTTGATGATACCCTGATCTTAAATCGATCTTTGAGTATACACTGGAACCTTGTAATTGATCGAACAAATCATCAATCCTCGGTAATGGGTACCGATTCTTAACCGTCAGCTTATTGAGTTCTCTATAGTCAATACACATCCTAAACGAACCATCCTTATTCTTTACGAACAACACTGGCGCTCCCCAAGGTGATGAGCTCGGCCTAATAAATCCTTTGTCCATCAATTCCTTCAATTGATCCGCTAACTCCTTTAACTCAGATGGTGCTAAACGATAAGGTGCACGTGCGACCGGTGCAGCTCCTGGCACTAAATCAATTCGAAACTCGACCTCACGGTTAGGCGGTAAACCTGGCAACTCGTCTGGAAAAACGTCCGGATACTCGCGAATAATTGGTACCTCTTCAATCCTCGCCTCTACATCACCATCGCTCGAAACCTGTGCCAAAAACACATCGCATCCGCTCTCTACGTACTTCATCATCTTCAAACACGAAATCACCTTCAAACGAGAAGTGCATTCGTCTCCCTTTACCGTCAAAACCCTATTCCTCAGCGGAATCTGCACCAATCTCTCACCACAGACGATTGTAGCACTATGCGCCATTAGCCAATCCATTCCCACAATCACGTCAAACGATCCTAGCTCTATAGGCATCAAGTCGATTTTAAAAGCGTAGTTTCCTAACTTCAAGGTACACCCTTTCAGCATAGAATTCGTACTAACAATTTTTCCATCAGCTAATTCAACATTATAACTAGTCGTTAACAATACCGGTTCTCTATCGATATTACGACTAAATCTAACGTCTACAAAACTCTTCTCGGAGCCAGAATCAAATAAAATACTAGCATAACAAGCGTCTAGCAAAAACGTACCGGTAACCACATTGGGACCTTGTGGTTTATCAGCAGTTCCCACTTGATACACAGCTGCCGCATTATTTCCTCCCCGTCTGTTCCCTGTCTTCGGGCAATTTGCTTGCACATGCCCTCTTTCTCCACAGCTATAACATCCTCTCATCCTGATAGCATTAGCCCCAGTGGCTACTCCTCCCATTCGACAACTAGCAGTCCTATGACCTGCCTTTCCACACTTGCCGCATGCCTGCGGGCAGTTTCCAACATGATACAAGTTGCACTTTCCACAATGGGGATTCACTTTCACACCTCTAGGGTTTGTCACGGCCCTCATTCCTTCGTTCCTTCTCTGATTAAACTGCTGATTACGGTTCGGCCCTTGGTTGTTTCGGTTTCCTCCTCGGTTCTGGCCTTGGGATCGATTACCTTGTGCTGCCTCCCATTTTCTTTTGTTACCCTCAGCAATGTAATTCTGCTTATCCTGAAGCTTAACGTCCATCAAAGCGTGTGCCATTTGAACCGCTTCGTCAAACGTTCCAGGTTTCGACGAAGTTGTTTCACCCTTGATGTTGCTAGATAAACCCTTAATATACTGCTTCATTTTATTGGCGTCATTGGCAAATATGTCCGGACACAAAAGACTTAACTCATTGAATCTCCTGGTGTAAGCAGCTATATCGTTGTTCCTTAAGGTCAAGTGTCTCAGTTCGTCCTCCAATTGCCCCAATTCCTCCTCTGGGCAAAACTTCTTTGTCAACAAAGCTTTGGTCGCATTCCACGTTCTCGCATTTGCCACAGCCAATCCCACCGTAGCTACCTGGGTATTCCACCAGCTTAACGCATCATCCAGAAATGTAGCTGCTGCAAACTTTACTTTATCCGCCTCTGCACAACCACTGATTTCAAACGTACTCTCAACTTTTTCCAACCATCGCCTAAGTTCTAGTGCTCCACCCGATCCACGGAACTGCGTAGGACCGCACTTCATAAAGCTTGAATAGGTACACACTCTCGGGGCTGGTTGTCTCCCCGCGTTCCTTCCTGGATCCTGATTTCTCCCAGCTCGGTCCGCTTCCAACGCATTAGCTATCGCTTCCTGAATCATGTTGTTAACACGATCGGCAGTCAACTTTGGAGGCATTGTTTTATCGAATATCTCTTTCTGCAAGACAAAGAAAATAGAAAAACAATGTAAGTATTCATATCAAGTTTCCCAGACATAAAATACATACAACGACACATCACTACGGAGTTACTAATATTCATCAATTCACACCACAAAAGATCAAATTTAAGACATATCACAGATCATGAAAGGTAACATAGATTGTATTGATAGTTAACCAAAATCGTGACAAGTAATGCCACTACAATCATTCACCACAAAACATCAAGTACTTGAGTTTCTCGTCATAATACCATCATACAAAGGTCTAAAATAGTTCTATTACAATGATCAAAGAAAAATACAAAACAAGTAACTAGGCATGTGGTGATCCACACGGCCTCTTGGATGGCGGCTCGTCGTCGTCCTCGGTTTCCTCATCACTCACGTCCTCGTCCACATCATCCACTTTTCCCTTTCCTTTCTCATCTGGCCCACATTCTGTTTCCTTTTTCGTCCCTGATGTGGATCCATGCTCAATCGCTCCTTGACTTCCCACCGAAATACAAGCACCTCCAGTAGGCGGCTGAACCATGAAGTCATTCGCCTCCATCTCCACATCGTCCACGAATCTCCAATCCGGGGGCAATGAATCCCTCACACGATGCTCCCAACTCTGCATCCTCGACAACCTCATCTGATCTTCCCTCACACGATCAAGACTAGCACTTAAATTCGCAACCATTGATTTCAAACTGTTGATGGCACTTGTGTTCATCATCCCATCATACGCAATTCTTGAAGTCCTTTCCAACAATCTTTGATGCTCCCTCTCAGTCTTATCAAACTTCTTAATCACCCTAGTCTCAACTACAAACCGCTCATACATTAACCTTTCCATCCTCCCCAAACGACCTGCGGGATCCCAGTAGTGACTCGGTCTCGGAAAATAGACCCTCGTAATGTTCTCGTGAATCGATGGCGACTTGGATGACTCTCCACTGCTCCCATTACTATTGTCCATCGGGCGATCAAAAGGTTGCTGCTCATAACGACCGGTCGGTGGTACCTCATAACCCTTCGGCGAACTCGGGGTTTGAAACAGATCGGGTTCGGTCTGGCCTACGGCATCCTCGGGAATGCCATCATCCAATAGCTCCTCGGGCTCTTCTTCGGAATCCTCATTGTCATCACTACTCATGCTGAAATTATCCACCTCACTTTCGCCATTGTCGTTTTCCGGCCCTATTTCGTCTTCTGGAGCGATCCATCCATTATTATTGTCCGGCGGTTTCGGAGGTAACGGTCCCCCTTCGTGACCTACGACGTAATCGTTGGGCGGTACCTCGGCCATTCCTGCAATAACAGCGAATTTCGGAGGGTACATAAGTAATTATACAATAATTATAAATATATGCATGCGAATGCAATGCAAAGGTGGTACATATGCCCAAAATGTAATAATATGATGCTCATGCATGATTAATACAAAAATTACGATGTCGGATATTTCACGTAAAATTTAACGTCTACATATAGTAATTCCATACTTATATAATAATTACCCACTTATATACTTTACTCAAAAGTATACGTCAAATGCCATAAATACAACAATAAATCTTACCGGAGCCATGCAGGATAGTTGTGTGCGCTTGGACCCTTTTCTTACGACACCAAAAGTTATAGTTTAGGATTTTCAAAAACGACCTAGTTCTCTATAACTCGTGGCTCTGATTACCAATCTGTAACACCCCCACAATTGTTATGCGCAGCGGAACTACAACAATGGGTGCTACACAGTATTCATTGCACACAAGAGATATCAAACGACGCTAAAAAGACGTCGACTTAAAAATTCAACATTTAAAATTGTTAAATAATACATGTCCACAGTTTTTCCAACCCCAAATAGTGCACAGAGTTTAGCGTTTTGGTCCCCATGAATCTCAACCCCAAAAACTTCAGTTTTACAACCACATGACATTAAACATAAAAATTGTTTAAGTAGAAAAGGAGGGAAAAACAAGCGGACACCAAGCCGATCACACAACATCCATCCCATGCATGCTCCATCCTACTGCTCAGCGGTTACCTGAAATACATGCCAAAATTTGGTCAACGAAAACGTTGAGTGGAATTCATAGGTTTTTCAATCCATTTGAACGTATATATAATAAAAACCATTCGTGATCATTTATAGTCTTGTCGATCAAACAAACTATAATCAGGATACTGACAATTGTGTTTAAGCTCATGACACTAATCCGTTAACTCAATCACCCGCGTAAATATACCGGCATGATTCAGATGAAACCAGTGCCCCTCTAAAGGCATCAGTTGCAATTATACCTTATTTCTCATACAAAATAATCTACCGCAGAACTTACTATAAGTACAGCTTCTCGGCTAGCATTGGGTCGTTAACCCCGTAGTACTACAAATTGCATAAGCGGCTATTTCCCCCTTCGCAAGGGCAAGACAATAGTTAATAGTTCATGAATTTAGGGACTTTTGCAACTTTGGTACTCAACACAATTTCTAAGGCAACTTTCGGGTCTAACAATCATTCATGATATACGTTCCTTTTTAAAAAAACTAGCATGCATTTCCCTCGCGGGTAAAACAATTTGAAATAATATAAGCGAGGCTATAAATTCACACCTTAGATATTAAGTAGTCGGTAGTTCGAGGAATGTTCACTGACGATGTTACGGATGCCCGGGTAACTCAACACCTATCACAAATAACGCGTAATGAGTAATCTCATTTAAATACTTACGGTACTGTATAAAATACATATATACAAGTCACTTAAGACCAATATAACTCACGCCAAAAACAAAAACAACAAGTATCATTCATTTTATACTATTCGTTCTTATAACCTACGTTGTCCATTTTTACACGTTCTCGCCGGTACTTGACTAAAGTACGGGCTGTTTTACCTTATTAAACCACACTTATAAAATTTGACAAAATTTCCAAAAATCCTATATGACCTGTAGATAACATGTTTTTAATTCCAACAAAAGTTTTCACTTTTACGACCCGTTACGCAACTCATTTCCACGACTACATTTTACGGGCTGAAATTGCGCTTCGACCAATTTTGACCACTTTGACCTATATGAAAAATACCTTTGACTTCCTTGACTCATAAGTCAACATATAGACTCATTTGTACAGGTTAGGGACCAAGTTTTGACCCTTGATCATTCACCAAATTATACTTGTGACCCTCGGGATTTGACTAAAACTTTGCACAAATCCGGATTGTGAAAGTCCTCGTCTCCCGGTACCCGATCTTTAAAATGTCATAACTTTTAGCTCGTTTTGAGTCACGGGCTCTACCTTATACCAAATTAAAGCTAGAAAAACCCTCTATCACTATATTTAGTTTTCAAGACCTGGAACAAAAATCATTTTTCCAAAATAGACCAAATGTTTCTGCCTAAAAATGACTATACCAAAAACATGCTTAGACTCGATTCCAAGACTTCTAACCAACACTAAACATCATCCTAAGACTTCCCAAACATATCCTAACATCAAACTTCCATCCTACCCCTATTGATCAACCAATCTCAATATCAAAATCAAAGAAAAATACACATGCAAGTAGTAACACCTATGTAAATCATCATAAAACAAATAACCAAACACTATAATAACATGCATATTCATCAACCACCATGGCTCCCCCAAACACCCCTTTGCCGTGGGGTTTGGGTGACCCATTCACCACAACCAAATTAATTTTGGTGGGTTTTCATGGTGTTTATACTTCCATAACACTCAAAATTAACATGCATTAGCTCAAATAGCCACAAAAACGAATTTTGGATCATATGAAAAATCTTGAAAAATTTTTATCAATGCATGTTGGATTTGATTACATGAATAGGTGGGTAATGACCAAACTAAGCGTGGTCTAACCTTAGATTTTTGAAAAATCAAGTAGAAAAGATTTTAGGTGGATTTTTGTGTGTTGTGGGTGTGCCGTGAGTTTTGAGAGAGACAAGGAGAGTGTGTGTTTGATTTTTCTTGTAAATTTTTGTGTGTGTTTGTGTGTTTGTCCACTTTGCCCCCTTTTGTTAGTTAGGAGGGACCTAAGTGCAATATTGGGCTTCTTTTGTCCTTAAATAGAAAACAACCTCAAAACTTTGCGGGTTTGACTCATTTGTCAATTTGAAAATTTTACGGGAGTCGGAAATCTTCCCGAATGCTCCAAAATATTTTTGGGATACTTTAAATGTACTTGGAAGGCTATAAAACTCACACGACTCAACTTAACACGAACCGTAAATAAAATTCTCGAAAAATTACATTATCGATAAATCGTCAAAAATTATATGAAATTGGGCATCCCTCGGGATCGTAATCGTCATCGTCCTTCTCAAAACGTCAACCGTAAAAATTATAACCTCGAACATCGGCTCTAACCAAAATACTTATAATTATAGAAATTAAAATTTAATAAAAATTTCAAAAATTTGCGTAATTTAGGGTATCGTTAATGACCTCGATTCTAGGGTGTCACAGTACCCCTCCTACCTCACAAAAAGGTACACAAAGTACACTATTTGTGTACTTTTTGTCTCCTATATTTTTTCTGGACAGTTTGTTTATCAGTTTTTGTTTCGTATTTTTGTCAGTTTAACAGTTTTGACATGTTAAACTTTATTTTTTTGATTCCGTATTTTCTGATTCACAGTTTTATAATTTAACCAAAATTATAAAAATAACAAAAAATAAATAAAAATAAATTTCAGGGGTATAGATGGGAGCTTTTTTTTTTCTTTTTTTTTTGGGGGGGGGGGGGGGGGGTCTTAATAGCCTGACCCAACCTCTAATTTGTTTGTATTTTATTACTAGTAACTAGTAACTAGGGTGCTTGGTTCGAAGTTTTATAGAGTAAGGTTTTTATTTTATTACTTGTAATTAGGAGGGTTTTTGGTTGGATGTTTTATAAAGAAAAAAAAGATAAGGATGATGAAATATGATGTTAGGTAGTATTATGTAACTTTTCCTTTATTCTCTTTTTACAGCCATGATCCCATGTTCATTAGATTTTATATTTAAATTTTACCTAAAAAATCAAACTTTTGTATTTCATTACTATATTTTGTATGATATACAGTTATTGCATCTTGTAAATCAGTTCTTCATGTTAAACATTAGAACTACTAGAATAGTACGTAGCATTTAAACATATTTTTATGTTATACAGTTTTGTATATGTTATATAGATTTCATTACTATATTTTGCATGTTATAGTGTTACACAGTGTTTTGTGTTATACAATTATTACTACTAGAATTTTACGTACTACGTAGTATTTAAACATTAAAACATGAATATCGATAGTGTAATTGCACCTACTTTTGTAAATCATTTGTTCATGTTAAACCAAGCAGCCCCTTAAGTTATAGACTTTTTTCACCATCATTGTTAAAATATATTGCATTGCCAGATTTTTAACCCGCTATTTTTTGTGCCAGGGATAACATCAACATGACTGTTTCCACATTGTGGATAGTAGCTAGCGCGTCCTTCGTACTATCCGTGATAGCCCAGTACCACTTCCATCAAACTGAGAAGCATTTGTATGAGTCGAAGATGAGGTATGTTGTGGCATGTGGTGGAATCATTGTTGGTGATGGGATTCTTGGTTTACTCATTCTGGAAGCATAAGAGCACACCATCAAACATCCAATGAAGAACTGGCTTAACAGGGTTACCCTCAACTTATTCCAGCTCGTTGTCACAACCCTTCCACCGTTATTCTTCTCGTCTTTATTCTTAGAAGAACAAATCAACCAGAAATCTCTAATGGTTTCGGCTACATTTTGGGTCGCATTGTCATTAATACGTTCAATTCAAACTCCATTTGGATTGGAAGCTGCAAACAACCCTTCAGCTGAAGCCGCGGCACAATTCTTGCAACTCTTACTGTCACATAAAAACCACCTACCAATACCTAGACTTGACCGTGATCTATTGGCGAAAGGAGTTGTGTGGATTGCTAGAGGAACCACTCCCAAGACTAATTTGCCAACCGTTGCTTTTGTAGATGCCGCTGCCATCTTGAGGTTGGAGTTATTGAAGAATCCTGAAGTTTTTGTAAGTATGCTTTCGAATGAGCATTTTGGGAACGTTCTTAACCTAGCCTGCAGAGGCTGTGCTGCTGATCTTATCGTGTGACTTGTTATCTTCCCCCTTGTTTTAACACTTATGTTTTGTTTCTTTTCCTATTTGATGCATTTTTAATTTGAAGTAACTCTGTTTTGAGAATATTATCATCAGTTTAAATTTTGGTCATTTATGTATGAGACATGAAATAGGCAGATAACAAATTTTGTAGTCTAATCTCTAATTTCACTATCCAACTTATTATGGTCATTTAAGTGATGATTACCTAGGGAGAACACGTTTTAACACGCCAAATCAAAATTTTTTTACTGTAGCATCATAGTTAAAAGTTACCAACAATAAAGTTTTCAAATTTAAATGTCATTTTTGGTAACTTTAATCGTTTATTTTGCTTAAAAAAAGTTTTCTTTTGCGAAATTAGAAATTGGACCAAAGTTGGCGCGTTTTATTCAATTAACCATTAGATTATCACCTTTTACATCCTTTGCTCAAGTTAAAAGAAAGTTTTTCTAGAAAAAACCTCGAAAGATACACCAATTGTTACTGAATCTAAACAATATATTTCACAAATAAATGACATATCTGTTTCGTTGGAGGATATGCTTCGCAAGTAAATGTCATATATTAAATGTAACACTCAGAGCAATATTACTCCTTATCATACTACGATTAGATGTTTCGTCTATGTTTAACAATAGATAAAAGACACGTAAAATTTATGAGTATTTTAAAGAAAATAAATTGATGCCCTTAAGGATGATAGTGTGTATAAATTTTAAGTTTTGACAACGCCACTAATTTTGTTCGGTCCAACTAAACCTTTCTATGTTTACTATAACAATTTTGTGTATTGGTTGAGTAAAAATATTTTTTCAATTAGGATGTCAATCTGAAACGAAACATTCATTCAAATATTTAAATTGTGTTTTCAAAGTTTATGTTAAATTTAATATTATATTTTGTTGTAAAAAAGAAAATTAAAAAACTCATTTGTCATTAGTGATAGAGGTGCACTTGTGATATATAATTGTGTACAATCAATAAAGATTATCATTACGAGATCAGTCATTTTGTAAGGTCAAGTCCAAATTCAAGTTAATTCGATTTGCAATTTCAAAAATTTCAATTAAGAGTTTGATACTTTGATGTAAATCATGTATCATGCATCATGCATTTCAACTAACAAATTTCATGCATTAAATGAATATCTCGAACAGACTAAATAGAGCTAGGGGTTGAGTATTTGGACTAGCGACCTGGACTGAATCAGAAAATCGGATCAGATCGACCTGAATTAGACTGAACAATTTCAATCTGGTTCTCGGTCTAGGATTTTAGACTAATTCTTTCTTTGGTCTAGTTGGTCCAATTCAGTTCGTTCTTATTAAAATACCGTCGATTATGTTTAATAAGACTGAACCGGACTAAAAACTGAACCGACAGTCTAGTTTTGATTGGTCCGGTCCGGTCCAATCTGCGCAAATGCTCACCCCTAACTAGAACTACTTGAATCATTATTTTATAGCCGATGAACCAAAATCCATCATAATCCAAGGTCTTAACCAAAAATAAAAATCAATATTTCAAAATTTAAAGAATATTAATAGATCCACCGTAAACAACTACAAAACTACAATCACGAAATTTAACATAAAAAAGTTATATACGTTTTTTTTATCTGGTTTAACTTACAATTCTTAACTAACCAGTTATGTTACAATATAAATTAGGGCCGGATTTAAGAAAGTGCGGCAGGGGCGACCGCACAGGGCCTCCATATTTTATGGGCCTCCGATTTTCTAACATCTTATAGACACAGTCGAAGCTGGATCATTGGGTGCAACCTATGCAATGGCACATGGTCTCTTTTAGTGAAGAAGTTTGTTTTATTTTCTTAGTTCAAGTAAATATCTCTAAAACCAATGTATATACTTATAACCTAATGAACTTAACCCATTTGAAAACTTTATAATCTAAGTATTAGACAAATAAAAGTATGATTTTAATAATAACTATCACTCCATCCCAAAATATTTGTCCACAGACAAAAATCATACAGTTTAAAAAAATATCACTTTTACAGTTTTCTATCTTATACTTTTTGAATAATGACATTTTTATCTTTAATCAATTAATTTTATACTTCTTTATTATTTGTAATAATAACCACAAGTAAGAGTAATATGGTAAACCTGAACAAAATTTTCTATTTATTTTGGGAAGTGGATAATAATTTTGGGACATCCCAAAATGGAATACTGGATAATAATTTTAGGACGGGAGTAGCATAAGGTATAACCATTAAGCGAGTTTGATTAAATAGAATCAAAAAAATATTAATAAAACAACAAGGACCAAAAATGCAATTGTCTAAAGAGCAACCACGTTATCATTCCAATGGATGTTTCTAGAAACCTAAACCCTACTCTATAAAAAGATTTATTTTAATTAATTAGGTCAAAACATTCATCATTTCCTTTTACTTTCTTGTCGTTATTTTGTTTTTCCAAATATAATGACAAGTATAATGAGGTGAACCTTACTTCTGATTTATATAAGTTTATACATAAAATCATTGGTTATTCATATATAACACATTCACTATGATTAAAAGATTTTATTTAACTTTTTATAAACATTTGATAAAACATCTTTTTTATAAATCTATAGAAAACCAAATGCTTTGTTTTAAAAGACACATTTAGTTTGATTTTTATAGAAATAATCTTATAAAAACTAATGATTTGATATAAGTTTTATAAAATACATTATCACTTTCTAAATATTGTCTCACTCAAGTCACATTACATTTTTCATATGAGTGTTGATTGTTTTCTATATTCCTTGTCATTTCTCATTTTATATATTATTTATTGTTTTTTAAGTTATCTTTATAGCTGGGTTGTTATGTATAATTTTTCGTCTATATTTGGTGATTTATAGTTGCAAAATTGAACATTTGTGATGAAGTTTTAAATTTTTTGATAAAAAGTTGGTATCAAAATCTATATACACTGAAAAGTTGTTGCATTTTAAAGATATGTTCTTTTAATTTGTTTTTTTTTTGATTTTTTCTAGGATCTTGTTCGACAGAATTGGAGCATCTCAAGATAAACCTGCAGACTGGCTCACTAGGTAAGGGTACCCCTATTGGTACCCCTCCTACCCTACAAAAAGGTACACAAAGTACACTATTTGTGTACTTTTTGTCTCCTAAATTTTTTCTGGACAATTTGTTTATCTGTTTTTATTTCGTATTTTTGTCAGTTTAACAGTTTTGGCATGTTAATCTTTTTTTTTGATTCCGTATTTTCTGATTCACAGTTTTAAAATTTAACCAAAATTATAAAAATAAAAAAAAATAAAAAAAAATAAAAAAAAATAAATAAAAATAATAAAAATAAAAAATAAATAAAATTCAGGAGGGGTATAGATTGGAGTTTTTTTTGGGGGGTGGGAGGGGGTCTTAATAGCCTGACCCAACCTTTAATTTGTTTGTATTTTATTACTAGTAACTAGTAACTAGGGTGCTTGGTTCGAAGTTTTATAGAGTAAGTTTTGTATTTTATTACTTGTAATTAGGAGGGTCTTTGGTTGGATGTTTTATAAAGTAAAAAAAAGATAAGGATGATGAAATATGATGTTAGGTAGTATTATGTAACTTTTCCTTTATTCTCTTTTTACAGCCATGATCTCATGTCCATTAGATTCTATTTTTAAATTTTACCTAAAAAATCAAACTTTTGTATTTCATTACTATATTTTGTATGATATACAGTTATTGCAGCTTGTAAATCATTTCTTCGTGTTAAACACTAGAACTACTAGAATAGTACGTAGCATTTAAACATATTTTTATGTTATACAGTTTTGTATATATTATATAGATTTCATTACTATATTTTGCATGTTATAGTGTTATACAGTGTTTTGTGTTATACAATTATTACTACAAGAATTATACGTACTACGTAGTATTTAAACATTAAAACATGAATATCGATAGTTTAATTGCACCTACTTATGTTAATCATTTGTTCATGTTAAACCAAGCAGCCCCTTAAGTTTTAGATCTTTTTCACCATCATTATTAAAATATATTGCATTGCTAGATTTTTAACCCCCTTTTTTTTATACCAGGGATAACATCAACTGGACTGTTTCGACAGGGCGGACAGTAGCTAGCGCGTCCTTTGTGCTAACCGTGACAGCCCAGTACCACTTCCATCAAACTGAGAAACATTTTTATGAGCCGAAGCCGAGGTATGTTGTGGCATGTGGTGGAATCATTGTCGGTGCTGGGATTCTTGGTTTGCTCATTCTGGAAGCATTTGAGCACACCATCAAACTTCCAATGAAGAACGGGCTTAACAGGGTCGCCCTCAGCTTATTCCAGCTCGTTGTCACAACCCTTCCACCGTCATTCTTCTCGTCTTTTTCTTAGAAGAACAAATCAACTGGAAATCTCTAAAGGTTTTGGCTACATTTTGGGTCGCATTGTCAATAATCCGTTCAATTCAAACTCCATTCAGATTGGAAGCTGCAAACAACCCTGCAGCTGAAGCCGCGACACAATTCTAGCAACTCTTACTGTCACAGATCAGCCACCTAGCAATACCTAGACTTGACCGTGATCTGTTGGCGAAAGGAGTTGAGTGGATTGCTAGAGGAACCACTCCCAAGACTAATTTGACAACCTTTGCTTTTGCAGATGCCGCTGCCATCTTGAGGTTGGAGTTATTGAAGAATCCCGAGGTTTTCGTAAGTATGCCTTCGAGTGAGCATTTTGGGAGGGTGCTTAACCTAGCCTGCAGAGACTGTGTTGTTGATCTTATCGTGTGACTTGTTATTTTCCCCCTTGTTTTAACACTTATGTTTTGTTGCTTTTCCTATTTGATGTATTTTTAATTTGAAGTAACTCTGTTTGTAAAATATTATCATCAGTTTAAATTTTGGTCATTTGTATATGAGACATGAAATAGGCAGATAACTAATTTTATAGTCTAATCTCTAATTTGACTATCCAACTTATTTTGGTCATTTAAGTGATGATTACCCAGGGAGGACACGTTTTAACACGCTAAATCAATTTTTTTACTGTATCATCATAGTTAAAAGTTACCAACAGTAAAGTCTTTAATTTTAAATGTCATTTTTTGTAACTTTAATGGTTTCTTTTGCTTAAAAAAGGTTTTCTTGTGCTAAATTAGAAGTTGGACCAAAGTTGGCTCGGTTTTATACAGTTAGCCATTAGATTATCACCTTTTACATCCTTTGCTCAAGTTAAAAGAAAGTTTTTCTAGAAAAGCTCGACAGATACACCAATTGTTATAAATGACATATGTGTTTCGTTGGAGAATATGCTTCTCAAGTAAATGTCATATATTAAATGTAACACTCAAAGCAATATTACTCCGTATCATACAACGATTAGAGGTTTCGTCTATGTTTAACAATAGCTAAAAGACACGTAAAATTTATGAGTATTTTAAAGAAAAAAATTGATGCCCTTAAGGATGATAGTGTGTATAAATTTTAAGTTTTGACAACACCACTAATTCTGTTCGGTCCAACTAAACCTTTCTATGTTAAATTTAATAGTATATTTTGTTATTCAAAAGAAAATTAAAAAAATCATTTGTCGTTAGTGATAGAGGTGCACTTGTGATATATAACTATGTAATATCAATAAAGATTATCATTATGAGATCAGTCATTTTGTAATGTCAAATCCAAATTCAAGTTAATTCGATTTGCAATTTCATAAATTTCAATTAACAGTTTGATACTTTGATGTAAATCATGTATCATGCATCATGCATTTCAACTAACAACTTTCATGCATTAAATTAATATCTCGAACAGACTAAATAGAGCTAGGGGTTGAGTATTTGGACTAGCGACCTGGACTGAATCAGAAAATCGGATCAGATCGACCTGAATTAGACTGAACAATTTCAATCTGGTTCTTGGTCTAGGATTTTAGACTAATTCGGTCTTTGGTCTGGTTGGTCCAATTCGGCTCGGTCTTATTAAAATACCGTCGATTATGTTTGATAAAACTGAATTGACTAAAAACTAAATCGACTGTCTAGTTTTGATTGGTCCGGTCTGATCCAATCTGCACAAATGCTCACCCCTAACTATAGCTACTTGAATCATTATTTTATAGCCGATGAACCAAAATCCATCATAATCCAAGGTCTTAACCAAAAATAAAAATCAATATTTCAAAATTTAAAGAATATTTATAGATCCCCCGTATACAACTACAAAACTACAATCACGAAATTTAACGTAAAAAAGTTATCTATGTTTTTTATCTGGTTTAACTTACGATTCTTAACTAAACAGTTATGTTACAGTATAAATTAGGGCCGGATTTAAGAAAGTGTGGCAGGGGCGACCGCACAGGGCCTCCATATTTTATGGGCCTCCGATTTTCTAACATCTTATAGACACAATCGAAGCTGGATCATTGGGTGCAACCTATGCAATGGCACATGGTCTCTTTTAGTGAAGAAGTTTGTTTTATTTTCTTAGTTCAAGTAAATATCTCTAAAACCAATGTATATACTTATAACCTAATGAACTTAACCCATTTGAAACCTTTATAATCTAAGTATTAGACAAATAAAAGTATGATTTTAATAATAACTATCACTCCATCCCAAAATATTTGTCCACATACAAAAATCATACAGTTTAAAAAAATATCACTTTTACAGTTTTTTATCTTATACTTTTTGAATAATGACATTTTTACCTTTAATCAATTAATTTTATACTTCTTTATTATTTGTAATAATAACCACAAGTAAGAGTAATATGGTAAACCTAAACAAAATTTTCTATCTATTTTTGGAAGTGGATAATAATTTTGGGACATCCCAAAATGGAATACTGGATAATAATTTTAGGACGGGAGTAGCATAAGGTATAACCATTAAGCGAGTTTGATTAAATAGAATCAAAAAAATATTAATAAAACAACAAGGACCAAAAATGCAATTGTCTAAAGAGCAACCACGTTATCATTCCAATGGATGTTTCTAGAAACCTAAACCCTACTCTATAAAAAGATTCATTTTAATTAATTAGGTCAAAACATTCATCATTTCCTTTTACTTTCTTGCCGTTATTTTGTTTTTCCAAATATAATGACAAGTATAATAAGGTGAACCTTACTTTTGATTTATATAAGTTTATACATAAAATCATTGGTTATTCATATATAACACATTCACTATGATTAAAAGATTTTAATTTAACTTTTTATAAACATTTGATAAAACATCTTTTTTATAAATCTATAGAAAACCAAATGCTTTGTTTTAAAAGACACATTTAGTTTGATTTTTATAGAAATAATCTTATAAAAACTAATGATTTGATATAAGATTTATAAAATACATTATTACTTTCCAAATATTGTCTCACTCAAGTCACATTACATTTTTCATATGAGTGTTGATTGTTTTCTATATTCCTTGTCATTTCCCATTTTATATATTATTTATTGTTTTTTAAGTTATCTTTATAGCTGGGTTGTTATGTATAATTTTTCGTTATATTTGGTGATTTATAGTTGCAAAATTGAACATTTGTGATGAAGTTTTAAGTTTTTTGATAAAAAGTTGGTGTCAAAATCTAAATACACTAAAAAGTTGTTGCATTTTAAAGATATGTTCTTTTAATTTGTTTTTTTCTTTTTGATTTTTTCTAGGATCTTGTTCGACCGAATTGGAGCATCTCAAGATAAACCTGCAGACTGGCTCACTAGGTAAGGGTACCCTTATAGGTACCCTTCCTACCCCACAAAAAAGGTACACAAAGTACACTATTTGTGTACTTTTTGTCTCATAGATTTTTTCTGGACAATTTTTTTATCAGTTTTTGTTCCGTATTTTTGTCAGTTTAACAGTTTTAACCTGTTAAACTTTATTTTTTTGATTCCGTATTTTCTGATTCACAGTTTTATAAATTAACCAAAATTATAAAAATAAAATAAAATAAATAAATAAATAAATAAATAAAATTCAGGGGGGTATAGATGGGAGTTTTTTTTGGGGGGTGGGGGGGTCTTAATAGCCTGACCCAACCTTTAATTTATTTGTATTTTATTACTAGTAACTAGTAACTAGGGTGCTTGGTTCGAAGTTTTATAGAGTAAGGTTTGTATTTTATTACTTGTAATTAGGAGGGTCTTTGGTGGGGTGTTTTATAAAGTAAAAAAAGATAACGATGATGAAATATGATGTTAGGTAATATTATGTAACTTTTCCTTTATTCTCTTTTTACAACCATGATCTCATGTCCATTAGATTTTATTTTTAAATTTTACCTAAAAAATCAAACTTTTGTATTTCATTACTATATTTTGTATGATATACAGTTATTGCAGCTTGTAAATCATTTCTTCATGTTAAACACTAGAACTACTAGAATAGTACGTATCATTTAAACATATTTTTATGTTATACAGTTTTGTATATGTTATATAGATTTCATTACTATATTTTACATGTTATAGTGTTATACAGTGTTTTGTGTTATACAATTATTACTACAAGAATTGTACGTACTACATAGTATTTAAACATTAAAACATGAATATCGATAGTTTAATTGCACCTACTTTTGTAAATCATTTGTTCATGTTAAACCAAGCAACCCCTTAAGTTTTAGGCTTTTTTCACCATCATTGTTAAAATATATTGCATTGCTAGAATTTTAACCCGCTTTTTTTGTACCAGGGATAACATCAACTGGACTGTTTCCAAAGGGTGGACAGTAGCTAGCGCGTCCTTTGTGCTAACCGTGACAGCCCAGTACCACTTCCATCAAACTGAGAAGCATTTGTATGAGCCAAAGCCGAGGTATGTTGTGGCATGTGGTGGAATCATTGTCGGTGTTGGGATTCTTGGTTTGCTCATTCTGGAAGCATTTGAGCACACCATCAAACATCCAATGAAGAACTGGCTTAACAGGGTGGCCCTCAGCTTATTCAAGCTCCTTGTCACAACCCTTCCACCGTTATTCTTCTCGTCTTTATTCTTAGAAGAACAAATCAATGGAAATCTCAAAAGGTTTCGGCTACATTTTGGGTCGCATTGTCAATAATCCGTTCAATTCAAACTTCATTCGGATTGGAAGCTGCAAACAACCCTGCAACTGAAGCCGCGACACAATTCTTGCAACTCTTACTGTCACAGATCCGCCACCTAGCAATACCTAGACTTGACCGTGATCTGTTGACGAAAGGAGTTGAGTGGATTGCTAGAGGAACCACTCCCAAGACTAATTTGCCAACCGTTGCTTTTGTAGATGCCGCTGCCATCTTGAGGTTGGAGTTATTGAAGAATCCCGAAGTTTTCGTAAGTATGCCTTCGAATGAGCATTTTGGGAGGGTGCTTAACCTAGCATGCAGAGGCTGTGCTGCTGATCTTATCGTGTGACTTGTTATTTTTCCCCTTGTTTTAACACTTATGTTTTGTTGCTTTTCCTATTTGATGTATTTTTAATTTGAAGTAACTCTGTTTTGAGAATATTATCATCAGTTTAAATTTTGGTCATTTGTATATGAGACATGAAATAGGCAGATAACTAATTTTATAGTCTAATCTCTAATTTGACTATCCAACTTATTTTGATCATTTAAGTGATGATTACCTAGGGAGGACACATTTTAACACGCTAAATCAATTTTTTTTACTGTATCACTGTAGTTAAAAGTTACCAACAGTAAAGTCTTCAAATTTAAATGTCATTTTTGGTAACTTTAATGGTTTCTTTTGCTTAAAAAGGGTTTTCTTTTGTTAAATTAGAAGTTGTACCAAAGTTTGCTCGGTTTTATTCAATTAGCCATTAGATTATCACCTTTTACATCCTTTGCTCAAGTTAAAATAAAGTTTTTCTAGAAAAAAGCTCGACAAATACAGCAATTGTTACTGAATCTAAACAATATATTTAACAAATAAATGACATATCTGTTTCATTGGAGAATATGCTTCGCAAGTAAATGTCATATATTGAATGTAACACTCAAAGCAATATTACTCCGTATCATACTACGATTAGATGTTTCGTCTATGTTTAACAATAGCTAAAAGACACGTAAAATTTATGAGTATTTTAAAGAAAAAAATTGATGCCCTTAAGGATGATATTGTGTATAAATTTTAAGTTTTGACAACACCACTAATTCTGTTCGGTCCAACTAAACCTTTCTATGTTAAATTTAATAGTATATTTTGTTATTCAAAAGAAAATTAAAAAAATCATTTGTCATTAGTGATAGAGGTGCACTTGTGATATATAACTATGTACTATCAATAAAGATTATCATTATGAGATCACTCATTTTGTAATGTCAAATCCAAATTCAAGTTAATTCGATTTGCAATTTCATAAATTTTAATTAACAGTTTGATACTTCGATGTAAATCATGTATCATGCATCATGCATTTCAACTAACAACTTTCATGCATTAAATTAATATCTCGAACAGACTAAATAGAGCTAGGGGTTGAGTATTTGGACTAGCGACCTGGACTGAATCAGAAAACCGGATCAGATCGACCTGAATGAGACTGAACAATTTCAATCTGGTTCTTGGTCTAGGATTTTAGACTAATTCGTTCTTTGGTCTGGTTGGTCCAATTCGGTTCCGTCTTATTAAAATACCGTCGATTATGTTTAATAAAACTGAATCGGACTAAAAACTGAACCGACTGTCTAGTTTTGATCGGTCCGATCTGGTCCAATCTGCACAAATACTCACCCTAACTATAGCTACTTGAATCATTATTTTATAGCCGATGATCCAAAATCCATCATAATCCAAGGTCTTAACCAAAAATAAAAATCAATATTTCAAAATTTAAAGAATATTAATAGATCTACCGTACACAACTAATAAACTACAATCACGAAATTTAACGTAAAAAAGTTATCTACGACAAGGACCATTAAGCGAGTTTGATTAAATAGAATCAAAAAAAATATTAATAAAACAACAAGGACCAAAAATGCAATTTGTCTAAAGAGCAATCACCTTATCATTCCAATGGATGTTTCTAGAAACCTAAACCCTACTCTATAAAAAGATCCATTTTAATTAATTAGGTCAAAACATTCATCATTTCCCAGATATACTTTTACTTTCCTGCCGTTATTTTGTTTTTTCAAATATAATGACAAGTATTATGAGGTGAACCTTACTTTTATAAATGATTATCCTTAACAATCTTAAAAAGTTTAAAAATTTTTGTGAAAAAAACCTTTTGATTTATATAAGTTTATACATACAATCATTGGTTATTCATATATAACACATTCACTATGATTAAAAGATTTTATTTAACTTTTTATAAACATTTGATGAAACATCTTTTTTATAAATCTATAGAAAAAACAAATGCTTTGTTTTAAAAGACATATTTAGTTTGATTTTTATAGAAATAATCTTATAAAAACTAATGATTTGATATAAGTTTTATAAAATACATGAGTGTTGATTGTTTTCTATATTCCTTGTTATTTTTCATTTTATATATTATTTATTGTTTTTTAGTTAACTTTATAGTTGGGTTGTTATGTATAATTTTTCGTCTATATTTGGTGATTTATAGTTGCAAAATTGAACATTTGTGATGAAGTTTTAAATTTTTTGATAAAAAGTTGGTATCAAAATCTATATACACTGAAAAGTTGTTGCATTTTAAAGATATGTTCTTTTAATTTCTTTTTTTTCTTTTTGATTTTTTCTAGGATCTTGTTCGGCAGAATTGGAGCATCTCAAGATAAACCTGCAGACTGGCTCACTAGGAAAGGGTATTCCTATTATTACCCCCTTACCCCACAAAAAAGATACACAAAGTACACTATTTGTGTAATTTTTGTCTCCCAGATTTTTTCTGGACAGTCTTTATATCAGTTTTTGTTCCGTATTTTTGTCAGTTTAACAGTTTTGACTTGTTAAACTTTATTTTTTTGATTCCGTATTTTCCGATAGACAGTTTTATAACAAAACGAAAATTATTAAAAAAAACGGAAAAAATTAAAATAAAATAAAATTCAGGGGGGTATAGATGGGAGTTTGGGGGGGTCTTAATAGCCTGACCCAACCTTTAAATTGTTTGTATTTTATTACTAATAACTAGTAACTAGGTTGCTTGGTTCGAAGTTTTATAGAGTAAGGTTTTTATTTTATTACTTCTAATTAGGAAGGTATTTGGTTGGATGTTTTATAAAGTAAGAAAAGATAAGGATGATGAAATATGATGTTAGGTAATATTATGTAACTTTTCGTTTATTCTCTTTTTACAGCCATGATCTCATGTCCATGAGATTTGATTTTTAAATTTTACCTAAAAAATCAAACTTTTGTATTTCATTACTATATTTTGTATGATATATAGTTATTGCAACTTGTAAATCAGTTCTTCAGGTTAAACATTAGAACTACTAGAATAGTACGTAGCATTTAAACATATTTTTATGTTATACAATTTTGTATATGTTATACAGATTTCATTACTATATTTTGCATGTTATAGTGTTATACAGTGTTTTGTGTTATACAATTATTACTACTAGAATAGTACGTGCTACGTAGTATTTAAACATTAGAACATGAATATCGATAGTTTAATTGCACCTACTTTTGTAAATCATTTGTTCATGTTAAACCAAGTAGCCCCTTAAGTTTTATACTTTTTTCACCATCATTGTTAAAATATATTGCATTGCTTGATTTTTAACCCGCTTTTTTTAGTTCCAGGGATTCATCAACAGGACTGTTTCCATAGGGTGGACAGTAGCTAGCGCGTCCTTCGTGCTAACCGTGACAACCCAGTACCCCTTCCATCAAACTGAGAAGCATTTGTATGAGCCGCAGCCGAGGTATGTTGTGGCATGTGGTGGAATCATTGTTGGTGATGGGATTCTTGGTTTACTCATTCTGGAAGCATATGAGCACACCATCAAACATCCAATGAAGAACTGGCTTAACAGGGTCGCCCTCAGCTTATTCCAGCTCGTTGTCACAACCCTTCCACCGTTATTCTTCTCGTCTTTATTCTTAGAAGAACAAATCAACTAGAAATCTCTAATGGTTTCGGCTACATTTTGGGTCGCATTGTCATTAATACGTTCAATTCAAACTCCATTCGGATTGGAAGCTGCAAACAACCCTTCAGCTGAAGCCGCGGCACAATTCTTGCAACTCTTACTGTCACATAACAACCACCTACCAATACCTAGACTTGACCATGATCTGTTGGCGAAAGGAGTTGAGTGGATTGCAAGAGGAACCACTCCCAAGACTAATTTGCCAACCGTTGCTTTTGCAGATGCCGCTGCCATCTTGAGGTTGGAGTTATTGAAGAATCCCGAAGTTTTTGTAAGTATGCCTTCGAATGAGCATTTTGGGAGGGTGCTTAACCTAGCCTGCAGAGGTTGTGCTGCTGATCTTATCGTGTGACTTGTTATCTTCCCCCTTGTTTTAACACTTATGTTTTGTTGCTTTTCCTATTTGATGTATTTTTAATTTGAAGTAACTCTGTTTTGAGAATATTATCATCAGTTTAAATTTTGGTCATTTATGTATGAGACATGAAATAGGCAGATAACTAATTTTATAGTCTAATCTCTAATTTGACTATCCAACTTATTCTGGTCACCTAAGTGATGATTACCTAGGGAGGACACGTTTTAACACGCCAAATCAAAAAATTTTTACTCTAGCATCATAGTTAAAAGTTAGCAACAATAAAGTTTTCAAATTTAAAGTCATTTTTGGTAACTTTAATCGTTTATTTTGCTTAAAAAAATTTTCTTTTGCGAAATTAGAAATTGGACCAAAGTTGGCTCGTTTTATTCAATTAGCCATTAGATTATCACCTTTTACATCCTTTGCTCAAGTTAAAAGAAAGTTTTTCTAGAAAAAAGCTCGAAAGATACACCAATTGTTACTGAATCTAAACAATATATTTCACAAATAAATGACATATCTGTTTTGTTGGAGAATATGCTTCGCATGTAAATGTCATATATTAAATGTAACACTCAGAGCAATATTACTCTGTATCATACTACGATTAGATGTTTCGTCTATGTTTAACAATAGCTAAAGGACACGTAAAATTTATGAGTATTTTAAAGAAAATAAATTGATGCCCTTAAGGATGATAGTGTGTATAAATTTTAAGTTTTGACAACACCACTAATTCTGTTCGGTCCAACTAAACCTTTCTATGTTTACTATAACAATTTTGTGTATTGGTTGAGTAAAAATATTTCTTCAATTAGGATGTCAATCTGAAACGAAACATTCACTCAAATATTTAAATTGTGTTTTCAAAGTTTATGTTAAATTTAATAGTATATTTTGTTGTAAAAAAGAAAATTAAAAAACTCATTTGTCATTAGTGATAGAGGTGCACTTGTGATATATAATTGTGTACTATCAATAAAGATTATCATTATGAAATCAGTCATTTTGTAAGGTCAAGTCCAAATTCAAGTTAATTCGATTTGCAATTTCAAAATTTTTAATTAACAGTTTGATACTTTGATGTAAATCATGTATCATGCATCATGCATTTCAACTAACAAATTTCATCCATTAAATGAATATCTCGAACAGACTAAATAGAGCTAGGGGTTGAGTATTTGGACTAGCGACCTGGACTGAATCGGAAAATCGGATCAGATCGACCTGAATTAGACTGAACAATTTCAATCTGGTTCTCGGTCTAGGATTTTAGACTAATTTGGTCTTTGGTCTGGTTGGTCCAATTCGGTTCGGTCTTATTAAAATACCGTCGATTATGTTTAATAAGACTGAACCGGACTAAAAACTGAACCGACATTCTTGTTTTGATTGGTCCGGTCCGGTCCAATCTGCGCAAATGCTCACCCCTAACTAGAGCTACTTGAATCATTATTTTATAGCCGATGAACCAAACCAAGGTCTTAACAAAAAAATAAAAATCAATATTTCAAAATTTAAAGAATATTAATAGATCCACCGTACACAACTACAAAACTACAATCACGAAATTTAACATAAAAAAAGTTATCTACATTTTTTTATCTGGTTTAACTTACAATTCTTAACTAAACAGTTAAGTTATAGTATAAATCAGGGCCGGATTTAAGCAAGTGCGATAGGGGCGACCGCACAGGGCCTCCATATTTTATGGGCCTCCGATTTTCAAACTTCTTATAGACACAGTCGAAGCCGGATCATTGGGTGCAACCTGTGCAATGGCACATGGTCTCTTTTAGTGAAGAAGTTTGTTTTATTTTCTTAGTTCAAATAAATATCTCTAAATCCAATGTATATGCTTATAACCTAATGAAACTTAACCCATTGAAAACGTTATAATCTAAGTATTAGACAAATAAAAGTATGATTTTAATAATAACTATCATTCCATCCCAAAATATTTGTCCACAGACAAAAATCATACAGTTTTAAAAAAATATCACTTTTAGTTTTCTATCTTATACTTTTTGAATAATTACATTTTTACCTTTTATTAATTAATTTTATACTTTTTTATTATTTGTAATAATAACCACAAGTGAGAGTAATATGGTAAACCTGAACAAAATTTTCTATCTATTTTTAAAAGTGGATAATAATTTTAGGACATCCCAAAATGGAATACTGTATAATAATTTTAGGACGGGAGTAGCATAAGGTATAACCATTAAGCGAGTTTGATTAAATAGAATAAAAAAATATTAATAAAACAACAAGGACAAAAAATGCAATTTGTCTAAAGAGCAACCACCTTATCATTCCAATGGATGTTTCTAGAAACCTAAACCCTACTCTATAAAAAGATCCATTTTAATTAATTAGGTCAAAACATTCATCATTTCCAAGATATACTTTTACTTTCTTGCCGTTATTTTGTTTTTCCAAATATAATGACAAGTATAATGAAATGAACCTTACTTTTATAAATGATTATCCTTAACAATCTTAAAAAGTTTAAAACTTTTTGTGAAAAAACATTTTGATTTATATAAGTTTATACATAAAATCATTGGTTATTCATATATAACACATTCACTATGATTAAAAGATTTTATTTAACTTTTTATAAACATTTGATAAAACGTCTTTTTTATGAATCTATAGAAAAACCAAATGCTTTGTTTTAAAAGACATATTTAGTTTGATTTTTATAGAAATAATCTTATAAAAACTAATGATTTGATATAAGTTTTATAAAATACATTATCACTTTCAAAATATTGTCTCACTCAAGTCACATTACATTTTTCACATGAGTGTTGATTGTTTTCTATATTCATTGTCATTTGCTATTTTATAGCTGGGTTGTTATGTATAATTTTTCATCTATATTTGGTGATTTATAGTTGCAAAATTGAACATTTGTGATGAAGTTTTAAGTTTTTTGATAAAAAGTTGGTGTCAAAATCTATATACACTAAAAAGTTGTTGCATTTTAAAGATATGTTCTTTTAATTTGTTTTTTTCTTTTTGATTTATTCTAGGATCTTGTTCGACAGAATTGGAGCATCTCAAGATAAACCTGCAGACTCATTAGGTAAGGGTACCCCTATTGGTACCCCTCCTACCTCACAAAAAAGGTACACAAAGTACACTATTTGTGTACTTTTTGTCTCCTATATTTTTTCTGGACAGTTTGTTTATCAGTTTTGTTTCGTATTTTTGTCAGTTTAACAGTTTTAACATGTTAAACTTTATTTTTTTGATTCCGTATTTTCTGATTCACAGTTTTATAATTTAACTAAAATTATAAAAATAACAAAAAATAAATAAAAAATAAAAATAAAAATAAATTTCAGGGGGTATAGATGGGAGCTTTTTTTTTTTTTTTTGGGGGGGGGGGGTCTTAATAGGCTGACCCAACCTCTAATTTGTTTGTATTTTATTACTAGTAACTAGTAACTAGGGTGCTTGGTTCGAAGTTTTATAGAGTAAGGTTTTTATTTTATTACTTGTAATTAGGAGGGTTTTTGGTTGGATGTTTTATAAAGAAAAAAAAGATAAGGATGATGAAATATGATGTTAGGTAGTATTATGTAACTTTTCCTTTATTCTCTTTTTACAGCCATGATCCCATGTCCATTAGATTTTATATTTAAATTTTACCTAAAAAATCAAACTTTTGTATTTCATTACTATATTTTGTATGATATACAGTTATTGCAGCTTGTAAATCAGTTCTTCATGTTAAACATTAGAACTACTAGAATAGTATGTAGCATTTAAACATATTTTTATGTTATACAGTTTTGTATATGTTATATAGATTTCATTACTATATTTTGCATGTTATAGTGTTACACAGTGTTTTGTGTTATACAATTATTACTACTAGAATTTTACGTACTATGTAGTATTTAAACATTAAAACATGAATATCGATAGTGTAATTGCACCTACTTTTGTAAATCATTTGTTCATGTTAAACCAAGCAGCCCCTTAAGTTATAGACTTTTTTCACAATCATTGTTAAAATATATTGCATTGCTAGATTTTTAACCCGCTGTTTTTTGTGCCAGGGATAACATCAACATGACTGTTTCCACAGGGTGGATAGTAGCTAGCGCGTCCTTCGTACTATCCGTGACAGCCCAGTACCACTTCCATCAAACTGAGAAGCATTTGTATGAGTCGAAGCTGAGGTATGTTGTGGCATGTGGTGGAATCATTGTTGGTGATGGGATTCTTGGTTTACTCATTCTGGAAGCATAAGAGCACACCATCAAACATCCAATGAAGAACTGGCTTAACAGGGTCACCCTCAACTTATTCTAGCTCGTTGTCACAACCCTTCCACCGTTATTCTTCTCGTCTTTATTCTTAGAAGAACAAATCAACCAGAAATCTCTAATGGTTTCGGCTACATTTTGGGTCGCATTGTCATTAATACGTTCAATTCAAACTCCATTCGGATTGGAAGCTGCAAACAACCCTTCAACTGAAGCCGCGGCACAATTCTTGCAACTCTTACTGTCACATAAAAACCACCTACCAATACCTAGACTTGACCGTGATCTATTGGCGAAAGGAGTTGAGTGGATTGCTAAAGGAACCACTCCCAAGACTAATTTGCTAACCGTTTCTTTTGCAGATGCCGCTGCCATCTTGAGGTTGGAGTGATTGAAGAATCCTGAAGTTTTTGTAAGTATGCCTTCGAATGAGCATTTTGGGAGGGTGCTTAACCTAGCCTGCAGAGGCTGTGCTGCTGATCTTATCGTGTGACTTGTTATCTTCCCCCTTGTTTTAACACTTATGTTTTGTTGCTTTTCCTATTTGATGTATTTTTAATTTGAAGTAACTCTGTTTTGAGAATATTATCATCAGTTTAAATTTTGGTCATTTATGTATGAGACATGAAATAGGCAGATAACTAATTTTGTAGTCTAATCTCTAATTTGACTATCCAACTTATTATGGTCATTTAAGTGATGATTACCTAGGGAGGACACGTTTTAACACGCCAAATCAAAAATTTTTTACTGTAGCATCATAGTTAAAAGTTACCAACAATAAAGTTTTCAAATTTAAATGTCATTTTTGGTAACTTTAATCGTTTATTTTGCTTAAAAAAAGTTTTCTTTTGCGAAATTAGAAATTGGACCAAAGTTGGCGCGTTTTATTCAATTAACCATTAGATTATCACCTTTTACATCCTTTGCTCAAGTTAAAAGAAAGTTTTTCTAGAAAAAACCTCGAAAGATACACCAATTGTTACTGAATCTAAACAATATATTTCCCAAATAAATGACATATCTGTTTCGTTGGAGAATATGCTTCGCAAGTAAATGTCATATTAAATGTAACACTCAGAGCAATATTACTCCGTATCATACTACGATTAGATGTTTCGTCTATGTTTAACAATAGATAAAAGACACGTAAAATTTATGAGTATTTTAAAGAAAATAAATTGATGCCCTTAAGGATGATAGTGTGTATAAATTTTAAGTTTTGACAACGCCACTAATTTTGTTCGGTCCAACTAAACCTTTCTATGTTTACTATAACAATTTTGTGTATTGGTTGAGTAAAAATATTTCTTCAATTAGGATGTCAATCTGAAACGAAACATTCACTCAAATATTTAAATTGTGTTTTCAAAGTTTATGTTAAATTTAATAGTATATTTTGTTGTAAAAAAGAAAATTAAAAAACTCATTTGTCATTAGTGATAGAGGTGCACTTGTGATATATAATTGTGTACTATCAATAAAGATTATCATTACGAGATCAGTCATTTTGTAAGGTCAAGTACAAATTCAAGTTAATTCGATTTGCAATTTCAAAAATTTCAATTAAGAGTTTGATACTTTGATGTAAATCATGTATCATGCATCATGCATTTCAACTAACAAATTTCATGCATTAAATGAATATCTCGAAAAGACTAAATAGAGCTAGGGGTTGAGTATTTGGACTAGCGACCTGGACTGAATCAGAAAATCGGATCAGATCGACCTGAATTAGACTGAACAATTTCAATCTGGTTCTCGGTCTAGGATTTTAGGCTAATTCTTTCTTTGGTCTAGTTGGTCCAATTCAGTTCGTTCTTATTAAAATACCGTCGATTATGTTTAATAAGACTGAACCGGACTAAAAACTGAACCGACAGTCTAGTTTTGATTGGTCCGGTCCGGTCCAATCTGCGCAAATGCTCACCCCTAACTAGAACTACTTGAATCATTATTTTATAGCCGATGAACCAAAATCCATCATAATCCAAGGTCTTAACCAAAAATAAAAATCAATATTTCAAAATTTAAAGAATATTTATAGATCCACCGTACACAACTACAAAACTACAATCACGGAATTTAACATAAAAAAAGTTATATACGTTTTTTTATGTGGTTTAACTTACAATTCTTAACTAAACAGTTAAGTTATAGTATAAATCAGGGCCGGATTTAAGCAAGTGCGATAGGGGCTACCGCACAGGGCCTCCATATTTTATGGGACTATGATTTTCAAACTTCTTATAGACACAGTCGAAGCCGGATCATTGGGTGCAACCTGTGCAATGGCACATGGTCTCTTTTAGTGAAGAAGTTTGTTTTATTTTCTTAGTTCAAATAAATATCTCTAAAACCAATGTATATGCTTATAACCTAATGAAACTTAACCCATTTGAAAACCTTATAATCTAAGTATTAGACAAATAAAAGTATGATTTTAATAATAACTATCATTCCATCCCAAAATATTTGTCCATAGATAAAATCATACAGTTTTAAAAAAATATCACTTTTATAGTTTTCTATCTTATACTTTTTGAATAATTACATTTTTACCTTTTATTAATTAATTTTATACTTCTTTATTATTTGTAATAATAACCACAACGTGAGAGTAATATGGTAAACCTGAACAAAATTTTCTATCTATTTTTGGAAGTGGATAATAATTTTTGGACATCCCAAAATGGAATACTGGATAATAATTTTAGGACGGAAGTAGCATAAGGTATAACCATTAAGCGAGTTTAATCAAAAAAAAATTTTAATAAAACAACAAGGACCAAGAATGAAATTTGTCTAAAGAGCAACCACCATATCATTTGAATGGATGTTTCTAGAAACCAAAACCCTACTTTATAAAAAGATCCATTTTAATTAATTAGGTTAAAACATTCATCATTTTCAAGATATACTTTTACTTTCCTGTCATTATATTGTTTTTTCAAATATAATGACAAGTATAAGGAGGTGAACCTTACTTTTATAATGATTATCCTTAACAATCTTAAAAAATTTAAAACTTTTTGTGAAAAAAAACCTTTTGATTTATATAAGTTTATATATAAAATCATTGGTTATTCATATATAACACATTCACTATGATTAAAAGATTTTATTTAACTTTTTATAAACATTTGATAAGACATCTTTTTTTTAAATCTATAGAAAAAACAAATGCTTTGTTTTAAAAGACATATTTAGTTTGATTTTTATAGAAATAATCTTATAAAACTAATGATTTGATATAAGTTTTATAAAATACATTATCACTTTCAAAATATTGTCTCACTCAAGTCACATTACATTTTTCACATGAGTGTTGATTGTTTTCTATATTCCTTTCATTTCCCATTTTATATATTATTTATTGTTTTTAAAGTTTTCTTTATAGCTGGGTTGTTATGTATAATTTTTCGTCTATATTTGGTGACTTATAGTTGCAAAATTGAACATTTGTGATGAAGTTTTAAGTTTTTTGATAAAAGTAGTATACACTAAAAAGTTGTTGCATTTTAAAGATATGTTCTTTTAATTTGTTTTTTTCTTTTTGATTTTTTCTAGGATCTTGTTCGGTAGAATTAGAGCATCTCAAGATAAACCTGCAGACTGGCTCACTAGGTAAGGGTACCCCTATTGGTACCCCCCTACCCCACAAAAAAGGTACATAAAGTACACTATTTGTGTAGTTTTTGACTCCCATATTTTTTCTGGACAGTTTTTATCAGTTTTTGTTCCGTATTTTTGTCAGTTTAACCGTTTTGACCTGTCATACTTTATTTTTTTGATTCCGTATTTTCCGATTCACAGTTTTATAATAAAACCAAAAATATAATAATAAAAAAATAAAAAAAATAAAAAGTAAAATAAAATTCAAGGGGGTATAGATGGGAGTCTTGGGGGGTGTCTTGATAGCCTGACCCAACTTTAAATTTGTTTGTATTTTATTACTAGTAACTAGTAACTAGGGTGCTTGGTTTGAAGTTTTATAGAGTAAGGTTTGTATTTTTTTACTTGTAATTAGGAGGGTCTTTGGTTGGATGTTTTTTAAAGTTAAAAAAGATAAGGTTGATGAAATATGATGTTAGGTAGTATTATGTAACTTTTTTTTTATTCTCTTTTTACAGCCATGATCTCATGTCCATTAGATTTGATTTTTAAATTTTACCTAAAAAATCAAACTTTTGTATTTCATTACTATATTTTGTATGATATACAGTTATTGCAGCTTGTAAATCAGTTCTTCATGTTAAACATCAGAACTACTAGAATAGTACGTAGCATTTAAACATATTTTTATGTTATACAGTTTTGTATATGTTATACAGATTTCATTACTATATTTTGCATGTTATAGTGTTATACAGTGTTTTGTGTTATACAGTTATTACTACTAGAATAGTACGTATTACATAGTATTTAAACATTAGAACAAGAATATGAATAGTTTAATTGCAACTACTTTTGTAAATCATTTGTTTATGTTAAACCAAGCAGCCCCTTATGTTTTAGACTTTTTTCACCATCATTGTTAAAATATATTGCATTGCAAGATTTTTAACCCGCTATTTTTTGTGCCAGGGATAACATCAACATGACTGTTTCCACAGGGTGGATAGTAGCTAGCGTGTCCTTCGTGCTAACCGTGACAGCCCAGTACCACTTCCATCAAACTGAGAAGCATTTGTATGAGCCGAAGCCGAGGTATGTTGTGGCATGTGGTGGAATCATTGTCGGTGCTGGGATTCTTGGTTTGCTCATTCTGGAAACATTTGAGCACACCATCAAACATCCAATGAAGAACTGGCTTAACAGGGTCGCCCTCAGCTTATTCCATCTCGTTGTCACAACCCTTCCACCGTTATTCTTCTCGTCTTTCTTCTTAGAAGAACAAAACAACTAGAAATCTCTAAAGGTTTCGGCTACATTTTGGGTCGCATTGTCATTAATCCGTTCAATTCAAACTCCATTCGGATTGGAAGTTGCAAACAACCCTGCAGCTGAAGCCGCGGCACAATTCTTGCAACTCTTACTGTCACAGAACAACCACCTAGCAATACCTAGACTTGACCGTGATCTGTTGGCGAAAGGAGTTGAGTGGATTGCTAGAGGAACCACTACCAAGACTAATATGACAGTCGTTGCTTTTGCAGATGTCGCTGCCATCTTGAGGTTGGAGTTATTGAAGAATCCCGAAGTTTTCGTAAGTATGCCTTCGAATGAGCATTTTGGGAGGGTGCTTAACCTAGCCTATAGAGGCTGTGCTGCTGATCTTATCGTGTGACTTGTTATTTTTGCCCCTTGTTTTAACACTTATGTTTTGTTGCTTTTCCTATTTGATGTATTTTTAATTTGAAGTAACTCTGTTTTGAGAATATTATCATCAGTTTAAATTTTGGTCATTTGTGTATGAGACATGAAATAGGCAGATAACTAATTTTATAGTCTAGTCTCTAATTTGAGTATCCAACTTATTCTGGTCGTTTAAGTGATGATTACCTAGGGAGGACACGTTTTAACACGCCAAATCAATTTTTTTTACTGTATCATCATAGTTAAAAGTTACCAACAATAAAGTTTTCAAATTAAATGTCATTTTTGGTAACTTTAATGGTTTCTTTTGCTTAAAAAGGTTTTTCTTGTGCTAAATTAGAAGTTGGACCAAAGTTGGCTCGGTTTTATTCAATTAGCCATTGGATTATCACCTTTTACATCCTTTGCTCAAGTTAAAAGAAAGTTTTTCTAGAAAAAAGCTCGAAAGATACACCAATTGTTACTGAATCTAAACAATATATTTCACAAATAAATGACATATTTGTTTCATTGGAGAATATGCTTCGCAAGTAAATGTCATGTATTAAATGTAACACTCAAAGCAATATTACTATGTATCATACTACGATTAGATGTTTCGTCTATGTTTAACAATAGCTAAAAGACACGTAAAATTTATGAGTATATATTTTAAAGAAAAAAATGATGCCCTTAAGGATGATAGTGTGTATAAATTTTAAGTTTTGACAACACCACTAATTCTGTTCGGTCCAACTAAACCTTTCTATGTTTACTATAACAATTTTGCGTATTGGTTGAGTAAAAATATTTCTTCAATTAGGATGTCAATCTAAAACGAAACATTCAATAAAATATTTAAATTGTGTTTTCAAAGTTTATGTTATATTTAATAGTATATTTTGTTATTCAAAAGAAAATTAAAAAAATCATTTGTCACTAGTGATAGAGGTGCACTTGTGATACATAACTATGTACTATCAATAAAGATTATCATTATGAGATTAGTCATTTTGTAAGGTCAAGTCCAAATTCAAGTTAATTCGATTTGCAATTTCAAAATTTTCAATTAACAGTTTGATACTTTGATGTAAATCATGTATCATGCATCATGCATTTCAACTAACAAATTTCATGCATTAAATTAATATCTCGAATAGACTAAATAGAGCTACGGGTTAAGTATTTGGACTGGCGACATGGACTGAATCGGAAAATCGGATCAGATCGACCTGAATTAGACTGAACAATTTCAATCTGGTTCTCGGTCTAGGATTTTAGACTAATTCGGTCTTTGGTCTAGTTGGTCCAATTCGGTTCGGTCTTATTAAAATATCGTCGATTATGTTTAATAAGACTGAACCGGACTAAAAACTGAACCGGCTGTCTAGTTTTGATCGATCCGGTCCGGTCCAATCTGCATAAATACTCACCCCTAACTACAGCTACTTGAATCATTATTTTATAGCCGATGAACCAAAATCCATCATAATCCAAGGTCTTAACAAAAAAATAAAAATCAATATTTCAAAATTTAAAGAATATTAATAGATCCAACGTACACAACTACAAAACTACAATCACGAAATTTAACATAAAAAAAGTTATCTACATTTTTTTATCTGGTTTAACTTACAATTCTTAACTAAACAGTTAAGTTATAGTATAAATCAGGGCCGGATTTAAGCAAGTGCGATAGGGGCGACCGCACAGGGCCTCCATATTTTATGGGCCTCCGATTTTCAAACTTCTTATAGACACAGTCGAAGCCGGATCATTGGGTGCAACCTGTGCAATGGCACATGGTCTTTTTTAGTGAAGAAGTTTGTTTTATTTTCTTAGTTCAAGTAAATATCTCTAAAACCAATGTATATGCTTATAACCTAATGAAACTTAACCCATTTGAAAACTTTATAATCTAAGTATTAGACAAATAAAAGTATGATTTTAATAATAACTATCACTCCATCCTAAATATTTGTCCATAGACAAAAATCATACAGTTTAAAAAAATATCACTTTTACAGTTTTCTATCTTATACTTTTTGAATAATGACGTTTTTACCTTTGATCAATTAATTTTATACTTCTTTATTATTTGTAATAATAACCACAAGTGAGAGTAATATGGTAAACCTGAACAAAATTTTTTATCTATTTTTGGAAGTGGATAATAAGTTTGGGACATCTCAAAATGGAATACTGGATAATAATTTTAGGACGGGAGTAGCATAAGGTATAACCATTAAGCGAGTTTGATTAAATAGAATAAAAAAAAATATTAATAAAACAACAAGTATCAAAAATGCAATTTGTCTAAAGAGCAATCACCTTATCATTCCAATGGATGTTTCTAGAAACCTAAACACTACTCTATAAAAAGATACATTTTAATTAATTAGGTCAAAACATTCATCATTTCCAAGATATACTTTTACTTTCTTGCCGTTATTTTGTTTTTCCAAATATAATGACAAGTATAATGAAGTGAACCTTACTTTTATAAATGATTATCCTTAACAATCTTAAAAAGGTTAAAAAATTTTGTAAAAAAACCTTTTGATTTATATAAGTTTATACATAAAATCATTGGTTATGCATATATAACACATTCACTATGATTAAAAGATTTTATTTAACTTTTTATAAACATTTGATAAAACATCTTTTTTATAAATCTATAGAAAAACCAAATGCTTTGTTTTAAAAGACATATTTAGTTTGATTTTTATAGAAATAATCTTATAAAAACTAATGATTTGATATAAGTTTTATAAAATACATTATCACTTTCAAAATATTGTCTCACTCAAGTCACATTACATTTTTCACATGAGTGTTGATTGTTTTGTATATTCCTTGTCATTTCCCATTTTATAAATTATTTATTGTTTTATAAGTTATCTTTATAGCTGGGTTGTTATGTATAATTTTTCGTCTATATTTGGTGATTTATAGTTGCAAAATTGAACATTTGTGATGAAGTTTTAAGTTTTTTGATAAAAAGTTGGTATCAAAATCTATATACACTGAAAAGTTATTGCATTTTAAAGATATGTTCTTGTAATTTGTTTTTTTCTTTTTGATTTTTTCTAGGATCTTGTTCGGCAGAATTGGAGCATCTCAAGATAAACTTGCAGACTCGCTCACTAGTAAGGGTACTCCTATTGGTACCCCCTACCCCACAAAAAAAAGGTACACAAAGAACACTATTTGTGTAATTTTTGTCTCCTAGATTTTTTCTGGACAGTTTTTTTATCAGTTTTTGTTTCGTATTTTTGTCAATTTAACAGTTTTGACCTGTTAAACTTTATTTTTTTGATTCCGTATTTTCCGATAGACAGTTTTATAAAAAAACCAAAATTATAAAAATAAAAAAAAATAAAAAATAAAATAAAATTCAGGGGCGGTATAGATGGGAGTTTGGGGGGGGGTCTTAATAGCCTGACCCAACCTTTAATTTGTTTGTATTTTATTACTAGTAACTAGTAACTAGGGTGCTTGGTTCGAAGTTTTATAGAGTAAGGTTTGTATTTTATTACTTGTAATTAGGAGGGTCTTTGGTTGGATGTTTTATAAAGTAAAAAAAGATAAGGATGATGAAATATAATGTTAGGTAATATTATGTAACTTTTCGTTTATTCTCTTTTTACAGACATGATCTCATGTTCATTAGATTTGATTTTTAAATTTTACCTAAAAAAATCAAACTTTTGCATTTCATTACTATATTGTGTATGATATACAGTTATTGCAGCTTGTAAATCAGTTCTTCAAGTTAAACATTATAACTACTTTAATAGTACGTAGCATTTAAACATATTTTTATGTTATACAGTTTTGTTTATGTTATACAGATTTCATTACTATATTTTGCATGTAATGTTATACAGTGTTTTGTGTTATACAGTTATTACTACTAGAATAGTACGTACTACGTAGTATTTAAACGTTAGAACATGAATATCGATAGTTTAATTGCACCTACTTTTGTAAATCATTTGTTCATGTTAAACCAAGCAGCCCCTTAAGTTTTATAATTTTTTCACCATCATTGTTAAAATATATTGCATTGCTAGACTTTTAACCCGCTTTTTTTTAGTGCCAGGGATAACATCAACAGGACTGTTTCTACAGGGTGGACAGTAGCTAGCGCGTCCTTCGTGCTAACCGTGACAACCCAGTACCACTTCCATCAAACTGAGAAGCATTTGTATGAGCCGAAGCCGAGGTATGTTGTGGCATGTGGTGGAATCATTGTCGGTGTTGGGATTCTTGGTTTGCTCATTCTGGAAGCATATGAGCACACCATCAAACATCCAATGAAGAACAGGCTTAACAGGTCGCCCTCAGCTTATTTCAGCTCGTTGTCACAACCCTTCCACCGTTATTCTTCTCGTCTTTATTCTTAGAAGAACAAATCAACTAGAAATCTCTAAAGGTTTCGGCTACATTTTGGGTCGCATTGTCATTAATACATCCAATTCAAACTCCATTCGGATTGGAAGCTGCAAACAACCCTTCAGCTGAAGCCGCGGCACAATTCTTGCAACTCTTACTGTCACATAACAGCCACCTACCAATACCTAGACTTGACCGTGATCTGTTGGCGAAAGGAGTTGAGTGGATTGCTAGAGGAACCACTCCCAAGACTAAATTGCCAACCGTTGCTTTTGCAGATGCCACTACCATCTTGAGGTTGGAGTTATTGAAGAATCCCGAAGTTTTCGTAAGTATGCCTTCGAATGAGCATTTTGGGAGGGTGCTTAACCTAGCCTGCAGAGGCTGTGCTGCTGATCTTATCGTGTGACTTGTTATTTTCCCCCTTGTTTTAACACTTATGTTTTGTTGCTTTTATATTTGATGTATTTTTAATTTGAAGTAACTCTGTTTTGAGAATATTATCATCAGTTTAAATTTTGGTCATTTGTGTATGAGACATGAAATAGGTAGATAACTAATTTTATAGTCTAATCTTTAATTTGACTATCCAACTTATTCTGGTCATTTAAGTGATGATTACATAGGGAGGACACATTTTAACATGCCAAATCAATTTTTTTACTGTATCATCATAGTTAAAAGTTACCAACACTAAAGTTTTAAAAATTAAATGTCATTTTTGGTAACTTTAATGGTTTCTTTTGCTTAAAAAAAATTTTATTTTGCTAAATTAGAAATTGGACTTGTGATATATAACTATGTACTATCAATAAAGATTATCATTATGAGATCAGTCATTTTGTAATGTCAAGTCCAAATTCAAGTTAATTCGATTTGCAATTTCATAAATTTCGATTAACAGTTTGATACTTTGATGTAAATCATGTATCATGCATCATGCATTTCAACTAACAACTTTCATGCATTAAATTAATATCACGAACAGACTAAATAGAGCTAGGGGTTGAGTATTTGGACTAGCGACCTGGACTGAATCGGAAAACCGGATCTGATCGACCTGAATTAGACTGAACAATTTCAATCTGGTTCTCGGTCTAGGATTTTAGACTAATTCGTTCTTTGGTTTGGTTGGTCCAATTCGGTTTGGTCTTATTAAAATACCGTTGATTATGTTTAATAAGACTGAACCGGACTAAAAACTGAACCAACAGTCTAGTTTTGGTCCGGTCCGGTCCAATCTGCGTAAATGCTCACCCCTAACTATTCCTACTTGAATCATTATTTTATAGCCGATGAACCAAAATCCATCATATTCCAAGGTCTTAACCAAAAATAAAAATCAATATTTCAAAATTTAAAGAATATTAATAGATCCACCGTACACAACTACAAAACTACAATCACGAAATTTAACGTAAAAAAGTTATCTACGTTTTTTATCTGGTTTAACTTACAATTCTTAACTAAACAGCTAAGTTACAGTACAAATCAGGGCCGGATTTAAGCAAGTACGGCAGGGGCGACCGCACAGGGACTCCATATTATATGGGCCTCCGATTTTCAAACTTCTGTAAAAGCATAAAATTATTTCTGGAAGATTTGATTTTCTTAACCAACTAGGAGAATACCCGCGCATAGCTGCGGATTTGCTTAGCAATTAAAAATTTACGAAACATCATACTGTGGTAAGATCAAATTGTAATGTAAAGTGTCGTAACTCAAGTAAGCATCTAAGCAATCCACTCAGTCGATTATGGTAAAGTATAAGTTTTAAGATGATTAAGAGGTGGCAAAACGAGCAGGCGGGCAGGCACGGGCAGCGGGCTAAACGGGCGGTGGGCCAAACGGGCGCAGGCTAAATGGGCACGGCGAAACGGGCGGGCTAAAGGAGCGCAAGCTAAAAAGGAAAAAAAAACATATAAAACGTAGAATTAGAAAATAAAAATAGTTTTTTGAAAGCCCGGGATAAAAAAGTTAAATATAAAATACGCGTAGAATAACCTAATTAGTATTTTACATGTGCGTCCATTGAGCCCATTTAATTTCATACATGTGCGCTCGTTTAGCCCATTCATAATTGAAAATGGTCAAAAACTTCCCCATCTTTTTTTAAAATAGACAAAAAATGCCCATATGTATCAAAATGGGCAAGATTTACCACCTCTAGATGATCTTATCTAAGTACAAACTATTTGTATATATAACGTTATTTGTTATATCTCTTGGTCTAGATGACTCATTTATTTCCTAGTTTTTGTTTACATGCTTGTATAAAACAGTGAACTATTAGTATAAGCGAGTTGTCTCGGGTTACGTTAAAAAGAAGTTGAAACTGATATAAGAAGTATCATACGACATTAAGTTAGATGCCTAACATCCAAATTCACTTACCAAACCGAACACATGTGAAACAAATATTAAGAGATACCATAATACATTCCTATGGTTTCTCCGGGTATAGGTATAACATTAAAATTTAGAGGGATGGTCTTTGCACATGTTTTCACAGATATCAACATCAATTCCACTGATTCAACCACAAGTGTTATTATTGATTTCTTGTTAATGTTGAACTCAAAAATAGTACCGCTGTCATGCAGAACAATTCCATTAATTCTCAGCACCTGCTGGTCAGCGGGAGTACCTTCTTTTTCATAGATCTTAGCTTTCACACTGCTTATGGTGTAAGCGTTTGACTTTCAAAGGTTCTTTACAGAAAAAATCTTCATAATATTTCCTTCATTATGTGAAACTTGGAATGTGTGTCCATGCCCTCGAGAACCAGAACTTGATATCACACAGAATGTTCCTCATATATTTACATATTTGGATTACAGCTATTGCAGTTTGGGTCCAGGTCCGGTGTTGGAGGGAAGAAGAGATATAATACGAAAGTAAAGAAAAACCTCATCGTTGCTAGATCCTGCACGCAGTTGCACCATCATGGAAATTTGTCTCGATTATGTTTTTTATAAAAAAAGATAAAAAAGATTTTAGTATACAATATATTAGTATCATTAGTATTACAAAAGTGCATACATGTCTATTTTTCCACATTATTATAGAGTGCCTATTTAACGTGCTTAGAATATGTATGGTTAAGACGAAGCATCACCCATGGAACCATTTTGACTTTGCTTGTTATACCGTAAAAATTAAGCATAGATGAAATGTAAGGCAAACTTTTAGGTCCATTACAGTTAGATAAAAAAACTGAGGTATTACATTTATGAAGTGTTGAAACATTTACAAAAGTAAGTTCAAAGTTTTATGTTAGGTAATATTATGTAACTTTTCGTTTATTCTCTTTTTACAGCCGTGATCTCATGTCCATGAGATTTGATTTTTAAATTTTACCTAAAAAATCAAACTTTTGTATTTCATTACTATATTTTGTATGATATATAGTTATTGCAGCTTGTAAATCAGTTCTTCAAGTTAAACATTAGAACTACTAGAATAGTACGTAGCATTTAAACATATTTTTATGTTATACAGTTTTGTATATGTTATACAGATTTCATTACTATATTTTGTATGTAAACATTAGAACATGAATATCGATAGTTTAATTGCACCTACTTTTGTAAATCATTTGTTCATGTTAAACCAAGTAGCCCCTTAAGTTTTATACTTTTTTCACCATCATTGTTAAAATATATTGCATCGCTAGATTTTTAACCCGCTTTTTTTTAGTTCCAGGGATTCATCAACAGGACTGTTTCCATAGGGTGGACAGTAGCTAGCGCGTCCTTCGTGCTAACCGTAACAACCCAGTACCACTTCCATCAAACTGAGAAACATTTGTATGAGCCGCAGCCGAGGTATGTTGTGGCATGTGGTGGAATCATTGTTGGTGATGGGATTCTTGGTTTACTCATTCTGGAAGCATATGAGCACACCATCAAACATCCAATGAAGAACTGGCTTAACAGGGTCGCCCTCAGCTTATTCCAGCTCGTTGTCACAACCCTTCCACCGTTATTCTTCTCGTCTTTATTCTTAGAAGAACAAATCAACTAGAAATCTCTAATGGTTTCGGATACATTTTGGGTCGCATTTTCATTAATACGTTCAATTCAAACTCCATTCGGATTGGAAGCTGCAAACAACCCTTCAGCTGAAGCCGCGGCACAATTCTTGCAACTCTTACTGTCACATAACAACCACCTACCAATACCTAGACTTGACCGTGATCTGTTGGCGAAAGGAGTTGAGTGGATTGCTAGAGGAACCACTCCCAAGACTAATTTGCCAACCGTTGCTTTTGCAGATGCCGCTGCCATCTTGAGGTTGGAGTTATTGAAGAATCCCGAAGTTTTTGTAAGTATGCCTTCAAATGAGCATTTTGGGAGGGTGCTTAACTTAGCCTGCAGAGGTTGTGCTGCTGATCTTATCGTGTGACTTGTTATCTTCCCCCTTGTTTTAACACTTATGTTTTGTTGCTTTTCCTATTTGATGTATTTTTAATTTCAAGTAACTCTGTTTTTTGAATATTATCATCAGTTTAAATTTTGGTCATTTATGTATGAGACATGAAATAGGCAGATAACTAATTTTATAGTCTAATCTCTAATTTGACTATCCAACTTATTCTGGTCATCTAAGTGATGATTACCTAGGGAGGACACGTTTTAACACGCCAAATCAAAAAATTTTTACTGTAGCATCATAGTTAAAAGTTAGTAACAATAAAGTTTTCAAATTTAAAGTCATTTTTGGTAACTTTAATCGTTTATTTTGCTTAAAAAAATTTTCTTTTGCGAAATTAGAAATTGGACCAAAGTTGGCTCGTTTTATTCAATTAGCCATTAGATTATCACCTTTTACATCCTTTGCTCAAGTTAAAAGAAAGTTTTTCTAGAAAAAACCTCGAAAGATACACCAATTGTTACTGAATCTAAACAATATATTTCACAAATAAATGACATATCTGTTTCGTTAGAGAATATGCTTCGCAAGTAAATGTCATTTATTAAATGTAACACTCAAAGCAATATTACTCTGTATCATACTACGATTAGATGTTTCGTCTATGTTTAACAATAGCTAAAGGACACGTAAAATTTATGAGTATTTTAAAGAAAATAAATTGATGCCCTTAAGGATGATAGTGTGTATAAATTTTATGTTTTGACAACACCACTAATTCTGTTCGGTCCAACTAAACCTTTCTGTGTTTACTATAACAATTTTGTGTATTGGTTGAGTAAAAATATTTCTTCAATTAGGATGTCAATCTGAAACGAAACATTCACTCAAATATTTAAATTGTGTTTTCAAAGTTTATGTTAAATTTAATAGTATATTTTGTTGTAAAAAAGAAAATTAAAAAACTCAGGATAGAGGTGCACTTGTGATATATAATTGTGTACTATCAATAAAGATTATCATTATGAGATCAGTCATTTTGTAAGGTCAAGTCCAAATTCAAGTTAATTCGATTTACAATTTCAAAATTTTCAATTAACAGTTTGATACTTTGATGTAAATCATGTATTATGCATCATGCATTTCAACTAACAAATTTCATGCATTAAATGAATATCTCGAACAGACTAAATAGAGCTAGGGGTTGAGTATTTGGACTAGCGACCTGGACTGAATCGGAAAATCGGATCAGATCGACCTGAATTAGACTGAACAATTTCAATCTGGTTCTCGGTCTAGGATTTTAGACTAATTTGGTCTTTGGTCTGGTTGGTCCAATTCGGTTCGGTCTTATTAAAATACCGTTGATTATGTTTAATAAGACTGAACCGGACTAAAAACTGAACCGACAATCTAGTTTTGATTGGTCCGGTCCGGTCCAATCTGCGCAAATGCTCACCCCTAACTAGAGCTACTTGAATCATTATTTTATAGCCGATGAACCAAA
Source organism: Glebionis coronaria (assembly GCA_025667525.1). Classification (NCBI taxonomy): domain Eukaryota; kingdom Viridiplantae; phylum Streptophyta; class Magnoliopsida; order Asterales; family Asteraceae; genus Glebionis; species Glebionis coronaria. The sequence goes on from CM046879.1 coordinate 34,017,699, forward strand.
ATCCATCATAATCCAAGGTCTTAACAAAAAAATAAAAATCAATATTTCAAAATTTAAAGAATATTAATAGATCCACCGTACACAACTACAAAACTACAATCACGAAATTTAACATAAAAAATGTTATCTACATTTTTTTATCTGGTTTAACTTACAATTCTTAACTAAACAGTTATGTTATAGTATAAATCAGGGCCGAATTTAAGCAAGTGCGATAGGGGTGCACTTGTGAAGAAGTTTGTTTTATTTTCTTAGTTCAAGTAAATATCTCTAAAACCAATGTATATGCTTATAACCTAATGAAACTTAACCCATTTGAAAACTTTATAATCTAAGTATTAGACAAATAAAAGTATGATTTTAATAATAACTATCACTCCATCCCAAATATTTGTCCACAGACAAAAATCATACAGTTTAAAAAAATATCACTTTTACAGTTTTCTATCTTATACTTTTTGAATAATGACATTTTTACCTTTAATCAATTAATTTTATACTTCTTTATTATTTGTAATAATAACCACAAGTGAGAGTAATATGGTAAACCTGAACAAAATTTTCTATCTATTTTTGGAAGTGGATAATAAGTTTGGGACATCCCAAAATGGAATACTGGATAATAATTTTAGGACGGGAGTAGCATAAGGTATAACCATTAAGCAAGTTTGATTAAATAGAATAAAAAAAATATTAATAAAATAACAAGGACCAAAAATGCAATTTGTCTAAAGAGCAATCACCTTATCATTCCAATGGATGTTTCTAGAAACCTAAACCCTACTCTATAAAAAGATACATTTTAATTAATTAGGTCAAAACATTCATCATTTCCAAGATATACTTTTACTTTCCTACCGTTGTTTTGTTTTTCCAAATATAATGACAAGTATAATGAGGTGAACCTTACTTTTATAAATGATTATCCTTAACAATCTTAAAAAGGTTAAAATTTTTTGTAAAAAAACCTTTTGATTTATATAAGTGTATACATAAAATCATTGGTTATTCATATATAACACATTCACTATGATTAAAAGATTTTATTTAACTTTTTATAAACATTTGATAAAACATCTTTTTTATAAATCTATAGAAAAAACAAATGCTTTGTTTTAAAAGACATATTTAGTTTGATTTTTATAGAAATAATCTTATAAAAACTAATGATTTGATATAAGTTTTATAAAATACATTATCACTTTCAAAATATTGTCTCACTCAAGTCACATTACATTTTTCACATGAGTGTTGATTGTTTTGTATATTCCTTGTCATTTCCCATTTTATATATTATTTATTGTTTTATAAGTTATCTTTATAGCTGGGTTGTTTTGTATAATTTTTCGTTTATATTTAGTGATTTATAGTTGCAAAATTGAACATTTGTGATGAAGTTTTAAGTTTTTTGATAAACAGTTGGTATCAAAATCTATATACACTGAAAAGTTATTGCATTTTAAAGATATGTTCTTTTAATTTGTTTTTTTCTTTTTGATTTTTTCTAGGATCTTGTTCGGCAGAATTGGAGCATCTCAAGATAAACTTGCAAACTCGCTCACTAGTAAGGGTACTCCTATTGGTACCCCTGCCCCACAAAAAAAAGGTACACAAAGTACACTATTTGTGTAATTTTTGTCTCCTAGATTTTTTCTGGACAGTTTTTTTATCAGTTTTTGTTCCGTATTTTTGTCAGTTTAACAGTTTTGACCTGTTAAACTTTATTTTTTTGATTCCGTATTTTCCGATAGACAGTTTTATAAAAAACCAAAATTATAAAAATAAAAATAAGTAAAAAATAAACCAAGATTTTTTCTGCAATGGCACATGGTCTCTTTCAGTTAAGAAGTTTGTTTTATTTTGTTAGTTCAAGTAAATATCTCTAAAACCAATGTATATGCTTATAACCAAAGGAAACTTAACCCATTTGAAAACTTTATAATCTAAGTATTAGACAAATAAAAGTATGATTTTAATAATAACTATCACTCCATCCCAAATATTTGTCCACAGACAAAAATCATACAGTTTAAAATAATATCACTTTTACAGTTTTCTATCTTATAATTTTTGAATAATGACATTTTTACCTTTAATCAATTAATTTTATACTTCTTTATTATTTGTAATAATAACCACAAGTGAGAGTAATATGGTAAACCTGAACAAAATTTTCTATCTATTTTTGGAAGTGGATAATAAGTTTGGGACATCCCAAAATGGAATACTGGATAATAATTTTAGGACGGGAGTAGCATAAGGTATAACCATTAAGCAAGTTTGATTAAATAGAATCAAAAAAATATTAAGAAAACAACAAGGACCAAAAATGCAATTTGTCTAAAGAGCAATCACCTTATCATTCCAATGGATGTTTCTAGAAATCTTGGTTTTTTTTATTTATTCTAGGATCTTGTTCGACAGAATTGGAGCATCTCAAGATAAACCTGCAGACTGGCTCATTAGGTAAGGGTACCCCTATTGGTACCCCTCCTACCTCACAAAAAAGGTACACAAAGTACACTATTTGTGTACTTTTTGTCTCCTATATTTTTTCTGGACAGTTTGTTTATCAGTTTTGTTTCGTATTTTTGTCAGTTTAACAGTTTTGACATGTTAAACTTTATTTTTTTGATTCCGTATTTTCTGATTCATAGTTTTATAATTTAACCAAAATTATAAAAATAACAAAAAATAAAAAAAAAATAAAAATAAAAATAAATTTCAGGGGTATAGATGGGAGTTTTTTTTTTTTTTTGGGGGGGGGGGTCTTAATAGCCTGACCCAACCTCTAATTTGTTTGTATTTTATTACTAGTAACTAGTAACTAGGGTGCTTGGTTCGAAGTTTTATAGAGTAAGGTTTTTATTTTATTACTTGTAATTAGGAGGGTTTTTGGTTGGATGTTTTATAAAGAAAAAAAAGATAAGGATGATGAATTATGATGTTAGGTAGTATTATGTAACTTTTCCTTTATTCTCTTTTTACAGCCATGATCCCATGTCCATTAGATTTTATATTTAAATTTTACCTAAAATATCAAACTTTTGTATTTCATTACTATATTTTGTATGATATACAGTTATTGCAGCTCGTAAATCAGTTCTTCATGTTAAACATTAGAACTACTAGAATAGTACGTAGCATTTAAACATATTTTTATGTTATACAGTTTTGTATATGTTATATAGATTTCATTACTATATTTTGCATGTTATAGTGTTACACAGTGTTTTGTGTTATACAATTATTACTACTAGAATTTTACGTACTACGTAGTATTTAAACATTAAAACATGAATATCGATAGTGTAATTGCACCTACTTTTGTAAATCATTTGTTCATGTTAAACCAAGCAGCCCCTTAAGTTATAGACTTTTTTCACCATCATTGTTAAAATATATTGCATTGCTAGATTTTTAACCCGCTGTTTTTTGTGCCAGGGATAACATCAACATGACTGTTTCCACAGGGTGGATAGTAGCTAGCGCATCCTTCGTACTATCCGTGACAGCCCAGTACCACTTCCTTCAAACTGAGAAGCATTTGTATGAGTCGAAGCTGAGGTATGTTGTGGCATGTGGTGGAATCATTGTTGGTGATGGGATTCTTGGTTTACTCATTCTAGAAGCATAAGAGCACACCATCAAACATCCAATGAAGAACTGGCTTAACAGGGTCGTCCTCAACTTATTCCAGCTCGTTGTCACAACCCTTCCACCGTTATTCTTCTCGTCTTTATTCTTAGAAGAACAAATCAACCAGAAATCTCTAATGGTTTCGGCTACATTTTGGGTCGCATTGTCATTAATACGTTCAATTCAAACTCCATTCGGATTGGAAGCTGCAAACAACCCTTCAGCTGAAGTCGCGGCACAATTCTTGCAACTCTTACTGTCACATAAAAACCACCTACCAATACCTAGACTTGACCGTGATCTGTTGGTGAAAGGAGTTGAGTGGATTGCTAGAGGAACCACTCCCAAGACTAATTTGCCAACCGTTGCTTTTGCAGATGCCGCTGCCATCTTGAGGTTGGAGTTATTGAAGAATCCTGAAGTTTTTGTAAGTATGCCTTCGAATGAGCATTTTGGGAGGGTGCTTAACCTAGCCTGCAGAGGCTGTGCTGCTGATCTTATCGTGTGACTTGTTATCTTCCCCCTTGTTTTAACATTTATGTTTTGTTGCTTTTCCTATTTGATGTATTTTTAATTTGAAGTAACTCTGTTTTGAGAATATTGTCATCAGTTTAAATTTTGGTCATTTATGTATAAGACATGAAATAGGCAGATAACTAATTTTATAGTCTAATCTCTAATTTGACTATCCAACTTATTATGGTCATTTAAGTGATGATTACCTAGGGAGGACACGTTTTAACACGCCAAATCAAAAAAAATTTACTGTAGCATCATAGTTAAAAGTTACCAACAATAAAGTTTTCAAATTTAAATTTCATTTTTGGTAACTTTAATCGTTTATTTTGCTTAAAAAAAATTTTCTTTTGCGAAATTAGAAATTTGACCAAAGTTGGCGCGTTTTATTCAATTAGTCATTAGATTATCACCTTTTACATCCTTTGCTCAAGTTAAAAGAAAGTTTTTCTAGAAAAAACCTCGAAAGATACACCAATTGTTACTGAATCTAAACAATATATTTCACAAATAAATGACATATCTGTTTCGTTGGAGAATATGCTTCGTAAGTAAATGTCATATATTAAATGTAACACTCAGAGCAATATTACTTCGTATCATACTACGATTAGATGTTTCGTCTATGTTTAACAATAGATAAAAGACACGTAAAATTTATGAGTATTTTAAAGAAAATAAATTGATGCCCTTAAGGATGATAGTGTGTATAAATTTTAAGTTTTGACAACGCCACTAATTTTGTTCGGTCCAACTAAACCTTTCTATGTTTACTATAACAATTTTGTGTATTGGTTGAGTAAAAATATTTCTTCAATTAGGATGTCAATCTGAAACGAAACATTCACTCAAATATTTAAATTGTGTTTTCAAAGTTTATGTTAAATTTAATAGTATATTTTGTTGTAAAAAAGAAAATTAAAAAACTCATTTGTCATTAGTGATAGAGGTGCACTTGTGATATATAATTGTGTACTATCAATAAAGATTATCATTACGAGATCAGTCATTTTGTAAGGTCAAGTCCAAATTCAAGTTAATTCGATTTGCAATTTCAAAAATTTCAATTAAGAGTTTGATACTTTGATGTAAATCATGTATCATGCATCATGCATTTCAACTAACAAATTTCATGCATTAAATGAATATCTCGAACAGACTAAATAGAGCTAGGGGTTGAGTATTTGGACTAGCGACCTGGACTGAATCAGAAAATCGGATCAGATCGACCTGAATTAGACTGAACAATTTCAATCTGGTTCTCGGTCTAGGATTTTAGACTAATTCTTTCTTTGGTCTAGTTGGTCCAATTCAGTTCGTTCTTATTAAAATACCGTCGATTATGTTTAATAAGACTAAACCGGACTAAAAACTGAACCGACAGTCTAGTTTTGATTGGTCCGGTCCGGTCCAATCTGCGCAAATGCTCACCCCTAACTAGAACTACTTGAATCATTATTTTATAGCCGATGAACCAAAATCCATCATAATCCAAGGTCTTAACCAAAAATAAAAATCAATATTTCAAAATTTAAAGAATATTAATAGATCCACCGTACACAACTACAAAACTACAATCACGAAATTTAACATAAAAAAAGTTATATACGTTTTTTTATCTGGTTTAACTTACAATTCTTAACTAAACAGTTAAGTTGTAGTATAAATCAGGGCCGGATTTAAGCAAGTGCGATAGGGGCGACCGCACAGGGCCTCCATATTTTATGGGGCTCTGATTTTCAAACTTCTTATAGACACAGTCGAAGCCGGATCATTGGGTGCAACCTGTGCAATGGCACATGGTCTCTTTTAGTGAAGAAGTTTGTTTTATTTTCTTAGTTCAAATAAATATCTCTAAATCCAATGTATATGCTTATAACCTAATGAAACTTAACCCATTTGAAAACCTTATAATCTAAGTATTAGACAAATAAAAGTATGATTTTAATAATAACTATCATTCCATCCCAAAATATTTGTCCACAGACAAAAATCATACAGTTTTAAAAAATTATCACTTTTACAGTTTTCTATCTTATACTTTTTGAATAATTACATTTTTACCTTTTATTAATTAATTTTATACTTCTTTATTATTTGTAATAATAACCACAACGTGAGAGTAATATCGTAAACCTGAACAAAATTTTCTATCTATTTTTGGAAGTGGATAATAATTTTGGACATCCCAAAATGGAATACTTGATAATAATTTTAGGACGGAAGTAGCATAAGGTATAACCATTAAGCGAGTTTAATCAAAAAAAGTTTTAATAAAACAACAAGGACCAAGAATGAAATTTGTCTAAAGAGCAACCACCATATCATTTCAATGGATGTTTCTAGAAACCAAAACCCTACTTTATAAAAAGATCCATTTTAATTAATTAGGTTAAAACATTCATCATTTCCAAGATATACTTTTACTTTACTGTCATTATTTTGTTTTTTCAAATATAATGACAAGTATAAGGAGGTGAACCTTACTTTTATAAATGATTATCCTTAACAATCTTAAAAAATTTAAAACTTTTTGTGAAAAAAAAAACTTTTGATTTATATAAGTTTATATATAAAATCATTGGTTATTCATATATAACACATTCACTATGATTAAAAGATTTTATTTAACTTTTTATAAACATTTGATAAGACATCTTTTTTATAAATCTATAGGAAAAACAAATGCTTTGTTTTAAAAGACATATTTAGTTTGATTTTTATAGAAATAATCTTATAAAACTAATGATTTGATATAAGTTTTATAAAATACATTATCACTTTCAAAATATTGTCTCACTCAAGTCACATTTGTGATGAAGTTTTAAGTTTTTTGATAAAATTAGTATACACTAAAAAGTTGGGTTGTTATGTATAATTTTTCGTCTATATTTGGTGACTTATAGTTACAAAATTGAACATTTGTGATGAAGTTTTAAGTTTTTTGATAAAAGTAGTATACACTAAAAAGTTGTTGCATTTTAAAGATATGTTCTTTTAATTTGTTTTTTTCTTTTTGATTTTTTCTAGGATCTTGTTCGGCAGAATTAGAGCATCTCAAGATAAACCTGCAGACTAGCTCACTAGGTAAGGGTACCCCTATTGGTACCCCCCCCCCTACCCCACAAAAAAGGTACACAAAGTACACTATTTGTGTACTTTTTGTCTCCCATATTTTTTCTGGACAGTTTTTTTATCAGTTTTTGTTCCGTATTTTTGTCAGTTTAACTGTTTTGACCAGTCATACTTTATTTTTTTGATTCCGTATTTTCTGATTCACAGTTTTATAACAAAACCAAAATTATAAAAATAAAAAAAATAAAAAAAAAATAAAAAGTAAAATAAAATTCAAGGGGGTATAGATGGGAGTCTTGGGGGTGTCTTGATAGCCTGACCCAACTTTAAATTTGTTTGTATTTTATTACTAGTAACTAGTAACTAGGGTGCTTGGTTCGAAGTATTATAGAGTAAGGTTTGTATTTTATTACTTGTAATTAGGAGGGTCTTTGGTTGGATGTTTTATAAAGTAAAAAAAGATAAGGATGATGAAATATGATGTTAGGTAGTATTATGTAACTTTTCTTTTATTATCTTTTTACAGCCATGATCTCATGTCCATTAGATTTGATTTTTAAATTTTACCTAAAAAATCAAACTTTTGTATTTCATTACTATATTTTGTATGATATACAGTTATTGCAGCTTGTAAATTAGTTCTTCATGTTAAACATCAGAACTACTAGAATAGTACGTAGCATTTAAACATATTTTTATATTATACAGTTTTATATATGTTATACAGATTTCATTACTTTATTTTGCATATTATAGTGTTATACAGTGTTTTGTGTTATACAGTTATTACTACTAGAATAGTACGTATTACATAGTATTTAAACATTAGAACATGAATATGAATAGTTTAATTGCAACTACTTTTGTAAATCATTTGTTTATGTTAAACCAAGCAGCCCCTTATGTTTTAGACTTTTTTCACCATCATTGTTAAAATATATTGCATTGCAAGATTTTTAACCCGCTGTTTTTTGTGCCAGGGATAACATCAACATGACTATTTCCACAGGGTGGATAGTAGCTAGCACGTCCTTCGTGCTAACCGTGACAGCCCAGTACCACTTCCATCAAACTGAAAAGCATTTGTATGAGCCGAAGCCGAGGTATGTTGTGGCATGTGGTGGAATCATTGTCGGTGCTGGGATTCTTGGTTTGCTCATTCTGGAAGCATATGAGCACACCATCAAACATCCAATGAAGAACTGGCTTAACAGGGTCGCCCTCAGCTTATTCCATCTCGTTGTCATAACCCTTCCACCGTTATTCTTCTCGTCTTTCTTCTTAGAAGAACAAAACAACTGGAAATCTCTAAAGGTTTCGGCTACATTTTGGGTCGCATTGTCATTAATCCGTTCAATTCAAACTCCATTCGGATTGGAAGTTGCAAACAACCCTGCAGCTGAAGCCGCAGCACAATTCTTGCAACTCTTACTGTCACAGAACAACCACCTAGCAATACCTAGACTTGACCGTGATCTGTTGGCGAAAGGAGTTGAGTGGATTGCTAGAGGAACCACTACCAAGACTAATATGCCAGCCGTTGCTTTTGCAGATGTCGCTGCCATCTTGAGGTTGGAGTTATTGAAGAATCCCGAAGATTTCGTAAGTATGCCTTCGAATGAGCATTTTGGGAGGGTGCTTAACCTAGCCTGCAGAGGCTGTGCTGCTGATCTTATCGTGTGACTTGTTATTTTCGCCCCTTGTTTTAACACTTATGTTTTGTTGCTTTTCCTATTTGATGTATTTTTAATTTGAAGTAACTCTATTTTGAGAATATTATCATCAGTTTAAATTTTGGTCATTTGTGTATGAGACATGAAATAGGCAGATAACTAATTTTATAGTCTAATCTCTAATTTGAGTATCCAACTTATTCTGGTCGTTTAAGTGATGATTACCTAGGGAGGACACGTTTTAACACGCCAAATCAATTTTTTTACTGTATCATCATAGTTAAAAGTTACCAACAATAAAGTTTTCAAATTAAATGTCATTTTTGGTAACTTTAATGGTTTCTTTTGCTTAAAAAGGTTTTTCTTGTGCTAAATTAGAAGTTGGACCAAAGTTGGCTCGGTTTTATTCAATTAGCCATTGGATTATCACCTTTTACATCCTTTGCTCAAGTTAAAAGAAAGTTTTTCTAGAAAAAAGCTCGAAAGATACACCAATTGTTACTGAATCTAAACAATATATTTCACAAATAAATGACATATTTGTTTCATTGGAGAATATGCTTTGCAAGTAAATGTCATGTATTAAATGTAACACTCAAAGCAATATTACTATGTATCATACTACGATTAGATGTTTCGTCTATGTTTAACAATAGCTAAAAGACACGTAAAATTTATGAGTATATATTTTAAAGAAAAAAATGATGCCCTTAAGGATGATAGTGTGTATAAATTTTAAGTTTTGACAACACCACTAATTCTGTTCGGTCCAACTAAACCTTTCTATGTTTACTATAACAATTTTGCGTATTGGTTGAGTAAAAATATTTCTTCAATTAGGATGTCAATCTAAAACGAAACATTCAATCAAATATTTAAATTGTGCTTTCAAAGTTTATGTTAAATTTAATAGTATATTTTGTTATTCAAAAGAAAATTAAAAATCATTTGTCACTAGTGATAGAGGTGCACTTGTGATATATAACTATGTACTATCAATAAAGATTATCATTATGAGATTAGTCATTTTGTAATATCAAATCCAAATTCAAGTTAATTCGATTTGCAATTTCATAAATTTCAATTAACAGTTTGATACTTTGATGTAAATCATGTATCATGCATCATGCATTTCAACTAACAACTTTCATGCATTAAATTAATATCTCGAATAGACTAAATAGAGCTACGGGTTAAGTATTTGGACTAGCGACATGGACTGAATCGGAAAACCGGATCAGATCGACCTGAATTAGACTGAACAATTTTAATCTGGTTCTCGGTCTAGGATTTTAGACTAATTCGGTCTTTGGTCTAGTTGGTCCAATTCGGTTCGGTCTTATTAAAATACCGTCGGTTATGTTTAATAAGACTGAACCGGACTAAAAACTGAACCGGCTGTCTAGTTTTGATCGGTCCGGTCTTGTCCAATCTGCACAAATACTCACCCCTAACTATAGCTACTTGAATCATTATTTTATAGCCGATGAACCAAAATCCATCATAATCCAAGGTCTTAACCAAAAATAAAAATCAATTTTTCAAAATTTAAAGAATATTAATAGATCCACCGTACACAACTACAAAACTACAATCACGAAATTTAACGTAAAAAAGTTATCTACGTTTTTTATCTGGTTTAACTTACAATTCTTAACTAAACAGTTAAGTTACAGTATAAATCAGGGCCGGATTTAAGCAAGTGCAGCAGGGGCGACCGCACAGGACCTCCATATTTTATGGGCCTCCGATTTTCAAACATCTTATAGACACAGTCGAAGCTGGATCATTGGGTGCAACCTGTGCAATGGCACATGGTCTCTTTTAGTGAAGAAGTTTGTTTTATTTTCTTAGTTCAAGTAAATATCTCTAAAACCAATGTATATGCTTATAACCTAATGAAACTTAACCCATTTGAAAACTTTATAATCTAAGTATTAGACAAATACAAGTATGATTTTAATAATAACTATCACTCCATCCCAAATATTTGTCCACAGACAAAAATCATACAGTTTAAAAAAATATAACTTTTACAGTTTTCTATCTTATACTTTTTGAATAATGACATTTTTACCTTTAATCAATTAATTTTATACTTCTTTATTATTTGTAATAATAACCACAAGTGAGAGTAATATGGTAAACTTGAACAAAATTTTCTATCTATTTTTGGAAGTGGATAATAAGTTTGGGACATCCTAAAATGGAATACTGGATAATAATTTTAGGACGGGAGTAGCATAAGGTATAACCATTAAGCAAGTTTGATTAAAGAGAATCAAAAAAAATATTAATAAAACAACAAGGACCAAAAATGCAATTTGTCTAAAGAGTAATCACCTTATCATTCCAATGGATGTTTCTAGAAACCTAAACCCTACTCTATAAAAAGATACATTTTAATTAATTAGGTCAAAACATTCATCATTTCCAAGATATACTTTTACTTTCCTACCGTTGTTTTGTTTTTCCAAATATAATGACAAGTATAATGAGGTGAACCTTACTTTTATAAATGATTATCCTTAACAATCTTAAAAAGGTTAAAAATTTTTGTAAAAAAACCTTTTGATTTATATAAGTTTATACATAAAATCATTGGTTATTCATATATAACACATTCACTATGATTAAAAGATTTTATTTAACTTTTTATAAACATTTGATAAAACATCTTTTTTGTAAATCTATAGAAAAAACAAATGCTTTGTTTTAAAAGACATATTTAGTTTGATTTTTATAGAAATAATCTTATAAAAACTAATGATTTGATATAAGTTTTATAAAATACATTATCACTTTCAAAATATTGTCTCACTCAAGTCACATTACATTTTTCACATGAGTGTTGATTGTTTTGTATATTCCTTGTCATTTCCCATTTTATATATTATTTATTGTTTTATAAGTTATCTTTATAGCTGGGTTGTTATGTATAATTTTTCGTCTATATTTGGTGATTTATAGTTGCAAAATTGAACACTTGTGATGAAGTTTTAAGTTTTTTGATAAAAAGTTGGTATCAAAATCTATATACACTGAAAAGTTATTGCATTTTAAAGATATGTTCTTTTAATTTGATTTTTTCTAGGATCTTGTTCGGCAGAATTGGAGCATCTCAAGATAAACTTGCAGACTCGCTCACTAGTAAGGGTACTCCTATTGGTACCCCCTCCCCACAAAAAAAAGGTACACAAAGTACACTATTTGTGTAATTTTTGTCTCCTAGATTTTTTCTGGACAGTTTTTTTATCAATTTTTGTTCCGTAACAGTTTTAACCTGTTAAACTTTATTTTTTTGATTCCGTATTTTTCGATAGACAGTTTTATAAAAAAACCAAAATTATAAAAATAAAAATAAATAAAATAAAATTCAGGGGGGGTATAGATGGGAGTTTGGGGGGGGGGGGGTCTTAATAGCCTGACCCAACCTTTAATTTTTTTGTATTTTATTACTAGTAACTAGTAACTAGGGTGCTTGGTTCGAAGTTTTATAGAGTAAGGTTTGTATTTTATTACTTGTAATTAGGAGGGTCTTTGGTTGGATGTTTTATAAAGTAAAAAAAGATAAGGATGATGAAATATAATGTTTGGTAATATTATGTAACTTTTCGTTTATTCTCTTTTTACAGCCATGATCTCATGTCCATTAGATTTCATTTTTAAATTTTACCTAAAAAAATCAAACTTTTGCATTTCATTACTATATTTTGTATGATATACAGTTATTGCAGCTTGTAAATCAGTTCTTCAAGTTAAACATTAGAACTACTTTAATAGTACGTAGCATTTAAACATATTTTTATGTTATACAGTTTTGTATATGTTATACAGATTTCATTACTACATTTTGCATGTAGTGTTATACAGTGTTTTGTGTTATACAGTTATTACTACTAGAATAGTACGTACTACGTAGTATTTAAACGTTAGAACATGAATATCGATAGTTTAATTGCACCTACTTTTGTAAATCATTTGTTCATGTTAAACCAAGCAGCCCCTTAAGTTTTATAATTTTTTCACCATCATTGTTAAAATATATTGCATTGCTAGACTTTTAACCCGCTTTTTTTTAGTGCCAGGGATAACATCAACAGGACTTTTCCACAGGGTGGACAGTAGCTAGCGCGTCCTTCGTGCTAACCGTGACAACACAGTACCACTTCCATCAAACTGAGAAGCATTTGTATGAGCCGAAGCCGAGGTATGTTGTGGCATGTGGTGGAATCATTGTCGGTGCTGGGATTCTTGGTTTACTCATTCTGGAAGCATATGAGCACACCATCAAACATCCAATGAAGAACTGGCTTAACAGGGTCACCCTCAGCTTATTTCAGCTCGTTGTCACAACCCTTCCACCGTTATTCTTCTCGTCTTTATTCTTAGAAGAACAAATCAACTAGAAATCTCTAAAGGTTTCGGCTACATTTTGGGTCGCATTGTCATTAATACGTTCAATTCAAACTTCATTCAGATTGGAAGCTGCAAACAACCCTTCAGCTGAAGCCGCGGCACAATTCTTGCAACTCTTACTGTCACATAACAGCCACCTACCAATACCTAGACTTGACCGTGATCTGTTGGCGAAAGGAGTTGAGTGGATTGCTAGAGGAACCACTCCCAAGACTAAATTGCCAACCGTTGATTTTGCAGATGCCACTGCCATCTTGAGGTTGGAGTTATTGAAGAATCCCGAAGTTTTCGTAAGTATGCCTTCGAATGAGCATTTTGGGAGGGTGCTGAACCTAGCCTGCAGAGGCTGTGCTGCTGATCTTATCATGTGACTTGTTATTTTCCCCCTTGTTTTAACACTTATGTTTTGTTGCTTTTCTATTTGATGTATTTTTAATTTGAAGTAACTCTGTTTTGAGAATATTATCATCAGTTTAAATTTTGGTCATTTGTGTATGAGACATGAAATAGGTAGATAACTAATTTTATAGTCTAATATTTAATTTGACTATCCAACTTATTCTTGTCATTTAAGTGATGATTACATATGGAGGACACATTTTAACATGCCAAATCAATTTTTTTACTGTATCATCATAGTTAAAAGTTACCAACAATAAAGTTTTAAAATTTAAATGTCATTTTTGGTAACTTTAATGGTTTCTTTTGCTTAAAAAAAATTTATTTTGCTAAATTAGAAATTGGACCAAAGTTGGCTCGGTTTTATTCAATTAGACATTAGTTTATTACCTTTTACATCCTTTGCTCAAGTTAAAAGAAAGTTTTTCTAGAAAAAAGCTCGAAAGATACACCAATTGTTACTTAATCTAAACAATATATTTCACAAATAAATGACATATGTGTTTCGTTGGAGAATATGCTTCGCAAGTAAATGTCATATATTAAATGTAACACTCAAATCAATATTACTCTGTATCATACTAAGATTAGATGTTTCGTCTATGTTTAACAATAGCTAAAAGACACGTAAAATTTAAGAGTATTTTGAAGAAAAAAAATTGATGCCCTTAAGGATGATAGTGTGTATAGTTTTTAAGTTTTGACAACGCCACTAATTCTGCTCGGTCCAACTAAACCTTTCTATGTTTACTATAACAATTTTGTGTATTGGTTGAGTAAAAATGTTTCTTCAATTAGGATGTCAATCTGAAACGAAACATTCACTGAAATATTTAAATTGTGTTTTCAAAATTTATGCTAAATTTAATAGTATATTTTGGTGTTCAAAAGAAAATTAAAAAAATTATTTGTCATTAGTGATAGAGGTGCACTTGTGATAATATTTTCGATTAACAGTTTGATACTTTGATGTAAATCATGTATCATGCATCATGCATGTCAACTAACAACTTTCATGCATTAAATTAATATCACGAACAGACTAAATAGAGCTAGGGGTTGAGTATTTGGACTAGCGACCTGGACTGAATCGGAAAATCGGATCAGATCGACCTGAATTAGACTGAACAATTTCAATCCGGTTCTCGGTCTAGGATTTTAGACTAATTCGTTCTTTGGTTTGGTTGGTCCAATTCGGTTTGGTCTTATTAAAATACCGTTGATTATGTTTAATAAGACTGAACCGGACTAAAAACTGAACCAACAGTCTAGTTTTGATCGGTCCGGTCCGGTCCAATCTGCGCAAATGCTCACCCCTAACTATTGCTACTTGAATCATTATTTTATAGCCGATGAACCAAAATCCATCATATTCCAAGGTCTTAACCAAAAATAAAAATCAATATTTCAAAATTTAAAGAATATTAATAGATCCACCGTACACAACTACAAAACTACAATCACGAAATTTAACGTAAAAAAGTATCTACGTTTTTTATCTGGTTTAACTTACAATTCTTAACTAAATAGCTAAGTTACAGTACAAATCAGGGCCGGATTTAAGCAAGTGCGGCAGGGGCGACCGCACAGGGACTCCATATTATATGGGCCTCCGATTTTCAAACTTCTGTAAAAGCATAAAATTATTTCTGGAAGATTTGATTTTCTTAACAAACTAGGAGAATACCCGCGCATAGCTGCGGATTTGCTTAGCAATTAGAAATTTACGAAACATCATACTGTGGTAAGATCAAATTGTAATGTAAAGTGTCGTAACTCAAGTAAGCATCTAAGCAATCCACTCAGTCGATTATGGTAAAGTATAAGTTTTAAGATGATCAAGAGGTGGCAAAACGAGCAGGCGGGTAGGCACGGGCAGCGGGCTAAACGGGCGGTGGGCCAAACGGGCGCAGGCTAAATGGGCACGGCGAAACGGGCGGGCTAAAGGAGCGCAAGCTAAAAAGGAAAAAAAACATATAAAACGTAGAATTAGAAATAAAAATAGTTTTTTGAAAGCCCGGGATAAAAAAGTTAAATATAAAATACGCGTCGAATAGCCTAATTACTATTTTACATGTGCGTCCATTGAGCCCATTTAATTTCATACATGTGCGCTCGTTTAGCCCATTCATAATTGAAAATGGTCAAAAACTTCCCCATCTTTTTTAAAATGGACAAAAAATGCCCATATGTATTAAAATGGGCAAGATTTACCACCTCTAGATGATCTTATCTAAGTACAAACTATTTGTATATATAACGTTATTTGTTATATCTCTTGGTCTAGATGACTCATTTATTTCCTAGTTTTTGTTTACATGCTTGTATAAAACAGCGAATATTAGTATAAGCGAGTTGTCTCGGGTTACGTTAAAAAGAAGTTGAAACTGATATAAGAAGTATCATACGACATTAAGTTAGATGCCTAACATCCAAATTCACTTACCAAACTGAACACTTGTGAAACAAATATTAAGAGATACCATAATACATTCCTATGGTTTCTCCGGGTATAGGTATAACATTAAAATTTAGAGGGATGGTCTTTGCACATGTTTTCACAGATATCAACATCAATTCCACTGATTCAACCACAAGTGTTATTATTGATTTCTTGTTAATGTTGAACTCAAAAATAGTACCGCTGTCATGCAGAACAATTCCATTAATTCTCAGCACCTGCTGGTCAGTGGGAGTACCTTCTTTTTCATGGATCTTAGCTTTCACATTGCTTGTGGTGTAAGTGTTTGACTTTCAAAGGTTCTTTACAGAAAAAATCTTCATAATATTTCCTTCATTATGTGAAACTTGGAATGTGTGTCCATGCCCTCGAGAACCAGAACTTGATATCACACAGAATGTTCCTCATATATTTACATATTTGGATTACAGCTATTGCAGTTTGGGTCCAGGTCTGGTGTTGGAGGGAAGAAGAGATATAATACGAAAGTAAAGAAAAACCTCACCGTTTCTAGATCCTGCACGCAGTTGCACCATCATGGAAATTTGTCTCGATTATGTTTTTTTATAAAAAAAAGATAAACAAGATTTTAGTATACAATATATTAGTATCATTAGTATTACAGAAGTGCATACATGTCTATTTTTCCACATTATTATAGAGTGCCTATTTAACATGCTTAGAATATGTATGGTTAAGACGAAGCATCACCCATGGAACCATTTTGACTTTGCTTGTTATACCGTAAAAATTAAGCATAGATGAAATGTAAGGCAAACTTTTAGGTCCATTACAGTTAGATAAAAAAACTGAGGTATTACATTTATGAAGTGTTCAAACATTTACAAAAGTAAGTTCAAAGTTTTATGTTAAAACATTTAGGAAGTGTTCAAACCGAGATGCAAGAAACCAAGGGAAATGAGCTCTAGTTAGATAACTGTTGGCATCCTTAAACTTAATCAAATGTAGAGTAAGTGTGACTTCAAAAAGTGTTCATCCACTGATATTGAGATTGTTTATCTATGCTCAAAAAGTGTTCATCCATACACACAATTCATTAATAGTGGTTTCAAGGTAAAAAGACTCACCAACTATTGCATTTTTGTATGTATACACCAAAACATCAACATCATGGCAACATAACAACTTTATCCTCATTCCAACTATCGACTTTGACCTAACACGAATGCTACAAAAACCAAATTATCATTATAAAGATCCATTGGACTTGCTAATCAATATATAATATCTAGATTTACCTTGATGTTCGTTTGCAGCGTAAATTTTATGTCTCTCTCTCATCTCCAACCGAGCATTCAAACATTAAGTATCTAAGAAATTCATTGACAAAAAATCACAAGTTATTCCTATGTTTTATCTTGTTCAGGTAAACCACAAAAGCCCTAATGTTTATCTAGTTCCATACATGCCAAATTATTGTAGAAACTTAATAGTTAAGTCAAAGGGTACCCTTTACTTAATGTACTCTAGAAATAACATAATCACTAACCTCTTTGCGCTAACAATCTCTCATCCCGAGATAATCTCATCATCTCCTTTTGGAATTTATGCTCCAGCGGTTCAAAAGTTAAGTCAAAGGGTACCTTTCCAAATGTCCAATTTCCATGTTTTGTTTAAAGGACTGCAATCTGAGGTCTAGGTTCTCTTGACTCTCAGGACTACACTTTTGGTTCACTATCCGGTCTTGTGAACGCGATTGATTCAGATAACCTTTATATCATGCTCCACACACTAACAAATTAAAAAGAACCATATAATTATTCAGGTGTTATTCATAAAAAATGTACCTGGTTCTTTAACCAAGATTGTTTCATTTTATTGCTTTTTTATGAAGAAAATATTCTAAAAACAAAGTTTATTTTCTATACCCTTTTCTAGCACATGTATACAAATAACAAAATCATAGTCTCAATCATGCAGTATCTTTCGTAGCTTTTGGTGTGTGCATTAACATCATCCCTCAGATTAACAAGTTTGTATCCCATATACGTATACTTCCTTTCTTGCAAAAAATTTTGATTCTTGAAAAAATTAAAACGCTAGTCCAATTTTTAATCAATCATGCATATGAGTGAGGATTGATATATATAATTTCAACCTATGTTAACCAAATTGGGTTAATTTGGGCTTGGTCAAGTAGGTGTATTGAAAAGAAAAAAAGCTAAAACACAAACATATTGAAAGAAGCCGTTACATAATCCATTAAGCTTCTATTTTTTTCAAAATATTTAGAATTTAGTAGATATTGTAACAATAGTTTTTATAATCACATGTAGATATGAGAAGAAAACAAACATTACTCGGTCAACTCATAATCCCCTAGCTGATGTGAATAAATATACTACGGATTTGAAAAGCTCATAATCGGTAATCCCTTAGAAAATAAAGTTTGGGTGTAAGATTGAACTAAGGTCCAAGGCAGTAGCGGATAAAAGATTTTGAATTATGTGTGGCAACATTCCACCACCTGTATACAAATAACAAAATCATAACACAACTTGTGAATCAAATGACACATCACGTTCAGAAGAATGATCAAATTCCATTTGTATTCATATCGACAGCTTCTAAATAGCCACTTTTGTATACATATATAAACTGTGCACACACACAACGCTAAAATAACAATAATCTATAATTATCTTATTGCGTGAGAATAATATATCACGTAGAACAATATATTTGGGGTAACTTACTCTTGATAACACCACGTTAGGCGATGAATTTCAAGAGCTGAAGAATGGGGAACTTGAAGTTGCTAACGGCTTTGGAAACATGATCGATATTATTATGAAGCTTCATTGATCAAATGGTTTCTTCCACGTCGTATGTTGGGTCATGAATACCACGTTGTTGTTCACGCCTTATTTCCACCATGACAACGTGCCCCCTACAGTCATTCTCACATTTAAGCATATGTATTGTCTCTTGGTCGACCCTAAATACGGCTGCAAGAAATTAGACATCGAATCCTTGGACCAAAATTGTCGGAACCCTTCTGTTATTATTCACCTTGATGACCCCTTCCTAGTGTCCTGATTGGTTGTCCTTGTTGTTGTTGTTCATTTTACGAGTTACCAACAACAAAGAATCTCTGAAATAACAAATATTTCCTAAGGTCAACAAATAGGTATTTTTGTGTCCCACGATACTATGTTTCAGGTAATAATGTAATACTAACCAAAAGATCGAGTATTTGAGCGCTACACGGGACAATTATATAGGCTATATATAGATTCTCCAATCTAGAATAGATTTAAGTTAGTAGTGGTACCTGATTTTGCGTACATGTGCTGCACTATTTGCCCATGGATCATCCCTAAGCTTATGTACTACTATAATTCCAACTCAATGGTTCCATGCCCGTGTCACAAGAAATGGTCAAAGTAAATTAATTTTAATTCAAAGTAAGTAAAATAAGTGGTTTGTTATAGTGTACGGATAAAGTGGAAATGCTTCTAAGACGAGCTAAACCATTAAAAATAAATACCATATTGATTAAGCATGTGATCCATTACGATTAAAACACATCAATAAAAGGAGGCTAAAATATTTTTATACATAGTAGCTTATTTCAGCCGCAATGGATCACATCTCAGCTTAAACCACTTATAGATTTAACTTTAAACAGATGAGTAGCTGGAAGTGCTTTGATCATCCAGATAACTTTTGCATATTGACTTATAATATGGAATAATATTGATATGGTCCTACTCAAACAAAGGTAGTTTTAGGCGAACCTAAATGCACATTCGTGGATCACATTGTCGCTTCAAACATCCCTTTGAATTATCATCTTCTGTCGAGTCACTGTTTTCACCAGGACACACCATGTTCTATGATACAACGACAATGATTGGGTTGCTTGTACCTCTTTTAGCTTTTGATGATACTTCTCTTTCTCATCACCATCAAAACATAAAGCATGTTAAATAGGCAACAACATTCAAAATCCATACATTTATAAAAGAACCGTGAATATTATCTAGGTTTCTGAGTTCTGGGCACCTCAAAGAAGCGTATGAATAGAACATTAGATTGGAAGGTAAATGATATGGATTATGCAAAGAGAAATACACCTTTGGTAAATATTCAGTCACGATCATCACTTGATTACTTTGAGTTACAGCGCCGAGAAACTGAACCACATTTGGATGTTGTATCTTATGAAGTAATTCAAGTCCATCCCTAAAAGCTCTTTTGTTTAAAGCCCGTGAATTCAAGTCCATCCCTATGGTAAAGGTACCCTGCAAAGTTTACATAAACATTAGTCAAAAAAAGTTGTTCACTATGACGGATTCTAATATCAACCAAGAAAAGTTAATTATGGATGACTTACCTTAGTAATGTCAACGCTCCCTGTAAAATCAAGTTCTGTGGCAGCAACACTATGGCCTACCTTGAATACACGTGAACAACGTTACACACCATAAACCACCCATACAAGAATACAGATGAAACCTCTTTGCTCTCAAACAAAAACAACCGCACGCCAAACCTCCTAACTATCTCAAACCATCGACCAAAAACATCAATCAACGATGAAGATGGTGGCAATGGTGGATCTGGTGGCTGTGGCGGCTGTAATTTCTAGAGAAATAGAACCAACAAACAACACCCTCAATCAGAACTACCTGAAACCACCTAAGCCATATCGAAAGATGGTGGTGGATTCGGAAGATCAAAAGGTAATAAGATTGTGGCGGCTGTGTATTTGATTTTAGGGTTTAGAGTGATGGTGGTGGAACCGTGAGATGAGAGTGTGTGGTGTTTTATGTTTTAGTTATAAAGTACTAAAGTTTACAAAAAAAGTGAGAAGATAAATAAGGCAGTATAATTATGAACTTGTACAACTATTTTCCACTGTATGTGTTTCTTTTTGTGGAAATGTTGAGAATGTATTTAAGGAAGTGTTGGGAAAACTTGCTTTTTTAGTAATGAAGAGAAAATTATACACCTATTATAAGTAGTAGAGATAGAGATGATATATCTTGTAGCAGATGAGATTTGTGTAACACAAAGTAAAAAAAAGCTTAAAGCTTTTCAATGGAAAAAAACAGACTTGGTTTAAAGTGGGAAAGATGAAACCAAAAGTATACTACAGTACGTGTTGTGGCTGAGGATTTATCAAGTTTTTTTGTTTTTTTTAATGACTCATTCAGTCCTTGAGGTCTTTTATAAATGTCTTATTTCCATCTTTATCTCTACTTTAAGTAATTTAACCCAAAAACTATGCTAAATCTTGTACTTAAAATGCATTATAAAAAAAACACAAAGGCTCTATTATATTTTTGAAAAATATAGCAGTATAACGAAAGAAATAATTTGAATGTTCAATCATCTTGCCATGAGAAAATAAGAGTTTAATTATAAATATTATTAGTTGATTGATACTAACAAAAAATTCATACTAGAAACCACATTGCAAACTTTAGAAACACTATAGTTGGCTTCGTGATAAAGGGTCTACTTTATAAATGTGACACAGGCCTCCGAATTTCAAGAAACGGCCCTGGCCCTGGCCCTGATTTATATACTAAGACACATTTTACCGAATTTCCAAAACTGGGATAGAAATTTGAGACATTCGTACTCATCATACATTCACATAAACAAGATTAAATATTTCTCTTGTTGTGTCGAGAAATTTATAAATAGTATTAATGAAGAAACTTGCAAACATTGGCTAACAATCGAGTAATAAATGTGTTTGCATGATGACATGTTGAATCGTGTTGGAACAATCGTAGCCAAAGATTGTATAAAAAATGTATTTAAACATTGCTTATTGAAAATATATTATTTATTTTGAAAATAATACTGTAATCACATAATCACTATTTTGAAAACGTTATTTTGAAAAAAATAGTTTTGGAGTTGATTAAAATGTTTGAAATCGTAATAATGAGATAACCAATTATTTGAGTGTTTGACAAATTTGATTATTTGATAACTAAAATCACAAAAATAAACCTATTTTAAAAATAAAATAAGTAGTTTCTAACTTATTTTTTCAAAACATTATTTTAAAAGCTTTTAAATACAAATAATTATTTTTTTATTATTATTCAAACACTAATTTTACTTTATCTCCATTTTAAATATAAAATAAATAAATAATTTACTTTCAAATTATATTCTATTTTATAGAGGAGAATGCATTTTTACAGTAACATTCTCACAAACGAATAAACAAGTATTTCTCCTCACTCACGTCCTCCCCCATTTCTACAATGCAAAACACACACTTCTCTCTACTCACACACACTTTCCGTCCCGTTCTCCTCACTCACGTCCTCCCCCATTTGTGTTTATCACCGTTTCAGATTTTTTTTCCCTCTATCTAGCTAGGTATACATAAAAATTTAAGAATTTTAAACCTCTGTTGGGGGTTCTTGATTGTTGGTCATTCTATGTGGAAGATTAACTACTGTTGATAAAGGCTTTGGTTGTTGGTGTTACTATGTCGCTTTGTAACTGTTCAGTGTCTCGATATCGTTTATTAGAGGCATACCTATAAACAATAGCTTTACCACCTCATTATTGATATTTGCGAGTTGTGGATTGAGGTTGACTGAATTTAAACAATTGCTCAATATGGGTTATCATGCATTAGATCCATGTGTGCCTATTGCGGCATCCAAATGTAGTAGTTCTGTCGGCTGCATTTTCCTAAGGTTGTGATGAGCTTGAACGGCCAATGGTAAGATATGAGATTGCATGTATCTTGGCGGGGCAACCTCTTGAGGTTGCAGCTATGGCATGTGAATCCTTTCTTCCTGATTAGTGCCCTATCTTAGCCTCACGTGCCCTTTCTAGGCGTATATAAGTTTGTTGAGGTAAATGTTTCGGCTTATATAACGGGGTGATGGCTTATTTGGTTTCTGGCTTATTGTTCGTTAGCTCCTTTTCTATGGTTTTCCATGATGTTTGTTGCATACAGACTTAGGCTATGATGAGTTTGAAGGCCTGGTTCGTTGCCGCTATTGATGGCATGCGACGATAGGGACAATCGACTCTTTCGTTTCGACTATTGAAATCTCCTAAGGCGATTATGATAATATTCGGGTGTCCCTAAGCGGAGTAGGATTTGGATTGCGTGCTTCTTGCCGGGGCAACCTTTTTATGTTCGCAGCCAGAGCACGCATATCCCGATATCCGGTACTCACTTTAATAGAGCCTCAACATAGCACAAAAAGAATACTTTTGCCTTTCTGTTTGACCTGCATTGTGTCATCGGGTTAACGGATCGATTCGTTGCCGCCTTTACATGATTTTTGATATTCCCGCATCATCGGCTTTCATTACAAAACATGTACACAAACATAATTCCTGGTAAGTACTACATTGTGTTGTAATAGTTTTATTACTTCTGGTATAGGTTTTATGAGTTACTGATGGTCTAAAAAAATAGGGACTTTGTAAACTTTCTGGTAGCATTAAGAAGAGACCTAAGTAACTGCTTATTGGAAACGTGTCATGCTTGGCAACACCTCAACGAGATACGTGCAGATTTTGATACACTCACTGTCTCACACAACTCAACAATTGCATGAACCGCAACGAGAATGTTAACAGTTGTGCATCGTAACTTTCTGCGAGATGTGATTTTATATGGTGTGAATTACGGGTCCGCTGGTGGAGGGATTATGAACGGCAATTGGAAGGTAATAATTTAATTTGTTGTTTTTTTAGATTCATGGTTGCTTAGGTTGGATAATTTGTTCATCATCTTTTCAAAAAGTAATACACATGTACCACGTCACCAGATCACGTTGCCATATAAACATTTGTATCTCTTATTTTTACACTTAACATTCATACTGATTGCCTTTTCAACAGAAACCTAATCTGTTATTGTATACATTTAATAAAAGAACATTAAGACGGTAACACCACCTAATAAATGTTGGTTTTATCTCACTGTCACTTATTGAGAATGATTATGGTTGGGATAACCAGATTTTTACCAATCCTATTAATTGGTTACTGATTTAATGGCTGGGATAACCAGATTTTTGTTATTTAAAATGTATTCAACAAGAATTATTGCTGCAAAAGGGGTGTTTGGATGTTGTTAAACAAGGAGCCAAACACCCCTTCTGATGTACAAGCTCAACCCTCTGGACCTATGCTTATAAGCTTTTCGCTATTACTCTTTCGGGTTAAATAATGATCCCATCTCAGTGATAAAGCTTTATGTTTGACGGATTATTAAGGAAGAATTGAAATAAAAAAAACAGACGGTAATACAAACATTTATATTTGGTGGTCATGCTTATATTAAAAAAAGCGATGTGCTTTTTAATTGATGGCTTAAAGTAGAAACCGTTTGTGTATTTTTAACATTTTTTCTAGAAATTAATTTCTTTTAGTTACTTCTTATGCATTGAGTTAGGTCCTTAATAAGTTCGACTATGAAAATGGAACCATAAAGTGTATTACACATTTACAGTAACCAAAATGGTGAAGTCACTCTATGTTACAACTTGCAGAAAGTTGGTGAAGTCACTCTCATACATGGATTATCCCTCTACTTAATTTTTTTTTTCAATTTGATTTTATATTCTTCGTGTCACATGCATTTTATGATGATGTTAAGTGATTTTTTTTGTAGAAGAAGCTTTGTGTTGAGTCAGCATTTACTGACCCTGAAGCAACTCTAGGATTTGAATATAAAATCCTCCTAAGTGTTTCATGCTCAGCAGTAAGGCCAGTCTGCTGAAGGATGACCAGAGGAACAAAGTTCCTACTGAAGACTTTGTAGCTGAAGAATGTTCAGCATCCCTCTTCCAGTTAACTTAAAAGACAAAGGAGTCTTTGCTTCAAATACTAGGCGGTCTAGTTGCTGAAGAACAAGAACTGAAGAAGAGCTTTCATTTCAGTTTGGCTTGACAGTACCAAACTGAATGATGTCGATCTCCTCTAGGATAATAAAGACTCTTCAGTATTCTGATGGTTTGCATTAGGCGGGAAAAGATAACTTTAAGTCAAAGTAGGTTGCGTGTATACTTAGATATAAGTACAACCTTTATCTTTTCTAGAATAGTTTAATATGTACTTTGTACTGTTTATCCAACATGGGCATCAACCACCCACTGGATAAACTTATGCATGGGAACATGCGAAATGCAAACCCTAATTTTACACTATCTATAAAAGGAGCGTACATTGGGAGAGAAAGGGTTAACCAATACAAGAGTTTAAACTCTGGAAAACTTTTCTCTCTCGATACCAACTAAACCATATAGCCAAGATGCATATGAACGTTTAGACTGGAGCTTAGACTTTAACTTTGGTTATACGTCTAAGTAAAGGAGATCACAACTCATTGTCATTCAACCACTTTGTTATTCCACAAACAAAGTGGGTTATAGATTCTTTATTTGATTCTAATAAAAGTCTATACGTTGAAAAGTTATTGGTATTATTGTTTTAATTATTCATAGTTCTTATCTGTTGTTAAAACAACACACTTGAGTCTTGGTAAAGAGTTATTACTTAAGCTTAATAAGTAATAAAGAATTACAAGGGACCAACAAGTTGTATTAGAGCAGTTTGATTAGCTAAACTCTTATTTTATTAAACTGCTCATTTAAAAGTTTTCAAATCAAGATCCAAAAATGGCTCATGTTGGGGTGGCCAACTCAATGCTGCTCCTGTACTAGAGGTAGCAAATTTTACAAATTGGAAGAAGAGGTTTATTGTCCACATGGTTGGGATCGAACCTCAATTCCTTGGAATCATTGAAAATGGTCCTTTTGTTCCCATGGTTGGGGACAATAGAAAAACTGAAGTACAATGGACTGTTGATGAGAGAAAAGCTGCTAACCTAGATCGACGTCTCAAAAGTATTATCATGTATGTGCTTCCGAATGACCAAATGAATTCTGTTGTAAATTGCAAAACAGCCAAAGCAACATGGGAGGACCTTATTCTTTATCATGAGGAACCCTCTGATGTGAAAGAAACAAGAATCATGGATTTAAAGCTTCAATACAACACCTTCGAACACAAAGAAGGGGAAACTCTCACATAGACATTCACCAGATACAAAGCATTGATGAATGAACTAGTGAATGATGGTGTTGAGCTATCAAAACTTGAAATCAACACAATTTTTGTTAATGCGTTACCAAAGAAATGGCTCAGTTTCTGCCAAAGCTTGAGAAATGCTAATCACATTAAAGATTGTGATCTGGCCTCTCTTTTTGGGAAACTAAAATATGAAGAAAACCTAGTTGATAGGATTTATGAAGGCTCAAGCAAGAGTAAAGCATTAACCATTGCTACACCCTTGTCTACAGCCTTCTTCAGTGAGGTTGTCATCCAAGACTACCAAGATAGTCCTGAGGATGAAGAAGACACTAGAACTAGTGAGGAATATCTGAATGAACTCAAAGAGGAATTTCATGAAAGAGCTCTTCTGGCCAAGTCTAGAAGGTTATTTAATAAAGGAGACAAGTTCTCCAACTCCACAAGAGCTTCAGTTGACACTGAATGCTACAAATGTGGGAAGACTGGTCACTATGTTAGGGATTGTTATTCCAAAACATCCATCCCTTCCTATTCCTCACCAGCTCAATCAAGACCATCTGGTCAATCATCATTTCAACCAAAACAACTTGCTCCTACTTCATTTCAGCAACACAGGGTTGAACTTCGACCAACAAAACACTTTGAGGCTAAATACAAAGAAATCAAGGCTAGACTAGCCCTCATAAGCACTGAAAGTTCTTCCTCCAAGGCTACCAAGCAAGATAAGAACAAAGGGCTGGTTGCTGAAGCTTATAAATGGGATGAAGAAGATGTTTCTTTAGATGATAATGAATTGGTTAATGTAAAAGTGCTAATGGCACTTGCTGATGATGAAGGGGCTAACTCTAAGGTTGTGTCCAGAGAAAGTGCCAGAAATGGTGAATGGGTCAATATCACAATCAAAAAGGTACAAATTCTTCTTGAATTAGAAGATAATGACATTAAATTTGTCTTTGATTACGTGTGTACTGATCTAAATTTTGTTGAAGAATAAAGAAACAATTTGATTGAAAAATATCATAAACTTGTTCTAAAACTTGAGGATTTTGAAAGTAAGCAAATAGAGCTAAAAGAAGTTAAACTTGATATTGTTACTTTTTAACAATTGAACAAAGAGATTCTTGATGAAAATAACTCCCTAAGAGTTGAATTAAAAGAAGCAAAAGACATTGTTAAATCTTGGCTTAGAAACTCTTATAGGGTATATCAATGCATCAATGAACAAATTCCTACTCAAAAAAGGAAAATGCTTGGTGCTGAAGGATCCTCCAGCACCAACTCTCGTGATATTGTCTTTGTCAAAACCTCAAATGAGGATGGTAGCTCGATCCCTGACATTGTAAGGTCGGGTGAAGAGAATTTACCTAATCATGACACTGGACGTATCCTTCTCCCTGAGCTTCAAGCAAAAGTTGACTCTTCAGCACCTGTTGAGTCCTCGGTCACTGAGGATGACTCAGATGATGATTTAGAGAATGAACTAAGTACCCCACTTCCTCCTTTGGAGAAGTTGGCTAGTGTTGAACCCTCTACTCGACCAAAATCAATCCAGTCAATCATCAAGTCTCACACAACACACAAGGGTAGTTCTTCCAAACATGTCAAAATTGACACTTCAAATAACTCTTCAGCTCCTGCTGAAGGTTCACATTCAGGAACTACCTCTTCAGTTTCAACAAATAAACTGAAGAATGCTAGATCTGAGGAAGATGAGAGAATGTCTCTTGTCATGCAAGAGATCAATGATCTCAAATTGCAACTCAGGTAGCAGCAAACACCAACTCGATTTAGAGATGAACCTTCAGACTCTCCCTATTTCAAGTACAAGACACAATTTATATGTGGTTTAAACAACCATCTCATTGAAACTTGCCTAAAAGTGATTTATTGTACTAAATGTGAGAGGACTGACCATCGCACTTGTGAACATACTTAGTATATGCTTGCTAAAAATAGTGTTGATGCTCACAAAACTAAAGCATCTCATTCCAGGCGCAATATGCCTTTCCCACCATGCATTCATTATGGTATGAGCAATCATCACTCTAATGACTGTCACTATTACCCTGTTTGTAATATCTGTGGAAGCTACGACCATGACACTCATGGACATAATCGAATTATCTCTCTCAGAAGAGGTATTAAACCAAGAAACCCAAACTCTATCACCAAATGTTGTGAAACTTGTGGAAGAAATTTCCACACTACATCATATCACAATCATATAGAGTGGTTCAGAAGAGGTGAAGCCCTCCAGGCAAAGAAAGCAAAAGCTGTTCAGACCTCTTCTTCTGAGCAATCACACACATCCTCATCAAGAGGACCCTCCAGATCTAGAATACCTTCCAGTCTAAAACCCCCACCTACCAAAGGTGGGTTTCAAAACAAAATTGACCATTTCCTTAACTTGTGTAGTGTGATCTCAGGAAGCCTATTTGGTACCTAGATAGTGGTTGCTCAAGGCATATGACTGGCACCAAAAGTTATCTACACATGTATAAGGAGGAACTAGGTCATAAAGTTGTTTTTGGTGATAACTCATCAACTACTACTAAAGGATTTGGCTCAGTGAAATACAATGGTATAGTTTTCACAAGGGTAGCATATGTCAATGGATTGAAGCACAACCTCATCAGTATCAGACAACTTTGTTATTCAAAGTATCTAGTGTTGTTTGACGACAAAAAAGGTACAATCTTCAACTCCAATCATGAAATTGTGATGATTGCTCCCAGAGTCAAAGATGTTTATGTCATGAACATGAACGCTACTCAAGAGACATGTTTCTTTGCTAAAGCTTCCAATATTATTAATTGGCATTGGCATAAGAGGCTCTCACATCTAAATTTTAAAACAATAACTCTGCTGTCAAAACAAAATCTTGTTATTGGTCTCCCTTCACTTGTCAATTCCAAGGACAAACCATGCTCAGCATGTGAAAAAAGGAAGCAGCATAGGGCCAGTTTCAAAACAAAGCAAACTTTCTCAATTAAAGAAAGTCTTCACTTGCTTCACATGGACTTATTTGGCCCAGTATCACCTAGGGCCATTTGTCATGAAAAATATACACTTGTCATTGTTGATGAGTACTCTAGGTACACCTGGGTATATTTCTGACAAAGAAAAGCCATGCACCAAATGCCATTATGTCCTTCATCAAAAGAGTTGAAAATCAAAATAACACTCATTTCAAACAACTCAGAACTGATAATGGCACTGAATTCAGAAATCAAACACTGATCAAATTCTGTGATGACAAAGGAATTTCCCAAAATTTCTCATCTCCTTACACACCTGAACAAAATGATGTGGCAGAAAGAAGGAACAGAACTTTGATTGAAGCAGCAAGGACAACGCTTGTTGTATCTGCTCTCTAAGTATTTTTGGACTGATGTTGTAGCCACTGCTTGCTACACTCAAAATAGATCCACCATTGTGAAGAGACACATGAAGACTCGCTATGAAGTCTTCAGGGGAGAATTCCAAACATCTCATTCTTACATGTGTTTGGGTGTCCACTATTCATTCACAATAACAAGGATCACCTTGGAAACTTTGATGAAAAATCTGATGATGGTTACTTCCTTGGATACTCTCTAGTATTTAAAGCATATAGAGTCTTCAACACAAGAAGACAATGTATTGAAGAAACTTATCACATCACATTCAATTAAAGTTCTGAGGCTCTCAAATTTACAAATCCATCTGATGATGAACTTCATATTCATGAATCTCACAAATATCCATCTGATGAATTTCAACATTATGAGCCTTCTCAAAGATATCAAACAAGTAACTTAGTCCCTCATATTGATCCCTTTGAAGATATGAAAAGTCCTACAAAAGGAAATCCTTCAGTATCAAATACTGATGGCTGTCAATCAAATAATGATCAGTCTCAAAATGATCTAAATGATCAGCAAAGCAACACAAATGACCAAAATGGTCAATTTCAAAACAATCAGCATGCTAACACACATGATCAAAATGATCAATCATATGAAGCTTTTGATGAACAATCTGAGCCCTCTACTCAAATCTCTCCTACCATCTCTAGGGAATTAGGTCTTGGATATGTTGCTCATGACCAAGAAGGAAGCCCTCCATTGATTGAACCTTTGTCTATTAAATATCCTTCAGCAGACACTAGAGATAATACAAGTCCATGTTATGGACTTCCAAGTTCTATCTCTAATCATGATACTAGTGCCTATTCTCCAGCTCCACAAAATCTTGGACTAATAATAGTCACATACAGCTAGTGAACATAATAGGCAATTCTGGTGAAGGTAGAGTCAATAGATCTATGGCAAAGAGACTGAGTGTTGCTTCATCTGGATAATGCCTCTATGCAAACTTTCTTTCAGAAGTTAAACCTACAAAGGTTTCTGAAGCACTCACACACCCTGGATGGGTGGATGTCATACAAGAGGAACTTAATCAATTTGAAAGAAACAAAGTCTGGAAATTGGTTCCTCTTCCATATGCTAAATCAACCACTAGCACCAAATGGATTTACAAGCTCAAAAGAGATGAAACCAATGTGGTGACCAAAAACAAAGCTAGACTTGTGGCCCAAGGATTCAATCAAGAGCATGGTGTTGATTTTTATCAAACCTTTGCTCCAGTTGCACGTATGGAAGCCATGAGAATCTTCCTTGCTTATGCCACTTACATGAACTTCATCATCTACCAAATGGATGTCAAAAGTGCATTTCTAAATGGTGACCTAAAAGAAGAAGTTTATGTTACTCAGCCTCCTAGCTTTAAGAGTAGTAAATACCCAAATCATGTCTACAAGCTTTACAAAGTTTTATATGGACTGAAGCAAGCTCCAAGAGCATGGTATGAAACTCTCTCAACATTTCTCATTGAACATAAGTTTGTCAGAGGAAAAATAGATAGCACATTGTTTATCTATAAATCTAAAACTGACACCATTCTGGTACAAATTTATGTGGATGACATCATCTTTGGTTCAACAAGCTTGAAACTTTAAAAACAATTTTCCAAGCTTATGACCAGCAAGTTTGAGATGAGTATGATGGGATAACTCACATACTTCCTTGGTCTTCAGATTAAACAATCTGACCAAGGCATCTCCATCAATCAATTAAAATATGTGAAGGATCTACTGAAGAAGTATGATATCAATTGTGCTTCAGTGAAGACTCCAATGGTACCCCCTAACAACTTAGGACCTGATCTCAATGGACAATCAGTCAATGAGACTCAAGATAGAGGTATGATTGGGTCACTCATGTACTTAACTACAAGCAGACCTGACATTCAATTCTCTACATGCCTTTGTGCAAGATACCAAGCAGATCCAAAGGAATCACATCTTACCGCTGTAAAGAGAATTTCCAGATACCTAAAAGGTACACCAAGTAGGTCTTTGGTACCCCAAATCCTCAGGTTTTGATCTAAAGGGGTATTCAGATTCTGACTATGCTGGACGCAATATGGACAGAAAAAGCACCTCTGGTGCGTACCAATTACTAGGTGGCAAACTTGTAAGTTGGAGTGCTAAAAAGCAACAAACAGTTGCCATGTCTTCAGTAGAAGCTGAATATGTGGCAACTGCTGGATGTTGTGCCAATGTTCTTTGGATGAAAAGCCAACTGGCTGATTATGACATAGAATATGAAAAGATACCAATCTTTTGTTATAACACTAGTGCTATTGCAATATCCAACAATCCAGTCCTTCACTCAAGAACAAAACATATTGATATCAGATATCACTTTATCAGAGATCACATTGTTAAAGGGGACATTGAATTACATTTCATCCCCACTCAGTATCAAGTGGATGATATCTTCACCAAACCACTGGATGAACCAACTTTCAAAAGATTGATAATGGAGCTTAGTATGCTGAACATTGATGATACAAAACCTGAACCTTCAGCATTCACTGAAGAATCTTGAAGGTTCAACATTTCTTAAAAGTTTTTGATCAATTATAAGTAGTAGTGTCCGAGTAAAGGAGTGTGCAATATCATATGTCTATTTCACCTTATGTGATTGTGTATATGATATTTTGTCACCTTATCTAATTCACTGAAGCTGAACAAATGATTACCAGTCATCAAAAGGCTCCTTCAGCAAATGATGAACAAATTTTAAAACAACTGAGTAGCTAGGCCTGAGTAGAGGAGCGTGCAACGTCATATGTCTTGTTCACTTATGTGAACATGTATATGGGGTTTTGTCACCTCATCTGACGCATTGAAGCTCACAATTATTGCCATCAGCTTCAGCATATATGAGCAACAGCATTTAAAACAAATCAATCATGTGATTCAAAGGAGTAAATGGCATTAAATTTCTTGAGAATAAAACAAACATTCTTTCAAAAGGGTGTCATTTGTTAATTAAGGAAATTTCAAACGTCTCCATCCACAGTCAACAACTTCCTTACACAAGGGGCGTTTCACTCTTCAAAGCAACTAGAAATCACACCTTTTTACAGAACATTAATGAGAGAGTTTGTGCCAAATGTTCAAAATAAACCCTAAAAGATTCATAAAATTTTCAAATGGTTTTAAAACTTTTTACAACTCAGATCAAGTTTTATATAATCCTATACAATTGGATATCATTCCACGCTTACAAATCTTTTCATCCAAAACACACACAAACTCTCTCTCTTTATAAAACACACAACAGAAACAACAATGGCAGAATCAACCTCTTCCCCAAAGGTTGCAAAGATCACACTCAACCCATCCACCCATGTCACTTTTCCCATTGAAGATATCATCTTCAAGCCCAACAACATCACCATACTCAAACCTGAATCCATTAAGTTTTTTCCTGGGAACAAGTTATGACTTACTTGTCCAAAAGTGTTTTAAAGTATGCATTATTTGAGGATCCTAGTATGATGTTTCAAAATGTCTTAAAAGAATTTTGGTTCACATCAGAGGCTTCTAACAACAAGAAGTCCATTGAGTTTGATTCTACCACTCTTAGGATTCATGGTAGGTTTGGGTTAAAATTATTTAGAAAGGTTTTGAGTCTAAATTATTTGGAAAACCCTAGTGATTATGAGGGTATACCTGATGATTTTATGATTGTTAAAAATTCCTTTAAAGAAATTGGGTATACTGAAGAGATTACTGAGAAAGGGTGGTTAAAAAGAAGTTGTTTTCCACCAAGGTGGAAGTTGCTGATGTCCATTCTTATTGAATGTTTGGGGGGAACTGGAGGCCTTGATCAGATCAACCAAAAAGATGCTATTATTTTATAGTGTCTGGCCAAGGGAATTAAAGCTGATTTTGGGTAGATTATTTTTGAAGATCTCCATGGGAAGCTGGAAAAAAAGACAAGAGAGAAAAACGTTGTTCACACCAAATTCCTATCTCTCCTCTTTGTTGGCCATCTTGGCGATGGCTTTTCTAAAATCAATGAAGATAAACTCATTTTTCGACCATTTGATATTACTCGCTGGAACATTCTAGTCAGCACCAGTGATCCTCCTCTTACACAACCCATGCTGGACATCTGCTCAGCAGATGGTCCAGTAGTGTACAAAGCTCCAAAAGACACTTCTTCAACTAGAGAAGGGGATCTAAAAGGCACAAAGCCTGGAGATTCATCTGGACCTCGTCAGAAGCTAACGTCAGTTAATACTAAGAAAATTAGACGTGAGTCTAGAAAGAGGAAAGCCCTCACACAATCTTCCTCAAATAAGATTGTTGATGAATCACAAGGCCCTGTTTTGAAGAAGAATAAGTCCCTGGCCAAGGACAAGAACCCAAGCCAGCCGTCACCTTAAGTCTCTGCTGGATGTGACATGCATAAAGACGCCCAGAAGGCAACCCCTCTCTCAACTTCTTTAGGAGAGATGGGTGAAGATGGATCTCACCCTCAGCTCAGTATTGTGGAGTCAGCATTGGTAAGCACTTTAAATCTGAATACAATTCATAATTCATTACCAATTTCTATTACTTGTCACTCTGAGTCTGCATCAGGGAATAATGTGTCAGCAAATGCAACAGCTTATGCTGACCCTGGCCTATCTGTTTCCCTGGCCTATATGTTTTTAATGATGTAGTTCCCCCACAACAGGGTCCTACTGAAGTAACCAAAAACATTATCATTGATCTTAACTTATCAAGGACTCTTTCTCAGGATCCATCAGGTAAAACCAACCCTGGTGGTGAAGGACTTGAAACTGATCCTCACACTGGAGGTGATGCTCAGAAGACTCCCAAGAAGTGATTCTCACCACTGGTGCCAAGGTGGGACACTTGCCTTCATTTGTATTCAGAATGTCTGGTGATGATTTGGAGAGGGAGCTAGGGTTCGGTGAACGAATTCCACTCAACTTTGATGACAATAAGGAAGAGACTGCTGACGCAACACCAAAACCACCATCCTCCATAACTGAACAGGTAAAAGATTTAACAAATCAAGTGTTAATTCTTCAATCACAGGTGGCTAGAGTGAAGGAAGAAAAGGTGCTTGCTGACACTGAAATCTCAACTCTTAAGGCAAGACCAATTCTTCCTTTAACTGAACAATGTGAGACCCCTAGAATCTGACATGGAACAACTAGGCAACGAGGGGGTAACACGTCATGGTACAAGAAACAATAAATTACAGTTGACACAAAGCTGACGTAATAAAAACATGTACATTACATCATAACATATCAGAGCTTTAAACATAGGTCCTAGAGTTTTATATGCCGAAAGATTTACTATTTCATCATGATTTATAACACTTAGTTACCAAAAATACATAAAATCTTCTGACAGGTTTTAGATAAAACAATGTTGAAATATACACAGAAATCTCCATGCTGCGATAATATCCTACGGGCTCCCATCCAAGCAAAGCTAAGATATAATACCTGAGATTAAACATGTAAAATCGTCAACATAAAGTTGAGTGATATTCATAGGTTTAGCAGTAAAGGTGTGGAACATAATGGAGTTTGTAAAACAAGTAATGGGGGGATAACTATGTACATTGTCCATAGTCACGGTGCATATTATTCCTATTTAGCTCATGAACAGAAGTTTAACTCAGTGTAAGTTCCTCTAGGGAGTATTCAGCCTAAATACTCAAGTATAAACAAATATTAGTGCGTCAAGGTACTTGAGACGGGGATATTCAATCCCAATGGATCCACCTACAACATTCGCGCTTCGCGCAATGCACAAAGGACAATTAACGGTTCATGATCGGGAGAGGAAAATCAAGGCTAGACTAAAAAGCAATAATATCATTGAATTCATCTGGAAAGCATACAAGTTCTGGATAGCATACAAGTTCTGGATAGCATACAGTTTTTAAATGATTGTGTTCCACCATGTAAAATCTCAACCCGTGTTTAGAAACCATGTACAAGTAAAAAGGGGCTATGAACTCACCTTAGGCATGAGGTAAGTGAATCACGGTACTCAGCAACTGAATAGAAACAATGGTAGTGAAACGATCACCGACGATATGGATGCCCGAGAAACACGAAAACCGCAAACTATCAAAACAAGGCGCGCGTTAAGACTCGAACTCAAATATCGTTGTATATCAAGTATAATAAGACTTTAAATATTTTCAAAGTATTCTTATTTCAAAACCATTGTCACGAACCAAATGAATTCATACTAACCCATTTATCCAACACTACCCGTTAAAACACATGTACACTTGAAATTGACCCATCATAAGACGCCAAGTCAACACAAGTCAAACTATCCTTTTACATCACTCGGACCAGTAGCTAAGTCATTTATGTTGGGAATCTAAACTTGTTAGATTCCCTGATCATTGATTTAAACATAATTAGGCTGATAGATAGTCCCTTGCCTGTGCCTAGGAGGCAGGCAAGTTTCGCAAGACTCACAGAGATCCAAGTCTCTGTGAGCAACCTCAGAGGAGTCTATGTCAGAGACATTGTCAGGGAAGTCGAAGATTACCTGAAGACATACTCCTTGGCTGTGATGGATAACAGCCAAGATGTATTAGGGACTCTGAGGGGTTGAGAGTTAACAGGGGTGGCAATACCCTGATAACTCTCAGCATACTTTGGACATGCCATTTGTGTGTTCGAGAATATGAAGAATAAGGAAACTGTTTTTGACAACTGTTCCTTAAAGCATAATGGAAGACTACCAAGAATAGAAGGACATCATGTGACTGATGTGGGAACTTGTAAAAGCTTGTGTAGTCGACATCAAGTACTGTTTAAGTCAAACTCGTAACACTATAAATAGGATGTGTATTCATGCATTAATGTTTAACACTTTGAGATATTAGGAACATTAGTGCGTATAACTTAGTGAATCAAACAGCTACGACTGTATTCATAAGTTAAGGTTTATTGTTGTTCAAAGTGTGCACAACACATTGTCATCAAACGGTGTTATCCATAACACTTGTAATTCTTTATTATACAATAATAAGATTACGTTTGAAAAGTAATACCTTGTGTTGATTAAGTTTAAATTAGGGTTTCTTGCATTGATTAGGGACTTTCAATTGGTATCAGAGCGGTGTTTGATATTAAAACCTTCAAGAAACATCGTTCTCAGTTTTATAATCAAGATCCACCATGCCGGAAACTTCTAGCCCACACTCACCTTCCACAAACCCATCTTCACCAAGACTTAACCCCCCAGCAAATGACGATGATCTACCCCAACTTCTTGACTCAAGAGGTGGATCACACCTAACCCGTGTACCAGTCTTTGATGAAGAAGACTTTGCCAGTTGGAAGAGTCAATTTCTTGTATACCTTGATGGACTTGAACCCTTTCTCTTAGAAATTTTAGAAAATGGTCCATATATTCCCATGGCGCTTACTTCTACTGAAGAAAACCCTCTTCCCAAGCCTGTCAAACAATGGACCGCAGCTGATAGGAAATTAGCAAACCAAGATAAACGTCTCAAAAGCATCATAATTTCCTGTCTTCCCAAGCATATCATGAAGTCTATCATTCAGTGTCCCACAGCTAAATAAATGTGGACAGACCTCATTCTTGGCCATGAAGGACCCTCTGAAACAAGAGAGACAAAGATTCAGGCACTCAGACTTCAGTTTAATGCCTTTAAGTCACTTGAAGGTGAAAAAGTTCAGCAAACCTATACTAGGCTGAAGATTCTTCTAAATGACCTCGCTATGAATGATGTCACTATTGATCAAGCTGAGATCAATGCTACTTTTGTCAACAGTCTTCCAAGAAAGTGGCTGAGCATGAATCAGACTCAGAGAGCTAACAACTCAATCAAAAATGATACCCTTGCTCAGCTCTATGGTAAGTACAATTATGAAGAAGGGCTGATCGAAATCAGAGACTGAAAGATTTGTAGTCCAAGGAGCATCTTCCAAAGCTTTGATCTCTGCAACACATCCTCTTGACAGCGATTCTGATATTGAAGAAGATACCCGTAGCAGCCAAGAGTTCTTGTCAGACCTCAATGAGAATTCCATGAAAGAGCACTGCTAGCCAACCAAAGAAGATACTACAAAAGATCTGGAAGAGTAGGATCAGCTAGCAAACCAACTGACAGGTCAAAAGAAACATGTTTTGCCTGTGGAAAGCTTGGACATTTTCAAAAAGAGTGTCCTTCCACCAAGACATCCTCACCCTCTTATCCATCATCTTCATCCAAACCCTACAAGTTCAAACAACATAACAACTCATCTCAATCCAATTCTTCAGACACTGAGAAGAAAGATTACAAAAATAAGTACAAGGCACTTAAAGCTGAGTTAGAACAAATGAACTTGAAGATTGAAGCTTTGTCAAAAAAGAAAGGTGGTGAGAAAAAGACAGAGAAAGGGTTGGTTGCTGAAACCTATGATTGGAATGATGAACCATTGACTTCAGATGAAGAAGACACCACAAGAGTCAGGGCTTTTATGGCGATAGCTGAGGATGAACCAGCTGTTGGAAAAGGTGATGCAAGATCAGGACAATGGGTTGACATCACAATGAAAAAGGTACACAGGCTTCTATCTATGTCTGATAGTGATGAACGTAAGCATGTCCTTGATTACACCATTGTTGATTTGCACTTTGTTGAGGAACAAAGGAAGAACCTACTTGATAAATTTCACTCTGTTAAAACTGAAATGATAAATGTTAAGGCTGAATGTGAAACTCTCAGGCGGGTTAATTTAGAGAAAATATCCCTGCAAAATGAAGTAGCTAGATTAACCTTGAAAAACATAGCTTTAAATGATCAAGTCACTGAATTGAACAAGATTATTGAAAAATGGCTGTGTGCTAGGTTTACTATTGATGAATTGCTTAGGGATGAAGTGCCTGCTGACTTAAACAGGGATATAACTGCTAAGAATAAAAAGTTGAGGATTCTCACCAAACCCAAAGACATTGTCTTTAAATCTACAGAGACTATTCATATGTCAGATACCTCTTTGACTAATGACCCTGTCTCTGAAGATGTGGCTGAGCTTCCACCTTTGCCCAAACTCTCTGGAGTTGAACCTAGCAGTTCTTCTAGATCTGCTAAGGACGAACTTAAGACAGATATTGAGAATCCTCCAGCCAAAGTTTTTCGTGTGCCTGCCAAACAAACTGGTAAACAAGTAGCTTTTAAACCTGTTACTACTAAAGCTGTGAATAAGGTTGACCCCACCACTGAAGATCGCCTGTTGTCTCTTATGAAAGAAGTAGAACTCTTGAAACAACACATTAAGCCTTCCGCTGAATGCTCTACTTCTCATGAACCTAAGTCAGTCCTAGGTGAACCCAAAGGGGAAAGGTTAATCAAACCTTATTGCAATGTCTGTAAAAATTCTCACCACTCGACCTTAGATCATGACAGACACATGGCAGCTAAAAGAGCTCAGACACCCTCTAGGGACAGACCACAGAGTTCAAAAAGACAACAGGGAAATTACAAATCTTATCCTCCCTGTAAATTCTATGGGTTCACTGACCATCACTCAGACGAGTGTGGTGACTTCCCTGGGTGTGATATCTGTGGGAGTTATAACCATGAAACAATGAACTGTCCATCCCAACGCCAAAAGTTTTTCAGGAACACAAGAGTTGCTAACAAGCAATTCAGGGAACCCACTGGAAAGTGGGTTCACCATAGGAACTAATCTGTTTCTATGTATCTGTGCAGAAATATCTCAAGGAATCGGTATGGTATCTAGATAGTGGCTGTTCTAGACACATGACAGGGATTCAACAATACCTGCACAGATACTCAAAGGAGCCAGGTCCCAAAGTGGTGTTTGGAGATAACTCTTCAGGTGACACAGAAGGATATGGCTCAGTGAATTGCAATGGGATCACATTTACCAGGGTTGCATATGTGAATGGTCTTAAACACAATCTTATTAGCATCAGCCAATTATGTGATGCTGACTATAAGGTTCTGTTTACCAAGACTCAGGGAACTATATTCAACAAAAATAATGATGTTGTGTTGGTTGCACCTAGAAGGAGAGATGTTTATGTCATCAACATGGCTGTGTGCTCTGAAGACAGTTCAAATTGTTTTCTTGCCAAAGCCTCTGAAAGTGTCAACTGGCTGTGGCACAAAAGACTGTCTCATCTCAACTTCAAGAACATCAATAAGATAGCCACTCAAAACTTGGTTGCTGGTCTACCTTCAGTAATGTTTTCCAAAGACAAAACTTGTTCTGCCTGTGTCAAAGGAAAACATCACAGGTCTTCATTCAAGACTAGGCAATCATTCTCTATTGACAAGTGCTTACATCTCCTTCACATGGACTTGTTTGGGCCTGTCAAACCTCAAACCATTAATCACAACAAATACACCTTGGTCATAGTTGATGAATTTTCAAGATATACATGGGTGTTCTTCCTCAGAAGGAAAAGTGATGCAGCTGATACCATCATGTCCTTCATCAGACAGGTTGAAAATATGAATGATGTTAGAGTCAAAGCTCTAAGAAGTGATAATGGTACAGAATTCAAGAATCATCAACTTGAATCATTTTGTGATGAAAAAAGGATTTCTCAGAACTTCTCTTCAGCTGGCACCCCTGAACAAAATGGTGTGGCTGAAAGAAGAAACAGGACTCTGATTGAAGCAGCTAGAACTATGTTAAATGGTGCAGCCTTACCAAAGCAATTTTGGGGAGAAGCTGTACACACTGCCTGCTACACTCAAAACAGATCAATCATTGTCAAAAGACATGGCAAAACCTCCTATGAAGTTTTCAGAAAAAGATCTCCAGACGTCAGCTATTTTCATGTGTTTGGATGTCCTGTGTTTATTTATAATTACAGGGATAAACTTGGAAAGTTTGATGAAAAAGCTGATGATGGTTTGTTTTTGGGATACTCTCCAACAGCCAAAGCATTCAGAGTATTCAACATCAGAAGACAAGAAGTAGAAGAAACTTTCCATGTCAGATTTAATGAAGATGATGAAGTCATACAGAGGACAGGAACAGAGGGTGATGAAGTAGATTTTAATGAAAATATTTCTTTCCCAAGTGATGAGTTCACAGAACCCAGACCTACCTGTCATCACCACTCCAACACTCTCACTCCTTATGTTCCTGCTTTTGACCCTCTGTCTACTCACAACATAGAAGTTCCTACCTCTCAAGAACTTGATGAAGAAGAACCTCAAATCTCTGATGGTCCTTCTCATGATATTGATGACTCACCAATTCTTCAAATCTCTGAAGATTCTCCTGCTGATAATGAAATAGCTTCCCTTGATATGGCTGAAGAAGACTCTGACACTGAAGTAGTCTTTGAAGAAAGCCCTCCTAGTCAGCAGGATGAGACTCAAATTGTACCAGCTGTGCCCTCAAGTACCCCTGTTCTTGAATCCCCAGCTCCTCAAAATAAATGGTCAAGAGATCAACACATTCTTCTTGACAACATTATTGGGGAACCAAATGCAGGGGTCACAACCAGACAGTGAATCCAAGACTCAGAGTCTGCCTCAGCCAATGAATGTCTATTTGCTGAATTTCTTTCTCAAATTGAACCTAAAAGAGTTGCTGAGGCTCTGGTAGAAGATGGATGGGTAGCTGCTATGCAAGAAGAAATCAATCAGTTCAAAAGGAACAAAGTATGGACACTAGTGCCAGCTCCACCTGGAAAGAATATCACAGGCACTAGATGGATCTATAGAAATAAGATGGATGAAATTGGGAACATCATCAGGAACAAGGCAAGACTGGTAGCACAGGGATTCTCTCAGACTGAAGGAATTGATTATGATGAAACTTTTGCACCTGTTGCTAGACTTGAGGCCATCAGAATCTTTCTTGCCTATGCTGCCTATATGAACATCACTGTCTATCAGATGGATGTAAAGAGTGCCTTCCTCAATGGTGATTTGGCTGAGGAAGTCTATGTTGCTCAACCTGAGGGATTTGAGAACAGCGAGTTTCCCAACCATGTGTACAGACTTCACAAGGCAATGTATGGTCTGAAACAAGCTCCAAGAGCATGGTATGAAACTCTTTCAAATTTCTTATCTGAAAATAAATTTATCAGGGGTTCTATTGATAAAACACTCTTTACCTTCAAGGACAAGAGTGATTTCATCATTGTGCAGATTTATGTGGATGATATCATCTTTGGGTCAACAAATGTCAATCTTAGTAAACGTTTTGCTAAATTAATGACCAAGAAATATGAGATGAGTATGATGGGTGAATTAACTTACTTTTTGGGCTTTCAAATTAAACAATGTCCTAAGGGAATTTCTATTTGTCAAGAAAAGTATGTTAAGGATTTACTTAAAAAATATGACTTAGCTGATTGTGCATCAGTGAAATGCCCCATGCTTCCACCCAACAACTTGGGCCCTGATGAGTCAGGGGTCTCTGTCAATGAGACTTTATATAGAGGCATGATTGGGTCACTGATGTATCTAACAGCCAGTCGTCCAGATATCCAATTCTCCACATGTCTCTGTGCAAGGTACCAAGCTAACCCAAAAGAATCCCATCTAGTGGCTGTTAAGAGAATTTTCAGGTATCTCAAAGGAACACCATCCCTAGGTCTATGGTATCCAAAGGAATCAGGCTTTGATCTCAAGGCCTATTCAGATTCAGATTATGCTGGATGCTATATTGACAGGAAAAGTACTTCAGGCAGCTGTCAAATCCTAGGAGGAAAATTGGTTGGATGGAGTGCTAAGAAGCAAAACTCTGTGGCTATGTCTTCAGCTGAAGCAGAATATGTCGCTGCAGCCAGCTGTTGTGCTCAAGTGCTCTGGATGAAAAGTCAATTGGCTGACTATGAAATCTTGTATGACAAAGTGCCAATCTTTTGTGACAACACCAGCGCCATTGCCATATCCAACAACCCTGTTCTTCACTCTCGTGCCAAACACATTGATATCAGGTATCATTTTATCAGGGATCATATAATGAAGGGAGATATTGAGCTGCATTTTGTTCCCACAGAGCTGCAACTAGCTGATATCTTTACAAAGCCTTTGGCTGAACCTTCGTTCAACAGGCTAGTTGCTGAGCTAGGGATGCTCAATATCTCAAAGCATGTGGCTTGATATTAAATGTGTTCATTAAATGATTGATTCTATATTAAATGTTTTATTAAATGTTTTTCACATGAAACTAGGTAGTTACTTTCCAAGTAAATGCAAAAAACATTCTCACATTTTTTAATCATTTATTTTTCGGATAACGAGGAGACAAACTTTTTGAAAGGTCAAGGGGACCCACTTGAGCAGTCATTTTCGCCCTTGCATTTAATTCGGTTGAATAACTGTTCACTTAAGTTTGAATATATATATTGTCTTCTTTCTCTTCTCACCCACCACCATTCTAAAATCAACTTCTCTCTCTAAACTCTTATCTCTCTCAACCATCCGCCATTTTCATTCTCCTTCAACCTTAAATCAATGGCGTTTCCAGTACCAAAAGCCTCCAATGTGAACTTCGAGATCAACGAGAGCATCATCGCCTCCAACAACGCCATTGGATGGATCAAGGCACCAAACAGCACATATTCAGATCTGGTAAATTTCATGCAGAATTGTGACCTAAATGAAGCCTTCACCAAATCTCCATCCACCTTTTACCAAGAATACCTTAGGGAATTCTGGTATTCTGCTGAAGTAGTTGAAGACACCATTACATTTAGCCTTTCATGCAATGAACATCCTTTTGCTTTTTCCCTTAAAGATTTTTCTAGTGTGGCCGGACTCAAACATGGAGATGAATGCTTGAAGACTGTTGACAAAAAGGCTGTCAAGGAAGCCCTGGCCACACTCAACCCTTGCCATGATGTTAACCCTGCCCTTACACCAGCTGAGGTCCTCGCCAAAGCCCCTCTGAAGATTAAGTATTTTACTCCTATGTGGCGTGTCCTCTTCACCCACATTGTGAAGTCCCTGGGAGGAATGTAGGGATCACAGGATCAGATGTCGTCCAATCATCAGGCTATTGCGTACGGACTTATCTGGGGAGCTGATGTCGACTTTGGAAGCATCCTTTTCTCAAACCTGGTAGAACAACTGAAGGGAAGGAATCAGGTCAGGGAAAAGAACATCTGTTATGTGCGCTACCTGTCCCTGATCTTTGAGAGTTTGCTGGGAGAGAATTACCACAACAAGGCCTTGACAGCTCTGAAGCCCTGTCGCATCACAGGTGCCATCTACAAGGAGATAGGAGCTGAGGATACCCCTGTCACCGCCCACATGCTGAACGTTGCCAACCAGGTACCCAATGCTGAGAAGCCCTTGCTCCCTTCCTCTGAGAAGGTGAATACTTCTAGTGTCGCTGGCAAGTCTACGTCTTTGACCTCTGGGCAGCACACTACTAAGTCCAAGGCTTCATCTGGCCAACAGCCAAAGAAGAAGAAAATCCCCTCTTCTTCCCTATCCAAAGCTGTTAGTAAGGCCAAGGAAAAGAAGATTGACACCGCCTCTGGTCCAGATACTCTTGTGGATTCAGAATCTTTGGCTGACAAACAACAGGCGTCTAGTGTCTCTAGGTCAGCAGAGACTACAGGAAACCAGCCAAACCAAGCTGATATCTCACAGGTAATCAGTGTACATTTTTAGAGGTTCACAAACAACCACTCTCATTTGTCTGTAGGAGAGAGTGGTGAAGTTAGGGTAATCCTCGACCCATAGAAGTCTGTCATTACACTTAGAATACTTTAAGACTTCTGTACACTCTGTCTTTGCACCAGGGAGTGATTCATTTGTGTTTATAAAGCACCCCGATGACCCTGAACCCTCTAGACAGTATTCAGGCTAACAACAACCTGAATAAATTAATGTCTCAACCTTGATCAGCTGTACTTCACACAGCCTCTTGGTTCCCTCCTTAAAAGAGTCCCAAAGGATTTATCCTTTCAGGGGGAGCTGAATCATCACCCTCAGCTTTCCTAGGGGCAGCGTAACAGGCGACCTACAACAACATATGTTTCACTCTTAAAAGAGTCCCAAAGGTTTTACCTTTTGGGGGGGCTGAATAATCACACTCAGCTTTCCTAGGGGCAGCGACTGGCGATCATTAAACAACATATGTTTCACAATCAAAAGAGTCCCAAAGGTTTTTACCTTTTTGGGGGGGCTGAATAATCACACTCAGCTTTCCTAAGGAC
Source organism: Glebionis coronaria (assembly GCA_025667525.1). NCBI lineage: Eukaryota > Viridiplantae > Streptophyta > Magnoliopsida > Asterales > Asteraceae > Glebionis > Glebionis coronaria. The sequence continues at coordinate 34,062,508 of CM046879.1, forward strand.
AGCGAATGGCGACCATTAACCACACTTCATTCACACTTAAAAGAATCCCAAGGATTTATCCTTTGGAGTGGCTGAGTAATCACCCTCAGCCTCTCTGGGACAGCGAAATGGCGACCATTCCCCTTATATTTTTCCCTGTTACTAATTACAACAAACTTGCAGGCTGAAATTGTACAGCCAGTCAAAGATTCTCAGGTACATGAAAAGGAGGTTGAAACAATAACTCAGGACATTCCAAACGAAGAAGAACCTATGCTCAATGCTGATGAATAAATGCTTTCAGTAGAAGATTATGTCTCTGAGTTTGAGCCCATGCCTGAAGATGAATTCCCTGAGGGAATGTTTGATGAAGAGGATGAAGAAGATGAGGATGACCAGCTGTCAGCCTCTCCTCCTAAAGAAGATGACAAGACTTCTCCTCTCAAGGAAGCTGTTGACACTTCAAACTCTGCTACATCTGCAACAACAGTCTTCCAAAGACCAACATATGATCCAACAGCTGAATTCCTCATGTTTGATCATCCTACCCAGACCAACTTCGACTTAATTCCAAGGGGGGATGATTTTGCTCAACAAAGCCTCAATATCAAGAATCTTCAGCCTGTACATCATCAATCTGATATTGAGCGCTTATCAAGGAAGCTGGACGTGATCAAGTCAGAGATGCACAATTTCACTGTCACTTTTCCAGGCATCATAAAGAAGGCTGTGACTGAGGCTGTCACTGAGCCAATTCAAGAGGGTGCAAGAAAAGGTGTGGCTCCGGGACTAAGTCATCTCTCGACACGAATCAAGGATGCCATTGACTCAGTTGTCCCTGCTATGTTCCATGAACAAGAGAACAACATGAACAGGCACTTCAATGCGGTTCACAACAGGCAATACAACCATGCTGGCTTTATTGTCAGGCGTGTTCAGGCTAATACTAATGCCAATGCCAACCTCTTGCTGAAGATTGCCAAGGCTTCGAGAAAGAGACAACGTGTTATGGCTGCCTCTGTGGAGCAGATTGCAAGAAGATTTCAGGCACGTTCATCCAAGCATCAGGGAAGTAAGGATGAACGTGAGGGGGAGAAGACTAATATACTCAGCCTTGCATCTGCTGAACAAGGCTCATCTTCAGCCAATCCCTCAACAACACCTGTTCCTCTACAAGTCATCACACCAGTTATAGTACATGATGATGAGGATGATACTCAGGGGGAGCAACAAACACAAGATGGAGCTGACTCATCTAAATCCATGATCTTAGTTAACATCAGCAAGCCTGAGGATGATGATGAACCAGCGGCCAAGAAACTTAAATTCACTGTGAGCTCTCTCCTAAAATCTATTCAAAATCAGGCTCAGACAGCGTTTCTCAAAAGAGCTGATGATTTGAAAAACATAAGTGTGGATTCCTCTGTCTCGAAGAAAGGTAAGGAGATAGTTTTGGTTGATACTGACACCAAACTTAAGAAGATAGCTGCGATGCTAGAGACAGGAGGATCCACAACAGACCTTTCCCACTTTTCAACCTTTACACCTTCCGATGAGAGTCCTTTAACGCCTGAAGAAGTAGAGCAACGGGCTGAAGAATTCAAAAGACTAAATGAGCTCAAGGCAGCCAAAGAATTAAATGAAGCTACTCTGAGGAAGATGACACCACCTGAAAGGGAAAAACAAAAACAAAGGTTGAGGGAAATGGAACTAAAACGCGCTGAGGCCTTAAAGAAAGTCAAAGCTGACTATGATGCCTGCGTGAACAACAGGCATGCTGCTGGCAAGATAACCAAGTTTAAATACACCATTCACAAATCCACAAACACCCCACAGATGATCTTATGGAGGGAAAATCAACAGAGGAATATGGATGTGTTTGACAACTTCAGGTTAAAAACACTTGGGTTATCAGAATGGTTTGAACTCGAAGCCTTAGCTGCCAAAAAGTCTGGACAGGCAAATTTCCTTCTGCTTAAAACTCTTAAGGCTAAGTTTAACTGGATCAAGGAAACAGCTGCCAAACTCAAGATTGATCCCCCACCACAGCTTTTCGAACAAGAACCCCCAAAGACAGGCAACAAAAGAAGAAGAATTTCCCAAATTATTGATGAAACTTTTGTTACTGAAGATGTTCGTGTGGATGGTATGCACAGGGATCTGATCCTTCCAAATGGTATCGTTGGCCCTGTTGATGGTCAGACATACTCAGTGCCTGAAAGAGGAATGGCATTTATGAACAAGGCCTGCCAGTATGCTTTTCAGAGGGAAGATGAGCTGTGTCTGGCTTCAACCATTCAGCTACTCTGGCACAAGAAGTGTCTCAAGATCAACACATAGTATTCCAAGGAGTTTGCAAAGACTTTGCAGGATGAAATTGATAACAGATTAGATGTGGCCGAAGTTGAAGAAAGAATCAAAAATGATGACTATTAAAGATGGTGTCAGCCCTTTTTACCTTCATCTTTTATTTTACTTATGTAATGAACTTGTAATTTTCTTTAAGTCTTAATAAAATCATGAGGTATGTTTGTTTAGATCTGTTATGTGTAAGAAGAAGCTGTTAAACTCACTTACCTTAACTTAGTTAGATCTAGCATTATTTATGTTTAAATAGGGGGAGATTGTTGGGAATCTAAACTTGTTAGATTCCCTGATCATTGATTTAAACATAATTAGGCTGATAGATAGTCCCTTGCCTGTGCCTAGGAGGCAGGCAAGTTTCGCAAGACTCACAGAGATCCAAGTCTCTGTGAGCAACCTCAGAGGAGTCCATGTCAGAGACATTGTCAGGGAAGTCGAAGATTACCTGAAGACATACTCCTTGGCTGTGATGGATAACAGCCAAGATGTATTAGGGACTCTGAGGGGTTGAGAGTTAACAGGGGTGGCAATACCCTGATAACTCTCAGCACAATTTGGACATGCCATTTGTGTGTTCGAGAATATGAAGAATAAGGAAACTGTTTTTGACAACTGTTCCTTAAAGCATAATGGAAGACTACCAAGAATAGAAGGACATCATGTGACTGATGTGGGAACTTGTAAAAGCTTGTGTAGTCGACATCAAGTACTGTTTAAGTCAAACTCGTAACACTATAAATAGGATGTGTATTCATGCATTAATGTTTAACACTTTGAGATATTAGGAACATTAGTGCGTATAACTTAGTGAATCAAACAGCTACGACTGTATTCATAAGTTAAGGTTTATTGTTGTTCAAAGTGTGCACAACACATTGTCATCAAACGGTGTTATCCATAACACTTGTAATTCTTTATTATACAATAATAAGATTACGTTTGAAAAGTAATACCTTGTGTTGATTAAGTTTAAATTAGGGTTTCTTGCATTGATTAGGGACTTTCAATTTATATAATGACTAAGCACTTGAGTAAGTCACCATTTCCAATAGTGAATACTCAAACTCACGCCATACGAGCATTGAACTAAGTGTCCAAATACCAATCAGCATGTACACACCGATCTACCCTATCTAGACTTTTCCGATTTAGATGAAAATAAGTGTCAAGGTCAATTATAACCTGTATAAGACCTCACCAAAGTTTGAGTCAAAGTTCACACTTTAAAATCCATTACTTCGACACTTTACTCGACACTAAATTTGGGACAGAATTGTATACTTGTTTTGTAAAACCAATTAGACCACTTTAAAAGTAATATTTTGACAATCCGCCTTTTACTACCACTATTAGACTCATCAAATTAAAGTTATAGACTTTGAAAACCAGTAGTATCAACTATCTAACCAAGCCTAAAGTCCCCGAGAGTCGACCCAAAATCAGCCCCAATTTCGGATTGTGCCGACTTGCGTCTCCCGGTACACGAATACTAAAACTAGCATAACTTTTGACTCGTAATGAGTTAGAAGCTCTATCTTATACCCAAACGAGCGTCTCGGAAAACTCTACAACAAAATCAAATAATCTCAGCCTATCTCAAATCTTAAACACTAGAAAAATCAGCCTAAACCCACTGATGTAATATATACTTTAGAAAATCATGTCAAATCAATTTTCCCACCAAGTATAATCATTCCCATACCTCTAGGATTACTCTACCATCATACCCATCAAACAAACACTCCTAAAAATACTTGCATGTAAAATTTTACCAAAGTCAAAGATCAAAAACAACCTTTTTAGGATCAAAAAGTGATGATCTTACAAAGATCATCACATGCATGATGATTTAAACACTTTCAAACCACAAAATCATAAAATTATGGAAACTTGATGCATGTGTTTGATTTTGGTACCAAAAGAATCACAAGATGATTTGGAACATGGGTCTTAGCTTGGTTTTTCTTGAATCACACTAGAAAAATTTGTGATGATGGTTTTATGGTGTAAGGGGTGGCGGCAAATATAAGAAAAAGAAAGAGAGAGAGAGAGAGAAGAAGTTTTAAGGTGTGTGTTTTTGAATGTAAGAAATGATAAAAAAGTGATAAAAATAAGGCTTATATAGTATGGTTTGTCGACTTCCCTTGCCTACATTGTTCCATCGACAGAGGTTGTTCACCTTGGAGACCTGATGCGGTTATGAGTACGACCGGGAAGACCACCACCGCACCCCTTGTGGGTCACGGCTCGGCAAAACAGCAAACACACCGAGACCCCAGAGGTCTCGGTTTTCGTGTAATCAAACAAAACCCGGACACCAATAGATTAATTACATGTTTAATTTTTATAAAATCATGTGTTCTTGTTATCACACAAATAGATTCGTGATTATATAAAAAAGAAGATGATTACCCGAAATACATGATTAGGAATAACAATTAACATACACCCGAATCAACAACCAAAACTCAAACCGTCTCCCCCTTTGTGGTTTTCTACCGCGGCTACACAAAGCAAAACACCCAAACCCTAATTTTTCTGTTTTCTAAAAGAAATGAATGAAACTTCTTGGATGTTTACATGTTGTAAAAGGACTGGGCTTAAAAGCCCATTTTGTTTTCTTGTTTCACCAAAACCGGCCAGCCCTCTCCCACGTGCATGTTTCACTTATTTTTCATGTTCTAAACTAGAATCGTGTGCGCTCGTGTTTTATATTCGTGTATGTTCTTGTCGTGTATAGTTTACTAAACGAGAAAACTTGTACCCAATAAAAAATATAATATGTAATACTTGGATTAATTATTAATTGTTCTTGATACATGTCATGTATTAATTAAACGTACGTTTTTAATTAAATCATGATTTTGTGTAATTAATGTTTCATGGATTTTAAGCGGGTTTTATAACTCTTCCCCTCTAAAATAATAATTCATCCTCGAATCAGAGACATGATAATGCTGCGGGTTTTACAATTCGTCCCTCTAAAAGGACCATTCGTCCTCGAATTAGAAAAATGATGTTGCTGAAAGGACATGAACGTGACATGACTGGAAGAACATATCTGAATTATAATAGGAAAAGGATGATAATCCGTATGGACCCCTCCGTTCCAAGTGGCTTCCCGCTCGAAACGGTTCCTCCAAAAGATCTTGACACAATGATAATCTTGGTCTTCATGACCCTGACTACACGATACGTAAAAGTGTCTTGTTCATCAACGTAAGATAGATCCTCATGAATCTGGTCGTGTGTATAAGAAATAACGTGCAAGGGTAAATGAAACGTTACGATGCCCAATAACTTGGAATAACTGATATTAGTAACGTATGAGCAGTGATGCGCGAGACGTACCGAGACGTAGTACGTAAAAAATTGTGAACGTGATACGTGAACAATTGTGAACATGGTACGTGGAGATATAGTGAATGTAATATGAGGACATATGGTGGACGTGATACGTGCGGCATATCGTGAATGTGGTATGAGAAACGTGGATTGAACATGATATGTGAAACATATCGTGAACGTGAGGTAACTAAGGAGGTGAAACCAAACGATATGATGTGAGACGTGAAATGTGACGTGAAACGTCCTTCTGAGGATGGAAGTTTATCAACTTGAGTGTGGTCTCCAAGCTTTCAGCAATTCTTTCCAGAATGATAATGAATCATAAATCATAAGATAGAATACGACCATGAACGCAAACAGTGTCATGAACGTGAATGTAAGAAGCAAATTATGAACTTGAACAAGGACTTGAACTTAATTAATGAACGCGAACGTGAACCTTTATTTAATCTAATATATGAAAGGAGTGCCATGTGATTGTACGATCTTTAGCTAAAAAATGTCTAATAATCTGCTAACTGTGGAACTCTTGCAGATGGAAGGGATATGCAGACTCGGTCAGACGGTTGAAAAACAACACAGATATCATTATGATTTTTCTGAGCCTGCGGTAGTCTGGTAACAAAATCTATGGGAATCTCATCCCTTTTTGGTTTGAAAATTTATGTTGGTTGAAGTGAACTACTAGCATGTTGGCGTTCTATCTTAACCTGTTGGTATGTCAGGTACTCAAATATGAACATAACTGCATCTTGTTTCATGCTGCTCCACCAAGATGTGGTTTGAGATCACGATACATTCGTAGAAACTGGATATATAGAAATCGGACGACTATGAGTCCCTATAAGTTAGATCTATTTTTGTGTAGGATCCTCTAGAACACATAATATAGTGCAGAATTTTCTCCTTTACGCGTAAGCTTAGTCATGGTAAAACTAGCCATGAGAACAATATGATTCAGCTTGTCACCGAAATCAACAAAAATACGTACTGAAAATTTCAGGGTTAAGTTTCTTCCGTCGTAGAATTGTAACATAACGCGAATATGCTCTTCGTGCCCTTCTCTAGGCTTGGAGAGAAACAAGATGTCATCAATGAAAACAATTAACAAATTTGTCTGGGAGTTCTTGGAATTCCCGTTCATCCAATTTATAACTGTTGCTGGAGCATTCATGAGACTCAAAATAAAATCATGAATTTAGCATCACCAAAACATTTACAATTAGCAGTCATGGACATATCCCACTTTTCACTCACCACTACTGGCAGCATGATCAGAAATTGATCTTGGAAAAGTGCTTAGCACCCTGGAGCCGATCGAACACGTCGTCAATATGTGGAGGAGGATAACGGTCACGAATGGTGATTTTTTTAAATCGACGGCAATCGATACATAATCTCATGCTACTGTTCTTTTCCTAAATAAATAAAATCGGTGCACACTAAGGTGATGTACTTGGCGAATGAACTTTGTTCAAGCATCTCTTGCATCTAAGCCTGCAACACCTTTAACTCAGCTGAAGCCCTGTGATAAGGAGTTCTGAAAACAGTTTATGTCCTTGAAACAAACTCGATGTTAAACTCCGTCTCGTGGTTAGGTAGGAATTTCTGGAAACCCTTCTAGAACTACATCTGAAACTCTAGAATAATCTGCTGATCATGGATTTATGGAACTTCATAATCGGGTCATAATTGGTAGCTAGAAATTCTTTGCAACTATGGAATAATAAGTCACGCGCTTGTAAAGCAGAAGCAATTTGTACTGATTTTTCTGGTAGTAAAAATAATGAATTATTCAGGAATAAGTAAGACGGATCTCGTCGTCAACTGGAAGGAAAACCTTTATATGCATGGATGATAACGGAGTCTTTTCTGGGCTGGAAGGTAGGTAATACATGATCTAAAACAAAAGTTGACATATGAATACGCGATGTAATCGTGGCATGTCTCACTGAATGTGGTTGTTTCCACACATAACGAATACTGCGTGCTCAATTATGAACCATAGGCCAGTGTTGGTACCTGAAATTTTAATGTCCTGCTCCATATGTGACACAACAGAATGGGTATACCCTCTTGGAGGGTACCCTAAATTGCTGAGGGCCTGATTTAAAGATATACAAGAGTTATGAGTCTTAACTCGTGCCTTGAGAAGAGATTCGTATGACATGTTTCTTGACATGTGTCTTCAGAAAATATACTTGGCACATGCGTCTTGACTGATGTCTTGACATGTGTCTCCAGATATGAAGTTAAATAAGGTTAAAATTTTGATCATAGTATCAGAATTGACTGATCGGTTCTTTACTCTCATGATAGCGGTTACTGTCGTCTTGTCTGTCAGTTTCATGACGGTCATTATCATGACCGTGATTCATGTAACTATTCTACTAAGTGGTCGGCTGGGTACCGGTTCTCACTCTTCTGGCTGAAAGAAACAGCTAAGTGACGTGTGGTATTTAACTGCGGAGGTGAAGGCATGAAATGGGATGGTAGTGTCTGATGGGTGGAGTATATTCATGTCTAGAATTTCAAATCTATAGTCTTTGTTCTTGCTCTGTAGAATCTTCATATTATGAACAGCATCAGCATCTTGTGGAATTTCAAAGGTATCTGCAGCATCAGCATTCGTAAAGTCTCCAAAGTGTGAGCAGCATCAGTATCTTGTAAAATCTCCAACTTATGAACAACATCAAAATCCGGTAGAATATCGGCAAGTAGAATACGCTTGAGATTATTGAGGATCAGTTAACAATACACACGTTGTACGGTACATGGAGTACACCTGGAATGCTGTACATGAAGTACACATGGAATATTGTACATGAAGTACATATGAATACACTACAGATGATCAGTACTGGTGTCAAACATCTGTCATGATTAAATGAGGTAAAATTTTAGACTGTTCGTAGACCAACTGAAAAGAACGACATGGTCGTCTAGTTATATCGAGCATAGACATAATTCTAGTTGTAAGAGGAAAAGACAAAGACATGTCTCAATGAAATTTCCAACAATGACTAGCATGAAGACATAATTGTTGGATTCCAACAATGACTATCACGAAGGCATGGTTAAAGAAGTCCACCACTGAAGAGTTTGAAGGCATGATTAACATGGAGGGGCATGACACAATTTAACATGATGAAACATGAAAACATAATTAACATAAGGAGGTGATAGGTGTGTAAACAAGCATCCTTTTTACCACTTAATTACAATAATAACCGAGCCAAAACGTGTATTTTATGTCATTTATGTCGGAATTATGCGTGGTTTGTGTTTTTGTTGTGATTTAGGACGAAAAGGTGAAAAGTGAAGAAAACACGGGCATTCACGGGCTTTTATTGAAGAAAAAGATGAAAGACGAAGTCAAGAAGTCAAGAGTGCAAAAAGAACGGAATTCCAAGACCAATTCTGAAGATTTATCGAAGAAAAAGTCAAAATACGGAAGTTTATCAAAAGCCAAAAAACTCAAGTCTAATTTATCGAAGAATTACAAGACGAGTTCAAAGAAATCCCGAGATAAAGTCATTAAAGTCCAAGATTAACAAAAGATTAAGAAGAGAAGGACTTAAGTGTGCAATTAAGGAAAATAGGAAAGAGGAAGGAAGCTTCCTAAGCACTCCTTAATCTCCCCTATATATAGTTTAGGATCATTTCATTTTTACTCTTGTTGGCTAATAGTGACAATTAGTTCTTCCATTTTATTTACTTGCACATTTACCTTATTGCACTTTAATTACCTTGTCTTGCACTTTAATTTCCAAGTAAGTTACTTTTATTTTTATTGAATCTTTACTTTTCTTGTTTAAATCTCTCATCTACCTTTCTTTCCATGCTTTAATCTTATTGTTTACATGCTTTGTGTGTTGCTTATTTGATTAAAGGTTATGTTTTTATGCTTTTGATTGTTTTGGATTATTGATTTTTATAGCTTATTTGTGTTTATCTTAAAATTTCTTAAGTTTTTATAAAAGTTATTTTTATATAAAGTTTGTTTTCGTACATTTTTCTTATTTCGTGTTTTCAAAAGTCTTTAAATTTTAGCTTATTAGTTTTACTTATACTTGTTTTGATTAGGATTTTAGGTGTGTGCTTATTTGGTTTATAGCTTATTAGAACTGCATTATTACGTGTTCATTTACCATATTCCGACTTAACCAATCGGAAAAGGGTTTATTATTCCGACCAGCACTCCTTTGCTTGGTCGGAAAAGGGTTTGTGACATTCCGATCAAGGGGCGAGTTTGGTATTCCGATCAGGTCTAGGTGACAGCATCCCGACCAGGAGTCCACTCCGCATTCCGATCAGGAGGTAAGTATACATTCCGATCTGGGGTTTATTTGGTTATTCCGATTTGGTTCTTGGTGACAGCATTCCGATAAGGTGTTTCTGATCAACATTCCGATTGAAAGGTTATTATATTCCGACAAGGTCACATTCCGATCAGGAGGTAAGTTAAACATTCCGATCACATTCCGATCGGAATGTATTCCGACGGTAGGTTTGTTTCATATTTTTTCTTGTTTAATTTTTAAGTTTACATTTTAATACTTTGTCAAATTTTAATTGTCGTCACGGTTTAATTTCAAGTCATTTAATCAATTTACTTTTCAAAGTTTTTAATATTGCACCCTTTCTTTTAATTAGACTTAGATTTAAATTAACGTCATTTTCTTTTAAGTCTTGCACATTTTTAATACTACAACGACACAACTATTTGTTTCACCAAAGAACGACTGAGTCGCATAGTTAATCCATTTTTCAATTCGAAGAGACATACTTAAACGAATCTTTTTACCTAGCCAAAAGCCCTGTATCAAATGGCGTCGCTGCCGGCTCTTTTCGTAAAGATTAACGGTTTTCTGTGAGAGACGCGTTGCTTTTTGGGATCCGTTCACTTGTGAGCGTTATATTCTTGCTTAAAAATTGATAAAAAACCATAAAAATTAAAATTTTCAAAAATCCAAAAAGATTTTATTTTTATTGTGTATATATATTGTCTTTGCGTTTGGTTTCTTTTTCTTTTGCCTTTTCAGGTGTATGCGTACTAGATCTTCTAATTATCAAGAGCCCGAGACTCGAGAATATTTAAGTATGGCAGGTGTTAACAACAACAATAATCCACCGCACCTCAATAATAACAACAATGTTCTTCCACAGCCCGATCTTCGGACCATGGAGGAGCTTTGTCAACCTACCATGTTTGGACGAGGAGGACCGATTGCGCTGATGCAAATCACGGCTCCGGAGTTTTCGTTGAAGCACCACATGATTCAGCAAGTGCAAACAAATCCTTTTAGAGGAATGCCTGATGATGATGCCAACAAACACCTCGACAAGTTCATTACAATCACCCAAAGCATGAAGTTGCCCGGTGCCACAATGGATGTTCTTCGCCTACAACTCTTTCCACATACTTTATCACACCATGCCGAGAAATGGTTTGATCGTCTTCCAAAGAATTCTATTCACACTTGGGATGACATGACTCAACGCTTTTTGTCGCGCTACTTTCCACCATCCATGGTCACGAGCCTTCGCAATCAAATGAGCGGTTTCATGCAAGATCCCGATGAATCTCTTTTTGATGCTTGGGAAAGATATAATGTCTTGATTGATCGTTGTCCAAACCACAACATGCTTCCCGTAACCTTAATAGATACTTTCTACAACGGTTTGACTTTTCGTGATCGTGCTACGATTAATGCAGCCGCCGGTGGCACATTTATGAAAAGGAGACACGAGGAGTGTAGAGAGCTTATTGAGAACATGACTACTCACCACAAAAATTGGGATTCCTCCGCTTCTTCAAGGAACAACCCGAGAGTCAATGTTTCTTCTACTTTAGCAAGCCCCGACATGACCGAATTCACCCGCATGATGACTGAAATGAACAAAAATATCTTGCTTCTCGCTACAAACCAACAACAACAAGTTAAAGCGGTTGCCAATTCTTGTGAGACATGCGGCGGTCCACTCTCATACACTGATTGTCCTTCTACTCAAGGAAATCCGGAAAACGTGTATGCAGCTTATGGTAATTATTCACCGGAAAATTACCAAGCTCGACCTCAAGGGGATAGAAATTTGCTGAGTTACCGGTCCAACAACTACCTTTCACCCGGTTTTTCTCCTCAAAACCAAAACCACAACAACAACTATACTAGAAGCAACTATACTTGGACATTTTTCAAAAATTTTGATCTATTTTGGCCTATTAGCTTTTCCCTTTGTATAGTTATTTTCTTTCCTTATTAGATTAAATTTTTAATAAAGTGGTTTTAATTTTCAAACGTCGTGAATCTTTTGACTCAACCCGAGTTTACTTATCTTAGTTTACTCTAGCTAGTATCCTTAACGTGTTTAAGTCAAGTTTTGCTAGGCTTTTATATAGGGAGCTATAAAACGCGAAAGTCTTAACTCTCACGGGTTAAGAACAAGAACTTTTTGCAAGTTCCTATAATTGATCCTAGAGAGTCGTTTATCAAGGGAACTTTAAAATACGATTTCTAAACTTGAAAGAGTATAAGAATTTGCAAGATCCTATAGGCGACTCGAAAACCCAAAACTTTGATTTAATAGGCTAAGCATCCACGAGTCTCGTTCCTTGAGATTTTAAACTGTGGAGAACGAGAGATGATAGAGTCAATTATAAGTTTGGTATTCTTTCGGGAATTTATGTGAGTTAATTATAAGCCTATTCTCCCATCGCTTGCTAATAAATTTATCTGCAATATATAAGGTTGTACGATTTGAAAAGTTACTTAGCTTCTAGCCTAAGATCGTTTAAAAGTTGCTCGGTATGGATTAGAGTTCATAGCCAAGGCATAACTTATTGAAGCGGGATGCGAAGATTGGTGAGTCCAAAAAGGTCCTAACAAGACATGAGGGCTATATTTTGTTGCTAAAGATCCCAAGTGATGTGAAGAATCATTTATCAAAAATCAATATGAAGGATCGAAACACACGACGAAAAGCAAAAACTCCCCAAAAGTCATGGAGAAGTCTATCCGAAAAGACCCTAGCAAGGTATGAGGATAAATAAAGCCAAGTCCAAAAAGGAGCCGGATCGTTGTATATCAAAGTCCAAAATAAAGATTGGAGAAAAATGAAGAAATCGTGGTCCTAATATGAAGAATCTCTCAAAACTTCAAGTGAAGAAATTCCTATATGAAGAGAAGACTATAATTTCATGAACGTCTCTCAAGGTTTGAAGTATGAAGTCGCTGCCAAATATCGGTCCGAGAAAGGTCTCAAATCGCGAAGCAAGTTATGCCAAGATATGAACTTTATGAGGTCCCGAGAAGCAGTTTTAAAAGATTTTGTCCTTTAGCTAACTATTGATTAAATCGTTCACTTTATTTTCGGCCTAAATAACTATCAAAATAAGTCAAAAATGCATCCTCGTGATCATTCTAGACAACAATAAAATATAAGAGATACACCTAGGAATAAGGGAGTCTAAGTGAGTAATTGGCCCACATGAGTTCGTGTTAGTTTGCTAACTTATTATAACAATGATCTCGTTTTTAAGCTTGGTTTGGAGAAAGTGAAAACTTGAGGATGATGATTATTCATGACATTTCCAAAACCCAAGGTATGTTTTTGATTTCTTTACTTTGAATGTTTATAGTTTTCTATCTCTTTAATAAAGGCCAACGTGGATTGATTATGATGAAAAATGTAAACGTGCTTTGTAACTAATGCATTGCATGAGGACATTGCAATGGTCAAGTGTAGGGTATTTGATAGGTATGTAAACACCCATCCTTTTTACCACTTAATTACAATAATAACCGAGCCAAAACGTGTATTTTATGTCATTGATGTCGGAATTATGCGTGGTTTGTGTTTTTGTTGTGATTTAGGACGAAATGGTGAAAAGTGAAGAAAACACGGGCATTCACGGGCTTTTATTGAAGAAAAAGATGAAAGACGAAGTCAAGAAGTCAAGAGTGCAAAAAGAACGGAAGTCCAAGACCAATTCTGAAGATTTATCGAAGAAAAAGTCAAAAGACGGAAGTTTATCAAAAGCCGAAAAACTCAAGTCTAATTTATCGAAGAATTACAAGACGAGTTCAAAGAAATCCCGAGATAAAGTCATTAAAGTCCAAGATTAACAAAAGATTAAGAAGAGAAGGACTTAAGTGTGCAATTAAGGAAAAGAGGAAAGAGGAAGGAAGCTTCCTAAGCACTCCTTAATCTCCCCTATATATAGTTTAGGATCATTTCATTTTTACTCTTGTTGGCTAATAGTGACAATTAGTTCTTCCATTTTATTTACTTGCACATTTACCTTATTGCACTTTAATTACCTTGTCTTGCACTTTAATTTCTAAGTAAGTTACTTTTATTTTTATTGAATCTTTACTTTTCTTGTTTAAATCTCTCATCTACCTTTCTTTCCATGCTTTAATCTGATTGTTTACATGCTTTGTGTGTTGCTTATTTGATTAAAGGTTATGTTTTTATGCTTTTGATTGTTTTGGATTATTGATTTTTATAGCTTATTTGTGTTTATCTTAAAATTTCTTAAGTTTTTATAAAAGTTATTTTTATATAAAGTTTGTTTTCGTACATTTTTCTTATTTCGTGTTTTCAAAAGTCTTTAAATTTTAGCTTATTAGTTTTACTTATACTTGTTTTGATTAGGATTTTAGGTGTGTGCTTATTTGGTTTATAGCTTATTAGAACTGCCTTATTACGTGTTCATTTACCATATTCCAATTTAACCAATCGGAAAAGGGTTTATTATTCCGACCAGCACTCCTTTGCTTGGTCGGAAAAGGGTTTGTGACATTCCGATCAAGGGGCGAGTTTGGTATTCCGATCAGGTCTAGGTGACAGCATTCCGACCAGGAGTCCACTCCGCATTCCGATCAGGAGGTAAGTATACATTCCGATCTGGGGTTTGTTTGGTTATTCCGATTTGGTTCTTGGTGACAGCATTCCGATAAGGTGTTTCCGATCAACATTCCGATTGAAAGGTTATTATATTCCGACGAGGTCACATTCCGATCAGGAGGTAAGTTAAACATTTCGATCACATTCCGATCGAAATGTATTCCGACGATAGGTTTGTTTCATATTTTGTCTTGTTTAATTTTTAAGTTTACATTTTAATACTTTGTCAAATTTTAATTGTCGTCACGCTATAATTTCAAGTCATTTAATCAATTTACTTTTCAAAGTTTTTAATATTGCACCCTTTCTTTTAATTAGACTTAGATTTAAATTAACGTCATTTTCTTTTAAGTCTTGCACATTTTTAATACTACAACGACAAAACTATTTGTTTCACCAAAGAACGACTGAGTCGCATAGTTAATCCATTTTTCAATTCGAAGAGACATACTTAAATGAATCTTTTTACCTGGCCAAAAGCCCTGTATCAGGAGGCATGAAACCGACATCAATGTGAGAGTATGAAAACTTGATTGTTACAAAGAACATAATGTATAATCAACTGAGGTTTAACATCAACTGGTGTGGATGGCTATGGTTCAATCCACAAAATTCGAAGGAGAAGACATGTGACTAAGTATGGACGATTCGGGTTCGATCCATACTTGTCAAAATTTTACGAGAAATGTCATGTATAGAAATTAACAACCTGGGACCAAATAAGGATGGTTGTAGTCCAATCCATACTAGTCAAAACTTCCATGAAACATTGTGATATGAGTAAAGGTAAACGCCTATGGATCGGTTCACAAAACAACATCCGACTGAAAAACATGAAATCTGACATGAGCAAGGGTGAATGCCTATGGGTCGGTTCACAAAACAAAATTCGAATGAAAAGCACATGCGACTAAATATGGCCAGTCCTGTACCAATCTTTTACTTAGTCATAACTTAGAAAAACTGACTGATAAAATGCATGAGAAACATGGAAGACAACAAACGCCAAAATTTAGGGAGTTCCTGGTGACTACCCACTAGTCACAGGTTAAGTTTTAGAGCCTACATGTCGAAACCTTGGGCTCGGATACCATAACCGTAACACCCCACTTTGTTAAGTAGACCGTTACATGATAATTATGGCGTGTCATCAAAGCATGCAAGATAATATGTAATAAAACATACATGACCATAAAGGAAAACCGGAATCAAACATCGGCTTCCAAACATAAACTCAAAAATCTACATAAAGTAAATGAAATGCAAAAGGAATAGAAGTGTAAGGTAGCTCTCATCCTATGCACGCCCGCTAAATGCTCAAGTCCGTCCTTCGGTACCATCCGTATGAGTCATGGAAAAAAATACGACTGAACAATACGCTTAGTGAACAGATATAATGACATAATAAGAATATCTGGAATATAAAAAAAAGATCTAGAATACTAAGTTGAACAGATAAAAGTAGTGAAACTAAAAGACTAATAAGTAACGAGCAGTGGAAAACGGTGTATGTCCTGGAAACTTGGTTTCTAATTTGTAAAACAGAACTGATAACTGATAAAGTTGAAAACATGAATGTATTGTATTTTAAATGCCAAGATCTTATATAGGTCATGTAATATAGTGTGCATGAATACATAGAGGGGTGACCTCGTCATGCTATAAAGGGGTGACCTCTAACTGATAACTGGGTGGAGGGATCAGCTCCATTGTGAAGGATGTAGGGCACACACCACATTCACCTGATAAATTGTCAACTGATAAACTAGGATGCACCCATACGACCCACATGATAATACTAATAAATGGCTAACTGAAACTGAATGGGACGCCAAGAAAAATCACTCCCTCGCGGAGGAGTCATGAAACTGGTACCTCAAGGTCATGGTTACGGTACCTCCGTAACTAGGTGAAACTGGCATGCATGTATATAGCTGAGGCATAATAAAATGTTAACATATAACTTAATGATAAGTTTACTGTAAACTACTGGGGAAGACATATGGTTTCCCTTTGAAGAGGGTCGCTTGCCGGTTAAGCATCTAGGTGTTCCCTTAATTTCATATAGGTTAATTTACCAGGAATGCAAGGAACTAGTTGATAAAACCCAAAAGAAAATTGAGGGATGGCAGAATAAATCTTTATCTAGGGCGGGACGTATCCAGCTTATCAATTTGGTGTTGGCCTCTCTTCATGTTTATTGGGCAGCGGTTTTTATTCTTCCTGCTCGTGTTTTGCTTGAAATTGAACAACATATGAGGACATTTCTATGGTACCATGGTGGGTCTAGTACGGGTAAAGATAAGGTCTCATGGGAAGCTGTGTGCCTACCTAAGAATGAAGGAGGTCTTGGTATTCGTCGTCTTGCTCCTTTCAACCAAGCGTTAATGGTGTCTCATGTTTGGAAACTCATTTCTAATAAGGACTCGTTATGGGTTAGATGGGTCCATGCATACAAGTTGAAGGGGCGCAGTTTTTGGGGTGTTCCCTGTAAAGGTAACATGACTTGGAGTTGGCGTAAAATTCTACAAATTCGGCCGTTTTTATGTGCTTCCGTTTATCACAAAATTGGTGACGGTAGATCCACTCTTGCGTGGTATGACACCTGGTGCCCGGATAGCCCCTTAGCTACTCATATTTCTAGCTGGGATATTTTTCGTGCAGGTTGATAAACATACGAAGGTCAGGGATCTAGTGATGGATGGTCAATTTAATTAGCCTAACGGATGGATTAACAAATATCATATGGTTGCTAATATTCATGTTCCAGCTTTAAGTGAGGGATGCTCGGATATTTTGGAGTGGAGGGATAGAAATGGTAATGCGGAACCGTTTTCTACTTGTGCTGTTTGGAATGTCTTTCGGCCTAGGGAGGTTAAGGTTGGCTGGTATCATGTGGTCTGGTTCATGAGTTGCATTCCGAGGCACGCTTTTACTCTTTGGTTGATTATTAAACGTCGCCTTAAAACTCAGGATAGATTACGTGAATGGGATAATGTGGATTTAACAACCCTTAAATGTGTTTTGTGTGAGTCAACTTTAGATTCACATACACATTTGTTTTTTTATTGTCCTTTTGCTTGACAGGTTTGGTTGGAAGTTAAAGATGTGGCGGAGTTACCGAGATCGTTACCTTCTATTGATGGTATTATACAAGATATCCTTCCGTTTGCCAGTCAAAAGTCGACTAAAAGTGTTGTCACTAAGCTGGTCGTGGCTGCTACTACTTATAATATATGGCAGGAACGAAATAACCGAACTTTTAAGCATGTTAAGAGATCGATTAGTCAGGTATTTGCGGATATTAAGAATGTGGTTCGGCTCAAACTCATGTCCTGCCGGTGGAAAAAAACGAGTAATGTTGCTTCATTGGTTCAACAATGGAGGCTTTCAGTAAACCTGCTTAATTAGCCTATGGAGCGAGTTTTTAGTTTATGTGCCTATAGGTGATTCTTTCCTATCGATGTTTTATCGTTTGTAATGATTGATTATATGGCATGTCGTATAATCTTGTAGTTCAAGGTCTCCTTGAGGTTAACACGGTACTTCAGTCGTGTTCCATTGTACTTAATGATTTGGGTGATTAATATATTTTACTAGGGAAAGAATTCTTCCCTTTTACCAAAAAAAGAGATGGTTGCAAACGAAAAATTCTAATATAGGAAAAGAACATCTTTTTTTTTACTTCCGACGCAACAAGTGGGGGTGGGGGGAGGGGCAAGCAAATGATGCTCGTGAAACATAATTCAAGATTATCATCTCCATTAAAAAAAATTTACCGACAACCAACAATTAGCCTACATGTGGCATAAACATAGTCTGCAAATATATTTCACGAGGATCATGACCATTTTGGGAATCAATGACAAACATGGCCTCTGCTGGACATGCATAAGCCATTAGAACTGTAAGAAAGGAAAGAAAAAAAATGTGTTTCTGCTACATGTTATGAACTGTGTTGTTGATGTCGTTTCTGAAAGTTTATGGATTTAAAATTAATAGTCGTGTTATAGGATCGAACTCAGGATTACAGAACTGCACACATTACGTAAAGAGTTAATTTATTTATTAAATATATTTTATATATATTTATAAAATCAAACCAAAGCTTAACTAACGATCGTTAATAGTTAAGAGTTAAGTATAAACGGCCGTTATTGAAACAAATAGAAGGGAAAAGAAGAAAGACAAAAATTACACAAACACCCCTTGGGGGTTTGCGTCCGTCGGGGGCAAGAGGAAAGTTTTTTCTTTCCTAAAATTTGTTTATTACTTGGAGCCCAAGATTTGCCAAGCCTATATAAACAACCCAAGGCCTTCATAATTTTTTGTCCCTCCCCCTCCTTCTCTTCCTGTGATCGCAACAAACAACCCTAAAGGGTTTTTCGTTGACTTTCGTTCTTCCAATTTATCTAGTCCTAGCCCCTCTCTAGGGTTGTTGGGTAGATATTCCACAAGCGTTAAAGCTCGGTTTGTTCGTGCTAGAACCATGATTAGCTCGTTGTATTACGTGTGTACAAGAACGTAATATAGTCTTACTTTAGACTATATCTTGGTGTTGTTCGTGGTAAACCCTAATTGGTGTTGGTTCCGTTATCTTGTGGATCTTCTCTAGGATAAAGGTATGTAACCCTAATTCGATTAATTATAATTGTGTTATTATTATGATCTTGTTAAATCGCTTCCGCTATGTGCTTTGATCTTGTTTAGGGTTTTAGGGTTTTAAATAATTGTTATGAACTACATATAAACCTTCAGTGGTATCGAGAGCCGTTTTAACATGTTATAATTATCGAGATCTAAAGATTTTTTAACTAATATTGATTTGTGTTAAAAGTTACATGTTGTTTTTTAGGTTTTATAAAAATTAGGGTTTTTGTTTTTTGTGTTTTTATTAAATCAGCCTAGCCGAATTTTTTATTATTAAAATAAAAAATTTATAAACTCTAAAATTACATGGTAATTATCTTTAGATGTTTGCATGAATTAATTGTTATGTCATGTGAGGTTACGATCCGTAGTATTTAAATTGTTTAGAGAATGTGGGAGATTCGTGATGAACGTGCATGTTTTTCACGGATCATGTTGATTTGTATGTTATTTTCTTTACTTTATTCAAAGTTTTAAAATTAGGGAAGACTTTTTATGTTTATAAAAAACCTAGATTTCATGTTCTTTGAATAAATTGTTATGCATGTGGCTATGTGATTTAGTTTTTTTTGTACCTACTTGTTTTCATGCGTTTTTATATATTGTATGTTGTAAACAAGGGTAATTTTATTC
Organism: Glebionis coronaria; assembly: GCA_025667525.1. Lineage (NCBI taxonomy): Eukaryota > Viridiplantae > Streptophyta > Magnoliopsida > Asterales > Asteraceae > Glebionis > Glebionis coronaria. Next base: position 34,082,395 of record CM046879.1, read on the forward strand.
AAGGAAAATAATATTGACTAAATCTTATCGAAATTAATGAATTGTTTTGAGATCTAAATTACATATGATTTGCGTTGATTGGAATTACAATAATAACTTAACGGCCTACTCAATTTTGACAAACTATAAAGTGGGTTTAACACACCGTTGGTCATGTACCCGGTTAAGGAAGGAGGTGTTATGCTTCAGCGCTGACCAAATTCCCGGCTCGCCTGTGCGTCAAAATTAGAATTACCTACGGTTGTTATTTGCTTAATTCCTTAAGGTTGATTTAACCGCATTAATTTACATCCGAATCACAATGAATAAGGTTATTGCTTTGTGCTTTAGCCGAGTTCTAGAAAAAGTACGGTGTATATTTAGTTGTGGGTAAAATCTTGAATTGGTTTAACCAATACCTCAACTTGTAAATATATGACGCGTTTTATTTAGACTCGCCAAAAAGTTTACTAAATGTTTTATTAAACTTGTGCTATGGAGATGTATGCATGCTTCTCCATACATGGTTTTGACACCAAAAATCTATACCCTAAAATTTAAGTCTTATGCCATCTAATTGACGAACACTTGAAGTAACAATTATCGTCATATAAGATTCGGGGCGCTGTTGTGATGGAAAGAAAACGTTCATAGAATGAGAATTCGCAATGAATGTTTTACGTTCTTTAGATTATTCGACTTAATTAAGTTACTCAGTGAGAACTGGAAACTTAAGGCGTAAAGTAGGGATGAAACATGTTTACAATGCAAATGATTTTGGCAATGTAAATCCCTTGAAATTGCAAATTTGTTTGTCAATTATTTGTTCGACAAGTTACCATGTTGAATGCATTCGTCACTAGCAGATCAACTGATGTGATAAGTTTATGTCAATGTAGATTCTAGTTTCAAGGAAAATACTATGGTTTTATTTACCGGGGTAATTTTATTTTCTTGAATGGTATTATCGAAAATACTAATGTTTGAACTTATTTCTGTAGAAATGGCTCAACCCGAAAACAATATGACATTGAGTTAGGCTTTCAAAGCTTTCTTTGATCGTCCTGAACTTACTGGCTCAAACTTCAATGATTGGTATCGCTCTCTAAGAATTGTTCTGAGGGTAGCGGGTACTATCGATATCTTGACTACTCCTTTTTTGGAGAATCTTGCTGAATGAGCTTCTGAAGCGGAAAGGCTTACACATGATGCTAAAGTTAAGAAGCACCAAGAGGTGGCTGCTGTAATGTTAGGGAAAATGGCTCCTCCACTTCAACGTAAGTATGAGCTATTTCCACCTAAGAAAATGCTTGATGAACTCAAAGATGTGTATGAAAAGCCGCAAGCTGTAGAGATCTATGATTTGGTTGATACTCTACATAGTTGCAAGCAAGGTCCTGGAAAGTCCGTAAGTGCCCATTACATGGAAATGAGAGGCTACATGGAACAGCTCATTGCACTAGGACAACCCTATGATCATAATATGGCTATCAACTTGATCAATAGGTCCCTTAACAAGGACTCTAGTGATTTTGTTCAAAACTATAATATGCATTGCACGGGGAAGACAGTTAATGATTTGCATGCAATGCTCGTTGACTATGAAAAGGGGTTAAAAGACAAGGCACCCACTGCTACTCCTCAAGTACTTTATGTACAAAAGGGTAGAGTCAATAAGCCAAAACCGCAAGTGAACAAGAAGCAGAAAGGCAAAGGCAAGGTTGATAAGGGCAAACAAGTTGCGACTCCTTCAAAACCGAAGCAGAACTTTGTCAAGAAGAATCAATCTCAAAAGGATGAGACTTGTCACCATTGCAAGGTCACTGGACACTGGAAGAGGAATTGCCCTCTCTACCTCCATGAGTTGCAAGAACACAAGAAGAAGGCTGAGCTAGACGATGCAACACCTTCAGGTAACTTATTTATGATAGAGTTATTTAATCTTACATTCAAATCAAACTCTTGGGTATATGATCCGGGATGTGGTATTAACATTTGTAATACCTTGCAGGGATTTGAGTTGGAAAGGAAGCTATCCTACGGGGAGCAATATCTGAAAGTAGGCAATGGAGCACAAGCAGCTGTTGAAGCTATAGGAACGTTTAATTTAGTTTTACCTTCAGGTTTAGTACTGATTTTAAACAATTGTCATTATGCACCTTCAATTGTTAGGGGTGTTATTTCCTTTTCTTGTTTGTTGGATCTTGGATTTATTCACACTATTGATAATAATGGAATTTTTGTTTTCAAAGATGGTTTATTCTATTTTAATGCAATTTCTGTGAATTGGGTGTTTGAAATTAACATGCATGATAATAATTCCATGAGTAATAATAATTCTGTCTTTAGCATGAATAAGAAGAGGAAGTTAGACAAGAACTCTTCTTATCTTTGGCATTGTAGACTTGCCCATATTGGGAAGACACGCATACAAAAGCTTCAACGTGATGGTCTTTTGGAAAATATCGATGATGAATCATTTGATAAATGTGAGTCTTGTATCTCTGGAAAGATGATCAAGAAACCTTTTAATAGCAATATTGAAAGGGCTACTGAACTACTTGGTTTAATACATACGGATGTGTGTGGACCACTTATACATGTGTCAAGGAAAGGTGCTAGCTACTTCTTAACGTTCACGGATGATTATAGCCGTTATGGATATGTTTGTTTACTTAAGCATAAACATGAGGTTTTTGAAACATTCAAGACGTTTAAAGCGGAAGTAGAGTTACAACTAGAAAAGAAGATTAAATATCTTCATTCTGATAGAGGTGGTGAATATTTAAGTCAAGAGTTTAAAGATTATTTAAGTGAGAACGGAATTGTTCAGAAACTTACTTCTCCATATACTCCACAACAAAATGGTGTATCCGAAAGGAGAAATCGTACACTATTAGATATGGTGCGATCTATGTTTAATCTTACAACTTTACCATTATCCTTTTGGGATTATGCTCTAGAATCTGCTGTTCGCATTTTGAATATGGTTCCTACAAAGAAGGTTGATAAGACACCATACGAACTATGGCATGGCAAAACGCCATATTTGTCTTATTTGAAAATTTGGGGTTGTGAGGCGTATGTGAAACGTGACTCTGGAGATAAACTCCAACAACGCTCTGTAAACGTATCTTTGTAGGTTACCCTAAGGAAACTATGGGTTACTACTTCTATTATCCGCCTGAGAACAAGGTTATTGTTGCTAGGTATGGAGACTTCCTTGAAAATGATCGTGTAAATCAAGAATTCAGTGGGAGGAATTATGATCTTGAAGAAATTCAAGAAGATACATTGCCTTCTGAAGATACTAGCGAAGAAATTCCTGTAGAACCGAAAAGTCTGGGAGTTCAACCGGAGTTAATTCCTCCACATGGGTCTGGAAGGACTAAACGTGCGCCAAGCAAACTATGTCTTTACATAGAGGATGGTGAGGAGGAAGTAGGGGATCTTGGTGAACCTGCTAACTATCGATCCGCAATGCTTGATCCAGAAAAATCAAAATGGATAGTAGCAATGAATGAGGAAATGAAATCCATGGAAATCAATGATGTTTGGATTCTTGTAGACGCACCTAGAAACGCTAAAGTAGTGAAAAATAGGTGGATCTTTAAGAAGAAAACCGACATGGATGGTGAAATACAATCCTACAAAGCACGTTTAGTAGCTAAAGGTTTTACTCAAACTTTTGGTATAGACTACGAGGAGACCTTTTCTCCTGTATCAGACTTACGAGATATTAGGATTCTCATAGCTATAGCAGCATACTATGACTATGAGATATGGAAAATAGATGTTAAAACTGCTTTCTTGAACGGTCGCTTAGATGAAGACATCTATATGCAACAACCGGAAGGGTACGTTGATCCTAAATATCCAAAGCGTGTTCAAAGATCTATTTATGGTTTGAAGCAAGCATCACGTCAATGGAATAAGTGGTTTGATGAAGAAATCAAGAAGTTTGGATTTATTCAAAATCGTGATGAGCCATGTGTATATCGCAAAGCTAGTGGGAGTAATGTTGTGTTCCTAATTTTATATGTTGATGACATATAAATCATGGGAAGTAACATTCCAAGGCTTAAGGAGGTTAAGGATTATCTTGGTAAATGTTTTTCTATAAAGGATTTAGGAGATGCTGCGTATATTCTAGTAATTAAAATCTATCGAGATAGGAGTAGACGGTTAATTGGTCTTAGTCAAGATGCTTATATTGATAAAATATTAAAGAAGTATAACATACATAACTCTAAGAAAGGTTTTCAACCAATGGAGGTTAAGCATGAATTAAGTCATGAGAAAGATGCATCAACACTTGAAGAGGTGGCTTACATGCAGAAGGTGCCTTATGCTTCGGCTGTAGGATCTATTATGTATGTTGTAAGATGCACAAGGCCTGATGTGGCGTTTGCTCAGAACTTGGTCAGTAGATACCAACAGAATCCAGGAAAGTTCTATTGGACTGCTGTTAAGCATATTCTAAAGTATTTGAGGAGTACGAAAGATATGTTTTTGGTATTTGGGGGAAAACCAGACACAGAACTGAATGTAACAGGATTCTGTGACGCATCCTGGCAATGTGATAAAGACAATACGAAGTCTCACACGGGTTACGTGTTTGTTATCAATGGAGGAGCGGTTGACTGGAAGAGTAGTAAGCAGAAAACCATTGCTATGCATGCGACTCAATCTGAGTACATGGCTGCTTTAGAAGCTGCAATGGAAGCTGTTTGGATTAGGAAGTTTATTGACGATCTTGGAGTGATGCCTTCAATCAAAGAACCTACTAATATATATTGCGACAATTCAGCGGCAATAATATTCGCCAATGATCCTGGAGTCATGAAACGCGCCAGACACTTTAAACGTAGATATCACTATGTTCGAGATCAAGTGGAAGCTCGAGAAATAAAGTTGATAAAAGTTCACACAGATGATAACGTGGTTGATCCTTTTACTAAGGCTTTATCTAGGCCAAAGGTAGTTAAGCATGCCAAGGCTATTGAGCTGCAACTAGCTAGCGAATTCATGCAATAAATCTGTTGATTAGTATTTGGATAAAGGATGTTAAGACATTATTGAATTGATGAAATAAAGTTTGAGTTTCGTTTATTTTCTGTTATTTGATTTTGTATCCTATTTTACATGTTTTTTAGTCCATGAGCATTATGATGTTTCTAAATGTCCGTTGTCAATTAATAATATGGGAATATTATTAAACTAAGACAATTCAAAATAGTGACAGAGTATACTTGAAAGTATATTGGTCAATTTTTGATGATATTTGATGAATCAAATATTGGACTTATCCTAACTATATGATTTTACTTTATGGATCTTTGTCATTAAGTAAATCATAAATAGTTATCCTTAGACCTGAGATACCGGGAAACTGCATTGAATGTAGTGCATTTTTGTGAAATAACTTAACGCTAAACGTAACTGGTAGCTATAAGGGTTATTTTTAGAAGTGTTGCAAAGTTCATGTGTTTTGCTTATAGTAAAAATGGGATTTGTTTCCTTCAAAATTACTTTGAAGTATAATACAGCTGGGCCCCTCGGGGGAGTAGTAAGATGTTTGTGTGGCCACACCCAAATGTGTTTTGGTAATCTTGCTATATCCGTAAACGAGAAACAGAATAGTTAATGAAAGGAATGACTGAGATCCATATCCTTATTAACGTTGTATTTGAAACAAAAGGATAATAATAATGATGAATCATTAAAAGATTCTTGTCCAGGAGACCTTACCCGAGTTCTACTAGTGACATTGCTAGTGTAACTAGACGCTAGTCAGTGTGATCACGATATTCGAATTTTATCCAAGTGGGAGCTGAAAGTTTATAGACTTAAATTTAATAGTCGTGTGATAGGATCGAACTCGGGATTCACTACAACAATTCTTAATCCTAGGGACGACTTATTCGTCCCTAGGTAGGGCTTGTTTCGACCCTAAACTCCTAGGGACGACTAAGTCGACCCTAGGAGTTAGTGCCTAAAAACTCGTCTCTAGAATCCTAGGGATGAACAACCCTTTGTAACCTAGGGACGACTTTGTGGGTCCCACAACCCACTACGTTGAAAATATTGACAAACCTAGGGACGACTTGCTTTGAAACCTAGGGTCGACAAAGTCGTCCCTAGGTTATTAATAAAAATAATCTTTTTAAAATTTTTCTTAAAAATTCTTTTTTTTTATTATTTTTAATAAAATCTTATTTATAAATATTAATAAGAACATTTTCAGAAAATAAAAAAAAATATTATTTATTACCCTAGGGACGACTTAGTCGTCCCTAGGTTTCAATAATGCCCAGGTTTTCAAAACCTAGGGACGACTAAGTCATCCCCAGGTTTTGACACCTGGGCATTATTGAAACCTAGGGACGACTAAGTCGTCCCTAGGATTAAAACCTGGATAAAAATTAATATCCTAGGGACGACTAAGTCGTCCCTAGGTGTACCTGGGGGCTAAAAAAAATTGGGCTGTTTTGCAGTTTCCAGATTTTTTCCGGAACTTTTTCCGGACAAAATCCACAATTCAAAATGGCAGAATTCGACAAATACAGAATAAGAACAAATCAATAAACGTTACAATACCATATTATGATAAATTATCCAACGTCGCGATACAATATTCATCAAATACACTTATTCAATCCTAAATCAAATGTTTCAAACGCTACAAGTCTCAAACTTTATTAAACATGCATAATAAGAAAAATACTACCACAACCTCTACTCCGCATCCTCGTTAGGTGAAAAGTCACCTTCCCCCTCGTCACCCTCCTCGTCACCCCCTCGTCACTCCCCTCGTCATTCCCCTCGTCATTCCCCTCGTCATTCCCCTCGTCATCGCCTGATAAGTCGTCACCACTGTTTTGTACATTCCTATCTCGACCCAACTCGTCAACGGACCGGTAATCGTGCTGATGGGGATTTATGATTACACGAGAACGTCCGGGTATGGATTGTGAAGTAGAGCCGATCTCATGAGTCGAGTGTGTGGTGGGACGATAACAATGGTTAAATGTGTTATTGTTGGTGACGGGAGCAATAGGATAAGTGTCGGTATAGGGAGGTTGGAGTGGTTGGAGATTGTCGGGTAAAGATGGTCGGTATGGGTCGATGGAAGGAGGTTGCACTGGTTGTGCCCAAGGATAGGGGGTTGGACTAAATGAGCCCAATCAGGAGCTAGGGTGGGCATAACAAAGGGTCGGAGCGGGGGTACAAAAGTAGGAGGTCTAATTGGGTGATCAGTATTTGAGTTGCAGTTCTGTAAAAACTCACCCAATTGACTCTGATATTGCGCCATATGCTGGTACGACGTCTGAGTATATTGTTGCGCCGCATCTGCCTTTAACGCTGCCAAGTAAGCCCGTTGCTGCACCTCCTGATTCTCTTTCCTCAACAGCTCCACCTGTCGCTCATTTCGTTCTATCAATTCCTGAAATTCACTACGAGAGGGAACATCTGGTCGACGTGGAGCACCCCGCCTACGATAAGTTACAACAACAATTTTTCATTATATACAACAAGACATAAATATGAACAATTGATTTACATTTTGTTTTATTGAGGATATATAACCTGCGAGTTGTGTTATTGGCACCACCCGGTAACTTTCTGCCTTGTCCCGACACATTTTGCTTATTTTGACTTGGCATGATTTGAGCCACTATTTCTTTATCAGACATGGGCGGGATGACCTTGGCTCTCATTTGGTCACTGAGGGCTTTCATCTTTTGCTGGGAAAGAAAAAAAACGATTTAAAACAAATGAAATTAGTTACTAAGGCATGTAAAGAGTTATATATTACTTACATATCTTTCCTCGTTTTCTTTACTTTTAAACGTGCCATTACTTGAGTGCCCCTTCCTCCATGTTTCAACCAGGTCCTCGTAAACCCCTTCCTTGACTTTCTGTAAAATCTCAAATAAATTAATAACGAGCTATAATAAATAAACAATATAAACGCTTTTAAATAAATCACAAAAATTATAAAGAGTCTTACGTATTCATTCCTTCCACGGGCGAATGGTTTTTTGCCTTGAGTGGTCGGTACCGTGTTTTTGGAACGATTAACAGTATTAACCTGACTTCTTGCCACCCTCTTTGGCTCTGACCACCACTGAACCAATTCAGCCCAATCACCTTCGGTTCTATTGTCCCACACACTCGGCGGCGGTACATGTTCTTGTGCCAGTGCGGGCGTCTCATATTTCGAATAAAAATCTGTCTTGATCCTGTTCTTGTATTTTCTATACAGCAACCTCAGTTGGAGTTCCAACGCAAGCCTAACCCGAGTCGACACCTCATACACACCATTGCCACACACCACCTCAGTACGATCATTATACCATGGCTCGAGGTCGAAATATATCTACATAAAAACATATGAATTTAAATAAACAAACAAATTAAACATAATACACATATCTAAATGTCGATAACAATAACAATATAAGTAAAATAAACAATTTTGACCTCAATTGTATGATAAATATGAGCTTTATCACACTCTGGAATTTCGTCCCATTCGCAGTTCAGGGGAAGTGGCCGGACTAATTCCCCCATAAGATGAGGCAACAATGATGCATAATTGCCCAGAAAATGGAAGGTTTTCAGATCTTGAAATTCAAAGCCAATTGTCAAAGGTTTTTCGTTATTATTTCTGTACGCCGTCCTTAATTTTCCTAGGTTGGTCACAAAGCGTTGATTTGAACCTACAAAAGATATGTTATTTATTCGTAAAAATTCAAGTGACATAAATTATAAATATCAGTGTTATAAAAAAATATAATGATTTCTTACGCTGACACTCGGCCGGTACAGGACGTGTGGGCCATCTGGGTGGACTACCACCAGCATCCCCACCGTGTGACCTAGGAGCTACACATGCCATCTGTAAAATAACAAGTTCATATCAGTATACACATTTTATCAATATACACATTTTAACATATAAAAACATTTTCATTAAAAAACAAAATTACACAATTTAATTAACCAATTAATACTAATACACAAATTCATATCAATATACACATTTTAACATACAAAAACATTTTCATTAAAATACAAAATTACACATTTAAACAAATAAAAACAACTCATCATCATTTAAGCGTATAACAATTGTTTCATTCAAACTACAACTTAAGCATATAACAATCGTTTACAAATAAAAAATTACACATTAAAGCATATAACAACTGTTTCATTCAAAATACAACTTAATATCAATTGTCATCATCTTCAGAATCATCGCTAGATAAAACTTCTTTAACATCATTATTAGGGTTCACTTCATCATCATCCGACACTAAATCATCATCATCAACATCACCAATGACGTGTGCAACTACCTCATCTTCAATATTAATAATATCATCATCAACCGGTGGGGCGTCCACTTCCGTTGGTTGAGTATTTACACTTAAATCCGTAATACCCAAATTAGGCAAAGCAACAGACAGTGTAACATCTGATGAACTGCTACCATGTATAACATCTTCATCGGACTCTGCCACATCTCGATGATAAACCTGTTCGACGACCTTCCAATGAAGCGGTCGTCTAGCAAGGTCTTCAAGGTAGAATACTTGTGTTGCTTGTGTCGGGAAAATGTATGGGTTATTTTGGTGAAATAGCCTATCGGTCAAAATATGATGTATGCCTTGCTCAGTGTAAGAACGTCTGTTGCGTTTGGTGCAATTGGTAGGGTTAATTGTGTCAAACCACATCGAAACAACAAAACCTTGCGGTTGCCGATATAAGTGAGCTCCAGAATTTCTTCGAGTTGACCATAATACATCTCTCCATCAACCCCGGGTGTTGAAACTCCGCTGCATTGAGTGGTACGAAGTATATCGCGTTCACGTACCACAAACTTCACACCGTTCACTATGCAAGAGGGGTATGTACATGAACTAATAGGTCCACATGGCAAAGAGAATAACTCGTCACTACAGCCCACACTCACTTTTTTTCACGAGTCTACAAAAATGAGATACAAAAAGTTTTATTAGATGAGGAATAACTCCAAGGTAATATATCTAATGTATTTACCATGTTATTAAACCACGCAGGAAAACTTGTTTCCACATTATCAGGCGCCTCTCTGCAAAGGTTCATGATATTAGCAGAAGTCATCGAAAAAGAAGAATTTTCAAAATTATAAAAAATAGGAAGAAACATACTCGTTGTAAGCTGAGATGTCGGCTTCGACTTCAGGACTGTTGTTAAGTATAAACCACGTAACTGCCTGCATGTCGTCATTAGTCATACGAGTTGGTTGGATTCCACCCGTCGGTGTGCATACGGTCCGGAACACCTCAAATTCTGGTTGTCCAGGCAAATCGTCTTCATTTCTGCCAAGGCGGTTAAATCTCGTCTCGACATCCTTAAGGTAACGCGAACAAAACGTTAATGCCTCTTCTGCAACATAACCCTCAGCAATGGAACCTTCAGGCTTTGCTTTATTTCGTACATAATTCCTTAGCTTTTTCATGTATCTTTCAAATCGATACATCCACCTGTCGCGAGTAACGGAACCTAGAATAGCCTCATCGGGTAGATGTATAACCAAATGAGTCATTATGTCGAAAAAAGCAGGAGGAAAGATTTGCTCTAAATTAACCATCATAATGATCAATTTGTTTTTAGCTTCTTTCATGTCCTGCACAGTCAAACTTCGAGCACAAAGCTGCTTAAAGAATAAGCAAATGTCGATTATAGGTTTTGCAACGTCTTTGGGCAAGTATTGTTGCACTCCATAAGGAAGTAACCGATGCGTCATTATATGACAGTCATGAGATTTCAAGTTCGTTATATTGTCATCATCAGCGGTCACTTTTTTCTTGAAGTTGGATCCAAAGCCATCAGGTAGTCTGACTCCTTTAATGAATTTACAAAAAAGTTTTCTTTTTTCTGGAGTGAAAGAGAACTTTGGATGAGGCTTATCGAACTTCCCGTTATCTTTTTTAACTAACCACAACTCCTTTCGAACTCCCATTTTTTCTAAGTCTAGCCTTGCCTTTGGCGTGTCTTTGGATTTGTCGTTCTGTAACAGGGTATTCAGTAAAGCCTCAAGGAAATTCTTTTCGATGTGCATGACATCGTAACAGTGTTTTAGTAGAAGAAAGGGCCAATACTCAAGATCCCAAAAGATAGAACGCTTACTCCAGTTCAATTCAACATCTCGATTATGGGGGCGGTTGTCTTTGAGAATTGGTTTATGTTTCCCCGGTTTACGTTTAAAGACTTTACTAATCTGCAATTGGATATCAAGTTCTGAAAACTTTCTTGGTTTAGGCTTATTTTCGGGAAAACCGTAGAATTCCTTGGATTTTTTCCGATCTGGATGATTTGTTCTTAACCATCTTCTGTAACCAACATAAACGATTTTGCTGTTGATACGCATCGATGGAGTGTCAACATTACAAGTAGGGCATGCGAGGTACCCTTGCCCAGTCCACCCAGACAAACTACCTCGAGCTGGAAAATCATTGATGGTCCATAAAACCGCCGCTTTCATTTTGAAATGAGTACCCGTAGCAGCATCTTTCGTCCAGACTCCCTCCCATAAATCTTTGAGTTCTTTAATTAGAGGCTGCAAGTAAGCATCAATGTCCTTTGCATCTGATTTAGGGCCGGGAATTAACATCGTCAACATTAAAGAAGTTTCTTTCAAACACATCCACGGTGGTGTGTTGTATGTTGTCAATATAACCGGCCACATGCTGTAAGTTTGGCTCATCATGCCATAAGGATTAAAACCATCAGCAGCCAACCCTAATCGAACGTTTCTAGGGTCACAAGAGAACTCAGGTTTCATCATGTCAAAATATTTCCATGCTTTGCCGTCATAGGGGTGATTCATTTTACCGTCTTCCTTAGACTGTCCGATCGCATGCCAAGTCATCCACTTTGCTATGTCTTTTGTGTTGAACATACGTTGTAGTCTAGGTGTTATTGGAAAGTAACGCACCACCTTGTTGGCAACTAATTGCGTCCCCTTTTTCTTCTTTGGGTTTTTCCATCTGCTCGCGTTACAGATTGGACAAGTGTGCCTCGCCTTGTTTTCAGGTGATCCCCAATATAAAAAACAATCATTTATACAAGCATGGATCGATTCGTATCCTAACCCGATCTTTTTGTATGTCTTTTTTATTTCATAGTATGAAGACGGGAAATTGTATCCTTTACTAGGGGAACATGCCTTTTGGAGAAGAGCTAGAATTTTGTTAAACCCGGCATCAGTTATTTTATGTAAAACCTTGATGTGCGAAATCTCTGATGTAAATTCCAATGTGCTCATATCACAACCCGGGTACAACTTTTGGGCAGACCTAGCGAGTAACTCTTCAAACTCGTTACTAGGACCCGATGTTTTGGTTGGTTGAGGACCGGTTGTTTGAGTTGGTGGAGTTTGAGAGGGTGGAGTTTCAGATGGTGGATTTGGAATATTATTTGCAGAAATATCTTCGAAGAACGCATCCATGTGAATTCGATCAGGTGAATGTGGTAATAGTGGAGGTAACGGAAGAATTGGTTCACCGTGATATATCCAAGTGGTGTAATGTTTGTCAAACCCGAATTTGGATATGTGTGCCTCAAGTTGGCCGAGGGTAACCAACGTTTCACGGTTACAACAATGACTACATGGGTAACGGAGCTTTTGTGAGATGGGGTGCAAAAATTTCTCACAATCCTGGATGAATCCAAAAAGACCATCTAAAAACTCATTGGAATTACGATTGTTTACAGTGGTCCAACTCTTATCAATTGTCATAACTGCGTTGCAAATAAACATACTCAGATAAATTATTTTTTTTATACGTAAAATGTCATACTAACAAAATGAATATGAACTCTTTTTTTTCTTCCAAGTGCAACTATGGAAGGCAATCCTAACCCACCTTTTGAATGTTTCGTCCCATATATGAATGCGTATAACCGGTTTACTATTTGAGAAAATTTCGGCAGCATTTCCCCTCTACTCCCCAAATATGTGTTTAAAGACATATTCGTAGGAGTAAAGGAGAAACACTGTCGAAATCATCTCAAATAATAAACCAGTTATACGCATTCATATCCTAAATGAGACGAAACATCAAAAAGCAGTCCCAAACAGGGGACTTTCCGAAATTAATTCCTAATAAATTAATTTCGGACGGGTTTTCTATAGGTTGATTAACTTCGGACGGGAATTTTCCGAAATTAATCGATAAAATCCTAAAATATTCCTAAAATTATTTACTACAAAAGACTAACAATCGTATATCATATATATAATATAATAAACATATGCATAATATTAATTACACACCTCGGTCACAACTGGAATAAGCAAAGATAGAAAGATAGAAAAAGAGATCCGGATGAGGAAGTTGTCCCGACTGTCCTGGTGCTAACCAAACACAAACATAAAATAAAGAAAACCTAAATTAGTTAGTTTCCAAATAAATTTCTAATTTGAAACAAACAACACCACAACAATTTAAAAAAAACATTACCTTTTTTCGGCTGTGACACGGGTCTCAGTTCTCGGCTCGGTTCCCCGCTAACTCGGTTGTGACTCGGGTCTCGGCTACGAAAAACATATCAAAAAAATTAAACTTATGCCTATATAAGCTGAAATCTATTAAGCCTAAATCAGTTAAGCCCTAAATATAATCCAAAATCATAAGCTTAAATATAATCCGAAATCATAAACTCGTGCCTATTTCATATTAAGATGAAATTATATTAAGCCAAAATCCCTATATAAGCCAAAACAAACACCCACCTCTAGTGGTGGTGGCTACTACTACTGCTACTGTCGTGGCGGTGGTGGTGATGGCTACTACTGCTGATGTGGTGGTGGTGTTGCTGCCGACTGCCGCAACGGTGGTGGTGGTGGTGCTACCATAAAAAAAACATTATACATTATCACAAAATTTAAAATTATAGAAAAATTAAACATTATACAAAAATTAGAAAAAAAACAAATTACCTTTATATGGATTGGTGGTGGTGGCTACTGCTGCCGCGGATTGGTGGTGGTGGCTACTGTGGCCGTGACGGATGGAGTGGTGGTGCTCGTGTGCAAATTACCTTCAATTAAACAAATTACCATTTAATAAAATTAAAATTAAACAAACAATTAACATTTAATAAAATTAAACAAATATAAATCAATTAAACAATTACCTTCAATACTTATCCCGAATTAAAACAATTCGTGCTCGTGTGCAAGTGTGCGGTGGAGGTGAAGTGGTGGCGGTGGAGGTGAAGTGGTGGTGCGGTGGATGTTTGGATGGTGGGATGAGACGAATGGAGGTGAAGTGGTGGTGGTGGAGATGAAGATGGTGGTAACAAATGTGGTGGTGTAGATGAAGATGGTGGTAACTCGTCCCGGTTTTTTTTTGTGTAGATGAATGAGAGATGAAGATAGATAAGATAAGTTACTCGAAATGCTACCTAGGGACGACCAATGCTTTGTAACCTAGGGACGACTTAGTCGTCCCTAGGTTAATTATAAATAAAAAAAAAAATCGTTTATTATAGAAACTTAGGGACGACCCTTTGTAACCTAAGGATGACTAAGTCGTCCCTAGGTGTAAACCGGGAAACCTCAAACCCAAAGCGGGTTATTTAAATTTTCACCAAAAAATTTCAATTTTCCCAAAAATTTGCTAAATGTTGGAGGGTTTTTTAGGGACGACTTTCTTTGTAACCTAGGGACGACTAAGTCGTCCCTAGGTGTTTTTCATACATTTAAAATACATTTTACCTTCTATGTAATAAAATTAATAATATAAATTAATAATAAAAATCAAAATAAATTATTATAATTAATATTAAAATATACGTTATACTTAGTTTGTAATAATTAATAACGGATGAGTCGATATGTTACGGTTATACGTTATAGGTTCAACCAATGAATCCATATGTTACGGTTATACGTTATAGTTTTAACCGATGAGTCCATATGTTAGGGTTATACGTTATAGGTTCAACTGATGAGTCCATATGTTACGGTTATATGTTATAGGTTCAACCGATGAGTCCATATGTTACAGTTATACGTTATAGGTTCAACCGATGATTCCATATATTAGGGTTATATGTTATAGGTTCAACCGATGAGTCCATATGTTACGGTTATACGTTATAGGTTCAACCGATGAGTCGATATGTTAGGGTTATACTTTATAGGTTCAACCGATGAGTCCATATGTTACGGTTATACGTTATAGGTTCAACCGATGAGTCCATATGTTACGGTTATACGTTATAGGTTCAACCGATGAGTCCATATGTTAGGGTTATACGTTATAGGTTCAACCGATGAGTCCATATGTTACGGTTATACGTTATAGGTTCAACCGATGATTCCATATGTTACGGTTATACGTTATAGGTTCAACCGATGATTCCATATGTTAGGGTTATATGTTATAGGTTCAACCGATGAGTCCATATGTTACGGTTATACGTTATAGGTTCAACCGATGAGTCGATATTTTAGGGTTATACGTTATAGGTTCAACCGATGAGTCCATATGTTACGGTTATACGTTATAGGTTCAACCGATGAGTCCATATGTTACGGTTATACGTTATAGGTTCAACCGATGAGTCCATATGTTAGGGTTATACGTTATAGGTTCAACCGATGAGTCCATATGGTACGGTTATACGTTATAGGTTCAACCGATGAGTCCATATGTTACGGTTATACGTTATAGGTTCAACCGATGAGTCCATATGTTAGGGTTATACGTTATAGGTTCAACCGATGAGTCTATATGTTACGGTTATACGTTATAGGTTCAACCGATGATTCCATATGTTACGGTTATATGTTATAGGTTCAACCGATGATTCCATATGTTACGGTTATACGTTATAGGTTCAACCGATGATTCCATATGTTACGGTTATACGTTATAGGTTCAACCGATGATTCCATATGTTACGGTTATACGTTATAGGTTCAACCGATGAGTCCATATGTTACGGTTATACGTTATAGGTTCAACCGATGATTCCATATGTTACGGTTATACGTTATAGGTTCAACCGATGATTCCTTATGTTAGGGTTATACGTTATAGGTTCAACCGATGAGTCCATATGTTACGGTTATACGTTATAGGTTCAACCGATGATTCCATATGTTAGGGTTATACGTTATAGGTTCAACCGATGAGTCCATATGCTAGGGTTATACATTATAGGTTCAACCGATGAGTCCATATGTTACGGTTATACGTTATAGGTTCAACCGATGATTCCATATGTTAGGGTTATACGTTATAGGTTCAACCGATGAGTCCATATGTTACGGTTATACGTTATAGGTTCAACCGATGAGTCCATATGTTAGGGTTATACGTTATAGGTTCAACCGATAAGTCCATATGTTACGGTTATACGTTATAGGTTCAATCGATGAGTCGATATGTTACGGTTATACGTTATAGGTTCAACCGATGAGTCCATATGTTACGGTTATACGTTATAGGTTCAACCGATGAGTCCATATGTTACGGTTATACGTTATAGGTTCAACCGATGAGTCAGTATGTTACGGTTATACGTTATAGGTTCAACCGATGAGTCCATATGTAAGGGTTATACGTTATAGGTTCAACCGATGAGTCCATATGTTAGGGTTATATGTTATAGGTTCAACCGATGATTCCATATGTTACGGTTATACATTATATAGTAAGAGTGTAAGACAATATGTTATTATTGCTCTGAGGTGACCATTAAGCTAAAAATACTGAGCTTAAGCATGTTTAAGTGATCAAATATTGGCGGGAAATGTTGGCGGTAAATGCTGGCGGGAAAATGTTGGCGGGAAAGCTAGGGTCGACTAAGTCGTCCCTAAATGTGTCGACCCTAAATTTTTATCTTTATTTATGGTAGCTCTTATCCTCACAAACTCTTATCCTCTCATACCAAACTCACCACCACCACCACCCGATTTTGCATAAGATGGATCCGCTTGAAGCTTATAAGTGTACATGTAGAAAGGGATATATTGTGTTGAGACTGTTACATCAACCTCATAGCTTTGGTAAACTTTACTATGCATGTCCTCTTTTGAAGGTAAACAATCAAATGTTTTAGTTATGTAATACGTGTGATTATTAAAATGACATGTCATGTTATTTGTTTACTTTGTAACAGCCAAAAACAGATGATTATGGATGTAAATATTTTAAATGGAAGGATGATTTTGATCTCGAACTCTGTATAAGATCTTCCCCTGGATCTTCAACCCCTCAAGGTTCACATCCAAGTTCTTCTACAGGTCCTTCTCAATCTGCACCAACTGAGTGCTCTAATTGCAAGATCAAAGATCTAAAGATAAAGATGCTAGAGACAAGACTAGAAATGGAAAGGCATCCTGAAGACCACGCATGTCAATCGGCTGCAATACTTCATGAGCTTTTAAATGATATGGAAAATCTTAGCTTTGAGTAGTAATCTATTTGTTATTTTAATGTGTTAATTTGTATTTTATTATTATGTGTTAATCTGTACGTTTAGTTTTAACTAGTTTGTGATGTGTTTTTTTCTTATTTATGAATCTATTATCGTTGTAATATATATTTTTAATTAAGCGCGTGTTTAAGTGTTAAATATATATCTAAATTTTTTTTAAATACGTATAAGTTTTTTTAAATAAATATAAAGTTTTTTTAAATATGTATAAAGTTTTTTTTAAATATGTATAAAGTTTTTTTTTAATATGTATAAAGTTATTTTTAAATATGTATAATTTTTTTTCTAAATATGTATAAAGTTTTTTTTAAATATGTATAAAGTTTTTTTAATATGTATAAAGTTATTTTTAAATATGTATAATTTTTTTTCTAAATATATAAATCTTTTTTAAATATATATAAAGTTTTTTTTAAATATGTATAAAGTTATTTTTAACTATAATAAAGTTTTTTTTAAATAAAATAATTAAATTAATTTTAAATAAACAAAAGTGCCAAAAACGGAAATAATAAATTTTCCTTCACCTAGGGACGACTTAGTCGTCCCTAGGTTACAAGGACCCCACCTTGGTTTTAAACTTTTTTTAAAAAAATATTTATATTAATTTTAAATAAATAAAAAAGATAAAAAAAACAGGGAAATAAATTTACTTAACCTAGGGACGACTTAGTCGTCCCTAGGTTATGTGGGTCTCACTTTTATTTTAAACTTTTTTAAAAAATATATTTATATTAATTTTAAATAATTTTATACAATTAAAAGAGAAAAAATATTTATTTTTTCACCTAGGGACGACTTAGTCGTCCCTAGGTTACAAGGGCCCCACTTTGTCCCCACAGCCTTTTTGACCAGGATTTTCTTGTAAAACATGTGGGTCCCCCCTTAATCTAGGGACGACTTAGTCGACCCTAGAAAAAGGGCGACCGTAAACTCAATATTGTTGTAGTGATTACGGGATTGTACACATTACGTAAAGAGTTAATTTATTTATTAAATATATTTTATATATATTTATAAAATCAAACCAAAGCTTAACTAACGATCGTTAATAACTAAGAGTTAAGTATAAACGGTCGTTATGGAAACAAATAGAAGGGAAAAGAAGAAAGACAAAAATTACACAAACACCCCTTGGGGGTTTGCGTCCGTCTGCCAAGAGAAAGGGGGGCAAGAGGAAAGTTTTTTCTTTCCTAAAATTTGTTTATTACTTGGAGCCCAAGATTTGCCAAGCCTATATAAACAACCCAAGGCCTTCATAATTTTTTGTCCCTCCCTCTCCTTCTCTTCCTGCGATCGCAACAAACAACCCTAAAGGGTTTTTCGTTGACTTTCGTTCTTCCAATTTATCTAGTCCTAGCCCCTCTCTAGGGTTGTTGGGTAGATATTCCACAAGCGTTAAAGCTCGGTTTGTTCGTGCTAGAATCACGATTAGCTCGTTGTATTACGTGTGTACAAGAACGTAATATAGTCTTACTTTAGACTATATCTTGGTGTTGTTCGTGGTAAACCCTAATTGGTGTTGGTTCCGTTATCTTGTGGATCTTCTTTAGGATAAAGGTATGTAACCCTAATTCGATTAATTATAATTGTGTTATTATTATGATCTTTTAAATCGCTTCCGCTATGTGCTTTGATCTTGTTTAGGGTTTTAGGATTTTAAATAATTGTTATGAACTACATGTAAACCTTCAGTTTCATGCCTTGATTTCACTCTTAATTATATATATTTGTAATTTATTGTACAAATCCAGTGTGGTACTCGGTTCTTGTGATGGAAAAGTATTGATTAAAGTAATACAATAGTAGAAGTAAAAGATTACCTTCTATTATTGAAAACGAATTATCATATGCATTTAAAGAAAACTCGACCTATCACCGAAGACTATGATGTTCAAAATATGATTGATTTTTGTTGTTGAAATTTCAAAAAAAGCCAGAAGAGTCTTGAGGTGAACATTATATGCTTTTAAATTAGGTCACGGAGTTTCACTTGAAATTATTACATCTTTGTTTTTCACTTATAATTTTCAAGACTAATCTTAGTTATTCATTATTAAAATTAAATTCTATAAAAAAACATGATATTCTTATTTTTGCGAAAATGCCAAAAAATTACAAAAATTCGATGAAAAAAGTAGTTTTCCGAATTAATTTTTATTAATAATTATCTCATTAGTGAAGAAAATAATAAAATATCACTAATAATAACCCAATAAAATATCATTAATGATATTTCATTAGTTTCTTTCACTAGTAACCGGCCAAAGCTCATATCTTGTTGAATTTTGGTTACACGTTTTATTTAACCAGTTTTTCTTTTCTTGTTCTAAAATAAGCCGTGACCATATTAAGTTGTTTGTGGCTTATTGGTTGGGCTTATTTCGTCCTCATCATTTTTCATACGTTTTAGGGATAGTCTAAGTTTTTTAGAAACAAGTTTTATATTTTTCTCATTTCTAGATTAATTTTAATTCATTTTTTAATTTCTGTTTTTATTAAATTTATAAAAAATAGTAAAGTTAATTTTAATTTTGTGAAACATAACTTTTAGAGTTAGATAAATATAATAACGGTTTACAAATAATAAAATATTTATTTGGGCTTTTTTAATAATTATTTGAATTTTTAACACTTTAATTAGTCTCAAAAATTTAATAAATAATCCCTCTATGTTTTTTTTTAAATCATAGATTAAACTTAAATCATACCAAAAACACATTTGATTTTTTTTTTAAAGTAGTCCCTTATGATTAGTCGGCAAGCAGGAAACATAGTTAAAAAGAAAAACATTGAACCAGAAAAATATATTAATTTGAAATCACATATTTTGTTAAGAAGGTGTCCATAATGCTTTTTTATTTTTTTATATTCCTATAATTCTATAGATTCGCCATATTTGTAAGATTAAAGCCGAAGCATATATATGGAGTCCGCTTCAACAAACATTTCCATGATTCCATCAGAGAAAACACACAAAAACAACCGCAGACCGTCTTCAATCTACCGTACGTTCCATTCTGATTATATTTTCGTGTTTACGTTCCTAAATCATTTATCGATTCTGATTATATTTGTAAGATTAAAGCTGAAGCATATATATGGAGTCCGGTTCAACAAGCATTTCCATTAGAGAAAACACACAAAAACAACCGCAGACCGTCTTCAATCTACCGTACGTTCCATTCTGATTCTAATTTCATGTTTACGTTCGTACATCATTTATCGGGTTCTAGATCGAGATATATGTTTTTTTGTATATATAAATAGATCTAATGTTTGCATTCTTTTTTTGTTTATCAGGGTGCGCCACTACTATTTTACTTTATTACTCATGAGTCAAGGCGTTAGGTTTATCCTACTAATGGTTCTCATTACGTGCGATATGAGAAAAATGTCTCCTATCGAAATGAATCCTCCATTCATGATCATATCGATTGTTACAACATTTGTGGCTGCACTCACATGTCTAGTCTTGATTATTGCAAAATCCTACTTTAAAATCTCCTGGACGTGGTATATCCGTTTAACAATCGTAAAATTCATTGGATCATCCTCGTCGTATGTGGCATTTTTGTCAATTTTTATGGTAGCGTATGTCCCTCCAAACCTTAACTGGATTGGATATATACTCGTGTGTCTAATCTTTGGGTATGCATTCGCATTTTACTTTATTTGGCATCGTGATAATACAATTGATAGCAATGCCAAATATCGTCTGGTTAATTCTTTGGGACTAGTTCATGTACCTCTTTCCCTTGTGTTGGTGTTTTTCCTCCCAGTAAACCTCCTCTGGATTGTGAACTTAATATTAATGGTCCTCTCGTTTTTGGATATAATCACTGTCTTTTTTTATTCTGATAAGAAAGGAGAAACAAACAATGTAGCTCGTGGACAAGACAAGAGAAGTGATCTTCCTCGTGTAGCTGCTACTTGTAAGATTTATGAGTTAGATGGTAGTAGTTATTTGATAGTAGCAGTTATCTAAAATAAAGTTGTAACAATCATGCTTATGAAATTTATGGATCTGTCTTGGTTAGAATAAGGTTGTATCAAATGTACTTAAGAATCGTTTCTACCTTAAAATTGCCAAACATAACTATATAAGCAATTGTGATAAAGTGGTTTGCATATTGTAACAAGTTCATGCATATGGCTACACATTGATATAAAAGTATCTGATGTGAACATTGATTAGTTAGTCCTTGGCAGCACTATTGACTCTACTATATATTTTGACCAAATTTATGTTGTTTTTGTTAAAAAAACTATGTATTTATTTAAAGTGTTTACAGGGTCGTTTAATGGATTCTGGTGGCTCTGTGCCATTATTACACGTTGTAAATAACTAAATACTAAAGAAATTTCTTATTTAACCTTTTTGAGCAATTTTTTAATTTTTTTTACATAATAAGATAAGTTTTGTCACTTTTTATTAGGGCCTCACTATCAGCCCTTATTGGGCTACGTACTCCTCTTATATTTGAATTTGATATACTAAGTGATAAAATATACATATAGACATATAGTATTCGTATGTAATAAATGTCTCAGAATTTTTTTGGTGGCCTTTGAGATGTGGTGGCCCTGTGCCAATGTGCCTGCTTATATAGAAACGAAATTTTTAGCGTTAAACATCTACGGGTGAAATTAGTTTACAAGGGAAGAATACCAGTAGCACATACCCACCCTTTTAGTTGTGACTAAATCATTTCATATCAAAACATGAAGCACATTCCAAGCCCTTTTTGTTCCAACTTAAAAAATGAATATTACGTCGATATATAAAAATACTATGGGTTAAGTCCATATATTGGTAATGTACTATCCACCATTTACAAATCTAGGTAATGTACTATTTTTATTAACAATATTGTTATCAAAACCGGCTATACTTTTCTATTATGGGTAATATTACCGGCTCATGTTGCCAACTAGATAATTAATTACCACATTGGCAATTTTTTTTAATTTCAATTTCCAACTGTGTATATCATATATACCTAAAACCCAACCCGACCCAATCTTATAACCTAAAAACCCCTAATTCAGATAAATAAAAAATCGCCCCATCTCATTCTATCTTTTCATCTTGAACAAACAAACCCTAATCCACCATGTCCATTTTCCTTCAAGATCAGCTTTGCAAATGTGATCTCCCACTAAGACTTTTAACATCTTGGACTTCAAATTACCCATGTCGTAGGTTCGTTGTTTGTCCTAATCGATACAAACCTGGTAAAAAATGCGCTGTTTGGGATTGGTACGATCTAGAGCTCGAATCCGATTGGTATCGTATGAACTTGTTTGAGATGTACAGTCTATTGAATCCACAACATAGACGTCATATGGCTCAAGAAGGCAATCGTCACAGGAGGATTGAAGAGCTTGAAGCTCAATTGGGTGAAATCACAATGAAATGTCCATTCGTCAAAGGATTGAAGAGCTTGAAGCTAAATTGGTTGAAAAGCTCAATGAAATGGGCATTCATCAATGGAGGATTGAAGATTCATCAATGGAGGATTGAAGATCTTGAAGCTCAATTGGGTGAAAAGCATAATGAACTGGTGAAAAGCAATGAATCGTTGACTTTTTGGAAGTCAATGATTTTAGGATTTGCAATTGTTATGTGCCTTGTTTTAGCCATGAAATAGATGTTTAGGTTGTATTGTCATTCCATGTCTGTAAGGTTTTAAGTAATGTTCTTTTGTACTCCTTTTGGTTGTAAGGTTTTAAGTAATGAAATGACATGGTCACTCTTTTCACATGCCAGGACTCATGCTAATCTTTTGCAATATTCATATCCAATGCACATGCCAAGGCTCAAAAATTCACCAAATGTTGAATAAGTTAATCAAAAAAGCCAAAATTACACAGATAATAAGCTGGTCAAGGGAACAACTTTTCATTAAGTGGGGAACACAACCATTGTTTTCCACAAACATGTCTTAACATTACAAAAGCTAAAGCTTAAAAGTCACAAAAGATAAGGTTCATTGTCTAGATAAAGCTTAAAAAGTCATGAAAGATAATCTGTTAACAACCCTAAGGACTAACATCAAATGCCTTTTCAGGTGTTGAACCAGTACCATATTTATCAAATTGGTACTCCTTTCCCTTTTGCAGTTTGATCCTCTCTGATCTTCGCCTTAGCTTGACTGGTGCAAGTGGTCTTCTAGCTTTCTTCTTTGTTGCAGGAACACTTGGACCAGCATTGTTTGATGCAACATGTGACCTTGATTCCTAAGTGTTCATATCTGGGTGTCTGAAATCACATGTAGGATCTAAGTGAGCCTCCCACATTGCATCTCTCATCTCTCTGTCTATTTCCATTCTCTCATACATGTCATCTTCTGCATTTGTTTGTTGGACAGTTTCTTGACCCATTTTATGTTGTTCATCCTTTTGCCTTTGATCTTCTAGCTCATCCAACAAGCCTTCCATATACTCATGTTCCATATTGTTAAGCATCTCATCTTGCTCTTCTCCTGACTGTAAAACACAAAGTTGTTAGGACTTGTTAAATCTTCTAACTAAAAAAATTTCACAAAAAAGCAAGATTTGAAGTTACTAACCATGAATTGGGCTCTGTGTGAAAATCCACCCCTAAACCCTCTACCTTCACCTCTGCCACCACCTCTTCTACCTCTGGTAGCACCCCTAGACACCCACCCAGCACCTCTTCTACCTCTAGCACCACCTCTATATACTCTCCCACCACCTCTTGAACCTCTTCTAGCACCATCAGTACCCAAACCCCCATTACCTTCACCACCATCAGTCCCCAAACCCCCATTACCTTCACCCCCATCAGTCCACAAACCCCCATTACCTTCACCACCATCAGTCTCCAAACCCCCATTACCTTGTCGACCATCAGTCCCCAAACCCCCATTACCTTCACCTCTGCCACCACCTCTTCTACCTCTGCCACGGGCCCTAAATGAAGCATGTTGAAGATTTGGTTCCCTTCTTCTACCAGGAACCCTTTTAACAAGCACAGGTTTTGGGACATATTCTTTGTCACAACTTGATTTGTTGTAACCTACTGTTTGACAGTTTGAGCATGTCATCTTTCTCCCCACTCTACTAACTTGTGAGTTGTTTTCATGAGCTGCCTTCATCCTTTTCTTTCTAGGTCTCCCAGGCATTGTTTTAACAATAAGGGGGCAAAGGAGGCTGATTGTTAGTCTTTTTCCACAATAGGGTGTCAGGCACAGGCCTAATAGAGTATTGATATGCCTTAGCCCACATTTCTTGGCTATACCAATGACTAACTCCCTCTTCTAGTTCTCTATTTAAATGCAAGTACCCTGCTACTGCATGTACACAGGGTACACCAGTCAACTGCCATTCTCTGCATACACACTTTTTTGTTGATATGTTTACACCATAAGCCCGAGACCCACTTCTGACTTCTAGTTCATCATAAGCACTAGCAACAACTCTCCAGTTCCTATAGAAACAATAAATAGTTTGTTAAATTAAATATTATTTAGGTTATTGCTTAAAAGATAGGGTGACATATCTAACCTTTGTTCTTCCTTGTAATAGTCGATTATTTTCTTAACAGTTGGCGTTATCTCATATTCCAATTGTGTAGCTATCTTACTCATCTCAAATAGCCTCTGCATCACATAGATCCTTATGTCTTCTAACATAGTTATGATGGGCTTTGATCTTTACAGAAGGATTGCCCTGTGATAACTTTCTGAAATTCCATTTTCAAATGCAGCACACTTGACATCCAAGTTGAAGAATGCTCTGCACCAAGTATTTGGATTTCTTTGTAGCAGATAATGGTAAGCTTGTTCATTATAGTACCTCATCTCATCCATCTTGACATAAAAAAGTTGCTCCATTGTACTTGAAGCAGCTGACCAAAACAATCTTTGCATCTGCAAGCCACTATATTTTTTCTTAAAGTTGGCATACACATGTCTAATGCACTTTCTGTGCTCTGCATGTGGTAACCAAGCACCAACAGCTTCCAACAGTCCCTACATAAAATTTACAAGCATAAAATTTACAAGCATTAAAAAGAAACAGGTTGATACAAGTGTAAGTAAGTAATATTTACCTTGTGTGAGTCTAAAATAAGTGTTAATCCAGTTCCTTGTTGTAAATTTAAATCATCATGCAGCAAGGACAATAACCAGTGCCAGTTTACAATGTTCTCAACCTTGACAACAGCCTAAGCAATGGGGAACATCTTATTATTGGCATCTCTTCCCATTGTTGTGAGCAACTCACCTCTGCAAGTATGCTTCAAAAAGCAACCATCTAAACCTATGATTCTCCTACAACCTTCCAACCATCCATCCTTCACTCCTTTAAAACAAATGTAGAACCTTTGGAAATAAGTACTACCAGACCCCCACAGTCCTCTACATCTAGCCTGCAAGTTGAACCTGGGTTTGAATCTAGCAAAGCTTGTCTATAGTCCCATAATCTACCATAGTGTTCAACCAACCCTCCCTCATGGTTATAAAGTGCCCTTTGCTTGGCCCTTTTACACTGTCCTATACTAACATCTATCATGAACGTTTCTCTAATCTGAGACTTGATGCTAATGTAAGGTATGAATGGGTCAGCAATTATCTGTTTGGCAAATGGAAAGCAATATATTTGTAAGTCACCAATGAACCAAGGTTGTAATTTCTACTACATTTGTGGTCTATATGCAGGGACTTTATTTGGAATGACCTTTCACTTTTCATCCATGAAGCCCATAGTCTAAAACCACACACAGGATGAGACTTGCCAAACTTGGCATTCCTAACTTTACTTCTATACCAGTTACCTGATGTGGTATTTGATTTATATGGTGTATTTGTTCCCTCACCATCACTAGCTGCTTTTTGTTGTACACTTGTTCCCTCCCAGCATTGACATTTGTACTAATAGGTTGACTAAATGATAATAATTTTCTTAACTTAACACACCTACTAGACTTGGGATGAGACTTACTACCCTTTCCACCACTCTTATACTTGGTAGACTTACTACCCTTTCCATAACTAGTGCTAGCATCAGTCTTAACAGACTTAGCAGCCCTAGGTGAATCATCATCACCATCTGGAAACAAATCAGAACTTGGTTTCTTCTTTTTGTTGCTATACTTACCAGCACACCTACCTTCCTCAACACTCCTTCCACAAAAAACTAGCAAACTCTTCCAATCATTTCTAGCATACCATAACTAGTAACCATTTGCTACCCCATAATTGGCTAAAGCTAGCTTAAGCTGTTCAGGGTGTTCATATCTCATTCCTAAAACAGGACACATTTTATTCCAAGGTATTTTTGGGTCATGTTTTGGGTAAACATGACCTCTTTGAACTTGGCAACTATGGTCAATGGTTTCCTCATCAGGGTCATCTAAAGAGTCACCAACTTGAGGTACTGGACCATCACAAAACCCCCTAAACATCCCACTAGTAGTGCATAATTTGTTAAGAAATGGGTCTTGAGTGCTTAACTCCTTAATAACTACAGCCTCTTCTCCTTCATTTTGAAAGTCTACACCTTTAAAATCCTCACATTCATCACTAATGTAGTATTCATCACTACTAGACCCATCAGAATTACATTCAGAAACGTTTCCATTTAATTCTTCATTAACAAAATCTTCAATATTATAACCAAAATGCTCAACATACACATCTATAAACCATTTTTGTTGATAACCAACTCTAAAAAAATCCTCAACATCAAAATCTGTCCTAATTGGTTTTAAACCTAAACTCATTTTAGTCTTAAAAGGACAATAGTATAGTGAAAAGACAGGATTATGGACCAACCTACTAATGATTTATCTGACATAGTTAAAGTTCAAACCTTCGAATTGTATGTCAGTTATTTGTTTAACATCACCTTCAAGGTACCTTAATGGCTTTTGGATGAACAGACCATCATGGTGTAAATTAACCGTAAACACTTGATCTACAAAAAAAAAGTTGGGTTATAAAAATTAGGGTTAGCGAATTAAATCAAATTAAAGCAAGATTAGTGTAATTAAACGACTATTATATAGTTACCTTTATTCGTCTTCATCGAGTTGCTAAGTTAATTTAACTAATTGTGAATCTAGGGTTTTTTCATAATTGGGGGAAAATTAGGTGGGAGAGATGATGACTGTGTGTTGTTAGGACTTGTTGTGTGTGCGTTTACTCGTTTATAAATGAGAAAAGTCAATTAAGTAAAGTAATATCCAATGTGGCATGCCATGTAATAAAAAAAATGACGTGTCGGTTTTTTTGTGTGAAACTGGAAATGAGCCGGTAATATTATCCATAATAGAAAAGTATAGCCGGTTTTGATAGCAATATTGTTAATAAAAATAGTACATTACCTAGATTTGTAAATGGTGGATAATACATTTCAATATATGGACTTAACCAAAATACTATTCGTGTCATGGAGTATATTACTAGATATTCTATACATTCAGTCTGTGATATGTCTAACAAGCTGGCGCGGCATCTGATCAAGAAAAACGAAATTATTCAAACGAGGATAATGCCCGCGCTCCGCAGCGGGGCATTTTGGGACGATGTTTATATAGTGTGAGGTTGGAAGGAGTTTGTAGGGCGTTTTGTGGAAGTAAATTATATGTGGTGACTTAGATACCTAATCCAGTGAGTTTCGAATCCCTCCGTTAGACCACATTTGTGTTTGCAGGAAACGAAAAACAATGTGACTAACAAAGAAAAAAGTGTGTCACCAACAAAAGAAAACAATGTAAGTTTCATAAGACTTTACGTATTTAAGGTATATACATGGAAAAATGCAAAACACCAAGAACTTTTTTTATTTTTAAATTTCTACATAAACTACAATATTGAAACAGAACTTGCGTTCATTTATTTTTAAACGACCATCAAGTTAACCATAAACTGAAACAATCGATATGGCTGCACACATATGACGCTGGTTCATAGCGATCGCGCCCATCAAAAACAGCATAAAAGACTCTATCGTCACCCTTGGATGATGGATAACGTTGCTTAATAGCGATCACACCCATAAAAACAGCATAAAAGGAACTCGGATGATGTGTGTACTTGTAAGCATTGTCACCCTTGGATATATCATGGATAAAGATTTGTTGGTCATCATTTGATCTGCGTGCTTTAATGTCTATGTGACTTCCTGGTCCATATTCTTCGACATAATACCAGGATTTTGGCGCTTGGGTTGAAGTGGCAATCCAAAAATTCAGTTAGTTACTTTCTACTTAAACAAAATAGTAACATTATAGAGTCGGTCAACCTCATGGACTGTTTTAGCTTCTCTAGTTTACTCTTTTAGGTAACTGCTACGTAAAAAGTTGTAATTCATATGTTATGACTTAAGTTAAGAGATGGGGGAAATACTTACCCATGCCTAATAGATGGTTTTTGTATACGACTTAACCCCGTCAATCTACTGCCGTTGATGGCTTCTACCTCTTTCTTCAAGCTTTCAGAACTCGCAGTTGATTGAAACATCGTCTGTACATCAGCAAGAACGGAGAGTAAACTACTGCCATGTGAAAGTAAAGCATGACAAACATATAATAAAAATGAAAAAAATCGGGGTGATTTGTAACGATGAACCCGGGAGAGATTTTCGCCATAGGTAAATATAAATCTATTGTTAATTAATCATACACTATGTACGCTAAAATCAAGATTTCAAGATGCATGATATACCACCAATATTCTATTCATATATATTCTCACCATCTATATACAGATCAGAATGAAGTTAAGTTAAACTACTGTATTAAGCTTGCATATATTATCTAATATATTGTTATTAGCAATTGGACATTGAGACCCATATCTATTTTGCGATATATTCATGAATTATTAGTCGATTAATAATGGGCAAAGTGTTTTAATTATGTTATAGGTACTAACAGACATACACCCTGTTTTCCATTTTATATCTAACAGGGATCAACCAAACTAGATTTTAAAAATACAAATATTCTACATTTAGGTAGTGACCTTTTGTAGGCATTTATCTAAAAGTTGCAATATTATGATGTTTTACGGGAGTCACTACATTTGACTGCTAATCAAGCAATTGCCTTATATCTACAAAGTCAAACCTTGCAATACTTTTGTTCTATGAATCGTGAAGATCAACACAAATATAATAATTATAGGGATAACACCAGTGGAAGCCATCAAGTAGGAATTTAATCATACGTGAAGTACATGAGTAAAAATGCTAAAAGATCTAAAAAGTACTCTTTATTTCGACTCAAAACTAACCAAAAGTTTCAGGAGTCTAATATAGGGGTGTTCAGTGTTTGGTTTGACACCGAACAAACCGAAAAGTAAACTGTACCGAAACCGAATAAAACCAGACCCAAAAACTTAATTGGTGTATGGTTTGTTTTGAAACCGAACCGAAGTATTTAATTGGTGTTTGGTTTGGTTATGGTTTGGCAAAAATAAAACCAAACCGAACCGAAAAAACCGAATAACGTTATACACATAAATATGTTACATATATTCTATCTTATGATCCTATGTATTTATCTTTCAAACTAATTACTCACCGGAATAAACATTTATGTATATCCCAAGCAAGAGAGCAAGAGTTTGTCTACTTGATTTATAAACTCCCATATATGAAGTAGGTTTGAAGTTATACTTGTGTTTGGATACATAGAGATGGACTATTAAAGTTCATTAGAATCCTCAAGACTTCATTCAAAGAAATTTTCACCTTATTTGGCTTCCACTTATTTCTTCTAAATTCTGAACCTTTTAGGTTTCATTAAAAAAAATTTCGATTTACGTGAGCACTTTTAAAGACTTATAATTTGTTATTTTTACTTGAAAATTTAGGTTTTTATTTGTGACTTTTAGATTATATTTTGGAGATGAATTGAATTTGGTTTTCTTGGTTCAAACCGAAACCAAACTGAATTCTAATTTGGTTTATGGTTTGGTTTTATAAGTACTATAATTGGTTTGGTTTGGTTTTGATTTTAACTTTGAAAAATTTCAAACCGATTAACCCGAACCAAACAACCCACAAACCCGAAAACCGAACCGATGAACACCCCTAGTCTAATATGTTTGTTCCTGATGTGGTGAGATACATAAAATATGAATATGTCAATGAATCAAAATGAAAATAAAGTTGTGGTGTACATATTTAGTTTGTTTATCAGTAAATCACTTCCCTTTAATCAAACGTTAAGAAAAATGTACAAACCATACACCCCTTATCATAAAGTTAGTTGGATAGATTTTTATAAACTCCTTAATGACTTTGTAGTCGTCTGGTGTTGTAGTTTGAGTTGTTTGGTTGAAGAATACATAGACAAATCTATGAATCCTTTGCTAAGAATTCAATTGAGAAAATATTATAAAAGTCTAAATTCGTACCTATGATAGGGAATCCAGGTACGCAGTTGGGATCTCATTTCTGAAAGTGTGTGTGCAGTCCATACACTGCTGCAATTTTTTCGTTGCATCTTCCAACAACCCACTGGCATAGAGTATATTAAAGCTTGGCAGAATAAGAAATTGTTACCCAATAAACTTCATAATTTCCAAGATTTGTGGATCATTTTCGTATCTACAACATACAGTTGGAAATCACAAAGATTGATATAACAGGCTAAAGAGGCCAGAAATAATCAAATTTTTCACATAGTTGCTAATTAAATGGATTGACTTCAGGAATGTTTTCCAGATTGTATATAGCTTATTTTATGAAACAAAGTCTGTTCATTATCTATCTCATACCAAAGCAATAGGATTTTTAGTACCTTCAAAGCTCACAATCGTCACACAATGGCCCACATCGCTGCACGCTATCGATGGCAGCAACAAAGAGATCGGCGGCATCGAAAAGAGTAACTTGTGGACAAAGTAATTAGTAAGCGGTGAAATCCCCAAATAAGTTTCGATCAAATAAAGACAGGTGAGTGAAAAATAACACGGAACTCTTACTAGCAACTCATCTTCGATCTGCTGGATTATGGTTGAGCTGCTGGCAGCCTTCTGGATTATGATCAGTTCAGTTTCCGCCTGCAATAAAGAAAAAATAAACTATTCTATAAACAAAAGAATATAATAGAAACAAGATGATACAAAATCATCTGCTTAAAATTTGATGAGAAAGGAGAAAAATAAATGATGATATGGTCGCACTTTCAGAAACACATGGTTAATTTGGCAAAGCAGAGTGCACAAAGCTTATAATTAGTACAAACCCACCCAACGTTTTTCAACTCGCCTGACCAATCCATTTTGCTAACTCTAACTATAAAAGTACTCGTGATCTGCCATTTAATTAAGCAACTCGCCTGACCATCCCATTTTTCCAGTAGGAACTATCAATCAATTTACTAAAAACCATTCTATCCTTTCTTTTCTCTCAAACCTATTCGCCTAAGTATAAACCTCAACGCTCTAGGCCTTCTCAGCAACCTATTACTACTTATCCCAACACAAAAAAGAACTTGTTGCTTATTGATTTGCCCAACAAAGAAGCACAATTAGAAAAAGATGGTTTCGAAGTTTCTTTTTAAAATGTAAATATGTGAAGCATAAAAATTGATTTTTGTAGAAGACGAAACATACCATGTCTGCTCTTCAACCACCTACTAATTTCTCAAAATATGGTCTTATACACTTATTACAACTATCAGACCTCGCAATCTTTTAAGTCATAAACTATGTATGAGAATTATTAGTTTAGAAGCCTTTATAACCACTTACTTTCATCAACACAAAATTTTCGTGTAGCGATGTGCTCAAACCTATGGTGTATGTAATTTGAGACGACTCTATTTATCTTCTTCTTGTGTTGTAAAGATCATCATTATATAATTTATTATTTACATGTGGTGGAAAACAAACATGTAGCCACTACCTTCATTGAAAGTTTCTGATGGAAGCGAGGAGTTACCAAGTCACTCATTATGAAACGTTTTGCTTCTTATATTCATATTACAATGAATGTCACAATTAATTTGGACGTATCTGCTATTCAATATTACCTTCCCTGCAACAAAAACTGCTACACACTTGCTCAATCTGCACGTAGGAAAAGCGTCTGGTAATACTCAAAACTGTTTTCATGTAGAATAATATGGAGACCATGCATGATTTGCAAGTTATATAACAATAGTTATATTAACATTGGATTACAATTACTGGTTCTGCAACTACTAAAGGTCGTTTTTCTCAAATCAGATTTGATAGCTTCACATTATTAAGTCCAGTGACTTGTTATCTTTAGTATTTGGAAAATCGCTCTGTACATTCTTAACACCATAATCAATTTCTCAAGCAAATGATCCTTCTTATGGTAAAAGTATTTTCAGCTTTGAAGAGATGACAAAATTTTCGAAAAATTAAAATTTTGAAGATTACCAACTTCCCTCCTTAGGTGACAAAAGCAATACCATTTGACCTGTTGAGATAAAAAAAATTACAGTATGTGGGGAAAATATTTAAATATGTACCGTCGTTGGGTTGGTGTGCCTCGAAAAGCTCTTGGATATCTGCAAACACGACACGTTCTATCTAAAAGCCTAGTCAAATACGTATATATGATTTGAAAATTAGTCCATACCTGACGTGTAACCATATGCCACAAATCTAAATCAGCTGGGTCATTGCCAACTTCTGACCACACAAAATGACACACAATGGCGTCCCTCGAAAACGCAGCTTTTAAAGGCTTTGTTGAAGGCTTACACGACTGGGCTCAGATTTGTATAGGTTAATCAGATCATAGAACTGTCTGGCCTCCACTAAGGGTGCAAAGTTATACTTGGTAGACTTACTACCCTTTCCATAACTCGGGGCGACAGATCTCACTGATATTATCACAATCATCATGGCCCTAGAAGCAATGGACATTCCACATAAGATTGTTGCTTTTTTAGACCAACACATGTCACGGGCAACGCGTTAATATTTGTATAAGCAACCTCCATAAACGAATCAATTATCAAGTCTCGTAAATCCCCCAATATGATTAAAATATTCCATAAGGCTTCACAAAACAGTATATAATAATAATATTTATGGCTGCAACCAAAGAAGAAACTCGTTACCTCGCCAACAAATAGACATGGGCAAGACACGGGCAACGACATTTTCACAAATGCGACTCACACACGAATCGTCGTTGCCCAAAAAATCACCATAACTATTTACCACAAACATTAGCTGTAACACCCCAAAAATCGGCCAACTGAAGCGGTAAAGCTCGGGGGCTGTTACGTCATAATAACAAATTACAAGGTGCAAGAGAACGACTCTAAATGAGACGTTTTGAAAAGAATTTACCTCGTTTCATTAATTTAAAATAACAAAGTTTACAAGTCATAAGTTTTAAATGTAAAGCAGCGGGCATGTATAAGTTTGAAATAGACAACGAGGTAAATGTTCAATGTATAAATTAAATCTTCCAAAATCCGCCAACTATGCATGAGACTCCACATACTTCAAAAAGCACGCAAGATCAAGTACCTAGGATAAATGCTTAAAGTGTCAACACAATGGCTGGTGAGTTCATAGGATTAATTCAAAAGCATGGTAAAAGATGGACCGCAAACAAAATGTTTTAAGCATATGGGACCATTATAGGTAATATAATGTCAACATATGGGAAATAGTGGGTAAAGAAGTTATGATAGCGCTAAGCTCATGACACCGATGCTAATGACAAGATGAAACAATTACAAGTGCCCGCTAGGTGTCCTATCCCTAAGACAACCTCTGAAATGGCCATAAGTATGCGTCCGTTTGGCAGTGGTGACAGAGGACACCCGGACAGGAGTGCCAAACTCCAATAGATCTATCTATAACATATGTGCTTACTTGACCGGTCATCCGGAAGTAACTAACGGTTCATGATAGGCAAAGTGAGATAACGGTACTTAGGCATATCCATAAACATAACTTCAGCAAAGAGATCAAGAAACATAGTTTTGCGTCCATAAAAGATGTTACAAGCATTATCTCACCCCAAACAGATTAAACATATAAAGTAGTTTAAAACGGGGCTATGACTCACCTCAGTATACCAAAGATTTCATAGCAAGAATATGAAAATCACATATTGCAGCAATCACAAGTCGCAACCTAAACATATAACGGTAGATTAGGTCACAATCAAAGAATGCAAAAATGCATTCACGTCACACGCACATGTCCCCCTTTACCACAGTTTAAATTATAAATAATATGCTCAAAACATTCGTTGGGGAAATACTTGACCAAACTTATAAGCAAAGAAAGTATCGACTTGACTCGATAAAATTTGACAGCCTTTTAGTGTTACATTTGTATTTACTCATTTTAACTTAGTTAAAATATTTTATAATTGTTATGTTTAGTCTTTATTTTACCTAATTCGGATCTAGGGGTCAAGATTCGAGTAAGCCTATACTAGCTAAGAATAAAGGTCGGTTGGCATTGTCTAAGCCCAACCCGACCGGGAGTCATTGTATATGTCGGTTCCCCCTCATCTCTATAAAAGGAGGTGAGGGGGAACAAACAAATTACGCATTCTTTCAATAACTAATCGGAGATTCGATTAGGGATATTACCTTGTGGGGCGTCGCTTTTCTTTTCTGTCGATTGCTGTGTGTGTGTGTGTGTGTGTTCTTCGATTGATATTCCGCATCTAGATAACCAGGATTGTAGGGATTAAACCCTACAAGTAGTATCAGAGCTCGGTTCTTCGAGTGGCTGGTTTCTAGGATCGATCGAGAAGTAGTGGTTGGTGTTTCTGGTTCGAGAACATCAAAGACGAAGCAGCATCGATCGACATTAAAGGGTTCTTTGATTTTCGGGTTTGAAGATCGAAGGTAGGCTGCCATTTTTTTTCTTGTTTCTGTCGAAGGGGATAGAAAGGAAGAAGACGACTGTGGTGGCTGGTTGTGTTAAAGTCAACAAAGGAAAAAAAATATTACGAAGGTGTTAAGATTTCCTTGGGCTATTTTTGGGCCAAGATTAATCTTGGACTAATATATTTTTCAAATATAAAGTATATTAGTTTAAGATTTTTTTGTTTTTAATAAAACAAAAAGATTTACTTTGTAGTATTTTTACACAAGGAGACTTCATAATTCGTGATTGTGAGGTTCAACGTATCACAAGGTTTAGTGAGTTATCGAAGGGACTTTATTCGTTTGTGATTGTGAGGTTTTTCACAAGGTTTAGCAAACTAATAAAGGGATAAAGAATGACGGGAGCCAAGTTTGACATCGAGAAATTCGATGGAACTGGTGATTTCGGGTTATGGAGAATCAAGATACGTGCTTTATTAATCCAGAACGGATGCGAAGCAGCTCTAGAGGTTTTACCCGCGACTATGAAAGCTGAAGAGAAATCTAAGCTTGACAAGAAAGCTCACAGTACCATGATTTTATGTTTAGGTAACAAGGTCCTAAGAGAGTTTATTGGGGAGACGACTGCAGCGGGGGTTTGGTCAAAGCTCGAGTCTTTGTATATGACAAAGTCATTGGCCAACAAGTTGTACCTAAAGAAGAAGTTGTATACATTCTACATGCCGATTGGACGGAAGATTTCCTAGCATACAAATGAGTTCAACAAAATCGTTCTTGATTTAGCAAATATTGAGGTAAAATTCGAATATGAAGATCTTGCTTTATTGTTACTCACTTTTTTACCAGCATCATACGAACACTTTGTGGATACCTTGCTTTATGGACAAGAAGATTTGACTTTGGAGGACGTGATGGCCACACTAAATTCAAAGGAAATCAAAGAAAGGTTCAAGACGAAGGGGGATGATGGTGAAGGGTTATATGTGAGGGGAAGAACTGATCGCAGGAACTCACATCAGTCAAAGGGGAATTTACATCAGTCAAAGGGAAAGTCAAGATCGAAGCCTCGAGGTGGAAGACTCAAATGCTTTATTTGCCAATCTAAGGAGCACTTGAGAAGAGACTGTCCGAAGAATAATCGCAAGAAGTCAAAAGATTACGTCAAGAAAGATAATCAACCAAGCTCCAGTGGTTCGATTTACGATGATTCTGAGGTGATGATGGTGATGAGTGCAGAAAGACTGCAAGATTGGATCATAGATTCAGGAGGTTCATATCACATGTCACCCAGGTTAGATGTATTTTTTGATTTTCTGGAATGCGATGGGGGCAGCGTACTGTTGGGCGACAACAGGGAGTGCAAGATCAGGGGTATTGGCAAGGTAAAGGTACAACTGAAAGATGGGTCAATTTTTGTGTTACACAATGTCAGGTACATTCCTTAATTGAAAAGAAACTTGATATCGCTTGGAACTCTTAAAAAAGAGGGATATACCGTGAAATTGCAGTCGGGCAAAGTCAAGGTGATTAATGGTTCTAGGGTTAATATATCTGGAACCAGAAGAGAGAACTGTGTGTACTCTTTGGATGGCCATGCATTGGCCGGTGAGCTTAATGCTAGTGTTGAAGAAAAAGACAGTCATGTGCAGGTTTGGCATAAAAGACTGGGACATATCAGTGAGGCAGGACTACACGTGCTGGAAAAGCAGGGTTTGTTTGGCAAGAAGAGTCTAGGTAAGCTCGATTTTTGTGAGAATTGTGTTCTGGGAAAGTCACATCGAGTCCGTTTCGGTGTAGGAAGGCACACTACTCAGGGAGTGATAGACTATGTTCATTCAGACTTATGGGGTCCGTCTCAGGTGGAATCATTGGGAGGTAAGAGGTATTTCTTATCTATTGTCGATGATTATTCCATAAGGGTATGGGTTTATGTTCTCAGGTTCAAACACGAAGCATTTGAGAAGTTCAAAGAGTGGAAACAGTTAGTAGAGAATCAGACTGGGAGGACGGTTAAGAAGCTTAGGACGGATAATGGTCTTGAGTTCTGTAACCGGGAATTTAATCAGCTATGTTTAGAGAGTGGGATTGCTAGACATTTGACGGTTGTCGGGACGCCGCAGCAGAATGGGTTAGCAGAACGGATGAACAGAACTCTCATGGACAAGGTACGCTGTTTATTAATACAGTCTGGATTGCCCAAGACCTTCTGGGTGGAAGCGACATGTACGGCCGCATATCTTATAAATAGGTCACCATCGACAGCGATTGAGAAGAAGACACCTATGGAGATGTGGTCGGCACATCCTAGTGATTATGGGATGTTGAGGGTTTTCGGCTGTGTCGCATATTCACACGTTAAACAAGGTAAGCTCGAGCCGAGAGCAGTAAAATGCGTTCTTTTGGGGTATCCTGAAGGTGTGAAGGGGTACAGACTATATAGGCTTGATAATGAATCACCTAAAATAGTCACAAGCAGGAACATAGTCTTCAATGAAAGTGTCATGTACAAAGATACGTTGAAGGATACTGGTGTAGGTAATGATAAGTCTGTTGAGGAATTACAGGTTGAGGTGGAACTACAGAGGTTAAATAATCATACGCCTGAGGAAGAACATCCAGGTCAGGAAGATCAAACAGGTCATGAAGATCAGTCAGATCAGGAAGACCAGACAGATCATGAAGATGGTGATGATGAAGATGCAGGGGTTCAAGAGATTGATCATCCACCGGATCTCACAGATTATCAATTGGTTCGGGATAGAGAACCAAGGACAAGAATGAAACCGGCAAGGTTTCGGGATGAGAGTAATATGGTTGTTTACGCGTTCGCTGCAGCAGAGGAAGAAGATACTCATGAACCATTGACATACCAGGAAGCAGTTGCTTGTGAAGACAGTTCTAAGTGGAAAGATGCTATGAAAAAAGAGATGGATTCTTTGAAGAAGAACAAGACCTGGGTGTTAGTAGATCATCCAGCTGGGCAAAAGCTGGTGAGCTGCAAATGGTTGTACAAAATAAAGGAAGGGATTGAAGGTGTTCAAAAGCCTAGGTACAAGGCAAGGCTGGTGGCTCGTGGATTCACACAAAGAGCAGGTATTGATTACAATGAAGTATTTTCGCCGGTAGTTCGACACACATCTATTCGGGTTATACTTGCATTGACTGTGTGTAAAGATTATGAGCTGGAGCATCTTGATGTAAAGACGGCGTTTTTACATGGAAATCTTGAAGAAGTTGTTAGTGCAAACATTACGATGCTTTGTAGATATAATCTCTTTGTGTTTTGTTGATGACAAACGTAAATTTCGTAATACAATATGTAAAATGTTAAGGTACTCCTAATCACTCAAGAATACATTTGTATACTTCTCTCGACACCTCCAAGACCGTATTCGGCATGAATCACTCAAGGTATGTACAAACATATCATTAACCTAACTAAGTGATCAAGGATTAATATTTTCTTAAAACTCACATTTTAATCAAATGTGACAAAAGATTTTAATTAACTTTATTTTTAAGAAAATGTTTTATTAAAAAGAAAATGGAAATTTGAATTTGGCATATTCCATATGCCAAAGGAATATCCTTTGAAGGTATAAACTACCCCAGATGACATATCCCCACTAAAGGACAAATTTGCACGGACTCCAACGCGGAGGTTCCTTAAAGGAACCCGCGGTTCCTTATTGATAAGGTACCGCGGGTAGAGATAAGGAACCGCGGGTGTTTTTGACCGTTGCAATATTGTCCTATAAATAGTGGATCATTTCAAGGTTTTCTTTCAACCCTTTTTGCACAGTTTCTTTCAAAAACCATCTTAGATCCTTGATTAGTTAGTTTTGATTAATCTTGTTTAAGATGTGATTCAATCTTCATCTCCTCATCCTCTCAAGTGCAAAGAGAAGAACACTATCATTACCATGATGTGTTGGGTTCACTACATGATGAAGATCTTTCCTTCTATAGATCTAAGTTATGTTTTTAGTCTTCCTACTATGTATATGTAGAAGATCCAAGTGTTGGGTACACTTGGATGCGTTTGTAAGGGTAGAATATCCCAGTGATGGGTATCCTTGGATTAGGTGTTAGTTGTGTAGATCTAAGTCTTGTTAGTACTTGGATATAGTGTTAGAGTTATAGATCTAAGTGTTGTGTGCTTAGATCTATATGGTTTATGTGTTTAGGCCATAAAACACAAGGTTTGTTATGTTAGGCCATAAAACATAACTAGTGGGTAGATTAGGTTGTGTCTTGGTAGTTCTCACTAAACTATAAAGTGATGTGGTTGTGTCTTGTGAGTTCTCACTTAACTTGAAAGTGATTAGTAGTTGTATTGTGTGAAGTTCTCACTTAGCTTCAAAGTGAAGAGTCGTGAAGATTGGTTCTAGCTTTCGATTAGAACTCGACATCTAGCCTTGTGTCGTTAAATGGTGAAGTGGGCGACGTTGTGTAGATTGGTCCTACCTAAGATTAGGACTCGACTTTTAGCTTAGAGTCGGAAATTGGATAAGCGACGTTGTGTATGGTTTCTCCACCTTAAGGAGTTTGTTGACTAGTGAAGTAACTCTCGAGTAAGGTGTACTCGAGGAGTAGAGTAGGGCGAAGAGGAGCTTCGTGACCGAACCACTATAAATCATCGTGTCGGTACTTTCCTTTACATTTATGTCTTTACCTTTGTAGATGTATTTATAGTTGCATATTTGTGTTGTGTGTTGTATGCATCTCATAATCTAAACATCTAAGTTGCGGAAAAGCTATGGCTTAGTACGTGTGTGCTTCGTGTTTAGATTATGGTCAAGTGTACATCACTTAGTCTAAACATCCTAGTTGCGGAAAAGCTTATGCTTAGTACGTGTGTGCTTAGTGTTTATACTATTGCTTGATGTACTCTTGATTTGATGTGTTTGTGTGTTTACTTACTTGTAGTATTTATCTTTCAATCAAACACATCTCATATCTAGTCAAGATTGATCAAGAATTTGATACAAAGGATTGTCAAAGTTTAAACATGTAATAAACAGTTTCATCCACTGTTGGCGGTTCCCTAAATGGACCGGCGGTTCTTTATTGATAAGGAACCGTGGGTACACATAAGGAA
The DNA here is from genome assembly GCA_025667525.1 of Glebionis coronaria. NCBI lineage: Eukaryota > Viridiplantae > Streptophyta > Magnoliopsida > Asterales > Asteraceae > Glebionis > Glebionis coronaria. The sequence goes on from CM046879.1 coordinate 34,122,810, forward strand.
CCGCGCACAGTGGATTAAGCCGAAATGTTTTGAAAACTAACTAGAAACTATTCAACCCCCCCCCCCTCTTCTAGTTTCTACAATTGGTATCAGAGCGATGGTCACACAAGATCTTTGAAGTATATTGTACTTTAAAGCTTGGATCGATCCTTGCTGTAGTTTTTCAAAACAAATGGTTTTCAAAATAAAAACGGTTTTTAAAAATAGAGACGATATTTGTATCAAATTGTTCATGAAGAGTGATTAATTATGAAATGTGTTTTGTTGTTTCATTTGTACAAGTTTTGGTGTTAAATAAACTTTGTATAATAGCTTGAATTAAATCTTTTCATGTTTGGAAGTATAAAAATCTTTTATGTCATAATTAACTCTAAAATACGAGTTCTATGTGTCTAAAAAGATTTATTTTGAGTCCTAAGTCCTTCCAAAAAGTTACCAAATGATTTTGGCCAAAAACCCCATTTTTGCCCTCTGGACGTGGTTCTTTATCTCTTCCCCGAGGTTCCTTATCAATAAGGAACCGCGGCCAGTCTGACTCAGATTTTTGCAAACTTTGAAAAATCATATAAAATCAACTGTGAGTCCGTAGAAGTCGTGCCACCCGGCGTTTCGAACGTAATTGAGTTTTCTTTCAATTAAAAATGATTCCAAACCTTTATTCAAACTTTAGAAATTAAAATTTTTTATAAGTTCTATACTTTGTCCAAAGTATTGAGTCTCGGTTTGTCGTAAAACTTGTGTTTTACTCTTTTATATTAAGTTGGACATCTCTTGTTGATATATCTTTGTAAATTGATATATTTATAAAGTGTTGAACTTAATTAAATTTTGAAATGTGTCAAAAACTATTTTCAAATAAGATCAAGCTATGTATACGTTGATATATCTAACACCCAAAACATGGACGAATGCTTTTATGTGTTAAGCTAATTGTTTATGTGTGTTTCTTTGTGTGTTATTATTATATGTAGACATTATTAAGTGTTCCTTGCTATTTGTAGTAATATGGCTTATATGTCTAGTCTCTTGTGCCTTGCTTGGTATTTGTTAGTATCTAGTTCTTCCTAATTAGGATGTATGCTAGATTAATTGCATTTTGGTTGCAACATTATTTGTGCATTGCATATAGGATCAACATCTCTAGGTTTATATATCTTATATAAACATCATGTACACCTCGTTATATTTATTAACACTCTTAGGCTTGAAAGCTTTGGGATCTTATCAAATCTATTGATTTGGGTCGTCTTACTCGATCATTGTGTTATTAGTTCAAGTAGATTAATGTCTCACTATAAAACATGAAACACCCTTTGAAAATCTTAGCTATTTTCTCTTAAAAGAGTGTTTGTGGGAATCAAGAAAGATTTCGATTAAATATCAATGCATTATTCAAACTATGATTGGTATCATTATCGAATCTAATTGACATGTTTTTTAGTGTAGACATGAATGTGGTTTATTAATAATATACATCGGATCATAACTCACACCTGTGTTGATGGTGTTATATTGAATCTACTTGTTCAAATTGTTAGACATATTTTGTTTAATAATTACTTATAATGCATAATAGAGTCGGTTTGATAACTTGGATGTTTCATCCGAAATACTCAAGTAATTTACATTGCTATGCAATTTATAAATGTGTCATTTCCGAAAGACCAATCAAGAGTGTTCCTTTGGTTTGTGTAAACTTTGTTTATACACTTCAATGTTATTGGCCTCAAGTTCTATTAAGGTAATTAACCTTAACTAGACTTGTTTGACAAGATATGCAATGGTGCATTCTTTACCCTCATTAGGTCATGCATTGTGTCGCCATGCAAGTTTCATCCTTGCTAAACTTTATTAGGCAAATGCTGGAATAACATTTTGTCTAACTTGAGAATGACTACTAGAGAATTTATGCACTAGGATCTTAATTTGACCTAACGGTTGAATTACTTCCATGTGGGAAGTTGAGTTGGTGTATAACTCATAAAAATGGTCATGTTTAGCCTTAATTGAGCACCTATAGTGATAGTCTCATACTCATTCTCTAAATTGGCTAAATGGCTCTTCCTATGACTAATGATAGTTTACTTTGATGAACTTTTTATGTCATTAGGAGTCTTTTTCTTTTGTAGTCATTAGGTTTTTCTTAGCTTTCCTCTTACGTGATAATTGAACCTATGTGTCTTTCCTTTGTGTGTGTTCTAGTTTTTATTGCTCTTAAGCATGACTTTATGATAAGTTAGACTAGAATATTAGGATTTGCTGAATTGGAAAATCTTCCTTCACCACCTAAACCTAGCCTCTGTAGGCGGTTCTTTAAATAGACCGCGGCTCCATATCAATATGGAACCGCCGGTAGAGATAAAGAACCGCGGGCAGAAGCTCTCAAATTTGGGTTTTCTGAAACTTCCCAATTGTTCCAACACCCTTTGGAATCTTTGTTTCAAACCTTTGATCACTCCCAAAATATCTTGGGCTTTCCCTTTTTAACCCCTTACTAGTTTGAATCATCCCCTCACCCTTTTAAACCCTCCTTGTTAGCATTGTTCTTCACACCTCAAACCATTCATCCTTACCCCTTAAACCACCCATTACTACCATGGTTTCTACAAGAACCTTCAATTCATCCAAAACCTCCTCTTCAAAGAGGAACCTCAAAATTAAGATTAAGTAACCCAAACTTAACTCTTCACCCTTTCACACACCCAAGAATGAGATTGTTCCAATTCCCATCTCTTCATCACCCTCACCACCTCTTGCTCCATACAAGACTACCTCAACCCATGGTACCAACCATTCTCATGGTTCTACCTCCTCTTCATTCCAATCTAGAATGAATGAGCTAACCTCACCCTTCACTCCAAGTACTCTCTTGGATGTGACTACCCAACCTCAACCCATCCAAAGCATTCCTATTGTGAATGACTTTGTTGAACCCTTGGTGACTTCACCTTTCACCCCACCAAATTCCGCCACCACCCTTGTCTTTCATTTAAGCATGTGGATTGCTTATTGCTAAGACATCTAATTTAAGCAAATCTTAGGATTCTAGTGTAACTAAGATTAAAATTATGCTTAAGTTTTAGGCTTGTTTTTTTTATACATCTTTGTATGATCTTTATTCTCTTGTATTTACTTTCATGTTTTTCAACATGATTTTTCTTTGAGTCTTGGATCTTGTTGTTATTATGTTTTTTCTTTTCTCTTATTTTGAGTCCTTTTCTTAAACTAATAAGAATTAGGAATCTTCTTGGAGATTTACATTACATGTAGCTTGATTTGTGATATCTAGATAGATGACTTGCTTGTATGCTACTTGCTTATATATCTTCTTGCTTATCCGTATGTTATATGCTTAATTGATTAGTTAATGAATGCATGCTTATTATAAAGGTTTTGTCTTTGTCAAGCAATTCCGATATAATATCTCTTAGATGTGTCTAACTCATGCATGTCCTTAAATGCTACGTGCTAACATGTTTTACTTAGTCTTCTCTTTTTAAGTAATCTTGTTTCTTGCATGCCATATGTGTTAATTGCGCACATTCTCTACATTGGTTTATTGTAGACCTCATAAGGCATTGCATGATTTATCCTATGTGCTTACTTGATTATGTGTTAGATTTTGTGCTAACTCTTCATGTCTTCTTGAGCTTCTTTTGAGTTTCTTCTCTCATATTCTTTTGAGATTTCACTATCACCTTCTAAGGTATAGTATTCATGAATCAATTTGTGAAGTTATCATTAACTTCTTTGTTGAGTCTCTCTCAATTCATTTTAATCATGCTCTTCTAAGTCGAGTCTCTTTCTTCTAGTCTTTCTAAACTAAGTTGAGTCGAGCCTTACCCTTTCCTCATCATGTAATTGTTCTTTGAACATCCATAATGATTGAGAAGAGCTACGAAACTTTGAGCATGTAGTTTATCGTATGCTAAACACCATTTGGTGTCGACATTCATACGCATTTTTGCCTATAATGTCCTATATCCCTTTTTTTTAAGCGTCGATTTATCCGCTTTTGGTTTTCCTTTATTTTTTTGGTCAAAAATGTCTCTAGGTTGAGATATTTTTGTTCCTCTTTTTGAGAGTTGATTGCGGTTAAAATTTACAATTGGTATGGGTGATTCCATCAATTCTAAGTTTTTAACCCCTTGAGATGATATCTTCAAATTCTTGGATGTTTCTTTTCTACCTCTACTCCAACAATTTTGAATTGATTTCCTCAAAATCCTCTCCTTGTTTTTTTGAGAGTTGAGAGTTAAATCTTGGATTTTCTTGGGTGATTCCAAAAATTCTAAGCTTTTTACCCTTAGACATATTATCATTACAATTTGTATGGATGTTTCTTTTCTATCTCTATTCCAACAATTGTGAATTGATCTTGTCACGATCCTCTCCTATATTTATTTATTTTTTGGTTAATAGCATCGCGTGCACACTTCTTTCTTCAATGCTTGTCATTGTTTGTGCAAACGACTTGTTTATCATCCTCTTTTATATATGCTCTTGTCTACTAACCTTGTTTTGTAGGACACTTCTAACCTATTTTTGTAGCTCGTCACTATTCTTGCTTTGTTGGTGTCTCAAGCAAGGGGGAGCTCATATCAAGGGGGAGCATTTGAAAGAGTTCAAGTCATTACATTGCGATCATTCATCGAATATCTTGCTAGTAATGAATTTTGGAATCTTGAAGATAATCATTTTATTATGCATGGAGTTAGTTAACCTATGGTGATTGAAGACTTCACTAGGATGACGCAAGCTCAATATTCTTGGATGATGGGTTTATAGTTTGGATTCTCGCCTCTCAACCGACGACCACTAGTGATGATCTACCTTTTGGATGCAAGATCGTGTGACGTTAATTCTTCTCCTCTTCAAAGGACGTGCTATCGATGTCTACCACTTTGGACGTGTGCTCTCTCGACATTGATTCTTCTCTTCTTCAAGACGTTGACTACCTTTTTGATTCGACAAAAGGGGGAGAAGTAAGTGTAAACGAGTAACTTATGCATTTTAATATGTGTTGCGGTTTACTTGTTTGTCATCATCAAAAAGGGGGAGATTGTTAGTGCAAACATTACGATGCTTTGTCGATATAATCTCTTTGTGTTTTGTTGATGACAAACGTATAATTCGCAATACATTATGTAAAATGTTAAGGTACTCGTAATCACTCAAGAATACATTTGTATACTTCTCTCGACACCTCCAAGACCGCATTCGGCATGAATCACTCAAGGTATGTACAAACATATCATTAACCTAACTAAGTGATCAAGGATTAATATTTTCTTAAAACTCACATTTTAATCAAATGTGACAAAAGATTTTAATTAACTTTATTTTTAAGAAAATGTTTTATTAAAAAGAAAATGGAAATTTGAATTTGGCATATTCCATATGCCAAAGGAATATCATTTGAAGGTATAAACTACCCCAGATGGCATATCCCCACTAAAGGACAAATTTGCACGGACTCCGACGCGGAGGTTCCTTAAAGGAACCCGCGGTTCCTTATTGATAAGGTACCGCGGGTAGAGATAAGGAACCACGGGTGTTTTTGACCGTTGCAATGTTGTCCTATAAATAGTGGATCATTTCCAGGTTTTCTTTCAACCCTTTTTGCATAGTTTCTTTCAAAATCCATCTTAGATCCTTGATTAGTTAGTTTTGATTAATCTTGTTTAAGATGTGATTCAATCTTCAATCTCCTCATCCTCTAAAGTGCAAAGAGAAGAACACTATCATTACCATGATGTGTTGGGTTCACTACATGATGAAGATCTTTCCTTCTATAGATCTAAGTTATGTTTTTAGTCTTCCTACTATGTATATGTAGAAGATCCAAGTGTTGGGTACACTTGGATGTGTTTGTAAGGGTAGAATATCCAAGTGATGGGTATCCTTGGATTAGGTGTTAGTTGTGTAGATCCAAGTCTTGTTAGTACTTGGATATAGTGTTATAGTTATAGATCTAAGTGTTGTGTGCTTAGATCTATATGGTTTATGTGTTTAGGCTATAAAACACAAGGTTTGTTATGTTGGGCCATAAAACATAACTAGTGGGTAGATTAGGTTGTGTCTTGGTAGTTCTCACTAAACTATAAAGTGATGTGGTTGTGTCTTGTGAGTTCTCACTTAACTTGAAAGTGATTAGTAGTTGTGTTGTGTGAAGTTCTCACTTAGCTTCAAAGTGAAGAGTCGTGAAGATTGGTTCTAGCTTTCGATTAGAACTCGACATCTAGCCTTGTGTCGTTAAATGGTGAAGTGGGCGACGTTGTGTAGATTGGTCCTACCTAAGATTAGGACTCGACTTTTAGCTTAGAGTCGGAAATTGGATAGGCAACGTTGTGTATGGTTTCTCCACCTTAAGGAGTTTGTTGACTACTGAAGTAACTCTCGAGTAAGGTGTACTCGAGGAGTGGAGTAGGGCGAAGATGAGCTTCGTGACCGAACCACTATAAATCATCGTGTCGTACTTTCCTTTACATTTATGTCTTTACCTTTGTAGATGTATTTATAGTTACATATTTGTGTTGTGTGTTGTATGCATCTGATAATCTAAACATCTAAGTTGCGGAAAAGCTATGGCTTAGTACGTGTGTGCTTCGTGTTTAGATTATGGTCAAGTGTACATCACTTAGTCTAAACATCCTAGTTGCGGAAAAGCTTATGCTTAGTACGTGTGTGCTTAGTGTTTAGACTATTGCTTGATGTACTCTTGATTTGATGTGTTTGTGTGTTTACTTACTTGTAGTATTTATCTTTCAATCAAACACATCTCATATCTAGTCAAGCTTGATCAAGAATTTGATACAAAGGATTGTCAAAGTTTAAACATGTAATAAACAGTTTCGTCCACTGTCGACGGTTCCCTAAATGGACCGGCGGTTCTTTATTGATAAGGAACCGCGGGTACACATAAGGAACCGCGCACAGTGGATAAAGGTGAAATGTTTTAAAAACTAACTAGAAACTATTCAACCCCCTCCCCCCTTCTAGTTTCTACAGAAGTGATCTACATGAGGCAGCCACCGGGATTAGAACAAGGTAACAAGGTATGTTTGTTAAAGAAATCTCTTTATTGTTTGAAGCAGTCACCTAGGAAATGGTACAAGAGGTTCGATGAGTATATGCTAAGCAACGGGTTTAAGCATAGCAGTTACGACAGCTGCGTATATTTCAGGATTTATGCACCAGGGGAGTATATCTATCTATTGTTATATGTAGACGATATGCTGATTGCTTGTAAAAGCAAGGCTGAGATCGCGGCTACCAAGTCTTTGCTTAAACGGGAGTTCAACATGAAAGAGCTCGGGGAAGCATAGAAGATTCTTGGTATGGAGATCTTCAGGGATCGGAGTCGCAAGATTCTGAGGGTGTCACAATCCGGGTACATTTCTAAAGTTTTAAAAAGGTTTAGAATGGACAATGGGAAGTCGGTTCAGACACCATTAGGTGGGCACTTCAAGCTGTCATTGAAGGATTGCCCGGTTAGAGATTGTGATGTTGAAAGAATGAGTAGGGTGCCGTATGAAAATGCGGTTGGGAGCTTGATGTACTTGATGGTATGCACGAGGCCAGACATAGCGTATGCAGTAAGTGTAGTTAGCAGATATTTGGCGAATCCGGGTAAACTCCATTGGAAAGCAGTGAAGTGGATTATGAAATATTTGCAGGGCACTGTAAACGTTGGTTTGGTGTATGGGACAAATCATGGCAACCATGTGGACGTAACAAGTTTTGTTGATTCAGACTACGCTAAAGATCCGGATAAAGGTAGGTCTCTCACTGGTTACGCATTTTTAGTGCAAGGATGTGTTGTAAGCTGGAAGGCAACGCTACAACACGTAGTGGCTCTTTCAACTACAGAGGCAGAGTATATGTCCTTTACGGAGGCTGTGAAGGAAGCTATTTGGCTAAGGGGACTCTTGGAAGAGTTGGGCGTGAAGCTCAACACTGTTGCAGTTAATTGTGATAATCAGGGCGCGATTCACTTATCGCGGAATCATGTTTTTCATGAAAGGACTAAGCACATAAATGTGCGCTATCACTTTATAAGAGAAGTCTTGGAAGCAAAGACGGTTGAAGTTCTGAAGGTGGGCACTGAACACAATGCTACGGATGCCTTGACGAAGGTGGTACCTGGACGCAAGTTACAACACTGCTTGAAGTTGCTGAGTGTTGGGATAGGCTAATATAAAGTCTAAGGTGGAAATTGTTATGTTTAGTCTTTATTTTACCTAATTCGTATCTAGGGGTCAAGAATCGAGTAAGCCTATACTAGCTAAGAATAAAGGTCGGTTGGCATTGTCTAAGCCCACCCCGACCGGGAGTCATTGTATGTGTCGGTTCCCCCTCATCTCTATAAAAGGAGGTGAGGGGGAACAAACCAACTACACATTCTTTCAATAACTAATCGGAGATTCGATTAGGGATATTACCTTGTGGGGCGTCGCTTTTCTTTTCTGTCGATTGCTGTGTGTGTGTGTTCTTCGATCGATATTCCACATCTAGATAACCAGGATTGTAGGGATTAAACCCTACAATAATCTTCTAAAAATAAATCGGAAACTTTTCGGCACTATATTTAGTTTACCCATTCTACAAACAATGCTTAACTCACGTTAACCAAATCCGACTACTCGCTGCTTTAAAATACTCGACGCAACACATTTACTAAAATAACATTTGCACATAACAATTTACAACTTAAATGCTTTTAATAAAATATATTAAAACACTTTTTCGAACCATTTTAAAAATTTGACAATAAAACAATGACTCTTTTAACTTGACAATGAAATGTGTGTCAAATCCCACATGACATATCAACTTTTGACAATGAAACTGTCGGCTACAACAAAGCTCGACATATGTGTCAGATTAAGATAAAAGCAAAACTCCATTTTTATTCTCTCTCAGCAATTATACTGTGTATATATATGTTACTCATTCTCTCTCTCGGATGTAAACAAACACAACAAGGAAACCCATTTTTGCTCTCATGCTCTCGGTAAACAGTAGTAAAAACAACAGTAGAAGAAACCAACATAAGAAAATCATTTTTGTCTGACTCGGCGACTCATGTTCACAGTCCTTGTAAACCTCGCCACAAAACCCTCGACATTATCTCGTCAATCTCGCAAGCTTTCAATAATCTCTCACAACTCTCATGTCTCGCAACCCCTCGCAAACTCTCATTAAAACTCGCAACAAAAGCTTACATCAAACTCACAAAACTCTCGCAGGACATAAGCTCACTATGTCCAACTCTCGTCTCACGTTGGCTTATTACTTTTGAGACTCAAAAACAGGTTTCGATCGTACCCATATAGCTCATGTAACACCCCATTTTGATAATGGAATGTCACGCGTAATCATGGCGCGTCATCAAAGCATACAAGGAAAAATGTCTAAACATTACATGACCATAAAAGGAAAATACCGGAATCAAACATCGGTAGTCCAAAAGTAAAGCTCATCACACACAAACATAAGTACTGAAAAGGAAATGACTAAACAATGTCCATAGCAAGAGTATCAAAGTAAAGACAATGCATAAAGTAAAGAAAGGCTAGAAAGCTTCCAGTCCATATGCACGTACGCTTAAAGTCTACGAGCGTCCCTGAGTACCTGCCGTTTTGGGAACATAGAAAAGGAAAACGGCTGAGCAATACGCTCAGTGCACGGATGTACAATAAAGCATGAATAGGATAAGCATATAACATATAACAACGGAAGAAACTAAGTCCCGAGTAACCTGGTTAAGTCTTGGTAAAACTGGTTTTATAGTTTGAAAAGCCTTATGTTTATCTTATAAAAACTGCTTAGCATGTTCTACCATTAGCCAATATAGGTCATGAAAATCCACCGTGCATGAATACTTGGAGGGGTGACCTCATCATGCAAATTAGAGGGGCTGCCTCTAATTTGATATACTGGTTTGGGTAGGAGGTATCAGCTCCTTGTGAAGGATGCAAGGCACACACCACATTCACACTGAGTAATCTGCTGAAAACATGTAACTAGGATGCACCCATACGCCCCACATGATAAATATAAAAATATGGCCAAAAGCTGAAGGGACGCCACGAGCAATCACTCCGCCGTGGTGAAGTCATAACATCAGTGCCTCTAATGTTATGGTTATGGTACCTCCATAACTAGGTGATATTGGTCATGCATGTATATGGCTATAGGTATTCTAAATTAAACATAAGCAAGTCAAACATATTAACTTATACTACGGGAAAACATTTGGCTGCATACGGGGAATCCTAATAAGGAAAGAATGTCCATACTGAAAGGACGGGAATCCGTACCTTATGTCCAGTGAACGAAGAAGACGAACTGAGAGGAATCCTACTTCCGTATCACTAATGCTACATGAATACATACATGAATAAGTATCTGACTACTAAATACGTAACGGGTTTTATATCATGTCTTAGCTTATTTTATAAGTTCATATCATGTTTCACTGTTTTAAGCCTTAAACTACGTTTATCTTATATTTTGCCTATTCTGATTAAGTATTTCTGGTATTTCATGTATTATTATACTTACTGTGTAAGAATAAGTAACTTTCCAAAAAAGCAGGTTTCCTAAAATAGAAAGTTTCCAAAAATAGAAAGTCACCAAAAATAGAAAGTTACCAAAAATAGAAAGTTTCCAAAAATAGAAAGTTTCCAAAAATAGAAAGTTTACAAAAATAGAAAGTTTCCAAAAATAGAATTACTGCTTAAAAAAGATAAGTTTCTAAAATTAGAAAGTTTCCATAAATAGATTAGCTGCCTTAATTAAATAAGTTTCCATAAATAGATTAGCTGCCTGAATTAAATAAGTTTCTAAAAATAGAAAGTTTCCATAAAAAGATTAGCTGCCATAATTAAATAAGTTTCTAAAAATAGAAAGTTTCCATAATTAGATATAAGCTGGTTAAATAAGCTAAGTATATAAGCCTAATTGTTTTTTTGATTATAATGTATAGTTTATTAATTATTTCATGTAATTTAAATAAACTATAGGTTAAAAGTATTTAATTAAAATATATCATGTTTTAATTAAATAAGGTTAAATACTTAGGTTAAAACATGTATTATTATTTATTAATAATATAACCTAAGTCATGCAAATTAATTAATTATAACAATGGTTTTTAAATAATTAATTAATTATAAGTCTAGAAAATATAAAATACTTAGGTTAATAATTTCATGATTTTAATAATTAATATAACCTAAGTCATGTTTATTAAATTAATCATGTCATATTTTTTAATTTAATTTAACATATGATTATAAAAAAATAATCTTAACATAAACCGTGAACCGGATCTTGACTAGAAATCATGAACCGGACATGAAATTGAAACCATACCCCGAACCACTTCGGGGTTCCCCTTGTCTTGCTGCTGCCGTGGGACCCACACCACTCAACCGGGACCATATGGTCTCGGTGGTGGTTTAGTATCCAAATCGAGACCCCCTTGGGGTTCGGTTTAGGCGCCAGCCAAAACAAACACCCCTAAAAACAACCTTTTGATTTATCCAAAAACCATTTACATGTTTGATCTATGTTTTTAATTAGGTTTTTAAAAACATCATGTTCTTAATTAATTTATTAGATCAAATCAAAAAGAAAAGGATTAAAAGAATATACCGAATGCGTGGATCTAAACAAGGATGAACAAACACGAACACTTGCACCAAAAACCAAGATCAAAATCAAACAAACACCCTCCTTGGTGTGTTTGTATTCGGCGGCCAAAAAAAGAAAAGAGGAGAAGGAGAAAAACTTTTTTAGGTTTTTGTTTAATCTTCTGTAAAGTGAAAAATGATTAGTAAAATTTTACCATAACCCCTCTTAGTGAATTTTGAGATGGGCTTGGCCCATCTCCTTATTGTTGTCGCGGGTAGGGGCCCCACATGGGGTACCCGTACCGTTTTCCGTGTCTCGCTGTTTAATTATTCGTTCGTGTTTATTTGTGTTCGCGTTTTGTGTGTTCTCGTTAAATAATTACCGTGACCTAATATATTTATTTACGCTCGTAATAAATATATATATATATATACGTAATTAATAATAGTTCGTGATTTAATTACGTTCATGATTCCATGATCGCATGTTCGTGATTAATTATTGTCAAATAATTATTGCGTGTTCGTGCGTAGTAAATATTTATCGTGTTCTAACACGTACGTAATACGTAAAATCCTAACACATAATCGTAATCATGCTATAATTGGAAAGTTTTAATCTAGTACGTACGATCTTAAGGGTACTATTCATGATAAAAGCATGCGGGTTTTACAACTCTTCCCCCATAAAAAGAATAATTCGTCCACGAATTATAGATAAAGTAAACTGAAAAAGAAGAACATACCCGAATTCAATATATGAAATGAGGGTAAGAAGCCCAGATAGACTCCTCTGTTTCCCAAGTGGCTTCCCGCTCGGTATGATCCCTCCAAAGAATTTTGACGAATGGAATCGTCTTCCTTCTCATGAATCGTTCTTGTCTGTCAAGGACTCGTTCGGGTTCTTCTATAAAAGTGAGATCTTCACGTATCTATTCCAGTGGATACTGAACCATGTGAAGGGGGTGATACTGGTACCCTCTGAGTAAGGACACATGAAACACATTGTGTACATGTGAAAGCTGTGGAGGTAACGCCAACCGGTAAGATACTTCACTGACTCGTTCAATGATATCAAACGGTCCGATGAAACGAGGAGTGAGCTTCCCTTTAATCCCGAAGCGTCTAACACCACGTGCCGGCGAAACCTTAAGGAAGACGTGATCTCCTACGTTAAAATGTATGTCCCTACGATGCTTATCGGCGTAACTCTTCTGACGTGACCGTGCTTCTTGAAGTTTCTGCTTAGCTACTGCGATCTTTTCATTGGTCAATTCTATGATTTCTGGTCCTTCAAGTGTTCGCTCGCCAACCTGATCCCAGCAGATTGGGGCGCGACACTTCCTGCCATACAACATCTCGAAAGGAGCACACTTGATACTTGCGTGCCAACTATTGTTGTATGCAACTCCACGAAACAAATGTAATCGTCCCAATCACCCGTCCATTCCAACGCACATGACCTCAACATATCTTCCAATGTCTGAATAGTTCGTTCCGACTGTCCGTCCGTTTAAGGATGAAAAGCCGTGCTAAGCTTAAGTTGTGTACCCCAAGCTTTCTACAGACTCTTCCAAAATCGCGAAGTGAAACGAGGATCTCTGTCTGAGACGATGCTGGATGGTGCACCGTGGAGTCTCATGATCTCTCTTCTATACGTATCGGCGAGTTTACTTACCGGATCTTCCTTGCGGATCGGTAAGAAATGAGCTGATTTGGTAAGTCGATCTACGATAACCCAAATTGCATCGTGCTTCCTCTTGGTAGGCGGAAGACCAGTAACAAAATCCATGGTGATTTTGTCCCACTTCCACTCTGGAATATCTAACGGTTGAAGGAGACCTCTAGATCGCTGATGCTCGATCTTAACCTGCTGGCAGGTAAGACATTTGGAGACGTAAGTGGCCACATCCTGTTTCATACCACTCCACCAAAAGTACTGCTTGATGTCATGGTACATCTTAGTCGAACCAGGATGTATAGAGAATGAGGAGCTATGAGCTTCAGCTAACAAGGCTTCCCGGAGTTCTGGGTCATCAGGAACACAAAGTCTCGTGCCCTGCCATACGATACCATCTGCATCTACTCTGAATTCCGTCTGTTTCTCCAAATTCTGTACTATCGCCCAGATTTCTCCATCATCTTTTTGAGCTTCCTTGATCTTAGAGAGTAACTCGGGTTCTACTCTAAGATTAGCCCAGTAACCGTGCTGTCCACGTACCATGATCTCGATGTCTAGTCGCTCCAAGTCTCTTATGATTTCCTCTTCGATTTTAATGTCGTTGATCATTCCGGACTTCCTGCTAAGAGCATCTGCTACTACATTAGCTTTTTCGGGATGATACTGTAGATTAATGTCATAATCCTTCAACAGCTCTAACCATCTCGTCTGCCTCATGTTCAATTCACGTTGAGTGAAGATATACTTCAAGCTCTTGTGGTCCGTGAAAATTTCACATGATTCTCCATATAGGTAGTGCCTCCATATCTTCAATGCAAACACGACTGCATCAAGTTCCAAGTCATGCGTGAGGTAATTTTCTTCATAAGGCTTAAGCTGCCGTGAAGCGTACGCGATCACTTTCCCATGTTGCATGAGAACACAGCCAAGTCCCTTCCCCGATGCATCACTGTAGATCTGACATCCACCCGTACCAGATGGGAGAGTAAGAATAGGTGTAGATACTAGCTTCTGCTTCAGGTCTTCAAAGCTCTTCTCTCGTTCTTTAGTCCAGATGAATTTCTCCCCTTTCTGCATCAGTTTGGTCAATGGTAGTGCTAAGCGGGAAAATTTCTCCATGAACCTACGGTAATAGCCAGCTAAGCCTAAGAAACTATGGACTTCCATCGCTGAATCGACCTCGGCCACTTAGTAATGGCCTCAACCTTCGCTGGATCCATAGTGATTCCTTCTGCTGATACAATGTGACCTAAGAATGCCACCTTGTCTAACCAGAACTCACACTTGGAGAATTTAGCATACAGCTGCTTCTGGCGAAGAATCTGTAGTACTGTACGAAGATGGTCATCGTGTTCTTTCTTGGACTTTGAGAAAATCAGGATGTCATCGATGAAGACAATGACGAACTTGTCCAGAAATTCATGGAAGATTTTGTTCATCAAGTCCATGAACACTGCTGGAGCATTTGTCAGGCCGAATGGCATAACTACAAACTCGTAGTGGCCATAGCGGGTACGAAAAGCAGTCTTGGCGATATCCTGCTCCTTAACCCGTAGCTGATGGTAGCCTGACCTAAGATCAATCTTGGAGAAGTGTTTGGCCCCTTGGAGTTGGTCAAACAGATCATCTATACGTGGCAGTGGATACCTATTCCGGATAGTAATCTTGTTGAGCTCGCGATAGTCTATGCAAAGACGCATACTGTCGTCCTTCTTCTTAACAAACAAGACCGGTGTGCCCTATGGAGATGCGCTCGGTCGAATGAACCCTCGTTCAATAAGTTCTTGCAGTTGATCCTTCAGCTCCTTCAACTCTATGGGAGCCATGCGATAAGGAGCCTTGGAGTTTGGTTCAGCTACTGGAATAAGCTCGATACTGAATTCCACTTCTTGTGCAGGTGGTATGTCTGGAAGTTCTGCTGGAAAAACATCTTGGAATTCCGACACTATAGGTTGATCCTGAATTGATGGAGATTCAGCATCCATGTCGTGAACCGTAGCTAGATAACCCTCGCAGCCATGTGACAGTAGTGCACGCGCTTGCAGGGTAGATATGATTTGTACAGACTGTCCGGGTACGAACCCGTTATGAATGTACTCTGGTGCATTAATATCACCGAAGATAACTCGATATGAATGGCAGTCTATGGTAGCATGATGCTTGGATAGCCAATCCATGCCCAAAATCATGTCGAAGTCATTCATGTCCAGCGGAAGTGCGTCAACAGGTCGAACCTTATCGTCAAATTCTAGGGGAAGACTCTTGTATACATGGGTGATTAATACAGATTCCCTCAATGGCGTGGAAATAGCAAGCCTATTTTCTAGTGGCATGGGGAGAATCCTAATGTTCTTAGCATAAGCAGTAGAAATAACCGAGTGAGTAGCACCCGTATCGAAAAGAACACATGCAACTTGACCATACATATACAAGATTCCAGTGATGGTACCTGTAGACTTGTTGGCCCTGTCTCGAGATGTCGTGTAGACACGCCCAGTGGTAGGAGGCGGCTTGGAATCAGCATGTCCCGATGTACCCTCCATCTCGCCCTTACGGCAATCCTTCAGGATATGGCCAGGAAGACCACACTTGAAGCATGCGTCAGTGTTACGGCGACATGGCCCTGGGTGCCTACGGTGGCAAGTAGAGCAAAGAGGATGAGTAAATCCTCCAGCAGGTGCTCTGGCTGGCTGGGAACCTGATAAAACATTTTACATAAGACATGATAATAGGGTACAAAGGACAATGTAGAACGGTCGTTAGTCTGACCATTTCCCTTGGGCTGATGAGGCTGCTGTTGAGTAGTCGGCTGAGACCGGTCCCCAGTTTTCTGCCTGGAAGATACATTTAAAGAGATGAATAATCCATATATGGAAAGAATACGGATAGATCACCGCTTGAATACGAATTTTTACCTCTTGTCGGGTCTCTCAGCTTCCCCGAACTCATCTCTCTCCTGTAGCATCTCCAGCTTACGTGCTGCATCGGCCACTTGTGTTACAGTGTTGAACGTAGCACACACCAGATTGTTTGTGACCTATGTGCGAAGAGCCCACCTAAAGTGGTGTGCCTGCTCATCAGGAGTACCTGCTGCCGCACCAAGGAAACCAGCTAAGCGAACAAAGCGCTGCATAAACTCGTTGCTATTCTCCCCAGCTCTCTGTCGGATCCCATGGTACTCTCTCTTGAGCTTGTCTTGCTCAGCCTTGGGAAAGAACTGCTCCATCACCCTGTCCTTGAACTGAGCCCAAGTCAAACCAACAACCCACTCGTCACCACCCTCAGACTGCATCAACGCTAACCACTAATTTAGCACATCGCCTTCGAACCGATAGCATGCCAACCTCGCCTTTTATGCGGGGTCACAACCCATAGCATTGATAATCTTCTTGATGTGAGCCAACCAGCTTTCAGCATCACTGGGGCTATCTGTTTTCTCAAAAGCTCGAGGACGGAGCTTGTTGAATCTCTCCAGCCATATTGCTAATGTCACTGGAGGAGGAGGAGGAGGTGCCTGATTATGCTACTGGTAATTGGCAGCTTGAACTTCAGCACTGATGTCGTTCCTCAGTTGAGGAAGCAAAGCTTGCATTGCAGCTTGGATTGCAGCATTGAGCTGTTCCTGTTCGCGTGTGAGAACCATCTGATAGTATAACATAAAACATATGATTAAACAGATCAAAACATAAAATATATATACATGAAAAAAAATTTATACCAAAATTTCAAGAGAAAAATTTTATGCAAGAAAAATTTGTGTATGAATGCATGATGCAGTTTTATGAAAACTTTTGTATGCTCGAGAGTGAACGCCTATGGTCAGTTCACCCAAAACAAAAGACATGGCGAGGGGATGCCTATGGGTCGGTCCCAAATTTAAAAGTTTCGATAAAATACATGCGACTAAATAGGGCCAGTCATGTACCAACCATTACTTAGTCATAAACCTGCGACAATGACATATATATGTATGCATAAAAATGATGAATGCATAAAAAACGATTGTCAGTTCTAGGAAGACCGTAGTAACTACCCACTAATCACAGGTCATATTTTGAGAGCCTACAGGTCGAAGCCTTGGCTCTGATACCATAATTGTAACACCCGATTTTGATAATGGAATGTCACGCTAATTATGGCGTGTCATCAAAGTATACAAGGAAAAATGTCTAAACATTACATGACCATAAAAGGAAAATACCGGAGTCGAACATCGGTAGTCCAAAAGTAGAGCTCATCACTCACAAACATAAGTGCTAAAAAGGAAAGAACTAAACAATGTCCATAGCAAGAGTATCAAAGTAAAGACAATGCATAAAGTAAAGAAAGGCTAGAAAGCTTCCAGTCCATATGCACGTACGCTTAAAGTCTACGAGTGTCCCTGAGTACCTGCCGTTTTGGGAACATAGAAAAGGAAAACGGCTGAGCAATACGCTCAGTGCACGGATGTACAATAAAGCATGAATAGGATAAGCATATAACATATAACAGCGGAAGAAACTAAGTCCCGAGTAACCTGGTTAAGTCTTGGTAAAACTGGTTTTATAGTTTGAAAAGCCTTATGTTTATCTTATAAAAACTGTTTAGCATGTTCTACCATTAGCCAATATAGGTCATGAGAATCCACCGTGCATGAATACTTGGAGGGGTGACCTCATCATGCAAATTAGAGGGGCTGCCTCTAATTTAATATACTGGTTTGGGTAGGAGGGATCAGCTCCTTGTGAAGGATGCAAGGCACACACCACATTCACACTGAGTAATCTGCTGAAAACATGTAACTAGGATGCACCCATACGCCCCACATGATAAATATAAAAATATGGCCAAAAGCTGAAGGGACGCCACGAGCAATCACTCCGCCGTGGTGAAGTCATAACATCAGTGCCTCTAATGTTATGGTTATGGTACCTCCATAACTAGGTGAAACTGGTCATGCATGTATATGGCTATAGGTATTCTAAATTAAACATAAGCAAGTCAAACATATAAACTTATACTACGGGAAAACATTTGGCTGCATACAGGGAATCCTAATAAGGAAAGAATGTCCATACTGAAAGGACGAGAATCCGTACCTTATGTCCAGTGAACGAAGAACACGAACTGAGAGGAATCCTACTTCCGTATCACTAATGCTACATGAATACATACATGAATAAGTATCTGACTACTAAATACGTAACGGGTTTTATATCATGTCTTAGCTTATTTTATAAGTTCATATCATGTTTCACTGTTTTAAGCCTTAAACTACGTTTATCTTATATTCTGTATATTCTGATTAAGTATTTCTAGTATTTCATGTATTATTATACTTACTGTGTAATAATAAGTAACTTTCCAAAAATAGCAGGTTTCCTAAAAAAGAAAGTTTCCGAAAATAGAAAGTTACCAAAAATAGAAAGTTACCAAAAATAGAAAGTTTCCAAAAATAGAAAGTTTCCAAAAATAGAAAGTTTCTAAAAATAGAATTACTGCTTAAAATAGATAAATTTCTAAAATAAAAAGTTTCCATAAATAGATTAGCTGCCTTAATTAAATAAGTTTCCATAAATAGATTAGCTGCCTGAATTAAATAAGTTTCTAAAAATAGAAAGTTTCCATAAATAGATTAGCTACCTTAATTAAATAAGTTTCTAAAAATAGAAAGTTTCCATAATTAGATATAAGCTGGTTAAATAAGCTAAGTATATAAGCCTAAGTGTTTTTCTGATTATAATGTATAGTTTATTAATTATTTCATGTAATTTAAACAAACTATAGGTTAAAAGTATTTGATTAAAATATATCATGTTTTAATTAAATAAGGTTAAATACTTAGGTTAAAACATGTATTATTATTTATTAATAATATAACCTAAGTCATGCAAATTAATTAATTATAACCATGGTTTTTAAATAATTAATAAATTATAAGTCTAGAAAATATAAAATACTTAGGTTAATAATTTCATGATATTAATAATTTATATAACCTAAGTCATGTTTATTAAATTAATCATGTCATATTTATTAATTTAATTTAACATATGATTATAAAAAAATAATCTTAACATAAACCGTGAACCGGATCTTGACTAGAAACCATGAACCGGACATGAAATCGACACCATACCCCGAACCACTTCGGGGTTCCCCTTGTCTTGCTGTTGCCGTGGGACCCACACCACTCAACCGGGACCATATGGTCTCGGTGGTGGTTTAGTAGCCAAACCGAGACCCCTTTGGGGTTCGGTTTAGGCGCCGGCCAAAACAAACACCCCTAAAAACAACCTTTTGATTTATCCAAAAACCATTTACATGTTTGATCTAAGTTTTTTATTAGGTTTTTAAAAACATCATGTTCTTAATTAATTTTTTAGATCAAATCAAAAAGAAAAGGATTAAAAGAATATACTGAATGCGTGGATCTAAACAAGGATGAACAAACACGAACACTTGCACCAAAAACCAAGATCAAAATCAAACAAACACCCTCCTTGGTGTGTTTGTATTCGGCGGCCAAAAACAGAAAAGAGGAGAAGGAGAAAAACTTTTTTAGGTTTTTGTTTAATCTTTGTTAGAAATACGTTTTAACGTATATTAGAAGTATCGGTCACTCCACAATATTATTTATGTTGTAATAGCTCGTAGTTTGTGTTACTTATTAAGTTAAGTAAGAAACCGACCCATGGGCTTGTCATGGGCCGGCCCAAGTCTAAATAAGGCCTTGGATATAAAAACCCCTTTCCACCATGGAAAGGGGTTGGTTGTTGTTCATTTCTTGTTTTCACTTGAATAAAAAGACACATAGTTTCTCTCACTTTCTCTCTCTAGAAAACATCAACCCACTTCATAGATTCATAGGTTATCAAGATTCTACATTTGGTATCAGAGCAGTACCTTGTAGCAACACCTTTGGACGTTCCCATAAATCCTTTGCAACCATATACTGACTTACCATCCGACAGATATCATGTGGAAGAGCTTGGAGAATGGTTTGAAGAGCCTTTTCGTCTGCATCTGCAACAAGTTGTTGAGCTGGTGTGAGTTCTTCAAATTATCTTGGTCGAGTCACATTGTTAACCACGATGGTACCATAGTCAAGTGGACCATTTAGAATTGACTTGACCATAAGCCTCCCATAAACCGGTTTTCCCTTAAGGTAAGACATCATCCGGCCTTGCCATGCTTCAAAAACTTCTTTGATGAGCATTGGAGGGCGATTATCCGTTCCCGTAATTACAGAAATGTCCGTAAGTGATGTCATCTGAGGCATTAAAGAATTCGGATTCATTTTGTTCACTTCAAAGAAACAAAGATTATCGGTTGATCGAGCAGTGAAGTAAAGCTTGTGAATTGTGTTGAGTTTTTGTTGTAAGAAACCAAGATTAAATCCTCTAAAAAATCGTCGAAAAAACAAGTAAAATATCCCTTGATTCGGAACTTTTGTTGATTCGGAAGTTTGATTCGGAAGATTTTGACTCGGAATACCTTGATTCGGAACTTTTCGTTCGGAACTTTTGATCCGGAACTTTCCTTGATCCGGAACTTTCCCTTGATCCGGAACTTTCCCTTGATCCGGAACTTTACCTTGATCCGGAACTTTCCTTGATCCGGAACTTTTCCCTTGATCTGGAACTTTCCTTGATCCGGAACTTCCTTGATCCGGAACTTTGGTTCGGAACTTCTTGATCCGGAACTTTTCTTGATCCGGAATGGCTATTATCATGTGACGGAGATTCGTTTGAAAAGGGAGGATGACAGAGAATACAAAATCCAGTAGGGAGATTTTTCTATCATTCGCCTTGAGGATATCGAAGACATGTTGCTTATGATGACCCGGGATCAACTCACACATATTCCTCGTGAAGACATCATTGCCTTGAATACAGCACTTTGTATGTTCACACGAAGCGTTGTTATCAAGAAACGAGTTGAAGATCTTCAGTTGGGAGTTGAAAGCTACCAAAGGAAGCTTAACCTAACCCGTTCAGTGAATCAAGTTCTACCTCAACATGTAGATAGATGTCCCTATACCGGCATTTCTGTACCGAATTATGGCATTTTCTACTTGAACAGTCGAGGGTTAATGAAGTTTATGAGGGTGGGTGAGCTTTATAAGTATAGTGACGGGACTCTCATTCTCGTCAGAGGAAAATTGGAGCATCTTAACTCGGGTGGGTCTTTACCGGAGATGACTGAGGATTGGCATCAGGGTTACCGGCAAATGGCGAAGTATGTGATCAAGAAGATTGATCAAATGCTCCGTGAACGTAGATTGATGAGGAGCTTAGAAAGATTCGTTGGTGGTAGACCATATGGAGTGCACCACAAGTTACTGCAACGATCCATCTAATGGGTCGTACATTTCAGGTCCACTTTATATTGGTTTTTAATTGTGAATATATATATTTGTGAATATTGTGCTTTTGCGGCTTGATGTAGTGTTAAGGTATGATAATTTTTCAAGAATTTCTCACGAGATTCTAAATCTTTCAAAATATATCATACTAAAGCACTACAACGATCCCTTATTAATTTAAGGATGAGCATTAACATGTTCTATGGCCAAACATCGATTTCATTTTTTACCCAAAGATCGGTTAATCCATTCAATATCCCAAATATTAATGGTTAACATTTTGGATAAGGGGAGAAAATGGGATTAAGGAGATTTAAATGATACTTGGCTAAAAGATGAAAAAGACTTAACGATTATCCAACTTAATATGTGTAAAGCACGTGTTAAGGGGGAGCGTTTTTGATGAACAAAACACCTAAGGTACAAAACTTTTGATTTCAATATCACAAGTACTTTAGGTGATTTTCAATGATTTTTCATGGTGGCAATTCCTTCCCAAAACACGCTTAATTCACGACGAATGTGGTGACAAAAGGGTGGTAGGAATAGGTTTAGTCCAATGATTCATTAGAGCCGATGGAATCTTCCCAAAGACAATTCCCTAGATAGAATTAGAAGTCCTAGGAAAGATGGAGAAAGAATGTGAACGTAGCTGAGTACCGACTAATTACTGATGCTAGCACTGGAACAATCACAACAAGGTGCTAGTGATGATGTATTGGTAAGTACTGAAGGGGTTGAAGAATGAAAAAGAAATGTAAAGATAAAGGGTGTAAAGAAAGAAGCCCTCCTTACAACTTTAGGAAGAAACCAGGTCAATACATATGCTATTGAGGTCATTTTTGTTAATGATTCTCGATATTGAAGAAAGACATCATGGACCCAGTGATGCAATGCACAACCCTTCCCAGCTAACTCAAATATCTCTCAAAAGGTATTTGTTTTAATCACACGGAGATTAACACGTTATCTATTGGTTTAGTCACTCCGAATAGACTGATATTGAAAAGGTGGCACTCCTCTCCAGCCATCGCTCACGAAATCAAAACGCACTATCGAGTCTAGAGCCAAGAGATCATCAAAAGTCTCATTAGGACACTTTCCATTTATTCCTTGCTTTCTCACACACTGTGAAAAGCAAGAGATTTTTATGAGTCCTACGCAGTATTTTTGTAATATTGCCAGAACATCCGAGTAATACGCAAGTACTATAATGAAGATGGAAATCCTGCTTGAGCCAACATCAAACAAGCTCATGGTAGGTTACACGTGCGGTTCTTTTAGAACCAATCTTGTGAAAAACTGGAAAGAAACAGTGGTTTAATTCTTAATTGAACTTAAACTCGTTCCAGGCCTCTACACATTATCATATGATCTTGCCAGAACACTCAGAGTGACTCTTTATTGATCACAGTGACGAGTGGAAATCCTTCTAGTGTTAACATCAAACAGCACTTGGTAGGTGACGTGCAAGATTCTTTATGAATTGAGCTCGTGACAACTGGAAAGCAACGATGGTGAACATCTAAATTGAAATTCACTTGTTCCAGGTTTCATGAATTGACAGCTTCAAATCACAAGGATAATTTATCCAAGTGATTCACTCTTTATTTTCGCAGTCAGCTTTGGAAAGAGAACGGGTTTACCCGCGAAATCCTGTCAGGAAGTTACTTAATTGAAACTATCCATCACGGGTACGATATCTAATATCGTCCAACGGTCTTCACCGACCAGAGGTAAAATGCTACCGAATTAGAATAAAATGTCAAAGCCATTTTATTTGTGTCGTTGCTGTGTACCTGTTAAAGATGGTGGCGTTGCTGTGTACCTGTTGAAGACGGTGGCGTTGTTGTGTACCAGTTAAAGACGGTGGTGTTGCGGTGTACCTGTAGAAGTCGTTCCCACATGCTTATGTTTTTCTGCATCAAAGTTCAGCAAAAATTCAAGAAAGTACAAGATGAAATCTTCCGCTGTACCAAACTCTGAAGCTTTCGAGAATTCAACAAAAAGACATAAGTGTGTGGAACATGGAGTCACGAGGAGGCAAAATTCACAAGAAGGCAAATATCGCACGTGATTGGTCAAAAGAACAATGCTCTCAAGCCAAAGCCTAAAAGATCAAACCAACATATTCACAACAAAAAGAAAAAGAAGAAAAAACAACGAGCTAAAGAACGAAGACTTAGTATAGTATGCTAGGTTTAGAACTTTGTAACGTGGAGTGACCTCCCTTAGGGGGAGATTGTTAGAAATACGTTTTAACGTATATTAGAAGTATCGGTCACTCCACAATATTATTTATGTTGTAATAGCTCGTAGTTAGTGTTACTTATTAAGTTAAGTAAGAAACCGACCCATGGGCTTGTCATGGGCCGGCCCAAGTCCAAATAAGGCCTTGGATATAAAAACCCCTTTCCACCATGGAAAGGGGTTGGTTGTTGTTCATTTCTTGTTTTCACTTGAATAAAAAGACACATAGTTTCTCTCACTTTCTCTCTCTAGAAAACATCAACCCACTTCATAGATTCATAGGTTATCAAGATTCTACATTTGGTATCAGAGCAGTACCTTGTAGCAACACCTTTAGACGTTCCCATAAATCCTTTGCAACCGTATACTGACTTACCATCCGACAGATATCATGTGGAAGAGCTTGGAGAATGGTTTGAAGAGCCTTTTCGTCTGCATCTGCAACAAGTTGTTGAGCTGGTGTGAGTTCTTCAAATTCTCTTGGTCGAGTCACATTGTTAACCACGATGGTACCATAGTCAAGTGGACCATTTAGAATTGACTTGACCATAAGCCTCCCATAAACCGGTTTTCCCTTAAGGTAAGACATCATCCGGCCTTGCCATGCTTCAAAAACTTCTTTGATGAGCATTGGAGGGCGATTATCCGTTCCCGTAATTACGGAAATGTCCGTAAGTGATGTCATCTGAGGCATTACTGAATTCGGATTCATTTTGTTCACTTCAAAGAAACAAAGACTATCGGTTGATCGAGCAGTGAAGTAAAGCTTGTGAATTGTGTTGAGTTTTTGTTGTAAGAAACCAAGATTAAATCCTCTAAAAAATCGTCGAAAAAACAAGTAAAATATCCCTTGATTCGGAACTTTTGTTGATTCGGTAGTTTGATTCGGAAGATTTTGACTCGGAATACCTTGATTCGGAACTTTTCGTTCGGAACTTTTGATCCGGAACTTTCCTTGATCCAGAACTTTCCCTTGATCCGGAACTTTCCCTTGATCCGGAACTTTACCTTGATCCGGAACTTTCCTTGATCCGGAACTTTTCCCTTGATCCGGAACTTTCCTTGATCCGGAACTTCCTTGATCCGGAACTTTGGTTTGGAACTTCTTGATCCGGAACTTTTCTTGATCCGGAATGGCTATTATCATGTGACGGAGATTCGTTTGAAAAGGGAGGATGACAGATAATACAAAATCCAGCAGGGAGATTTTTCTATCATTCGCCTTGAGGATATGGAAGACATGTTGCTTATGATGACCCTGGATCAACTCACACATATTCCTCGTGAAGACATCATTGCCTTGAATACAGCACTTTGTATGTTCACACGAAGCGTTGTTATCAAGAAACGAGTTGAAGATCTTCAGTTGGGAGTTGAAAGCTACCAAAGGAAGCTTAACCTAACCCGTCCAGTGAATCAAGTTCTACCTCAACATGTAGATAGATGTCCCTATACCGGCATTTCTGTACCGAATTATGGCATTTTCTACTTGAACAGTCGAGGGTTAATGAAGTTTATGAGGGTGGGTGAGCTTTATAAGTATAGTGACGGGACTCTCATTCTCGTCAGAGGAAAATTGGAGCATCTTAACTCGGGTGGGTCTTTACCGGAGATGACTGAGGATTGGCATCAGGGTTACCGGCAAATGGCAAAGTATGTGATCAAGAAGATTGATCAAATGCTCCGTGAACGTAGATTGATGAGGAGCTTAGAAAGATTCGTTGGTGGTAGACCATATGGAGTGCACCACAAGTTACTGCAACGATCCATCTAATGGGTCGTACATTTCAGGTCCACTTTATATTGGTTTTTAATTGTGAATATGTATATTTGTGAATATTGTGCTTTTGCGGCTTGATGTAGTGTTAAGGTATGATAATTTTTCAAGAATTTCTCACGAGATTCTAAATCTTTCAAAATATATCATACTACAGCACTACAACGATCCCTTATTAATTTAAGGAGGAGCATTAACATGTTCTATGGCCAAACATCGATTTCATTTTTTACCCAAAGATCGGTTAATCCATTCAATATCCCAAATATTAATGGTTAACATTTTGGATAAGGGGAGAAAATGGGATTAAGGAGATTTAAATGATACTTGGCTAAAAGATGAAAAAGACTTAACGATTATCCAACTTAATATGTGTAAAGCACGTGTTAAGGGGGAGCGTTTTTGATGAACAAAACACCTAAGGTACAAAACTTTTGATTTCAATATCACAAGTACTTTAGGTGATTTTCAATGATTTTTCATGGTGGCAATTCCTTCCCAAAACACGCTTAATTCACGACGAATGTGGTGACAAAAGGGTGGTAGGAATAGGTTTAGTCCAATGATTCATCAGAGCCGATGGAATCTTCCCAAGGACAATTCCCTAGATAGAATTAGAAGTCCTAGGAAAGATGGAGAAAGAATGTGAACGTAGCTGAGTACCGACTAATTACTGATGCTAGCACTGGAACAATCACAACAAGGTGCTAGTGATGATGTATTGGTAAGTACTGAAGGGGTTGAAGAATGAAAAAGAAATGTAAAGATAAAGGGTGTAAAGAAAGAAGCCCTCCTTACAACTTTAGGCAGAAACCGGGTCAATACATATGCTATTGAGGTCATTTTTGTTAATGATTCTCGATATTGAAGAAAGACATCATGGACCCAGTGATGCAATGCACAACCCTTCCCAGCTAACTCAAATATCTCTCAAAAGGTATTTGTTTTAATCACACGGAGATTAACACGTTATCTATTGGTTTAGTCACTCTGAATAGACTGATATTGAAAAGGTGGCACTCCTCTCCAGCCATCGCTCATGAAATCAAAACGCACTATCGAGTCTAGAGCCAAGAGATCATCAAAAGTCTCATTAGGACACTTTCTATTTATTCCTTGCTTTCTCACACACTGTGAAAAGCAAGAGATTTTTATGAGTCCTACGCAGTATTTTTGTAATATTGCCAGAACATCCGAGTAATACGCAAGTACTACAATGAAGATGGAAATCCTGCTTGAGCCAACATCAAACAAGCTCATGGTAGGTTACACGTGCGGTTCTTTTAGAACCAATCTTGTGAAAAACTGGAAAGAAACAGTGGTTTAATTCTTAATTGAACTTAAACTCGTTCCAGGCCTCTACGCATTATCATATGATCTTGCCAGAACACTCAGAGTGACTCTTTATTGATCACAGTGACGAGTGGAAATCCTTCTAGTGTTAACATCAAACAGCACTTGGTAGGTGACGTGCAAGATTCTTTATGAATTGAGCTCGTGACAACTGGAAAGCAACGATGGTGAACATCTAAATTGAAATTCACTTGTTCCAGGTTTCATGAATTGACGGCTTCAAATCACAAGGATAATTTATCCAAGTGATTCACTCTTTATGTTCGCAGACAGCTTTGGATGGTCGAATAAAGAGAACGGGTTTACCCGCGAAATCCTGTCAGGAAGTTACTTAATTGAAACTATCCATCACGGGTACGATATCTAATATCGTCCAACGGTCTTCACCGACCAGAGGTAAAATGCTACCGAATTAGAATAAAATGTCAAAGCCATTTTATTCGTGTCGTTGTTGTGTACCTGTTAAAGACGGTGGCGTTGTTGTGTAACTGTTGAAGACGGTGGCGTTGTTGTGTACCAGTTAAAGACGGTGGTGTTTCGGTGTACCTGTACAAGTCGTTCCCACATGCTTATGTTTTTCTGCATCAAAGTTCAGCAAAAATTCAAGAAAGTACAAGATGAAGTCTTCCGCTGTACCAAACTCTGAAGCTTTCGAGAATTCAACAAAAAGACATAAGTGTGTGGAACATGGAGTCACGAGGAGGCAAAATTCAAAAGAAGGCAAAGATCGTACGTGATTGGTCAAAAGAACAATGCTCTCAAGCCAAAGCCTAAAAGATCAAACCAACATATTCACAACAAAAAGAAAAAGAAGAAAAAACAACGAGCTAAAGAACGAAGACTTAGTATAGTATGCTAGGTTTAGAACTTTGTAACGTGGAGTGACCTCCCTTAGGGGGAGATTGTTAGAAATACGTTTTAACGTATATTAGAAGTATCGGTCACTCCACAATATTATTTATGTTGTAATAGCTCGTAGTTAGTGTTACTTATTAAGTTAAGTAAGAAACCGACCCATGGGCTTGTCATGGGCTGGCCCAAGTCCAAATAAGGCCTTGGATATAAAAACCCCTTTCCACCATGGAAAGGGGTTGGTTGTTGTTCATTTCTTGTTTTCACTTGAATAAAAAGACACATAGTTTCTCTCACTTTCTCTCTCTAGAAAACATCAACCCACTTCATAGATTCATAGGTTATCAAGATTCTACATTTGGTATCAGAGCAGTACCTTGTAGCAACACCTTTAGACGTTCCCATAAATCCTTTGCAACCGTATACTGACTTACCATCCGACAGATATCATGTGGAAGAGCTTGGAGAATGGTTTGAAGAGCCTTTTCGTCTGCATCTGCAACAAGTTGTTGAGCTGGTGTGAGTTCTTCAAATTCTCTTGGTCGAGTCACATTGTTAACCACGATGGTACCATAGTCAAGTGGACCATTTAGAATTGACTTGACCATAAGCCTCCCATAAACCGGTTTTCCCTTAAGGTAAGACATCATCCGGCCTTGCCATGCTTCAAAAACTTCTTTGATGAGCATTGGAGGGCGATTATCCGTTCCCGTAATTACGGAAATGCCCGTAAGTGATGTCATCTGAGGCATTACTGAATTCAGATTCATTTTGTTCACTTCAAAGAAACAAAGATTATCGGTTGATCGAGTAGTGAAGTAAAGCTTGTGAATTGTGTTGAGTTTTTGTTGTAAGAAACCAAGATTAAATCCTCTAAAAAATCGTCGAAAAAACAAGTAAAATATCCCTTGATTCGGAACTTTTGTTGATTCGGAAGTTTGATTCGGAAGATTTTGACTCGGAATACCTTGATTCGGAACTTTTCGTTCGGTACTTTTGATCCGGAACTTTCCTTGATCCGGAACTTTCCCTTGATCCGGAACTTTCCCTTGATCCGGAACTTTACCTTGATCCGGAACTTTCCTTGATCCGGAACTTTTCCCTTGATCCGGAACTTTCCTTGATCCGGAACTTCCTTGATCCGGAACTTTGGTTCGAAACTTCTTGATCCAGAACTTTTCTTGATCCAGAATGGCTATTATCATGTGACGGAGATTCGTTTGAAAAGGGAGGATGACAGAGAATACAAAATCCAGCAGGGAGATTTTTCTATCATTCGCCTTGAGGATATCGAAGACATGTTGCTTATGATGACCCAGGATCAACTCACACATATTCCTCGTGAAGACATCATTGCCTTGAATACAGCACTTCGTATGTTCACACGAAGCGTTGTTATCAAGAAACGAGTTGAAGATCTTCAGTTGGGAGTTGAAAGCTACCAAAGGAAGCTTAACCTAACCCGTCCAGTGAATCAAGTTCTACCTCAACATGTAGATAGATGTCCCTATACCGGCATTTCTGTATCGAATTATGGCATTTTCTACTTGAACAGTCGAGGGTTAATGAAGTTTATGAGGGTGGGTGAGCTTTATAAGTATAGTGACGGGACTCTCATTCTCGTCAGAGGAAAATTGGAGCATCTTAACTCTGGTGGGTCTTTACCGGAGATGACTGAGGATTGGCATCAGGGTTACCGGCAAATGGCGAAGTATGTGATCAAGAAGATTGATCAAAAGCTCCGTGAACGTAGATTGATGAGGAGCTTAGAAAGATTCGTTGGTGGTAGACCATATGGAGTGCACCACAAGTTACTGCAACGATCCATCTAATGGGTCGTACATTTCAGGTCCACTTTATATTGGTTTTTAATTGTGAATATGTATATTTGTGAATATTGTGCTTTTGCGGCTTGATGTAGTGTTAAGGTATGATAATTTTCAAGAATTTCTCACAAGATTCTAAATATTTCAAAATATATCATACTAAAGCACTACAACGATCCCTTATTAATTTAAGGAGGAGCATTAACATGTTGTATGGCCAAACATCGATTTCATTTTTTACCCAAAGATCGGTTAATCCATTCAATATCCCAAATATTAATGGTTAACATTTTGGATAAGGGGAGAAAATGGGATTAAGGAGATTTAAATGATACTTGGCTAAAAGATGAAAAAGACTTAACGATTATCCAACTTAATATGTGTAAAGCACGTGTTAAGGGGGAGCGTTTTTGATGAACAAAACACCTAAGGTACAAAACTTTTGATTTCAATATCATAAGTACTTTAGGTGATTTTCAATGATTTTTCATGGTGGCAATTCCTTCCCAAAACACGCTTAATTCACGACGAATGTGGTGACAAAAGGGTGGTAGGAATAGGTTTAGTCCAATGATTCATTAGAGCCGATGGAATCTTCCCAAGGACAATTCCCTAGATAGAATTAGAAGTCCTAGGAAAGATGGAGAAAGAATGTGAACGTAGCTGAGTACCGACTAATTACTGATGCTAGCACTGGAACAATCACAACAAGGTGCTAGTGATGATGTATTGGTAAGTACTGAAGGGGTTGAAGAATGAAAAAGAAATGTAAAGATAAAGGGTGTAAAGAAAGAATCCCTCCTTACAACTTTAGGCAGAAACCGGGTCAATACATATGCTATTGAGGTCATTTTTGTTAATGATTCTCGATATTGAAGAAAGACATCATGGACCCAGTGATGCAATGCACAACCCTTCCCAGCTAACTCAAATATCTCTCAAAAGGTATTTGTTTTAATCACACGGAGATTAACACGTTGTCTATTGGTTTAGTCACTCCGAATAGACTGATATTGAAAAGGTGGCACTCCTCTCCAGCCATCGCTCACGAAATCAAAACGCACTATCGAGTCTAGAGCCAAGAGATCATCAAAAGTCTCATTAGGACACTTTCCATTTATTCCTTGCTTTCTCACACACTGTGAAAAGCAAGAGATTTTTATGAGTCCTACGTAGTATTTTTGTAATATTGCCAGAACATCCGAGTAATACGCAAGTACTACAATGAAGATGGAAATCCTGCTTGAGCCAACATCAAACAAGCTCATGGTAGGTTACACGTGCGGTTCTTTTAGAACCAATCTTGTGAAAAACTGGAAAGAAACAGTGGTTTAATTCTTAATTGAACTTAAACTCGTTCCAGGCCTCTACGCATTATCATATGATCTTGCCAGAACACTCAGAGTGACTCTTTATTGATCACAGTGACGAGTGGAAATCCTTCTAGTGTTAACATCAAACAGCACTTGGTAGGTGACGTGCAAGATTCTTTATGAATTGAGCTCGTGACAACTGGAAAGCAACGA
Source organism: Glebionis coronaria (assembly GCA_025667525.1). NCBI lineage: Eukaryota > Viridiplantae > Streptophyta > Magnoliopsida > Asterales > Asteraceae > Glebionis > Glebionis coronaria. The sequence goes on from CM046879.1 coordinate 34,154,064, forward strand.
TGGTGAACATCTTAATTGAAATTCACTTGTTCCAGGTTTCATGAATTGACGGCTTCAAATCACAAGGATAATTTATCCAAGTGATTCACTCTTTATGTTCGCAGTCAGCTTTGGATGGTCGAATAAAGAGAACGGGTTTACCCGCGAAATCCTGTCAGGAAGTTACTTAATTGAAACTATCCATCACGGGTACGATATCTAATATCGTCCAACGGTCTTCACCGACCGGAGGTAAAATTCTACCGAATTAGAATAAAATGTCAAAGCCATTTTATTCGTGTCGTTGCTGTGTACCTGTTAAAGATGGTGGCGTTGCTGTGTACCTGTTGAAGACGGTGGCGTTGTTGTGTACCAGTTAAAGACGATGGTGTTGCGGTTTACCTGTAGAAGTCGTTCCCACATGCTTATGTTTTTCTGCATCAAAGTTCAGCAAAAATTCAAGAAAGTACAAGATGAAGTCTTCCGCTGTACCAAACTCTGAAGCTTTCGAGAATTCAACAAAAAGACATAAGTGTGTGGAACATGGAGTCACGAGGAGGCAAAATTCACAAGAAGGCAAAGATCGCACGTGATTGGTCAAAAGAACAATGCTCTCAAGCCAAAGCCTAAAAGATCAAACCAACATATTCACAACAAAAAGAAAAAGAAGAAAAAACAACGAGCTAAAGAATGAAGACTTAGTATAGTATGCTAGGTTTAGAACTTTGTAACATGGAGTGACCTCCCTTAGGGGGAGATTGTTAGAAATACGTTTTAACGTATATTAGAATTATCGGTCACTCCACAATATTATTTATGTTGTAATAGCTCGTAGTTAGTGTTACTTATTAAGTTAAGTAAGAAACCGACCCATGGGCTTGTCATGAGCCGGCCCAAGTCCAAATAACGCCTTGGATATAAAAACCCCTTTCCACCATGGAAAGGGGTTGGTTGTTGTTCATTTCTTGTTTTCACTTGAATAAAAAGACACATAGTTTCTCTCACTTTCTCTCTCTAGTTTCTCTCTCTAGAAAACATCAACCCACTTCATAGATTCATAGGTTATCAAGATTCTACAATCTTCTGTAAAGTGAAAAATGACTAGTAAACTTTTACCATAACCCCTCTTAGGGAATTTTGAGATGGGCTTGGCCCATCTCCTTATTGTTGTCGCGGGTAGGGGCCCCACATGGGGTACCCGTACCGTTTTCCGTGTCTCGTTGTTTAATTATTCGTTCGTGTTTATTTGTGTTCGCGTTTTGTGTGTTCTCGTTAAATAATTACCGTGACCTAATATATTTATTTATGATCGTAATAAATATATATATACGTAATTAATAATAGTTCGTGATTTAGTTACGTTCATGATTTCATGATCGCATGTTCGTGATTAATTATTGTCAAATAATTATTGCGTGTTCGTGCGTAGTAAATACTTATCGTGTTCTAACACGTACGTAATACGTAAAATCCTAACACGTAATCGTAATCATGCTATAATAGGAAAGTTTTAATCTAGTACGTATGATCTTAAGGGTACTATTCATGATAAAAGCATGTGGGTTTTACAACTCTTCCCCCCTAAAAATAATAATTCGTCCACGAATTATAGATAAAGTAAACTGAAAAAGAAGAACATACCCGAATTTAAAATATGAAATGAGGGTAAGAAGCCCGGATAGACTCATCTGTTTCCCAAGTGGCTTCCCGCTCGGTATGATCCCTCCAAAGGATTTTGACGAATGGAATCGTCTTCCTTCTCATGACTCGTTCTTGTTTGTCAAGAACTCGTTCAGGTTCTTCTATAAAAGTGAGATCTTCACGTATCTGTTCCAGTGGATACTGAACCATGTGAAGGGGATGATATTGGTACCCTCTGAGTAAGGACATATGAAACACATTGTGTACATGCGAGAGCTGCGGAGGTAACGCCAACCGGTAAGATACTTCACCGACTCGTTCAATGATATCAAACGGTCTGATGAAACGAAGACTGAGCTTCCCTTTAATCCTGAAACGTCTAACACCATGTGCCGACGAAATCTTAAGGAAGACGTGATCTCCTACGTTAAAATGTATGTCCCTACGATGCTTATCGGCGTAACTCTTCTGACGTGACCGTGCTTCCTGAAGTTTCTACTTAGCTAATGTGATCTTTTCATTGGTCAATTCTATGATTTCTGGTCCTTCAGGTGTTCGCTCGCCAACCTGATCCCAGCAGATTGGGGCGTGACACTTCCTGCCATACAACATCTCGAAAGGAGCACACTTGATACTTGCGTACCAACTGTTGTTATATGCAACTCCACCAAATAGATGTAATCGTCCCAATCACCCGTCCATTCCAACGCACATGACCTCAACATATCTTCCAATGTCTGAATAGTTCGTTCCGACTGTCCGTCCGTTTGAGGATGAAAAGCCGTGCTAAGCTTAAGTTGTGTACCCCAAGCTTTCTGCAGACTCTTCCAAAATCGAGAAGTGAAACGAGGATCTCTGTCTGAGACGATGCTGGATGGTGCACCGTGGAGTCTCATGATCTCTCTTCTATACGTATCGGCGAGTTTACTTACCGGATCTTCCTTGCGGATCGGTAAGAAATGAGCTGATTTGGTAAGTCGATCTACGATTACCCAAATTGCATCGTGCTTCCTCTTGGTAGGTGGAAGACCAGTAACAAAATCCATGGTGATTTTGTCCCACTTCCACTCTGGAATATCTAACGGTTGAAGGAGACCGCCAGATCGCTGATGCTCGATCTTAACCTGCTGGCAGGTAAGACATTTGGAGACGTAAGTGGCCACATCCTGTTTCATACCACTCCACCAAAAGTACTGCTTGATGTCATGGTACATCTTAGTCGAACCAGGATGAATAGAGAATGAGGAGCTATGAGCTTCAGCTAACAAGGCTTCCCGGAGTTCTGGGTCATCAGGAACACAAAGTCTCGTGCCCTGCCATACGATACCATCTGCATCTACTCTGAATTCCGTCTGTTTCTCCAAATTTTGTACTATCGCCCAGATTTCTCCATCATCTTTCTGAGCTTCCTTGATCTTAGAGAGTAACTCGGGTTCTACTCTAAGATTAGCCCAGTAACCGTGCTGTCCACGTACCATGATCTCGATGTCTAGTCGCTCCAAGTCTCTTATGATTTCCTCTTCGATTTTAATGTCGTTGATCATTCCGGACTTCCTGCTAAGAGCATCTGCTACTACATTAGCTTTTCCGGGATGATACTGTAGATTAATGTCATAATCCTTCAACAGCTCTAACCATCTCCTCCGCCTCATGTTTAATTCACGTTGAGTGAAGATATACTTCAAGCTCTTGTGGTCCGTGAAAATTTCACATGATTCTCCATATAGGTAGTGCCTCCATATCTTCAATGCAAACACGACTGCAGCAAGTTCCAAGTCATGCGTGGGGTAATTTTCTTCATAAGGTTTAAGCTGCCGTGAAGCGTACGCGATCACTTTCCCATGTTGCATGAGAACACAGCCAAGTCCCTTCCCCGATGCATCGTTGTAGATCTGACATCCACCCGTACCAGATGGGAGAGTAAGAATAGGTGCAGATACTAGCTTCTGCTTCAGGTCTTCAAAGCTCTTCTCTCGTTCTTTAGTCCAGATGAATTTCTCCCCTTTCTACATCAGTTTGGTCAATGGTAGTGCTAAGCGGGAAAAGTTCTCCACGAACCTACGGTAATAGCCAGCTAAGCCTAAGAAACTGCGGACTTCCATCGCTGAAGTCGACCTCGGCCACTTAGTAATGGCCTCAACCTTCGCTGGATCCATAGTGATTCCTTCTGCTGATACAATGAGACCTAAGAATGCCACCTTGTCTAACCAGAACTCACACTTGGAGAATTTAGCATACAGCTGCTTTTGGCGAAGAATCTGTAGTAATGTACGAAGATGGTCTTTGTGTTCTTTCTTGGACTTTGAGAAAATCAGGATGTCATCGATGAAGACAATGACGAACTTGTCCAAAAATTCATAGAAGATTTTGTTCATCAAGTCCATGAACACTGTCGGAGCATTTGTCAGGCCGAATGGCATAACTACAAACTCGTAGTGGCCATAGCGGGTACGAAAAGCAGTCTTGGCGATATCCTGCTCCTTAACCCATAGCTGATGGTAGCCTGACCTAAGATCAATCTTGGAGAAGTGTTTGGCCCCTTGGAGTTGGTCAAACAGATCGTCTATACGTGGCAGTGGATACCTATTCCGGATAGTAATCTTGTTGAGCTCGCGATAGTCTATGCAAAGACGCATACTGTCGTCCTTCTTCTTAAAAAACAAGACCGGTGCGCCCTATGGAGATGCGCTCGGTCGAATGAACCCTCGTTCAAGAAGTTCTTGCAGTTGATCCTTCAGCTCCTTCAACTCTATGGGAGCCATGCGATAAAGAGCCTTGGAGTTTGGTTCAGCTCCTGGAATAAGCTCGATACTAAATTCCACTTCTCGTGCAGGTGGTATGTCTAGAAGTTCTGTTGGAAAAACATCTTGGAATTCCGACACTATAGGTTGATCCTGAATTGATGGAGATTCAGCATCCATGTCGTGAACCGTAGCTAGATAACCCTCGCAGCCATGTGACAGTAGTGCACGCGCTTGCAGGGTAGATATGATTTGTACAGACTGTCCGGGTACGAACCCGTTATGAATGTACTCTGGTGCATTAATATCACCGAACATAACTCGATATGAATGGCAGTCTATGGTAGCATGATGCTTGGATAGCCAATCCATGCCCAAAATCATGTCGAAGTCATTCATGTCCAGCGGAAGTGCGTCAACAAGGCGAACCTTATCGTCAAATTCTAGGGGAAGACTCTTGTATACATGGGTGATTAATACAGATTCCCTCAATGGCGTGGAAATAGCAAGCCTATTTTCTAGTGGCATGGGGAGAATCCTAATGTTCTTAGCATAAGCAGTAGAAATAACCGAGTGAGTAGCACCCGTATCGAAAAGAACACATGCAGCTTGACCATACATATACAGGATTCCAGTGATGGTACCTGTAGACTTGTTGGCCTGGTCTCGAGATGTCGTGTAGACACGCCCAGTGGTAGGAGGCGGCTTGGAATCAGCATGTCCTGATGTACCCTCCATCTCGCCCTTACGGCAATCCTTCATGATATGGCCAGGAAGACCACACTTGAAGCATGCGTCAGTGTTACGGCGACATGGCCCTGGGTGCCTACGGTGGCAAGTAGAGCAAAGAGGATGAGTAAATCCTCCAGCAGGTGCTCTGGCTGGCTGGGAACCTGATAAAACATTTTACATAAGACATGATAATAGGGTACAAAGGACAATGCGGGGATAATCGTAAGATTGAATACCAGTGATAGTTGGACGGCTAGGCTGTGAACCTCTCTGGTTCTGGTCCCTACCGTTTCCATGGTTCCTGGTAGAAGTTTTGCTAAAGTGTCAGAATATGAGTTATAACATGAAATCATAAGAAAATTGCATAAGTATTAGGACCTGCTACTGTTGGAGTGTCCAGCGTTGTTACGGTAATTATCATTACCGCCACGCCTATCCGTAGCAGAACGGTCGTTAGTCTGACCGTTTCCCTTGGGCTGATGAGGCTGCTGCTGAGTAGCCGGCTGAGACCGGTCCCTAGTTTTCTGCCTGGAAGATACATTTAAAGAGATGAATAATTGACATATATGGAAAGAATACGGATAGATCACCGCTTGAATACGAATGTTTACCTCTTGTCGGGTCTCTCAGCTTCCCCGAACTCATCTCTCTCCAGCAGCATCTCCAGCTTACGTGCTGCATCGGCCACTTGTGCTACAGTGTTGAACGTAGCACACACCAGATTGTTTGTGACCGATGTGCGAAGAGCCCACCTAAAGTGGTGTGCCTGCTCTTCAGAAGTACCTGCTGCCGCACCAAGGAAACCAGCTAAGCGAACAAAGCGCTGCATAAACTCGTTGCTATTCTCCCCAGCTCTCTGTCGGATCCCATGGTACTCTCTCTTGAGCTTGTCTTGCTCAGCCTTGGGAAAGAACTGCTCCATCACCCTGTCCTTGAACTGAGCCCAAGCAACCCACTCGTCACCACCCTCAGACTGCATCAACGCTAACCACTAATTTAGCACATCGCCTTAGAACCGATAGCATGCCAACCTCGCCTTTTATGCGGGGTCACAACCCATAGCATTGATAATCTTCTCGATGTGAGCCAAACAGCTTTCAGCATCACTGGGGCTATCTGTTTTCTCAAAATCTCGAGGACGGAGCTTGTTGAATCTCTCCAGCCATACTGCTAGTGTCACTGGAGGAGGAGGAGGAGGTGCCTGTTTATGTCGCTGGTTATTGGCAGCTTGAACTTCAGCACTGATGTCGTTCCTCAGTTGAGGAAGCAAAGCTTGCACTGTAGCTTGGATTGCAGCATTGAGTTGTTCCTGTTCGCGTGTGAGAACCATCTGATAGTATAACATAAAACATATGATTAAACAGATCAAAACATAAAATATATATACATGAAAAAAAATTTATACCAAAATTTCAACAGAAAAGTTTTATGCAAGAAAATTTTGTGTATGAATGCATGATGCAGTTTTATGAAAACTTTTGTATGCTCGAGAGTGAACGCCTATGGTCAGTTCACCCACAACAAAAGACATGGCGAGGGGACGCCTATGGGTCGGTCCCAAATTTAAAAGTTTCGATAAAATACATGCGACTAAATAGGGCCAGTCATGTACCAACCATTACTTAGTCATAAACCTGCGACAATGACATATATATGTATGCATAAAAATGATGAATGCATGAAAAACGACTGTCAGTTCTAGGAAGACCGTAGTGACTACCCACTAATTGTTGGAAATACGTTTTACGCATTTAGAAAGTCTCGGTCACTCCAACAATGTAGTTATAGGCTCGTAGTTAAGTTAAGTATCATTTATTACATAGCCCGACCCATGAGCATGTTCATGGGCCGGAAGCCCAAGTCCTTTAAGGACTTGGGGTATTTAAACCTCTTTCCACCATGGAAAGAGGTGTTGGTTGTTTTATTCTTTCATTTCAATATATGTGGTTTCTTTCATTTCTCTCTCTAACTTTCTCTCTCTAGAAAAACATCAACCCCCTTGTTTCACAAGATTATCATTGTTCTACAATTGGTATCAAGAGCATGGGATGAGATAAAGGTTTGTTTTGTGTTGAGTAGTGTATTCTTAACATTCGTAGAGTACAAGTTAGTTTTTGGCCGAAATCTTCAAAATTTTTTGGTTTGATCGTAGTGATAGGTAGTGTAACATAGGAATTTGTGCTTAAACGTGTTCTTGGTATCTTGGTTTTCATTAAAACTTCAGTTTTCTTGGATCAAAAGTGCAAAAAAGGTTGTGTTCTACATTCCGAAATTTCAGCAGAAACATCCATCGGAAAGTACAAACTGTACTTGGGCCTCCATCGCAATAACTTAGCCATCGGAAAGGGTTAGGTTTCAACATTGCGATCGTTGGATTTTTATCACTTATTCCGATCTGAATCATTCCGATAGCTATTGCGATCTGAGATTCCGACGGGTATAAGGAAGGTGTGTTAAGTCGTTACTCTGCTTAAATTTTGTCAGCCACTTTGCGATCTGGATCATTCCAATAGCTATTGCGATCTGAAGCATTCCGATAGACATCGCATTACGATCTAGGCATTCCGATACCATCATCATTGCTACAAGGTTACATTGCGATCTAAAAGCATTACGATCTGAGTTAATTCCGATAGCACTTTGCGATCTGAATCATTTCGATAGCTTTGCATTACGATCTAGGCATTCCGATAGTAAGACTTTCCGATCTAGGTATTCCGACAGAACGAACATTGCGACAGAACTTGTTTTAGATACTTAGTGGATTTTCTTCTATTTGGCATTTAATTTGGTAATTTGGAAACGTTCAAAAGCTAACACTACAACAAGATAACAATATCTTTTAGTTAACAACACAAAAAACTCATAACTTTATTTCATTGTTCGATCATCTTTGATAATCTTATTCAAGGGATCACAAAATGAATTCACATTCATTTATGCCAACTATGACTTCACTCACCGATATATCGATCATTTCGGGTACCGATACTCGCCCGCCTTTGCTCATCAAAGATTTATTTGAATCATGGCAAAGTCGAATGAGAACATACATCATGGGCAAACAAAGTGGTCGACTTATGCTAGAATCAATTGACAAAGGTCCATTAGATTGGGGAGAGGTTACCGTCAACAATGTGACAAGGCCAAGGCAGTATCATGAGTTAACCGATGCCAACAAACTCATTGCAGATGCCGATGAAAGGGCTGTTCAGACAATTCTTCAAGCCCTTCCACCCGATATCTTCAGAATGGTGAGTGAACATAAAGTGGCCAAGGATCTTTGGGATCGACTGGCGGTTTTGCTACAAGGGACATCTCTCACTAAGCAAGAACGAGAATGTCAATTATATGACTTGTTTGATAGATTCCAATACATTCCAAGGGAGACTCTTCATGATTTCTACTTGCGTTTTACCACTCTGATGAATGACATGAATGTCTATAATCTAAGGATTGAACAATTTCAGTTAAACACCAAGTTTTTGAACACACTACCCCCTGAATGGAGTCAATATGTGACTGATGTCAAAATGATTCGTGACCTACACAAGTCCAATTTAGATCAACTCTATGCTTTCTTACAACAACATGAGAAGCATGTGATCCAAAACCGAATCTCTCAAGGACCTTATCATGAACCAATGGCATTATTGGCAAATCATCCTACACTGGCATATCACAATTCTCAATTTGCTTTAGGACACAAATCCTCATATCAACCTGTGTATCAAACACCAAGCTTTCCAAAGTACTCGATTCCGCCACCGCCGCCAACATCTTATCACCAACCAGCAACATCATCATCACAAGGAGATTCACACCCATCACCTTATGCTCCACACCAGTATTCACCGTATCAACCTCCCACCAACCCTGCTAGTTCCTATCCACAACTCGAGGCTCCTCAACATCATTACTCACAACAAGTAAGTGGTCCAACTAATCAGTTTGTTGCTCAACCAGCATCAGCATTATACTGTGAAGATGATATCCCTGTCCCTGAATTTAGACAAGGTGATAGCCCTACTGAAATCCTTGCTCTGATGTCTGCATTTTTAAGTCAAACTTTGAACAAAAGAGGTTACCGAGGTTCATCACCAACTAACAATCAGTTAAGGAACTCGTCTAACTCTCGACAACAGGCAACAATTCAGGACGGAAGGGTCATGGTACAACCACTTCAAGGGAGATCAAATTCGTCAACTGCTGGTGCACGTTCATCCAGTACTACCGCTACAAGGGCTAACAGCACTGGTAAAATGAAGGTGGTTATTTGCTACAACTGCAAAGGGGAAGGGCACATGGCTCGAGAATGCAAGCAGCCTAAGAGGAAAAGGGACGACACATGGTTTAAGGAAAAGATTTACCTGGTGAATGCTCAAGCCCAAGGTCGTGAGCTTGATGACGAAGAATTGGCATTCCTTGCAGATCCGGGAGTAGCGGAAACTGATGGTCTCACAACAGTCATCACCAACAATGCTGCATATCAATGCGATGATTTGGATGCATATGACTCGGATTGTGATGATCATAACACCGCCAAAGCAGCTCTTATGGCAAACCTTTCAATCTATGGAACTGATACTATATCTGAGGTACCAAATACTGCTACAGATACTAGTATTGTACCTTATCAAGTTGAGCAAATTTCTGAGTATTCGGAACAGCCTCCGGTGGTTAGTAACTCAATCGACGAGACAAACAATGATAGCAATATCAATGAAAGTCCTCAGATTTTGAGTGAACCACAACTGGAAGCTATTACGACTACCAATCTGTCTGTTCAACCTGATTTGGTTATGGTCCCTGCATCATTGCTTAGCCAAATGAATAATGCGGTCCTTGAAACCCTTAATGCTAATCAGACTTTATCTGCTGAGCTTGCTTTGCATAAGGACAAGGTTAAAACCTTGGAAATGACTCCTGTGTCCACTACCTTAACCGATCCTGAATTTGATAGGTTTAGGAAAGTTCAAATGGACAATCTGCTAGAAATTGAAAGTTTAAGAGCAAATCTTTCGAATGAGCTTAAAGAAAAAGAGTCAGTCGTTAATAATTTTCAACAACTTCAAACAGATTTTGAAATTCTGGAATCCAAACAGCTTGAATTGGAAATTAAGACGTCTAATCGAATAAAAAACGGAACTTAAGCTTTTAAAACAATATGCTGCTTCACATCTAGTACACTTGTTTCACGCATCATTTAAAGAGTTCAACTTATCGCGTCTCATAGACTTACCACCTAACCCGGGTTATGCAAAGCAAGCACTTAACCACAACCCCCGACTGTATGATGCAACAAAGTTAGGATTGGTATTAGATCCGATAGTGTTCTCAAGTGATTCTATGACACCATATGATGAAAAGCAGTTAAAATTACTTTTGACATATCCTGAATATGATTATGCTTCAATGAATGCAAAAAATGCCACAATAGATCTTAGAACTCATTTTAATATGAAAAAGAAAACTCTCCAAACATCCACTTTCATGCCGACTAGAGAATGCCTTAGTATAATTCCTACACTTGTCAACTCGGACAAACCAAAGGAAATTCCTAATAATCTTCCCCCGGTTAGTACGGTAAAGCTCAGCATTGAAGAGATTGGGCAATACCTTACCGATTTTGACAAGGTCATCTTGGAATGTACGACTTCAACGGCTCAAACCGCTGGAGAATGGGCGTTCGAAAACATGAAAACGGTGTTTGAAGAAGCGATCGTTCCATTTGTGGACCATATTAAACAAGGAGTCTATGATCTAGCATGTAATTTAAGTTTTGAAATTGGTGAAGTTCAAAAAGTTTTCAATAAAATGGATGATGCCTATGAACAACACTTAATTGAGAAGGAAAAGATCTTATCAGAATATGACTGTTTTTTAGAACATATGGTGTCTCTTGAAGTGATGCAAGTTGTTACTATTCAATATACTCATGAAATTTCATCTACTGTGAATATTTGTGATGATGTGCATAAATCTGTGAATACTAATGAACATGTGAATACTGTAGAAAATCATTCTTGTCATGAATCCAATGCTGAATTTTTAAAGCTTCAAGATTCATATAATACCCTTTCAAAAAGTTTTAACGAGCTTCAACAACATTCTATATCTCTTGAAATTGAGAATCAATCTAAAAATGAAACTCTTTCAAAACTAAATGATGGTGGAAACTCCGTTGAGACAAGTGACAAGATGATTCAGATGGTTCAAAATTTAGAAGAAGAGATGATGAGACTTAAGAGAGAATTAGTAGAAACAAAAACGGAACTAGAGGCTGCAGAGGCTAACAATCATGTCCTAGAAACTAGAATTAATTCTATACTAGGAGAGCGTGAACAAGTAAGGCAGGGAGACTCACAAATTTCTGGTTTAATAGAAGAACACCTCGCGTTTAATGCGACAGAGCGAAAGTCTTTAATTGACAAACTGAACAAGAAATGTGAGGAAACCTCTGACCTAAAAATTCAGATCATAGACAAAAACATGGTTTTGGCCGAGTTAAAGGAGACACTTCTTCTCACCCGACAAGAAGTTGTTAATAACTTAGCTAGCAATTCTGCACCGTCCTCTAGTGCTCCAACAACCAAGTCAGTAGTGCTTTATAAGAACCCGCTCCATAAGAAAAACCCGGTTACCTACGATGACTATATGAGGAATGCAACTAAGCACGTAGATCTGGTTAGGGAATTTTAGATGATTTATATGTGCTAGATCCCTCAAGCAGTTACTACTACACAGCTCATGAATATATTAAGCGTGTTCAATATTGCTTAGCATATTTGCAATATATAGGCAAACCGGGTTCTGCACTACTCACTACACGACCCATTGTTGTAACTCCATTCAATAAGACTCCAGGAGCAAAACCGTCATTGACACTATCAAGTAAGGCACCTTTAAAATCTGTACCTAATGTTCCCTTGGTTTCTACAGGAGTAAATGTGTCCACTAAGGCTAAAGGATCTCGAGGAAAGAAAGATAGGATCAAGCCTTCCACTAATAGGACTGAGAAGAAGAAAGTAGAAGTGCACCCTAGGAACGTTATTTTAGTTTTAAATAAAAAGAATCATGTAGCTAAGACAAAAGGTCCTCTTTATGAGTGGAAACCTAAGCAAAGTGTGAATTCTAATGCGAAATGTTGGAATTGTAATGAATGTATGTTTTCTAAGCATCATGATTTATGCCTTATTGATCACGTGAATGAAATGCATGCTATTAAGAACAATCTTGAATGGACTCCAACAGGGAAGAAATTTACCCAAGTTGGGTGGCAATGGAAACCCACTGGTAGGACCTTTACTGCAAATGGAACTACGTTCCCTTTAACTAGGATCACATCCACGGAAGTTAGGTCTAAGCGTCCTTTAAATAGGAACACTAGCACTAAGAAATGGAAAAAGCGCCCTTTAACTAGGTCTGCCCCCACTAATGTGCCTACCAGTGGTAATGTCCCCAGTCATAAAGTACCTCAGAATACTAGACAACTAGAATCTAAGCCAAACACTAGTAAGAAAATCTGGAAACCTAAAGTTTTGTCTGATAGCAAATCTAAGATAACTATATCTGTACCTGCTAACTCAGAACAACAATTAGAATCCGATACATCGTCTGTGTTTGGTAAAATTTTCAGGTCGTCCAAATTATTCTTTGGTATTTGGACTCGGGGTGCTCCAAACATATGACTGGAGACCGCTCGATGCTCAAAAATTTCGTCAGCAAGTTTCTAGGAACGGTAAAATTCGGCAACGACCATATTGCAAAGATTATGGGTTATGGTGAATATCAAATTGGGAATGTCACGATTTCAAGGGTTTACTATGTAGAGGGACTTGGTCACAATCTATTCTCAGTAGGACAATTCTGCGATTCTAACCTTGAAGTGGCCTTTCGACAACATACTTGCTTCATTCGCGATCTTGCAGGAAATGATTTGTTAAAGGGTTCTCGAGGGGATAATCTCTATACTTTGTCTATTCAAAACATGATGGCCGCCTCTCCTGTTTGCTTACTCTCCAAAGCATCTAAGACCAAGTCATGGTTGTGGCATCGTCGGTTATCTCATCTTAACTTTGATGTTATTAACCATTTGGCTAGAAACGAACTTGTTCGTGGTCTTCCGAAACTTAAGTTCGACAAGGATCATTTATGTTCCGCATGTTCATTGGGGAAAAGCACCAAGAAATCTTACAAACCTAAAGCAGAAGACACCAACCAAGAACCACTGTATCTTTTGCACATGGATCTTTGTGGGCCAATGCGTACAGCTAGTGTGAGTGGTAGAAAATACATCCTCATCATAGTGGATGATTTCTCAAGGTTTACATGGGTAAAGTTTTTAGCATCTAAGGATCAAGCACCAGAGTATATCATTACCTTCTTAAAGATGATCCAAGTACGTCGTAATGCTACTGTTCGCCGCATTCGGACTGATAACGGCACTGAGTTCGTTAATCAGATTCTTCGAACTTATTATGAAAAGGTTGGTATTTCTCATGAAACATCTGTGGCTCGCACTCCACAACAAAATGGTGTCGTTGAAAGACGTAACCGTACACTTATGGAAGCTGCTCGAACTATGTTGATTTATGCGAATGCTCCTTTATTCTTATGGGCAGAAGCAGTGGCAACCGCATGTTATACCCAAAACCGCTCAATCATTCGCAAACGTCATGGTAAAACTCCATATGAGCTACTTCATGGACACAAACCCGATATTTCATATCTTCATGTGTTTGGTGCACTTTGCTATCTAAATACAAATAGTGAAAATCTGGGAAAACTTCAACCGAAGGCTGATATTGGAATTTTCATTGGCTATTCACCTGCAAAGAAAGCTTACCGGATTTATAACCGTCGTCTTGGCAAGATTGTAGAAACCTTGGATGTCGATTTTGATGAGCTGACAGCGATGGCTTCTGAGCAACACAGCTCTGAACCCGCATTACACGAGATGGGAACCGGTACAATCAGTTCCGGATTAATTCCTAACAATCCTACTTCTCCATCATTTTTACCACCAACAAGGTCCGAGTGGGATAAATTATTTCAACCTATGTTTGATGAATTTTTCGATCCACAAAGTAATGATTTTCCAGCAACTGCAGCAGTAGCTCCGATTCCCGTAGTTATTGCTCACGATAATGGAAATCTATCCGAGGCATCTACTGTTACTCTTGAACATGATGTCCCATCCCCAACCAGTTCTCAAACAACACCTGAATCATCACCCCCACTCGTTCCTAATGATGTTGAAGAGGAACTATATTATCACGATCTGGAATATGCTCACTTACAAGAGCTTCCTTTCTTTGGTTCACATATACCTGATGACCCTACGGGTGCGTCTACCTCAGAGGAAGCTCCTGCAATCGTTCACTCCTGACCACCATGGATTGAAACTCACAACACTAAATGGACAAAGGATCACCCAATCCGCAATATCATTGGTGACATCGATCGACCAGTCTTAACACGCCATCAACTTCAAGAACATGCATTATATTGCTATTTTGATGCATTTCTTTCAGACACTGAACCTAAAAACTGGCAACAAGCCATGACCAAATCTTCAAGGATTGAAGCCATGCAAGAGGAACTTAATGAATTCCAACGTCTTGAAGTGTGGGAATTAGTTCCGTTACCCAGCAACGTTGAAATCTTGACACTGTTGTGGGTATATAAGGTAAAGCTTGATGAGTTAGGTAGTGTGCTAAAAAACAAAGCTAGATTGGTCGCTAGAGGTTACAAACAAGCTTTGGGTATCGATTTTGAAGAATCCTTTGCTCCTGTTGCACGATTGGAGGCAATTAGACTATTCCTTGCTTATGCTGCTCACATGAATATGATCGTCTACCAAATGGATGTTAAGACGGCATTTCTTAATGGTGAATTAAGGGAAGATGTCTATGTAAGCCAGCCGAATGGATTCGTCAATTCAGAGTATCCTAATCATGTGTACAAACTCAAGAAGGCTCTTTACGGGTTGAAACAGGCTCCACACGCGTGGTATGATCTCTTATCGACGTATCTCATCTCCAAAGGCTTCTCTAAAGGCAAAGTGGACCCCACATTATTCATTCTCAAGGAGGACAACGACATGATACTGGTACAAATTTATGTTGATGATATAATATTTGCTGCTACTAATCAACGTTTGTCTGACCTTTTTGAGAAAATTATGTCCACACGCTTTAAGATGTCGATGATGGGAAAAATTTCATTTTTCTTAGGGTTGCAAATTTCTCAGAATCCCAGAGGCATCTTTATTAATCAATCTAAATTTGCTCTTGAATCCTTAAAGAAATATCACTTTGAAAACTGTGACCCCGTGGATACTCCAATGGTGGAGAGATCCAAGTTAGATGAAGATAAGGAAGGGATAGCTGTCGATCCTAAACTTTACCGTGGAATGATCGGCACCCTTCTTTATCTGACTGCTAGCAGGCCTGATTTGCAATTTGCTATAAGCATGTGTGCCCGGTATCAGGCTCGGCCTACCGAAAAGCACTTACATGTTGTGAAAAGAATCTTTCGGTACCTAAAAGGAACACTTAATCGTGGTCTGTGGTATCCGAAGGATTCCTCTATTGCACTAATTTCATATGCAGATGCAGATTATGCCTGGTGTCAAGATACCCGACGTAGCACTTCTGGCAGTGTGCAACTTCTTGGAGATAGACTCATTAGTTGGGCATCAAAAAGGCAGAAAAGTGCTGCGATATCAAGTACTGAGGCTGAATACATTGCCATGTCCGGTTGTTGTGCTCAAGTTCTTTGGATGCGGTCACAATTGACTGACTACGGTCTTGGATTCAACAAAATCCCGATGTATTGTGATAACAAAAGTGCAATTGCTCTATGCTGCAACTATGTTCAACACTCTCGAGCAAAGCACATTGACATCCGCTACCACTTCATCAAGGAGCAAATGGAAAATGGAGTGATCGAACTATACTTCGTCAACACTGAGTATCAGCTGGCAGATATTTTTACAAAGGCCTTAGATCGAGGACGCATCGAGTTTTTGATCGAAAAGTTAGGCATGAAATCATTTTCACCAGCGACACTTAAGGAGTTGGCAGAAGAGTCTGAAGAATAGTACTGGTAAACTATTCTCGAGTATCCTTTGATCGTGATCTTGTATATTATCGTACATATTTAAACCACAAAAAGCAAAATACAAAAATACAAAACCAAGAAAAACCATAAAAAATATAAAATCAAGAAAAACCAAAAATATTTTTTCTTTTCAAATCGGGCATGTCTTTTAGTACGGTAATATTTACGGCTTTAGAAATGTCGATTAAAATTGACACGGCGCCATAAATAGAGTCCGTATAAAAGTTGTACATTTTTAAAACATGCCCATAATGGCTTGTAGTTATTTCTGACTGCAACCCGCTTTTCGTATTAAAGTCACGTATTTCTTTTGAAAACGTTGGCTCTCAACGGGAATTAAGTTTCTCGGGCAAGGTTTTACTTTAAAACCTTGTAAGGGGCCAAGTTTACTTAATAACTTGGTCTAACAAAAATTTGTGTACGTTTCAGTGCACTTATCTTGTATAAATAAGAGAAATCTTATTTCCACCAGAATCGTTATATGCAATCACTTAACCGGCAAATGTCCTCATTAATAGCTGTGTCCCTAATATCTTTGATTACTGCTCTTTAAATAGAAAACGGGTCAGGGATTAAGGGGGAGCAAATATTAATTCTTTATGTTAACAAATTTGGTCGTTCAAAAGGATTATCAGAAAATATTAGCTACCCAACATCTTCAGTTACGCTATGTGTGCCATGTGTGATTTAGGTATCTCTTGGATAGGTCATTAACATTTTGGCGTCAAGTATTTGTGTTTGTGTTTGGGAATGAGTTTATCATATGTTAAGTTAACTTAAACTTTAACTTTAACTAACAAATAGGGGGACCAGTTTTGCAATTTTGTAATAATGGTAGGGACTTGAATCAATTTTGACCAAGTCAAAAACAAACCCCCCCCCCCCCCTTCCTTCCCGTCGGTCTTTGAAACACACACAAAACACACTCTTTTCTGCCATTGTTGAAGAACTCAAGCTTCATCTTGATCCAAGCTTTATAACTCATTTCTTGATTGCTTCATTATCTAGGTAATAAATCTGTGGCTTAATTAATCTCGTCCAACATCTTTCATCATCATATATCAACACAGAATCCACAGTTTAAAGATTTCGATTTAGGGTTTTTAATTTTTGCCATGAATATGTATTTTAAGTGCTGGGATTTGTTAAGGATACATTATTACACATTGGTTTTGCTCAGAATCGCTTAAAACATTGCCTAAAAATCCAGATCGTAAAGTCAAAGTTGAGATCGAATCCCTGTCACGGATTTCGATGCATATTGCGATACATCATTGCGATGCTGTCATTGCGATGAGTCATTTCGATGATTCTTTGCGATGGGCTATTGCGATGAGACATTACGATGACTCATTGCGATGCCCATTACGATGAGTCATTGCGATGGTTCCATTGCGATGGGTCGTTGCGACGAGTCATTCCGATGGCTCGTTGCGATAGGCTCATTGCGATGGCCATTACGATGGTTCATTGCGATGGCGTGTTGCGATGGCACATTCCGATGTGTCATTGAGATAGATTCGTACTATGTATTGCGATGGGTTATATTGCGATGACTTCTCAGTTATTCCGATGGAAATGCACTGATTGCGATGGCCTTAGATATTGCGATAGGATGTTATTTCATTAGGATTCTGATGATTGTTTCATTGCGATGGTCTGGATAGGATTCCGATGGTTTGCTACATTTTGATGGAATTAGGTCTCTTATTATTATGCTATTGCCTTAGGATATACCATGAGTTCGGCCTAGCTTGCACTAATTCTTCTTTAGCTTTAAGTTCTTGAGGGCCATTTAAACGAAACCGAGTGTTGTTGAAATAAGTCAATTTTTATCTCAAAAGAATACTTGAACGGTTTCTTATTACAGAAGTTCATCTTATTTAATAAGTTGATTCCTATGTAAACAAAAGAGATACAAATTACTTACTCAATGTCTTGGGTTTGTGTTTCCAGGCCATGGCAAACAAAGCTTCATCTTTGTTCAAGCCCACTATCTTTTGGGTTGAGGGTAATCCTACAATTCCTGACGTAGTGGTTGAAACTAAATCAAAACCCACTGAAGTTTTGGTTGAAATCAAACCAAGACCTACTGAGGTGTTAGTAGACATCAAACCTAAACCTACTGAGGTTTTGGTCATGACCTCCAAGAAATCCAAATATTGTAAGAACTAAGGCTAGGACGGTATCTCTTTAGAATAAAATTATCAATGGCAATCATGCCATTTTCCTAAGTGCATTGCTATATGTAAGGACCTTGTTCATCTGATGTATGTGTGAATGTTGTGGTAATAAGTGTAATGATATTTCTCCTGTGTTTAAAATTGGCATAGATTTAATATATCTACATATGTTGTGTATATCATTTGTGAATATGTCATCAAAGCAGGAAAATGTCAATCACCGAGGAAGAACAACGACTCCGTGATCTTGAACTGGTCCAGCTCAGTAATAGGCTTCCATATGCTGAGAACAACTCTAGATTACAAGATGATTTTGATCCGGTTTTACCTGCTTTCAAAATAGCCACGAATATCCTAGACATATCACCCATCAGCGACACACTCAGACGTACTGAATCTGTTCCCGAAGTCTACATGCATGAATTCTGGAACACTGCATCTTTCTCTAACAAGACTATATCTTTCGAACTGAACAAAACACCAAGGGTACTCAACTTGAGCATTTTTTGGAAATTGTTTAAGCTCCCTAGGTTGGCACAAGGAGAACAATTTGTGGCTAACCCAAAGAATGATGAAGTGCTTCGAGTCATTCGTGCCATGAATTATGAGGGTGAAATTAACAACCCATCACAATTTAACACCTCACACATAGGGCAACCCTGGAAAGCAATTATCACCATCATCGTCAAGTGTCTCACTGGTAAAACTAGGGGCACCGATGCAATGAGACCACCACAGGCTCACTTATTTTGGGGATTGTATACTGCATCAAAAGTCGATTATGCACTTCTTCTCTGGCAAGAATTTTGTTATCAGATTACTGGAACGAAGAAGAAATCCGTGCATCTTCCATTCCCGAGATTCACCAAGCTCATTATCCACTATTTTATGAAGAATGACCCAACCATTGACACTCGCGGGAAGTTCTTTTATTACACCAAAGATGATGATTATGTGATTCTCTCAATGAATGCAGACACAAATTCCACAAAGTATCCATTACTTCCTGTACTAGTACCTGACACGATGATTAATGATGGAATCAAGGAGAGTGATAAATACCAAGAAATTCTTAAAGACATTGAAGCACAATTCAAGCGGGCAAATTTACCACCCTCGGAGAAGCAAAAAGGTAAACGCAAGAAACGAGTTTCACAGCGTCAACCAGCTGCTCCTAAAGATAAACGCTCAGGAAAAAGGCAAATAATTGATGAAGATGATGAAGATGAGCTGATCCACACTGACGACGAACAGGAAGAAGTACCACTCCGCAGGCATAAGAAAGCAAAGAAAGCTAAAGGCAAAGAAGCAAATGTTACTCCAAATGATCCTGTTCAACAACAACTTTCTGAAGAAAAAAGACTTCGTATTATTCTTCAACAAAGTCGATAGGAAGCCTTTGGTGGATCAGGCTCAAGGGTATTTGATGACTTAGCAGATTTTGGTAATCCTGATAGTGATACGGAATTCTTCGACGAAGAAGATACCTATGAAGATGAGTATGAAGATGCTGCTACCTTTCAACTTGAAAGTCGGGAACCAAGTGAAGAACGTGAGAGCAGTGCTGACACAGATACAAGTATGATGTATCGAGATGCAAATATCACCACATATTTGCCTGAACCGACTCACATGGTACTAAATGAAGATGCTCATGCAACTTTCATTCCAGACACACAACTTCAAAGTAAGTCTACTTCAAACTCTGATGATGTTTTGAAATATCTCAATTTAGAAGGGGAGGGTGTTGAGGTCACCAACACTGATCCGTCAACAAATGAACAAATGGTGGATGTTCCTATAACCACTATTACATCGACCACCACTTCCCTACTATCAACCCCAATCATCAGTGAGGTCCCGACCACCACCATCACACCCGCAACTGTTGAACAACCAGTATCAACCACCACCATCACACCCGCAACTGTTGAACAACCAGTATCAACCACCACCATTACCACGGAATCTACACCGGCATCTACAGTTGAACAACCTGTCTCAACCACCGTCCTAACCACTGTATCTACATCAACACCTATCCCGGTACAACCAGTATCATCCACGACCACCTTAACGGTTTTGGTTACACCTCCACCAACAGAACCACAAGCATCATCTACATCAAATCCTTTTCTCACAGTCAACGATCCGTTGATCCAGTCTCTTCAACAACAGCTAGAGGCTCAAGCTACACAAATAGCTACGTTGACAGAAAGGTTTGCTACTCCTCCAAAGGAACCGCATCCTGATGAGCCCATTCTTCAAAAACTAACAGACAAAGTGTCAAAGCTCAAAGAACAACATAAAGCATTTCGTAAAGAGAAGAAAATTCGGGATAAAGAAAATGCTGCCTTTCTCGGGTCAATTGACGAGCAGATGACCACGATCATTCGACGCGAAGCCAAGTCTTATGTTGATCAACAACTACCACATCTTGTCGGTAATGGTCTATCTACTCTTCAAATCATGACATTGCTTCAGACACGTCTGCTAGATTTGGGAGCTCATAAATTAAAATACAAACGCAAAGTTCTGCAATATCTCAACAAAGCAATCGATGAAGAGAATCCTGCAGACACTACCGACTCTGAGTCTGATGATGAGAATGAGTTAGAAGAGGAAGATGACGAGGAACATGGTGAAAAGGATGATGATAATGAGGATAAGGATAAGGAAGGAGATGAGGAGGATGAAGAGGATGAACAAGGAAAGGATAAGAATGTAGATGACGATGATGACAAGGATGAGGATACAGATGATGATCAGGATGACGATGACGATAATGACAAGGGTAATGAAGTCAACAAGGGTGATAAGAATGACAAAACTGGTACAAATACCGAAGAGAGAAACAAGGATGACAATGAAACGGCCACCGAGAAAGGTCTCGATGACACTGCAGAAACGGTTGCTGACACCACAGAAAAGCCACTAGAAACAACAGTATCAGAAACTCAGCAGGTTGCTTCAGGTATATCTACTGCACCAGAATTCACTACTGATTCTCATATTGAATCTGTAGAATACATGCAAGCAGAAGAACCGACAGAAACAATGCTTGAAGAAGAACCTCACGATGATATACCGGTGACGCAAACTCAACCTTCAACATCATCTACAGCTCAGCATGATGATGACATAGAAGTTGAAGATTTAAATGTTCCAGAACCGACATTTGCTGAATCCCTTATCATTGATGATACTGTACAAGAGCAACTCTGGCTAACAAACGCAGCACCACATCATCCATTTGAAACTACAACTGTAATGGAGATGACTCAATTCCTCAACAACCCTATCGACTTCTCGGCCTTTCTAAGGTACTCTCATGGGAAACCAACGATGACCCCGGATCTGATCAAAATGGCAGCCGCAAATGTGGACTTCTTTGACACATTAAAGATCACCCATAATGAAGCAGAATATCACCTGAATGAGCTTACTAAAGCAATGAGAGCGACAACTACAAGAATTCAAACTCCCGTATTGCAACCTCTTACACCAACGGTCATCACTAGTTCTGCCACTATCCCAATCGAGCATTTTGTCTCTCACGATCTTGAATACCTTGAAAATGGAGCAAAGAAGTATGCCACGTCACTAACAATGCTCAAGGCTGTCAACTTGGAGAATGTTCCATGGATAGAAGACAAAGTGCCTGAATCAATATGGAGAAAGAAGCTGCTCAAATTTTATGACACCTATGCTTCACTTGGCATATCTCACTGGGACAAAAAGAAGAAGTTAGCCTATAATCACTTCCATCGACCTAAGAGAGGTGCTTCTATTGTCTCATCTCACAGAATCAAAAGTATCCTTGGGGCAACTACTCAGACGGTTTTCGGTTACGATTACTTAAATGTAATCTTGTTCAAACGTACCGATGAGAAAGAATACCGCATTGACGAAAGTGATCTCCAGTATCTTCAACTTGAAGACATAGAAGATCTATTGTTGCTTTTGGCTCAAGAGAAAGTTGACCATCTATCACCTGATATTGTCATAGCCTTGAGTTCAAACTTTCGTCAATATGCCAGGAAAATTGTCATTCAACACCGGGTGGAAGATTTTCAACTTGGGGTAGAAAGCTATCAGAAGAAGCTAAACCTGGAACGTCCCCATACGACTCCACTCAGTAATTTCCACAAGAACAAGAAGGTTTACATAGGGACTACCAAGCCGGAAGCAGGAATCTTTTATCCGAATCAGACTGGCGTCATGCAATATATGCGATTCTCAGAACTGCACAAATTCAGTGATGGAACGCTAAAGAATGTTCGAGATGATTTGTCGG
Organism: Glebionis coronaria; assembly: GCA_025667525.1. Classification (NCBI taxonomy): domain Eukaryota; kingdom Viridiplantae; phylum Streptophyta; class Magnoliopsida; order Asterales; family Asteraceae; genus Glebionis; species Glebionis coronaria. The sequence continues at coordinate 34,176,764 of CM046879.1, forward strand.
TTCTCAATTCCAACTTACCGCTTCCGGCAGTCACATACACCTGGACAACCCAGTGCAGAAAAGGATCTTCGTATGCAATCAGGAAGATTGAGGAAGTGCTAAGGAAGCGCCGGTTGCTACGAAGCATAGAACGATTCGTCGGTGGACGACCATATGGAGCTCACCATCGGCTCACGGAACGAACCAATTAATTTTGGTTCGTCTCATTACAGGTCAACTCCATATGTACATTATTGTGAATATGTTATTTTTTACTTCATCAGTTTTTTTGTGGCTTGTTGTAGTGTAAAAGTATGATATTTTTCAAGAATTTCTCTCGAGATTCTAAATCTTTCAAACAAATCATACTCAAGCACTACAACTAACCCTCATTAATTTGAGGGGGAGCATTAATATGCTCTTTGGCCAACATATAATTTCATTTTATTACCCAAAGACCGGTTAATCCATTAATATCCAAAATATTGATGGTTAACATTTTGGAAAGGGGAGAAAATGGGATTAAGGAGACTTTATGATATTTGGCTAAAACAATGAAAAAGACTTAAAAGATAAACCAACTTAACATGTGTTATGCACAAGTTAAGGGGGAGCGTTTTTGATGATCAAAACACTTAAGGCACGAAATCTTTGATTTTAATATCACAAGTGCTTTAAGTGATTTTCAAAGATTTTTCATGGTGACTATATCAACCTAAAACAACACTTATCTCACGACGATGTGGTGACAAAAGGGTGGTAGGTATAGATATTAGTCCAATGATTCATCAGAACCGATGCAATCTTCCCAAGGAAAATTCCTTAGATAGAATTAGAAGTCCTAGGAAAGTTGGAGAAAGATCGTGAATGTAGCTGAATGCCGACCAAGTACTTAAGCTAGCACTGGAACAATCACAACAAGGTGCTAATGATGACGTATTGGTAAGCATTGAAGGGGTTGAAGAATGAAAAAGAATTGTAAAGATAAAGGGTGTAAAGAAAGAAGCCCTCCTTACAACTTAAGGCAGAAACCGGGTCAATACATATGCTATTGAGATCATTTTTGTTAATGATTCTCGGTATTGAAGAAAGACATCATGGACCCAGTGATGCAATGCACAACCCTTCCCAGCTAACTCAAATATCTCTCAAAAGGTATTTGTTTTAATCACACGGAGATCAACACGTTATCTATTGGTCTATTCACTCCGAATAGACTGGTATTGAAAAGGTGGCAATCCTCTCCAGCCATCGCTCACTAAATCAAAACGCACTATCGAGTCTAGAGCCAAGAGATCATCAAAAGTCTCATTAGGACACTTTCCATTTATTCCTTGCTTTCTCACACACTGTGAAAAGTAAGAGATCTTTTACGAGTCCTACGCAATATTCTTGCAATATTGCCAGAACATCCGAGTAATACGCAAGTATTATAGTGAAGATGGAAATCCTGCTTGAGCCAACATCAAACAAGCTCATGGTAGGTGACACGTGCGGTTCTTTACGAACTAATCTTGTGACAACTGGAAAGAAACAGTAGTTTAATTCTTAAATGAACTTAAACTCGTTCCAGGCCTCTACGCATTATCGTATGATCTTGCCAGAACACTCAGAGTGACACTCTTTAGTGTTCACAGTGACGAGTGGAAATCCTTCTAGTGTTAACATCAAACAGCACTTGGTAGGTAACAAGCAAGATTCAATTTGAATCAAGTTTGTGACAACTGGAAAGCAACGATGGTGAATATCTTAATTGAAATTCACTTGTTCCAGGTTTCATGAATTGACGGCTTCAATCATAAGGATTTTTAATCCAAATGATTCACTCTTTATGTTCGCAGTCGGCTTTGGACGGTTGAATAAAGAGAACGGGTTTACCCGCGAAATCCTGTCAGGAAGTTACTTAATTGAAACTATCTGTCACGGGTACGATATCTAATATCGTCCAACGGTCTTCACCGACCGGAGGTAAAATGCTACCGAATTAGAATAAAATGTCAAAGCCATTTTATTCGTGTCGTTGTTGTGTACCTGTTAAAGATGGTGGCGTTGCTGTGTACCTGTTGAAGACGGTGGCGTTGCTGTGTACCAGTTGAAGATGGTGGCGTTGCGGTGTACCTGTTGAAGACGTCCGCACATGCTTATTCCTTTAGCATCAAATACTCCTAAAAATTCAAGAAAGAATGACCTAAAAGTCTTCCGCTGTATCGACTCTGAAACTTTCAAGAATTCAACAAAGGATAAGTATGTGGGACATGAAGTCACAAAGAGGCGAACCTCACAAGAAAAGTAAAGGATGCACGTGAAAGGCCAAAAGAACATGTTCCAAGCAAAAAGGCTGATATCATTCAACACATATTCACAAAAGAAAAGAAAAAGAAAGAAAAGAAGACTACGAGCTCAAGAACAAGATCTAACATGCTAGATTAGGACTTTGTAAACTTGGAGTGACCTCCCTTTGGGGGAGATTGTTGGAAATACGTTTTACGCATTTAGAAAGTCTCGGTCACTCCAACAATGTAGTTATAGGCTCGTAGTTAAGTTAAGTATCATTTATTACATAGCCCGACCCATGAGCATGTTCATGGGGCGGAAGCCCAAGTCCTTTAAGGACTTGGGGTATTTAAACCTCTTTCCACCATGGAAAGAGGTGTTGGTTGTTTTATTCTTTCATTTCAATATATGTGGTTTCTTTCATTTCTCTCTCTAACTTTCTCTCTCTAGAAAAACATCAACCCCCTTGTTTCACAAGATTATCATTGTTCTACACTAATCACAGGTCATATTTTGAGAGCCTACAGGTCGAAGCCTTGGCTCTGATACCATAATTGTAACACCCCATTTTGATAATGGAATGTCACGCTAATTATGGCGTGTCATCAAAGTATACAAGGAAAAATGTCTAAACATTACATGACCATAAAAGGAAAATACCGGAATCAAACATCGGTAGTCCAAAAGTAGATCTCATCACACACAAACATAAGTACTGAAAAGGAAAGAACTAAACAATGTCCATAGCAAGAGTATCAAAGTAAAGACAATGTATAAAGTAAAGAAAGGCTAGAAAGCTTCCAGTCCATATGCACGTACGCTTAAAGTCTACGAGCGTCCCTGAGTACCTGTCGTTTTGGGAACATAGAAAAGGAAAACGGCTGAGAAATACGCTCAGTGCACGGATGTACAATAAAGCATGAATAGGATAAGCATATAACATATAACAGCGGAAGAAACTATATAAGTCCCGAGTAACCTGGTTTAGTCTTGGTAAAACTGGTTTTATAGTTTAAAAAGCCTTATGTTTATCTTATAAAAACTGTTTAGCATGTTCTACCATTAGCCAATATAGGTCATGATAATCCACCGTGCATGAATACTTGGAGGGGTGACCTCATCATGCAAATTAGAGGGGCTGCCTCTAATTTAATATACTGGTTTGGGTAGGGGGATCAGCTCCTTGTGAAGGATGCAAGGCACACACCACATTCACACTGAGTAATCTGCTGAAAACATGTAACTAGGATGCACCCATACGCCCCACATGATAAATATAAAAATATGGCCAAAAGCTGAAGGGATGCCACGAGCAATCACTTCGCCGTGGTAAAGTCATAACGTGAGTGCCTCTAATGTTATGGTTATGGTACCTCCATAACTAGGTGAAACTGGTCATGCATGTATATGGCTATAGGTATTCTAAATTAAACATAAGCAAGTCAAACATATAAACTTATACTACGGGAAAACATTTGGCTGCATACGGGGAATCCTAATAAGGAAAGAATGTCCATACTGAAAGGACGGGAATCCGTACCTTATGTCCAGTGAACGAAGAAGACGAACTGAGAGGAATCCTACTTCCGTATCACTAATGCTACATGAATACATACATGAATAAGTATCTGACTACTAAATACGTAACGGGTTTTATATCATGTCTTAGCTTATTTTATAAGTTCATATCATGTTTCACTGTTTTAAGCCTTAAACTGCGTTTATCTTATATTCTGTCTATTCTGATTAAGTATTTCTGGTATTTCTGGTATTTCATGTATTATTATACTTACTGTGTAATAATAAGTAACTTTCCCAAAATAGCAGGTTTCCTAAAATAGAAAGTTTCCAAAAATAGAAAGTTACCAAAAATAGAAAGTTTCCAAAAATAGAAAGTTTCCAAAATTAGAAAGTTTCCAAAAATAGAATTACTGTTTAAAATAGATAAGTTTCTAAAAATAAAAAGTTTCCATAAATAGATTAGCTGCCTTAATTAAATAAGTTTCCATAAATAGATTAGCTGCCTGAATTAAATAAGTTTCTAGAAATAGAAAGTTTCCATAAATAGATTAGCTGCCTTAATTAAATAAGTTTCTAAAAATAGAAAGTTTCCATAATTAGATATAAGTTGGTTAAATAAGCTAAGTATATAAGCCTAAGTGTTTTTCTGATTATAATGTATCGTTTATTAATTATTTCATGTAATTTAAACAAACTATAGGTTAAAAGTATTTAATTAAAATATATCATGTTTTAATTAAATAAGGTTAAATACTTAGGTTAAAACATGTATTATTATTTATTAATAATATAACCTAAGTCATGCAAATTAATTAATTATAACCATGGTTTTTAAATAATTAATAAATTATAAGTCTAGAAAATATAAAATACTTAGGTTAATAATTTCATGATATTAATAATTTATATAACCTAAGTCATATTTATTAAATTAATCATGTCATATTTATTAATTTAATTTAACATATGATTATAAAAAAAATAATCTTAACATAAACCGTGAACCGGATCTTGACTAGAAACCATGAACCGGACATGAAATCGACACCATACCCCGAACCACTTCGGGGTTCCCCTAGTCTTGCTGCTGCCGTGGGACCCACACCACTCAACCGGGACCATATGGTCTCGGTGGTGGTTTAGTAGCCAAACCGAGACCCCCTTGGGGTTCGGTTTAGGCGCCAGCCAAAACAAACACCCCTAAAAACAACCTTTTGATTTATCCAAAAACCATTTACATGTTTGATCTATGTTTTTTATTAGGTTTTTAAAAACATCATGTTCTTAATTAATTTATTAGATCAAATCAAAAAGAAAAGGACTAAAAGAATATACCGAATGCGTGGATCTAAACAAGGATGAACAAACACGAACACTTGCACCAAAAACCAAGATCAAAATCAAACAAACACCCTCCTTGGTGTGTTTGTATTCGTCGGGCAAAAAAAGAAAAGAGGAGAAGGAGAAAAACTTTTTTAGGTTTTTGTTTAATCTTCTGTAAAGTGAAAAATGACTAGTAAACTTTTACCATAACCCCTCTTAGTGAATTTTGAGATGGGCTTGGCCCATCTCCTTATTGTTGTCGCGGGTAGGGGCCCCACATGGGGTACCCGTACCGTTTTCCGTGTCTCGTTGTTTAATTATTCGTTCGTGTTTATTTGTGTTCGCGTTTTGTGTGTTCTCATTAAATAATTACCGTGACCTAATATATTTATTTACGCTCGTAATAAATATATATATATATACGTAATTAATAATAGTTCGTGATTTAATTACGTTCATGATTTCATGATCGCATGTTCGTGATTAATTATTGTCAAATAATTATTGCGTGTTCGTGCGTAGTAAATACTTATCGTGTTCTAACACGTACGTAATACGTAAAATCCTAACACGTAATCGTAATCATGCTATAATAGGAAAGTTTTAATCTAGTACGTATGATCTTAAGGGTACTATTCATGATAAAAGCATGTGGGTTTTACAACTCTTCCCCCCTAAAAAGAATAATTCGTCCCCGAATTATAGATAAAGTAAACTGAAAAAGAAGAAAATACCCGAATTTAAAATATGAAATGAGGGTAAGAAGCCCGGATAGACTCCTCTGTTTCCCAAGTGGCTTCCCGCTCGGTATGATCCCTCCAAAGGATTTTGACGAATGGAATCGTCTTCCTTCTCATGACTCGTTCTTGTCTGTCAAGAACTCGTTCGGGTTCTTCTATAAAAGTGAGATCTTCACGTATCTGTTCCAGTGGATACTGAACCATGTGAAGGGGATGATACTGGTACCCTCTGAGTAAGGACATATGAAACACATTGTGTACATGCGAAAGCTGCGGAGGTAACGCCAACCGGTAAGATACTTCACCGACTCGTTCAATGATATCAAACAGTCCGATGAAACGAAGACTAAGCTTCCCTTTAATCCCGAAGCGTCTACACCATGTGCTGGCGAAACCTTAAGGAAGACGTGATCTCCTACGTTAAAATGTATGTCCCTACGATGCTTATCGGCGTAACTCTTCTGACGTGGCCGTGCTTCCTGAAGTTTCTGCTTAGCTACTGCGATCTTTTCATTGGTCAATTCTATGATTTCTGGTCCTTCAGGTGTTCGCTCGCCAACCTGATCCCAGCAGATTGGGGCGCGACACTTCCTGCCATACAACATCTCGAAAGGAGCACACTTGATACTTGCGTGCCAACTGTTGTTGTATGCAACTCCACCAAACAGATGTAATCGTCCCAATCACCCGTCCATTCCAACGCACGTGACCTCAACATATCTTCCAATGTTTGAATAGTTCGTTCCGACTGTCCGTCCGTTTGAGGATGAAAAGCCGTGCTAAGCTTAAGTTGTGTACCCCAAGCTTTCTGCAGACTCTTCCAAAATCGCGAAGTGAAACGAGGATCGCTGTCTGAGACGATGCTGGATGGTGCACCGTGGAGTCTCATGATCTCTCTTCTATACGTATCGGCGAGTTTACTTACCGGATCTTCCTTGCGGATCGGTAAGAAATGAGCTGATTTGGTAAGTCGATCTACGATAACCCAAATTGCATCGTGCTTCCTCTTGGTAGGCGGAAGACCAGTAACAAAATCCATGGTGATTTTGCCCCACTTCCACTCTGGAATATCTAACGGTTGAAGGAGACCGCCAGATCGCTGATGCTCGATCTTAACCTGCTGGCAGGTAAGACATTTGGAGACGTAAGTGGCCACATCCTGTTTCATACCACTCCACCAAAAGTACTGGTTGATGTCATGGTACATCTTAGTCGAACCAGGATGTATAGAGAATGGGGAACTATGAGCTTCAGCTAACAAGGCTTCCCGGAGTTCTGGGTCATCAGGAACACAAAGTCTCGTGCCTTTCCATACGATACCATCTGCATCTACTATGAATTCCGTCTGTTTCTCCAAATTCTGTACTATCGCCCAGATTTCTCCATCATCTTTCTGAGCTTCCTTGATCTTAGAGAGTAACTCGGGTTCTACTCTAAGATTAGCCCAGTAACCGTGCTGTCCACGTACCATAATCTCGATGTCTAGTCGCTCTAAGTCTCTTATGATTTCCTCTTCGATTTTAATGTCGTTGATCATTCCGGACTTCCTGCTAAGAGCATCTGCTACTACATTAGCTTTTCCGGGATGATACTGTAGATTAATGTCATAATCCTTCAACAGCTCTAACCATCTCATCTACCTTATATTCAATTCACGTTGAGTGAAGATAAACTTCAAGCTCTTGTGGTCTGTGAAAATTTCACATGATTCTCCATATAGGTAGTGCCTCCATATCTTCAATGCAAACACGACTGCAGCAAGTTCCAAGTCATGCGTGGGGAAATTTTTTCATAAGGCTTAAGCTGCCGTGAAGCGTACGCGATCACTTTCCCATGTTGCATGAGAACACAACCAAGTCCCTTCCTCGATGCATCGCTGTAGATCTGAAATCCACCCGTACCAGATGGGAGAGTAAGAATAGGTGCAGATACTAGCTTCTGCTTCAGGTCTTCAAAGCTCTTCTCTCGTTCTTTAGTCCAGACGAATTTCTCCCTTTCCGCATCGGTTTGGTCAATGGTAGTGCTAAGCGGGAAAAGTTCTCCACGAACCTACGGTAATAGCCAGCTAAGCCTAAGAAACTGCGGACTTCCGTCGCTGAAGTCGGCCTCGGCCACTTAGTAATGGCCTCAACCTTCGCTGGATCCATAGTGATTCCTTCTGTTGATACAATGTGACCTAAGAATGCCACCTTGTCTAACCAGAACTCACACTTGGAGAATTTAGCATACAGCTGCTTCTGGCGAATAATCTGAAGTACTGTACGAAGATGGTCTTCGTGTTCTTTCTTGGACTTTGAGAAAATCAGGATGTCATCGATGAAGACAATGACGAACTTGTCCAGAAATTCATGAAAGATTCTGTTCATCAAGTCCATGAACACTGCTGGAGCATTTGTCAGGCCGAATGGCATAACTACAAACTCGTAGTGGCCATAGAGGGTACGAAAAGCAGTCTTGGCGATATCCTGCTCCTTAACCCGTAGCTGATGGTAGCCTGAGCTAAGATCAATCTTGGAGAAGTGTTTGGCCCCTTGGAGTTGGTCAAACAGATCGTCTATACGTGGCAGTGGATACCTATTCCGGATAGTAATCTTGTTGAGCTCGCGATAGTCTATGCAAAGACGCATACTGCCGTCCTTCTTCTTAACAAACAAGACCGGTGCGCCCCATGGAGATGCGCTCGGTCGAATGAACCCTCGTTCAAGAAGTTCTTGTAGTTGATCCTTCAGCTCCTTCAGCTCTATGGGAGCCATGCGATAAGGAGCCTTGGAGATTGGTTCAGCTCCTGGAATAAGCTCGATACTGAATTCCACTTCTCGTGCAGGTGGTATGCCCGGAAGTACTGCTGGAAAAACATCTTGGAATTCCGACACTATAGGTTGATCCTGAATTGATGGAGATTCAGCATCCATGTCGTGAACCGTAGCTAGATAACCCTCGCAGCCATGTGACAGTAGTGCACGCGCTTGCAGGGTAGATATGATTTGTACAGACCGTCCGGGTACGAACCCGTTATGAATGTACTCTGGTGCATTAATATCACCGAAGATAACTCGATATGAATGGCAGTCTATGGTAGCATGATGCTTGGATAGCCAATCCATGCCCAAAATCATGTCGAAGTCATTCATGTCCAGCGGAAGTGCGTCAACAGGTCGAACCTTATCGTCAAATTCTAGGGGAAGAATCTTGTATACATGGGTGATTAATACAGAGTGCCTCAAAGGCGTGGAAATAGCAAGCCTATTTTCTAGTGGCATGGGGAGCATCCTAATGTTCTTAGCATAAGCAGTAGAAATAACCGAGTGAGTAGCACCCGTATCGAAAAGAACACATGCAGCTTGACCATACATATACAAGATTCCAGTGATGCTACCTGTAGACTTGTTGGCCTGGTCTCGAGATGTCGTGTAGACACGCCCAGTGGTAGGAGGCGGCTTGGTATCAGCATGTTCCGATGTACCCTCCATCTCGCCCTTACGGTAATCCTTCATGATATGGCCAGGAAGACCACACTTGAAGCATGCGTCAGTGTTACGGCGACATGGCCCTGGTTGCCTATGGTGGCAAGTAGAGCAAAGAGGATGAGTAAATCCTCTAGCAGGTGCTCTGGCTGGCTGGGAACCTGATAAAACATTTTACATAAGACATGATAATAGGGTACAAAGGACAATGCGGATAATCGTAAGATTGAATACCAGTGATAGCTGGACGGCTAGTCTGTGAACCTCTCTGGTTCTGGTCCCTACCTTTTCCATGGTTCCTGGTAGAAGTTTTGCTAAAGTGTCAGAATATGAGTTATAACATGAAATCATAAGAAAATTGCGTAGGTATTAGGACCTGCTGCTGTTGGAGTGTCCAGCGTTGTTACGGTAATTATCATTACTGCCACGCCTATCCGTAGCAGAACGGTCGTTAGTCTGACCGTTTCCCTTGGGCTGATGAGGCTGCTGCTGAGTAGCCGGCTGAGACTGGTCCCCAGTTTTCTTCCTGGAAGATACATTTAAAGAGATGAATAATTGACATATATGGAAAGAATACGGATAGATCACCTCTTGAATACGAATGTTTACCTCTTGTCGGGTCTCTCAGCTTCCCCGAACTCATCTCTCTCCTGCAGCATCTCCAGCTTACGTGTTGCATCGGCCACTTGTGCTACAGTGTTGAACGTAGCACACAACAGATTGTTTGTGACCGATGTGCGAAGAGCCCACCTAAAGTGGTGTGCCTGCTCTTCAGGAGTACCTGCTGCCGCACCAAGGAAACTAGCTAAGCGAACAAAGCGCTGCATAAACTCGTTGCTATTCTCCCTAGATCTCTGTCGGATCCCATGGTACTCTCTCTTGAGCTTGTCTTGTTCAGCCTTGGGAAAGAACTGCTCTGTCACCCTGTCCTTGAACTGAGCCCAAGTCAAACCAGCAACCCACTCGTCACCACCCTCAGACTGCATCAACGTTAACCACCAATTTAGCACATCGCCTTCGAACCGATAGCATGCCAACCTCGCCTTGTATGCGGGGTCACAACCCATAGCATTGAAAATCTTCTCGATGTGAGCCAACCAGCTTTCAGCATCACTAGGGTTATCTGTTTTCTCAAAAGCTCGAGGACAGAACTTGTTGAATCTCTCCAGCCATACTACTAATGTCACTGGAGGAGGAGGAGGTGCCTGATTATGCTGCTGGTTGTTGTCAGCTTGAACTTCAGCCCTGATGTCGTTCCTTAGTTGAGGAAGCAAAGCTTGCATTGCAGCTTGGATTGCAGCATTGAGATGTTCTTGTTTGCGTGTGAGAACCATCTGACAGTATAACATAAAACATATGATTAAACAGATCAAAACATAAAATATATATACATGAAAAAAAATATATACCAAAATTTCAAGAGAAAAATTTTATGCAAGAAAATTTTGTGTATGAATGCATGATGCAGTTTTATGAAAACTTTTGTATGCTCGAGAGTGAACGCCTATGGTCAGTTCACCCAAAACAAAAGACATGGCGAGGGGACGCCTATGGGTCGGTCCCAAATTTAAAAGTTTCGATAAAACACATGCGACTAAATAGGGCCAGTCATGTACCAACCATTACTTAGTCATAAACCTGCGACAATGACATCTATATGTATGCATAAAAATGATGAATGCATGAAAAACGACTGTCAGTTCTAGGAAGACCGTAGTGACTACCCACTAATCACAGGTCATATTTTGAGAGCCTACAGGTCGAAGCCTTGGCTCTGATACCGTAATTATAACACCCCATTTTGATAATGGAATGTCACGCGTAATTATGGCGTGTCATCAAAGTATACAAGGAAAAATGTCTAAACATTACATGACCATAAAAGGAAAATACCGGAATCAAACATCGGTAGTCCAAAACTAAAGCTCATCACACACAAACATAAGTACTGAAAAGGAAAGGACTAAACAATGTCCATAGCAAGAGTATCAAAGTAAAGACAATGCATAAAGTAAAGAAAGGCTAGAAAGCTTCCAGTCCATATGCACGTACGCTTAAAGTCTACGAGCGTCCCTGAGTACCGCCGTTTTGGGAACATAGAAAAGGAAAACGGCTGAGCAATACGCTCAGTGCACGGATGTACAATAAAGCATGAATAGGATAAGCATATAACATATAACAGCGGAAGAAACTAAGTCCCGAGTAACCTGGTTAAGTCTTGGTAAAACTGGTTTTATAGTTTGAAAAGCCTTATGTTTATCTTATAAAAACTGTTTAGCATGTTCTACCATTAGCCAATATAGGTCATGAAAATCCACCATGCATGAATACTTGGAGGGGTGACCCCATCATGCAAATTAGAGGGACTGCCTCAAATTTAATATACTGGTTTGGGTAGGAGGGATCAGCTCCTTGTGAAGGATGCAAGGCGCACACCACATTCACACTGAGTAATCTGCTGAAAACATGTAACTAGGATGCACCCATACGCCCCACATGATAAATATAAAAATATGGCCAAAAGCTGAAGGGACGCCACGAGCAATCACTCCGCCGTGGTGAAGTCATAACATCAGTGCCTCTAATGTTATGGTTATGGTACCTCCATAACTAGGTGAAACTGGTCATGCATGTATATGGCTATAGGTATTCTAAATTAACATAAGCAAGTCAAACATATAAACTTATACTACGGGAAAACATTTGGCTGCATACTGGGAATCCTAATAAGGAAATAATGTCCATACTGAAAGGACGGGAATCCGTACCTTATGTCCAGTGAACGAAGAAGACGAACTGAGAGGAATCCTACTTCCGTATCACTAATGCTACATGAATACATACATGAATAAGTATCTGACTACTAAATACGTAACGGGTTTTATATCATGTCTTAGCTTATTTTATAAGTTCATATCATGTTTCACTGTTTTAAGCCTTAAACTGCGTTTATCTTATATTCTGTCTATTCTGATTAAGTATTTCTGGTATTTCATGTATTATTATACTTACTGTGTAATAATAAGTAACTTTACAAAAATAGCAGGTTTCCTAAAATAGAAAGTTTCCAAAAATAGAAAGTTACCAAAAATAGAAAGTTTCCAAAAATAGAAAGTTTCCAAAATTAGAAAGTTTCCAAAAATAGAAAGTTTCCAAAAATAGAATTACTGCTTAAAATAGATAAGTTTCTCAAAATAGAAAGTTTCCATAAATCGATTAGCTGCCTTAATTAAATAAGTTTCCATAAATAGATTAGCTGCTTGAATTAAATAAGTTTCTAAAAATAGAAAGTTTCCATAAATAGGTTAGCTGCCTTAATTAAATAAGTTTCTAAAAATAGAAAGTTTCCATAATTAGATATAAGCTGGTTAAATAAGCTAAGTATATAAGCCTAATTGTTTTTCTGATTATAATGTATAGTTTATTAATTATTTCATGTAATTTAAATAAACTATAGGTTAAAAGTATTTAATTAAAGTATATCATGTTTTAATTAAATAAGGTTAAATACTTAGGTTAAAACATGTATTATTATTTATTAATAATATAACCTAAGTCATGCAAATTAATTAATTATAACCATGGTTTTTAAATAATTAATAAATTATAAGTCTAGAAAATATAAAATACTTAGGTTAATAATTTCATGATTTTAATAATTAATATAACCTAAGTCATGTTTATTAAATTAATCATGTCATATTTATTAATTTAATTTAACATATGATTATAAAAAAAATAATCTTAACATAAACCGTGAACTGGATCTTGACTAGAAACCATGAACCGGACATGAAATCGACACCATACCCCGAACCACTTCGGGGTTCCCCTTGTCTTGCTGCTGCCGTGGGACCCACACAACTCAACCGGGACCATATGGTCTCGGTGGTGGTTTAGTAGCCAAACCGAGACCCCCTTGGGGTTCGGTTTAGGCGCCGGCCAAAACAAACACCCCTAAAAACAACCTTTTGATTTATCTAAAAACCATTTACATGTTTGATCTATGTTTTTAATTAGGTTTTTAAAAACATCATGTTCTTAATTAATTTATTAGATCAAATCAAAAAGAAAAGGATTAAAAGAATATACCGAATGCGTGGATCTAAACAAGGATGAACAAACACGAACACTTGCACCAAAAACCAAGATCAAAATCAAACAAACACCCTCCTTGGTGTGTTTATATTCGGCGGCCAAAAAAAGAAAAGAAGAGAAGGAGAAAAACTTTTTTAGGTTTTTTTAATCTTCTGTAAAGTGAAAAATGACTAGTAAACTTTTACCATAACCCCTCTTAGTGAATTTTGAGATGGGCTTGGCCCATCTCCTTATTGTTGCCGCGGGTAGGGGCCCCACATAGGGTACCCGTACCATTTTTCGTGTCTCGTTATTTAATTATTCGTTCGTGTTTATTTGTGTTCGCGTTTTGTGTGTTCTCCTTAAATAATTACCGTGACCTAATATATTTATTTACGCTCGTAATAAAAATATATATATACGCAATTAATAATAGTTCGTGATTTAATTACGTTCATGATTTCATGATCGCATGTTCGTGATTAATTATTTGTCAAATAATTATTGTGTGTTCGTGCGTAGTAAATACTTATCGTGTTCTAACACGTACGTAATACGTAAAATCCTAACACGTAATCGTAATCATGCTATAATAGGAAAGTTTTAATCTAGTACGTACGATCTTAAGGGTACTATTCATGATAAAAGCATGCGGGTTTTACAGCTCAACTCACACAAAAGGCGTACCAACGAGAGACCTCAAAACATGTACATGAATCTTATATGAGAACCCATTTCAAACCGTGAGTTATGAAACATTTTTATGAATTTACAACGTCAAGTTTGAAAGCCATATTTTAAATAGTTTGGTTAAGGTGGTAAAGACGATACATGTGCACACAAAAGAAACGCAGCAACGAATGAATACAAGGGTACGCGTGTAACCTTACCGAGCTCACGAGTATGGTAACGATGTGCACAACTAATTTGTAACTAAAACGAGATGATGATTTCTCGAACCGTAAGCAACTTGACACCCTTGAACTACTAACCCACATCAAAGATGAACCCACGAACAAACAAATGAACCCGCTTCACGAACGAAACCAAAACCCACGTCTACTTGTACTCGCGTTAACAGAGCCCGTACTCACTTCACGTCCTCGCAATCTTTGAGCAGCGTAAACCCAGAAAAACGTCTTCCGATGGTTGTGATGGTAAAGGGAGGTGTTTAGTTAGCATTTGTACACATTCTTGAAGAGGTGATGGACATTTTTGGGTGAATATGAGGCTTGTAAGATGAAAATATGGATGTTAACGGTGAGTTGTAATGTAGGAGACAAAGGTTTGACTGGGAGGGTGTTCTTGCTACCATATTGTGTATAAAGAAAATGAGAAAGATAGAGGGCCGGATATATCATTGATGGGACGGTTTGGTGTGATGAGGGGGACCAATTTGATCTTCAAATGAGGTGACACTAGAGGACTAGTACTCCCAAAGTAGTAGGAAATTAGTTGGGTTTTTGAAATTCAAAATGTGCTAGGGTGGGAGATAAAACAAATGAGAAAAGTAGGATCCAAAGTTGGCAATATGTTTATTTATTAATTTTGTAAATGTCATAAACTTCATGTGTATATGGTAACCCAAAATATACATTAGTATTCAAAATGTTGTATAATTGTTCCCGCGTTACATGTCGGTAATAAGGATCGAACGACGATATAAAACGATAATTAATGATTCGCCAAAATAGGTACTTATGTAAAATACGACGATAATCATGAAAACAATTATTCGTACAGTATTAATTCGTACATATAAGCAGGCAACAGTTAAATTGCAAATAATTCGTGTAACGTGACAAAGATAAATCTTACACAGATTATGCACACGTTATAAAAAAATAAATTTCAGATACATTAAAGTATAGACCGTAAGTTATTACGCAACCAATGGTGACACACTCGCAGTGTTCACAGCAATCCAGACTGAGCACAGTCTAAGCAAAATACACGCCAGCATACGTTATTTCATGAAATAAGGGAACGCTTCTCAGTTTAATAGAAAACTAGCACATAGTTGACTAAATCAAAAGTCTAGGGGGCGAAATTGTAATTTTAAAAAGTCTGACAATTACGGTGTGTTACATTAGCCAACAATCTCATAAAGCAACAAACCTTATCTTTTAAACCATTAAGGGGCTGATCAAAAGTGGTTGATCAAAAAAACAATAATTCATAAATACATTGAGGTAACTATAATAACTTATATTAGTTTAGCATTCACATTTTGGGAGTGTTATGAACAATAATTTGTAAGAATAAGATTACTTCTATAAGGTACCTCAAATTCATTCAATCAAATGTTATTAGGCACAAATGCACGAAGAAAACAACAAAACCATTTATGAATCGAACCTGATAAAAAGGAATCACTACCGCCGTCACAAAAAGACCAAAAACAATTATCAATGATCATGAGTTTGGGTCAACGATCCTGATATAAAGGAACCATCACCACCACCATACAAATACAAAAACCAATTACGAATCGTCATCAAGAAAACCAATTATTGATCATCAACAATTGGGGCGAACAAAACTCACAAAAAGAAATCATCATTAGCCTAGGCCGACCCTCACCAACCAATAAAAGATTTGGGGCAACGATCCGGCGCAAAAACAACCGTCAGCGCCCTAAATCGACCGTCGCCAACTCATCAAACGTTGGGGGCAACGATCGGCGCCGAAAAACCTTACAACCCCAAAAGAATCGAGATCCAATTTGTGAGAAAGATCATTTGTGTGTTTTTTTTTTGAAACCGTCACAAGAGTAATGTGAGGGGCGATTTATTTTTTTTATTATTTTTTTTAATTGCATAAATTCTCATCTTTTATTATAGTTATAATATGCAAAATACTATTGGTGTGCATGAATTTATGTTTGGTAATATAACGAGACGTTTTATTTCATGTCTATTCTCGATCTTCAACGCAAAAAATGAATATTAAACAGGTCTTTAAACTTTTGATACTTGGTGTGGATGAGTTCACGGTGTAATGAGCTAGTGATTTCATGCCGTGTCACCGAGGGACCTTTGTGGCATTATTCTCACATTATGAGTCGGGCTTTATATTTCGCTTCGTCAGATCAACCTGCATGTGAGTTTCCCTCTCTTATTGATTGTTGTTTTCTTTGTACGTTTAGGTCCTTCTCATTTGTTTTTGTATTTTTTTACTTTCAAGTTTTATTTGTGTTTTAGTGGGTTATATACAAAACAAATAATGTTTTATGTACAGATGAGTATTTCGTCCCGAATCCCAAAATCAAACCAAAACCGTATCGAAACCGTACCGATACCAAATACCCGAGTCTCGTTTGATACGGTACCAGTACTACGAAATAAAGTGGAAAAAAATCCGGTATCACTAATTCGGACCGATACCAAATGGAAATGTCTTAGTTTTGAAATGGATGAAAGCACACGTTTGTGTGTAATGCTAATTGTGGTAACGCAAAGGCCAACACAACCCATGAGTTGTTAAGAAAACTGGCCTTAAATTCCAACGACATGCTATTCAATGCCACGTCCCAAACAACGACTTTTCGTAATACAACATCCTACTAATATATCGTTCCATAATAACTTTTCATAATAAAACATTCAAATCAACATTCTGTTTTGCTAAAAAGTCTCGAAAGGAAAACATGGACCAGTTCGCAATTACGAGGGCAGCGGCATGGGCATGGTACGAACGAGGATCATTGCTCGACCACAATTCAATACCAGAGAGTAATTTCGTAAGAAAACGTGATTACACGCCCAGGCCTTCTAGGTACAAGCTTGAAGCAATGAAACAAAAACAAAAGGAAACTCATAGGGCACCAACATGTATCAACAGTTCGTCGTTTTTAGGCACTGGACACGTCGAAAAATCCCTTTTGGATGGCTATGAAACAAACAGAATTTTAAAGGAACTTGATTGCTATGAGCATCATCGTAAGTCGTCAATAGATGGCCGTGATCTTGGTGGCAGGAGAACTGTTTCAAAAGAAACGAAAGGTAAAATTCGAAGCAAAAAGCATAACGGGTTTTGGATGAGACATGGACTCGTCTGCAGGTCTAGTAGCGATGATGTGGTGGAGAATTCAGCAAATTTAGTCTCAAGTAGACGACGCCTAAGAAAACAGGATGTCTCGATGAGTCGAGTTACAAATCCTCGATAACCCATTTAGGGAGATTGTCCAATGTGCGGGCAGCTCCTTTGACTTCTGGCCTATGTGTCTGTCACCCTAGGGTGGGGCTCGGAGGAATTTAGACTATCAAAGCGGATTGAGATTCTCAAACCGACTTCTTCGCGGGCTCTCTGAAAAAACATATAACCCCCTTCTTGCTTGGGGGAGACAGTTTGAAGGGGCTAGGGTATCAATTTCTCTCTTTGAGCCCACGGTAAGACCACTACCATTAGTAGATGAGGTAGATAGACCCTATATTCAAAAGTCTTCTATTTAGGAGTTTTGATAGGGTCGTATCTATATATACTCATAGAAAGTTGGTAGGAAAGCCCACAATTCTTGGATGATTTCGATAGGTGTACATGTAGCTAGCCATCATATCACAAGGGCTAGCGACGCAGCTGGGTTCTCGTTTGCCTTCTCCTATGTAAATTACAATTATTAAATAAAAGAAATTAAAGACTTCGAAGAAAAATTAGACGCATTTTGGTGCCCGTTTATCTTTCACTTTGGGTATTCTAGTAACTATTGTCATTTTGGCTTATATTTTTTACTTGGTCGGTCTTATTCTTCTTCTTATTGTACTTATTTGGACATATTAACTACATTAAGGTAATAATATACTTAAGGTAGTCCTAAATCAGTCCAAGTATTGGCTCAAGCCCGACGTTGAATCATTCTGAGACAGGTTGGCTTGGATAAACAAATACGCAAACCTAGTAATTAGTGTACTTTTTTATTCAAATTATTATCTTGTCCGTTATTATTAGGGTGTGTTTGATAGAGAGAATTGAAGGAATGAAATTCATTTCCATTATTTGGTAGGTAAATAAATAAAACAGATGGAGAGTTGGATTTTTAAAAAGTTAGATCTTTTGTAATTTATGTGGAAATTATTTTCAGTTTGGTGTGAAAACCATTTCCTAGTTGTGACTTGTGAGTACATAAAAACTAACAAAGAAAATAATATTGAATTGAGTTTATATTAAAAAAAATAGTATAACTAAATATATAAACACTAGGTTTTTTTTTTTTTACATTAAAACTAGTTTAGTGTACAAGTTAACATAAATGGCAAAATCATAAGTGAACCAAAATATAACATTTGAGTGTTATGAATCGTAATAATTTACATGTCTTAAAATCATACGAATATTCATTAACAAATTTTGTATCAAGACAATACATAACGTGTAAAAAAAATCACTAAAAATCATTGATGAGTCTCTAAGTTTTTTCAAACACAAATACAATTCACTTTCTTCATTGGTTGTGTTAGCATAAATATTAGAGTTTGTTACTCGCAATGCCATAATTTAACATAACTAATTTTACTGACAATATATTTATTTTCATTTTGTCAATACTAAATAAATGTAACTTCGGAGATGGTTATGTTAAGAGGGTGAGGTTATTTTCAGAACCAAATAAATGTACAGAACTACGAGAACTACCTTATTACTCTTAAAATGCACATGATTATTCATCGGGTTAGTTCATTAGGTAGAAATACATGAATTTTTATTATCGTAGGTCACTAGGAACATGTATCCTAGGACCATGCACATGTATTGGTTTTTTATGTACTATAACTACCTTTTCGTTGGATAATATAAAAACACATGTGCACTCTTCATATTGCTAATCATACTCGGATTTATAACTAATAAAATAATTATTAAATGTTAATTTAAACATAATAATGAAAATACATATGTATTGGTAAGAGTATAAAGGTGGTTCTCGCAGTTTTGTACATTTATTTGGTTCTGAAAATAACCTTACACTATGTTAAGATCTTTTTGTTGTATTTATTAACATTAGTTGAAAAATTGCATTTAAAAAAAACAATAGTTGAAAAGTAACTTTCAAATATTGTGTAACTTGAAAAAAGTTTAATGTAAACTTTTTTCTAACATAGATTCAAATAACTAATTTCAGCCGTCTTTTTTTAATTTTAAAAAAACCTATTTTTATTATTTCTTTTAAATTAAATATCTCACATGCCGTTAATCGTTACATAAACGGAAACATTCTATCGTGACGAGAATTAAAATGTCCTTCTATCGAATGGTATATGGATACAATTTTGACGATAATTTTTGTCTAAAAAAATCATACATGATTCGTATCACGAATCATATATGGTTTTCTGAAATTATATATGATTCGTGTCACGAATAGTATATGAATTTCTGAAATCATGTATGATTTTCTGAAATCATATATGATTTAGGAAAATCATATGTGATTCGTGATAAAAATCATATATGATTTTCTCAGACAAACAAAGTTTGTCGAAAGTTTATACATGTATCCCTCGATAAAAATATAATTTAATTCTTATTGTAATGATTTATTTTTTGTCGCTTAAAGATGTAATATTCATTTGTGAGATTTTAAAAAAAAATGAAAAGTGAATTATCAAAAAGTGAGTGAACAAACCACCATCAAATGGCCTATTGGTAAGGTCCTTAACTCTCAAAAGAGAGGTCAAGGAGGTTCACCTGCGACGACTTCGAGCTATCTAAAAGGGTAGTCGCCCTGGGATTATTCGGCTCGCAATTTCGAATCGGAAACTTAGGTATACCAAAAAAAGTGAGTGAACATGATTAGTTGATTGAGTATTTTTAATTAAATTAAAGGTTTACAATGAATCTTAATTCCGCATGCCTTTTACATGTATATTTTGGCACCAGTGAGCAATGTAATGTAAAAACTCGTCACTAGGCCCCATGACTTTCGGCTTTTTACAATTTGTGTTCAACGGTATTGTTTGGTTAAAAAAGTTTAATCAAATAAAAAATCAAATTCAATCGACATAGAATTCAACTTAACCAAAATTAAATTCGGTTTTCTAATTAATCTGAATTATGCCATTTATTTTTAAAAAATGATATACATCTTTAGCAATAAAGTTATTTCAAGCATACGGTGTGTTTTTTTATAATAGGATAAAGTTTTAATAGTCTTTCAATATATATAAATTTAAAAAATATACTGGTTATTTATATAAATTTGGTTTTTGGTTCAGTCCCAAACCCGGATGACATTAATCCGAAAATCAAATGTGTAGATCGGGTCGATTATAAAAAAATTTGGTTATTAATGATTCAATTATTTTTGGTTTCATTTCGATTTTCAATTTGTTCGGTTTTTCTGTTGACCCCTACCGACATAGGTGACATGGGAGGTCAACTTTATAAAAACCGACCAATAGAAAGGATATGAGAAATGATATGTGCCATGCTGCCACTGGATCCATAATAACGTTGCGAGTCAAATATTTTTATTAATTGTTTTTTACAAAAATTAAACCAAGCCAAAAAATTTAGATTATACTTATTCGGCGGTTCCTTATTGATAAGGAACTGTGGTTCATATATGGAACCGCCTACAGTGGTTGAGTTTTGGTTGTGAAGGAAGATTTTTCAGGAAATCTTATTTTTCTAGTCTAACTTATCATAGGGATATGCTTAAAACCAAAGATAGACAAAGAGAACACATACTAACTCACCAAATTGGGATTGACCAAAATACATGGATTTAAAAATCGATGTAGGAGGTGTGTAAGACAAGACCTTACGTCATGACACAGTGATCCTCCATGATTCTATCTTGTTCTTGCTATGTTTGAGAGAATCATACATATAAATTATGTAAGCTCGAGATTAATAGCAAGAATCTATGAAAAACGTTTTTAGATTGAATTAACAATGTCAAAACATTTCATTACCATTTTGGAAAGAGACTTTGAGGATTTTGAAAAGAAGAAGAGAAGATTTTCAAGAAGAGTTTAGGAGACTCAAAGACTCAAAGTGATAAAAGACTCAAAGGAAAGTAAGAGACTCAATAAAGGAAAGCAATTAAGAAATATGTTCCATTAATCCTAGACCTAGACGCAAGTAATTAAAAGGTTCCCTCTTAAGTGGCTTAGTGAAGATGTCGGCTAAGTTATCCTCGGAGGGTACCTTCTCAATTGAAATGTTCCCCTTTTGAACATTATCCCTAAGAAAATGGTGACGAATTTCTATGTGCTTGGTTCGCGAATGTTGCACGGGATTCTTGCTAAG
Source organism: Glebionis coronaria (assembly GCA_025667525.1). Taxonomy (NCBI): domain Eukaryota; kingdom Viridiplantae; phylum Streptophyta; class Magnoliopsida; order Asterales; family Asteraceae; genus Glebionis; species Glebionis coronaria. The sequence goes on from CM046879.1 coordinate 34,198,392, forward strand.
GTCTATAGCACCCTTATTGTCACACATTATGGGAACATCATCAAGACAAATCCCGTAATCAACAAGCGCTTGCTTCATCCATAAAGCTTGTTGGCATGCTTTTCCGGCACTCACATACTCGGCTTCCGTGGTGGATATCGCAAGAGCGGTTTGTTTCTTGGAGAACCAAGAAGTTAAACAATAACCCATGAAGGTACAAACACCACTAGTGCTTTTCTGGTCCACATAGTCTCCCACATGATCCGAGTCGGCGTAGACAATGGTTTCTACGCCGGTCCCTTTAGGATACCATAATCCTAAATGTATAGTGCCCTTAATGTATCGGAAGATACGCTTAACCGCTTCAAGGTGAGAGGTTTTGGGAGCCTCTTGGAAGCGAGAACAAAGGCAAACACTAAACATGGTATCCGGTCGATTTGCCGTTAGGTACAAGAAACTACCAATCATACCTCTATATTTGGTGTTGTCTACCGACTCACAATCATCATCTATGGTGAGTTTAGTATCCGAGGCCATTGGGGTCTTCATTGGTCTATATTCTTCTAATCCAAATTTCTTTAGCATTTCTTTAGCGTACTTAGATTGACTAAAGAAAATACCATCGTCCATTTGTTTAATTTGGAGTCCTAAAAAGAAGTTAAGTTCTCCCATCATACTTATTTAAAACTCATCATGCATGATTTTGGCAAAGTCATCACACAATTCTTGACAAGTTGAGCCAAATATAATGTCATCAACATATATTTGCACGATTATGAGGTGAGAACCTTTCTTCTTTGTAAAGAGAGCGTTGTCTACCATTCCCATGGTATACTCATGTTTAACAAGAAACGCTTTAAGTCTATCATACCAAGCTTTGGGTGCTTGTTTAAGACCATAAATTGTCTTCTGAAGCTTGTAAACATGATCCAGTTTCTCAAAATCAATGAAGCCGGGAGGTTGAGCCACATATACCTCCTCATTGATCAAACCGTTAAGAAACGCACTCTTTACATCCATTTGTTGAAGCTTAAAATCTAAGGCACAAGCGTAGGCTAAAATGATTCTAATGGATTCTAATCTAGCTACCGGTGTATATGTCTCGTCATAATCAATCCCTTCTTGTTGATTATAGCCTTGTGCTACAAGTATAGCTTTGTTACGAGACACAACACCATTTTCATCTAGCTTATTCATATATACCCATTTGGTTCCTATAATGGTAGAACTTCTAGGTGGAGGAACAAGTTCCCAAACATCATTAGCAACGAATTGATTCAATTCTTCTTGCATCGCAATGACCCAACTCTCATCCGTCAAAGCTTCTTTAACATTCTTTGGTTCAATCAAGGAGACGAAACAAAAGAAGTTACTTTAGTTTTGGACTTGAGATCTTAGGGTCCTTTGATTTAAGTCACCAATGATATTATTGAGAGTATGATCCTTAGAATCCATAATGTTTACTTCCTTTTCAACACTAAGGTCTTCAACTCCTATTTTTCTAACCTCTTTGGCTCTAACTACTTCTACTTCATCGAAGTCATCATCAACCAATGGTGGTGTCTTGGTTAAAGGAGGGGTTTCATCAAAAGTCACGTTAAGTGATTCTTCAATAACGCCCAAGGTTCTATTGAGGACTATGTAGGCTTTGCTAGTTTGGGAATAACCTAAAAAGATACATTCGTAAGACTTTGGGTCGAACTTGGTAAGGTAGTCTTTGGTGTTGAGGATAAAACACTTGCTTCCAAACACCCTAAAGTATTCCAATGAGGGTTTCTTACCTTTAAGAATCTCATAGGGGGTCTTTCCTAGGAAGGGTCGAATAAGAATTCGGTTGAGAATATAAGTCGATGTGTCCACGGCATTGCACCAAAACTTTTGAGGCAAAGATTGCTCGTTTAACATCGTCCTACTCATCTCTTGGATGGTCCTATTCTTCCTTTCAACTACCCCATTTGATTGTGGAGTGCGAGGAGCTGAGAAGTTATGGGTAATACCATGAGCTTCACAAAAGGCACCAAATTGCACTTCATTATCAAATTCCCTACCATGATCCGTCCTAATAGAGACAATCGGACATCCTAGTTGATTTTGAATTCTTCGACTAAAGATTTCGAAATGATCGAAAGCTTCATTCTTAGATGCCAAAAATCTAGTCCAAGTGAATCTAGAGTAGTCATCAACTATAACTAGGGTATAAAGGTTACCTCCATAACTCCGTATGGCGGTAGGTCCAAAGAGATCCATATGTAGGAGTTCTAAGCACCGAGAGGTTGAAACCAAATTCTTGGCTTTGTGACTTGAGTGAACTTGCTTTCCAACTTTGCAAGCATCACAAAAGTGACTATCAAACTTCATCTTGGGGAGGTGTCTTACCAACTCCTTAGAGACTAAAGATTGAATTAGACACATATTAGCGTGACCTAATCTCCTATGCCAAAGAGTAGAACAATCGTCTATAGTCGCAAGACATATGTTGTCTTTTGACTTCTTATTGACCTTCATGACATAAAGCCCATGCTTTCTAACACCTTTTCCAATGACCTTTCCATCTTTTACGATTTCACTGTCATTTTTTGAAAAGATGACCTTACACTTATTGTCACAAATTTGACCTATGCTTAAAAGGTTAAACCCTAAATTATATACGTGCTCAACATTTTCAATAGTCATGGAGTCAAGAGAAACCGTACCTTTGCCAATGATATTATCACATAGACTACTAGTGAATGTGACGTTACCTCCATCATATGCTTTGTACCATAAGAACAAACTTCGATTACCCGTCATGTGTTTAGAACAACCACTATCCTTAATCCACTCGTCGGGTTCCAAATCAATTCCCAAGCATATCTAGGTAACAACATACACGATCAAACATTTGGTCCCCAATATCTCATGGGTCCAAAATTGTTAGTTCCAAACATCCCTTGCATTTGGTTGGGATGCATGAATTGAGGAGGGTTTCCCCATGGGGAACAAAAGGGAGGAGGATAATAAAACATATAACCATTTTGTTGTTTATTATTTCTCCTATGTGTATTTGATATTGGTTTAGAGTTATGGTCATTCCTTCTAGGTGTTGGAGTTCTACTTCTAGGTCGTGAATTGTTTTGACTATCTCTTCTAGGTGTTGTCGTTCTACTTCTAGGTCTAGACTCATTCCGTACTCTTGGTGGAGTAGAAGATGGTCTTAATAAACGTCTATTTCCCATTAGAGGTTTACTCAAAGGCTTATAGAACTTATCAACGGCATTGTCGTCAAGTATGGGTAATTTCACTTTGTTAACAATAAGATGCTTAGGATGTTCACCTAAATTTGACTTTTCAGAAAGTTCAGGATTTTCATCAAAAATACTTTCTGCCCGCGGTACCTTATCTATGGTGGCGGTTCCATATCGATAAGGAACCGTCCCATACAGTTTGGGACCGCGTACAGCAGATAGTTTTTCTGAAAATCGGACTTGTTTAGGTTCACTAGTTGATGCTTCATCTGAGTTAAAACCTACACCAAGTCTTTCCTTAGAATGAATTTGTTTGTTTAACATATCATCAAGAGCACTAGTACATTTCATGAACTTTTCTAGTTTAATGGAGGTGCTCTTGAGATCTTCATTCTCTAACCTAAGTTTCTCACAACTTAAGCAACCTATATGAGCTTCTTTATTTTTCTCAAGCTTGCCTAATTTTTCCCTAAGTTCATTAATCTCATTTTCAAGCTTAGTTTTAGTTGATTTTAGTGTTTTGTTCTTTTCTATGAATTTAAGGCTAAGTTTGTGTAAATTGTCATATTGGCCTTCTAATTCAATATCATCTAAGGTAGAGCTATCATTGCTATAATATTCGGTTTCGGAATGTACCTCTTTAGAAGTGTGAGCCATGAGACATTTCTCCTCTTTGGGGTTGTCATCAACATCTTCACCGCTATCGCTCCAAGAACCACTAACGAATGTCGTGTGATTCTTATCGCGTGAAGGCTTTGGACACTCATTAATGAAATGATTTGGATCACCACATCTAAAGCAATTCCTATCACCCTTTTCGTTCTTGGCAAACCGATTCTTTAAGAATGGTTTCTTGTCATTGTTGGGTTGTCTCACGTGTTGACCTCGTCTTTTGAAGAACCTCTTGAAATCTCTCACCGCCAATGCATACTCCTCGTCATCACTATCCGAGGAACTATCATGATCGCTTTGTGCCTTCTTGGCTTTGAGTGCAAGAGACTTCCTTTCACTCTTGGTCTTTACCAATTCCTAGTCCTTCAAAATTATCATCTCATGAACCTTCAAGTTGCCTATGAGTTCATCGAGTGATAAAGTTGAGAGATCTTTCGATTCTTCGATCGCCGTGACTTTTGCTCTCCACTTCGGATGTAAGGCCCTAAGAAACTTCCTAACATTGTTCTTGCTAAAAAAACCTTCATCAAGTGCTTTTAGACTGGTAATAATAGTGCTAAATCTAGCAAAAGCACTATCAATAGCTTCATCTTCTAAGATGACAAATTGTTCATATTGTTGGACAAGAAGATCGATTTTGCTTTCTTTGACTTGGCTATTACCTTGGTGGGTTACTAAAAGAGTGTTCCAAATATCTTTAGCGGTTTCACACATAAAAATCCTTTCATACTCTTTCTTAGGCAAAGCATTATAAATCACTATTTTAGCCTCATTATTTTTCGAAAGTTTCTTTTTAGTATCATCATTAGCTTTGTCAAAAGTGACCAAATCCTTTGTTTTAGAAACTTCATTAAATTGATAAGGTAAAAAATCACCATTGGTAATAACATGCCAAAGATCTAAATCTTTTGATTTCACATAAGTCTCAAATCTATTTTTCCAATAAATAAAACTATCGGTTTCAAAAAGTGGAGGTCTTTGCATGGATTGCCCTTCTAGGTACTTGTTGGAATCCATATATCGATTCAAGTTTTAAAATACAATATACTTTAAAATGATGGTTTTCAAAAAATCCTTTTTCTCAAAAACTTAGACTTAAGGAAATAAGTGAAATCTTCTTATGCACAATATGAACAATGATAGTGTAATTTAAAACTAATACTAACTAATATATATGCATAAAGAATAAAGAATGTAAAGAGTTAAGGGTAAAGAAATATCAAACCAAACACCAAGGATTTATAGTGGTTCGGCAACGAAGCTCACTCCTCGTTCCTACTCCACTCCTCGAGTACTCCTTACTCGAGAGTTCACTACACAACAAGCTCCTTATTGTGGAGAAAACCGTACACGTCGCTTAATCAATTTCCGACTCTAAGCTAAAAGTCGAGCCCTAATCGTAGCTAGGACCAATCTACACAACTATACTTAGTACATACACAACTTCCAAATAGACACAACTACTTGGATCTTCACAACTATTACACAACAACAAATGTATAAAATTTGATCTTCAAAGGATCTTTGGTGGTGGACTCAACACTTCACAATGATAGTGTTCTTCTCTTTGCACTTAAAGAGGAATGGATGGATGAGATAGATTCACTTCTAAACAAGTAGTAATCAATCAAATGATCAAGGATTTGAGTGATTTAAGAAGTATGTTTGAATCTGGAAATTTGTGTGCAAAAGAGGTGAATTAAAAATCTGAGAGAGGTCCACTATTTATAGGACAAAGGGCCAACGGCTATATCTGCCCGCGGTTCCTTATCTCAGCCGGCGGTACCTTATCGATAAGGAACCGCCTAGGCGCTAAGGAACTGCCAGACTAGACTCCGCTCCCTTTTTGTCCTTTAGTGGTGGAGGTCATATCTGATTATTAAAATATCCAGAAAGCATATTCCAAATCAAAAGGAAATATGCCATTTTCAAATTTTCAAATACTTAATTTAATAAAACATTTTCTTAAAAAGAAAGTTTAATTAAAAACTTGTCACACTTAATAAAAAGTGAGTTTTAAGAAAAGATTAAATCACTTGATCACTTGATTAAGGTTACTACTTGTTTATTCATACCTTATGTGAAAATGGGTAAAATGAAAAATACTTGAACTCAAGAATTCGTTTTTCGTTGTTTTCGTAAATGCTTGTTTTTACATATTGTCGTAATCAAAACTAAGAGAGACCGAAAAATGCAAGTAACGTTTTTAGGCATTATTGCATTAACAAAGTTTATGCTAGCACCAAGATCCGCTAAAGCCATACAATTCTCTACCACCGGAAAATTGTATGGAATTAAGAACCGCCCCGAATCACCAAGCTTAGTAGGTAACTTCTTTAACAACACCGCGGAACAAATCTCATTCAAAGAAGCATTAGGCACATCAACCAATTTTTCTTTGTTAGATAGAAGGTCCTTATATATTTTGGCAAATTTAGGCATGTGAGCTAAAGCCTCAGCAAAAGATATGTTGATATTCAATTGCTTAAGCATCCTCAAAAAATTGGACACTTGCATATCATCTTTATTTTTAACTTTCTCCTTCCTCAACCTAGAAGGGTATGGTAAGTTGGGTTTGGGTGAAGGTTGAGGAGAGGGTTTTGGAGGACTCTGCTCAGGCACAACCTTAGGTGCAGTCTCAGGTGCAGGCACAGATATAGCCTCAGAAGGTAAAGGGGCAGTTAAGGGTGGTATGTCACAAAGAGGGGCAGTGGAAGGAGCCATCGAAGGGGGAGTAGAACTCATTGTAACCTTCGGGCCTTGTCCCTCCTTTATTAGAGGAGGGATGGAAGGTTCCACTGTGATTTTCCCACTCCTTGTGGTAATGGCATTAACATTGGCTCTTGGGTTAGTTTGGGTGTTTGAGGGCAATTCACCTTCAGGTCTTTGGTTTAGAAGCATCATGAATTTCTTATTTGTGTCATCTTGTATTTCCCTCATTTGCCTCTCATGATCATTAAGCTTTTGAAGAATCAAATCCATGGGAGGGGTTGACATATTTCCTTGATTAAAACCTTGGTTTTAAAATTGAGGTGGATTATGAAAACCTTGGTTATTACCATTAAAGTTATTCCCTTGGTTTTGCCTTTGAAAGTTGTTTCGACCCCTATTGTTATTATGCCCTTGATAATTCCCTCTTGGTGCTTGGTTTCTATTAAGCATTTGTGGATTGTTTCATTGGGTTTGGATTGGTGGATGGGGAGGGAAACCCGGTGGAGCAAGGTAATTGTTGGATTTGTAAGAAAGGTGATTAGATTGAAGTTCGGTTTGAAATGTGCCCTTCCATCATCATTGTAAGCATAACATTCTCCTTGATAGTTTTGCACTTTATTAGAATTCAAGTAAGAATGAGGGCATCCACATGTTTCACATTGAAGAGTGATGGAATTAACATTGTTGGTAGAAGAGTTGTTGAATTGAATTTCCATAAACTTTTGAAACATATCATGAGATTGGTGAATCTTTTGAAGTAATGGATCATCAATTGATTGAGTAGCACACCCTTGCACAACATGTACCACCTCATCCCTATCCCTATTACTTTGGACCATGGATTTTGTCTCAATGATATCCCATGCCTCTTGGATAGACTTAGCAAGAATGTTACCACCCGCGGCCGAATTAAGTGAATCTTGATGGTGTGGTGTCAAACTATTGTAGAAAGTATTGATTTGGTGGACTTGGTCAAAACCGTGGTTAGGGCATTTTCTTAATAACTCTTTGAATTCATCCCAAGCTTCACTAAAGGTTTGATCTTTCTTTTGTTGGAAGCCTATGATTTGATTTCGCAATGCGGTGGTTCGTGAAGGTGGAAAGAACTTGTTCACAAATTTCTTTTTTAAGTCCTCCCATGTAAGAATGCTACTAGAGGGTTGCTTATCAAGCCAAATCCTAACATTCCCTTCCAAAGAGAAAGGGAATAGCATCAATTTAACCACCTCTTGGGGTACCCCCATTATACTTGATAGTGTTACTAATAGATAAGAATCTCTTGATATGATCATGGGGGTCATCCATAGGTCTACCTAGGAAAGGTATAGTGGAAACCATTTGAATGATGCATGTCTTAAGTTCAAAGCTATTAGCGGCTATCTCGGGAATGACTATAGCATCCACATTTCCATCCACGTTGGATTGAAGAATCTCGATAATGGGACGTTGATCCATGTCTACAATAGCGGTGTCGAAAGCGCGATGCTCGTGATCGGCTTGAGAAATGGTTTTCCTGTTCTTCCTCTTGGGAGGATGAGGTACACCACTCGGTATGTGTGCATGCGCTCGAGTACGCATACAACTGAACACGAGGAATGAGATAGGAGCTCTCGGTCGACTTAGAAAGAGAAGAGATTATCTCCTTCGAGGTTCAATATTAAAAATCACAAGAAAATATATAGATATGTAATACTACTTGGGCGGCAAAACCCTCAGCCTTCCTTCTCAAAATACTCACAAGTGAACGGGGGGAATGAGGTGGCGCGAAACACTTAAGTACCTAGCCTCCCTTAGGCTTGCATTTTATAGCAAAGTCGTCTTTCTATTCACCGTATAGTTCGTATTTATCGAATTCTTGCTTATTGAAAGTATTTACCTATTTTTGCCTTTATTTTCTTTGATCGATACACGTATATGGAATCGGAACGCCTCCAAATATGGTGTATTGCCAAGACAATACTTATGGAATAGTATGTATTAAAATTTGTATCTACGTTACTTATTTACATATAATACTATAAAGGAAAATATTTTTGTATTTTTATTATTTTTTAAAAAAATATAATATGTACGTAAAAACAATTATATACAATATATTTTTGGTGTAATCTTTTAGGAAAAGGATTACTTTTTTATTTTTTTGGTTCAATTCTTAGGAAAGAATTGATTTTTATGATTTTTTTATTTTTTTTTATTTTTTTTATTTTTATCTTGGAGATTTTTTTTTTAGATTTTTGATTGCAAAAAGTAACGTTAAAAAATGAACGGATCCCAAAATCCAATACGTCTCACTAAAAACCGTCAATCTTCACGAAAAGAACCGGCAACGGCGTCATTTAATATTTTGTTTTTAAGTTCGTTTTTCTCTCGGTATCTTATCGAATTGAAATCCGGATAGTGTGACTTAATTGTTTTTGGTTAATAAAACTTGCTTGGTATCTATTTCTACTTGGCAATTAACACGTAAAAAGATAAAAATATTACTAATACGTAATATGTATTATTCTAAAAACAAGGTGCAATTACCACAATTAAAATCACAAAGTAAAAATATAAAATGCGCAAGTAAATGTAAACGAGAATTACTAAAATGCTAAATGAAAATGACAAGTAAAAATACAAAATTCTAAAATACCAAAAACGTAAATGTAAAATTATTCTAAAAATGTAAAAACTACATTTTTTATACCTTTAATATTGTTTTTATTTATTATTTATTAAAACTATTTTTTCCATAAAATCTAAAATCTATTTTTTTGTAAAATCTATTTTTGAAAATGTAATGTTTAAGAAACAAAAACACGCACCCCCTTTTTAATGTTTGTATACGCAGCTTCTTTTTTATCTTAAACAAATGCAGTCCAAAATGAATTACTAACGCAGGCCCAAGAAATGAAATGTGAAGCCCAAAAATGACAACAAATCTAAACGCAGCTTTTCAGTTATGAATTATGCTAAAATAATATGCATTAGTATTAACCAAACTTATCATTTATCCTAATGGGCCTTTTGATCTATGTGTTAAAAGCTTAACTAAAAAGCAATTACGAAAGACAAAATACGCAATTTGCAAGTATAAATGGCAGTTTCAACTTTCTGTCTAAATGACAATCACAACAAAAGTCTATCTCAAAGCTTATACTACACTGATCATTCCACTTGCTCATCACAGTTCTTTATTATTACAAAAAAAATATTCTAAACTTTTGTTATGAAAAACGATTTGTAGAAATGCAAAGGAATTGAAAGGCCCAATAGTAGGATCCAAAATCCCAACAGTTAAAAACCAAATTGACCAAAAGAAATGCAAAGGAGTGTGAATGTTAGAAACAAATACAATGCGCAGGAAACATAAAAGACTACTAGTTCAATCAAAATGAATTTATAAACTCTACTAATAACAATCTGTTTAATACTACTCAAATCATGATACAAATCAACTCAAAAATTAAACACTCTTGTACAGTATATAACTATATAATGGAAATTAATGCAGCTATTTCAAAACAGGCACAAAAATTTATTACGAGGGGACTGAACATATAGCAAGTATGATCTCTATAAACGAAACTAACTGATTAATCTATTTATCGAAAAATCATAAAAGAGACTCCCCTCATCCGGAGCCAGTCCGCTGATGGCGAACTAGGGAGAGAGAAACCGTGACTGGGAACTATCTACAATCGATTACCAAAACACGTTAATCTTGTAACTTTACTCGAACACCTCATCCTCCATGAACTGATCTCATCTTGTGCAAATTACACTTCAAATTAACTGCTTATTATCCTAGAAAACTCGTTCAATCTGAAGACTTTAATAGAGGACTATCTGAACTTCAACTCCAAAGCACGATCTTTGAACGATACTCGATTATAACAGTAGCTAAAGCTATTGCACTAATCGGACCACCTAAAACTAACACTCCAACAGCTTCTATCGATAAGCTAAATCAACTCATGAAACAAGCTGATCCAAACTCACTAACTGAAACAAGAACTGATCTCCAGGCCTGTCCTCTGTGAGCGACGCTGCTATTATATTACTGAACTCGACTGAAACAACAATGAATCTAGTTGCTGCTATGAAATCAACACATCTACTCGACACTACAATGGCTCGAACTTAAACTGTATAAACTCTTCACAGCTACCAACCTCGATCCATGAACAATGTATCCATCTCTCGCATACGGAACTAAACCAAAACGAAGCTACAATGAACCAAACTGACTCCCTGCTGAAAACAGTAGCAACCTATTCTACATTCAATCCAAACTAACAATCTGCTGAAAATAGTAGCAAACGATCTCTTCATTCGAACCAAACTGAGATCTTTACCAAGCTGCCTCGACGATTTGCATAATCGAATAACTACTATGTGGACTTGAACCAAACCCCAATTCTACATTCACAAACACCTCTATCGGCTAATCTGTACCCTTCAAAATCGCAAGTGTAAACGAACATGAACGCATTCGGAACATGAACAATCTGCACTAATCATTCATCCTACTGCATCAAAATTTATACCACTGCTACACCTTGAAACGCTTGTACAACTGAATTCCCACAACGAAATCAAACAATTAACACCATTACACTATCAACCTTCAAAATCAACTACTCGTAACTGCTTTGCGAACAAAATCGATCTTCAAACAGTAGTAGTGCAGAATTGGCAGAGAAGTAAAGCAGAATTGAAAAAGAGGAATTAAGAATTTTATAAATGGAAAGTGAATGTTGTTACAACTAACTGGCAACTGAATGTAACAGGATTAAACTAACTAGTGTGTGTTACTGTGTGTAAAACACACAGTAAGATAATTTCTATTGGATAGTGAAATGAGGTGTGGATCACAAATCTCAGCTGTCCATTATTATCCAAAATGAATGGCTGATGCTGGCCTATTTGGCAATCCATGTGAAACCAAAATTCAGCTCCCATTGGTCCATGTGGAATGCACTAACACCACTTTCCATTATTGGCAGAAAAAACCCTTGTAGTTGCATTTATTTGGCAATTTGTAATAATCATGTTATAACTTTGAAATCTTGATATCATAAGCCCTTTATCTTTTGAAAAACAGCAACATTGGCCTTTTGACTTTAAAGTTTGGTCACTTTTGGTCATCTTGAGCTTACTTTGGTCCTTTTATTTGTCTTTTTTTCGAATAAAAACCGTGAAAGCTCGTGTTTGCTTTCTTTTGTATCTGTTTTGCTTGAAACACACAAATACACCATACACGCGTAATTCTGACAATTTAAAGTATATTATAATGTATTTGTCCGTGTTTTAAGTGGTTTTTAGGTTATAAATGATGAGTGTTTTCACACTTATCAACTCCCCTCCAATTGACCATTTCCATGTCCACATACAATGCAATATTTTAAAGTTCTAGATTACACTAAGAACGAGGAGCAGTAATCTAAAATTTCATAATAGGGGTGCATTATATATCTGAAAAATGGGTTTAATTTTTTCTTACTCGGGTCCGGTTTCAAAAATCGAATTTTACAGGGCTTTATGGTCCAAGCTTCATAAACAAAGTCGAACTTTGAACGACAAAAACTTTGAAATATTGCTAAAATTTTAATATTTAAATCCTAAATCAAAATTCTAACGTGTGGATTATATTTATGAAGATCCGAAGTTAATATAACAACTAGGCGAGTATCCGCGCATAGCGGCGGAATTGCCTAGCGACAAATAATTAACAAACGCTATCAATATTCTAGAACGTTATCAATCTCCCTCTGTTCCATAACCTTTTGATCCATGACACTGTAACAAACTCAAAAATAAGCCAGAAAAAAAAACCAATAAACGCTTCAATGGTATCTGGAAATCATCAAAATAATGTAAGCAACCTTCTATTTAATTTTCCTGTCAATAAATCATTCTGCTGCAACATGCCTAACAAATAAGAAGCAGCTCTGACTTTGACTTAACTAACCCTTACTAATCAGCAAAGCATATAGACATAAATTGAGAGTACAAATTACACTAAGATTCAAACATGTAGCAGTAAACTAAGCCAAAAGGGACTTTGTACATGTAAGCAACCACTGAACGAAATAACCTACCAGGAAAATGCAGGTGACTGCAACTAGGGGTGTCGAAAAAGTTGACCCGACCCGAACCCGAACCCGAAATAGCCTATTCGGGTCGGGTCACTCGGGTTCAAAAATAGATTCGGGTCAATTCGGGTTGACCCGAATTGACCCGAGTTCTAATTAGCCTCGGGTTCGGGTTTATATTTTTTAGCCTTGACCCGACTTGACCCGACCCGACTTGACCCGAACCCGACCAACCCGACTTGACCCGAGTTTTTTACCACATTTTACCTTGTAAATATACTTAAATAAATCAATTTTTAAATTTTTTACTTAAACTCGGGTTGACCCGAACCCGAGTTGACCCGACCCGAATTAACCCGACCCGAGTTGACCCGAACCCGACTGACCCGAGTTCTAATTAGGCTCGGGTTCGGGTTTGATTTTTTTGAGTTCTGACCCGACTTGACCCGACCCGACTTGACCCGACCCGACTTGACCCGAACCCGGTTGACCCGACCCGATTCACACCCCTAACTGCAACAATAAACATGGACCATTTCACAAACTGAGCTACACCAACATCAACTTCTCCATCATCTGATATAATATATTTTCGCACCAGCAAATATGAAAAAGCAGCTCCAAAGAAGACGATGCCAAGAACAACAAAAGCCTGCAAAATTGAGGGTCACAAACAATAAGGCTGTCTCTAACAAAAAAGCCAGGTGCCATATAAAACGCGCACACGTAAGCAACTGGACAAATTTTTTGATACTATTCAAGCTTTGTATTAATCTGTTTTTATAACTAATCATAAGTATTTTATTGCAGATCAGAAGGACAAAAAAAATAACAAAACTTTTTTACTATATGAGTTATGTATTACCGTGTCAAACAGGTAGGCCATAACGACCAAAAGTAAGGAGCTAACAATGCGAAAAGGAGGGACTTAACGGTTCAGGATTTCTTGACTTATCCTAAAGTTTCAAAAACACAATTACTCGTTATTGAAACCGGGATATATGTAACAACATCTAGACCGTGATCCAAGAAACAAACCCAATCTAGTTCTGAAACTCATGCTACATCACAATCATTCATTCATTCCTATTAATAAACTTAAGTTCCTTTAATGCACGAACAAACAGTAATTATAAAAGTAACTCGCCTCTTTCTTCAAATTCAATCACACAACACCACGGGCAGTAGTTTTTTCCGATGACTCGAACGACGACAGTTTAACAAATAAACACATAGATCCGCAAATTAAATATCTAGATCAATAAAAAATTTTAAAAGCGTAACTAATAATCACAAAACTTAAGATACTTGAAAACTAAAAAGACTCTTTTGGTGGGTATTGTTCTTGCTCAGTGGAGTGGTGATTTCAGTGCCGGTTTGGATTCGTGATGGAGGGGGCTGGTAGTTAGAAAAACCCAGATCTGTAAAACATAATTAAAGATTTTAAAAAGAGTAGTAAAATATGTTACAAAAATTTACATCTAAATGAAAACCCTTAAATCTTGATAAATAAAAAAGTAAAGACCTTTAAGAGACAGCGGTTGCGGATTTTCCGACGAGACAACAACTATTTCCGGCAAGGACAACGACAACTTTCTCCAGTTGTGGTGGCTGTTAAAAAAATTACAAAATCTAAGATATACAAACAAAAGCTATACCTTTAAATTAATAGATCTATAAAGAATATTCTAAATATATAACAAAAAACCTCAACAAAAAAGAGGGCAGCGGTAGCCGTCGGTGATGGGACGCCAGTGATGTGACCTAGAGAGAAACTGAGTTTTGGAGTAGAGAGAGTGGATTGTGGTATTATTGTGTTTTAGAGAGAGAGAGTGGATTGTGATGTGTATGTTTATTTGGTTAAATCCGGGTGTATTTGCTATAAATTTTTTCTTTTTAGTAGGGCCTACAATTTTTCAACCATTCTATTTTCAACTTTCAACAATTTGCATTTTTTCTTTATAAAATAGTATAGATATATATGAAGAGAAATTGTTTTACAGTAATACACAGTTTTGCTAGAACTTATATCAAGTTTGTAACTTTGATTGGGCTTTGAATCATGTTGGGCTTCATACTCAAAACTTTACATAACAAATGGGATATGATAACTAATCTTTTATTTTTATTTAGAGCAAAACGATTAGTGTATTATTTTGTATTTTTAATACAAAATAATATTTTAATTTATTTTCTTTTATATTTAAAAAAAATTAAAAAATTCTTTATTTGGGAGACGTTTTAAAAAATTAGTAGAGAAATTTGAGGAAAAAAAACCATAAAACAATAAGTGCCACATATGTGAAAACAAAACTTAAAAAAAAGAAAGTAATTAATAAAGTTTTAGTGATTAAATTCTAAATAAGTTAGATGTGTTAAGTGGATGTTATAACTTTTTATATCTTTTCTTCATAATTATAGAAAACTAGATGTGTACTCGTACATAGCGGCGGATGCCAGATTGTCTACGATGTCCTAATTGACTTGGTGGTCAAACTAGGCACTCGATCGGGATGATTCGTTGGTCGAACCGATAACTTGGTCACTCGATCTGGTTGACCTATTAGTCGAACTCGTTATCCCGTGGCTCGATAGCATTGACCCGGTGAACGAACCCGCAAAACGATGACTCGACCGAATTGACCTGGCGATCGAACTCGTAATACGGTGACTCGATTGGGTTGACACGATGATCGTCGAACCCATGATGTAGTGGCTAAAATTGTTTCCTATTTAAGCATTATATTTATATATAAAAACGTTGAATTTCGTATGTTTATAAACTTATGTGTGCACGAGACTTATAAATAATAAGATTAGAAAACTATTTTAACCCTACTTGTTAA
This sequence comes from Glebionis coronaria, assembly GCA_025667525.1. Taxonomy (NCBI): domain Eukaryota; kingdom Viridiplantae; phylum Streptophyta; class Magnoliopsida; order Asterales; family Asteraceae; genus Glebionis; species Glebionis coronaria. The sequence goes on from CM046879.1 coordinate 34,213,905, forward strand.
TATTTTCTTCTTCTTCTTGTCGACATTCTAAGAGCAGTAGTCTTTTTTCTGCTTTTCTTTTGAACTATGGGAAGTTAAATTATAGTATGCACTCATATATTTGATGCCTTTTTTAAGAGTGTAGACTAATGTATTTTATGAGTACTCTTAGAAAAATCAAGATTTTTTATATTACTAAAAGTTCTCACATAATATGCACATGCATACCCCCTATCTTCAAAGTATATAAAGAGCGACAAATATTGCATTTGAATTGGTCGAGTTTTCAAATGATTTCTCCAAAAATCACAAGTGCGACATATTAAGGGTGGCTTGGTGCAATAGAGGGGGGTGGAAGGGAGCGCATGACCGACTCAATTAGAGCATCTATAATAAGAAAATCATAGACTTTTTACTATTCTATAAAAAAATTTTGAATAGTTTTCATCATTGCCTTACAAACTTTTTGCAAAGTTTTTTACAAAGACTTAGTATTTACCAAGTCTTTGATAAAAACCTTAAGCTTTAATTGTATATGACATTAATGGCATTAAATCTAAAAAGTTTTTTATACCTTTTTATATTGTTGGTGCTCTTAAGACTCTTGTTGTGACCAACGTTAAACTCCATACCACGTTATAATATACATTTTTTTAAACTTGTGTCATGCGTACGAGCTTTTATAGCGTAATAATGAGTGGCAGATCTAAAAATCTAAAGAAGGGTGTGTAAAAATGTAAGTTTAAATTATTACTATAATTCAAACCTTTTGGGTCTCGAATATAGGTTAGTTTTTTTCAAGTTGAGTTTTTCGTTGAGCAAGAATTTTATTATATTTATCCAAGTTATCATAATATAGGTTTAATCAAGGGCGGAACCAAGATATTATATCGGGTATTGCATAATTTTTTTTGAAAGTGTTGCATTGCCCGTGGGTTTAATTTTATCAGTTTAGGTTACTTAAATCTAAAAACACTCCAAACTTTTACGGTTTCTAAATCTCAAATATTCCATAAAATACATTTAGTGTAACGTTTAACAAAATTAATTTACAGTTCATATTGATAATGTATGGTCATCATACAAAAAATTAAAAAGAGATTTTGAGAATTTGAGACTTCTCTAGCTCGTAGGGCACATAAATCAAAAAACCAAAAGAACCGAAGAATCATATCGGAACTATTCCGGAATCGGACCGTATATTAGAAATTTGTTTCGATTCTTGGTTCTTAAAATTCTAAATTTTTGTTTATCAGGACGATTCAGAAAAAAGTAGCTAATTTCGGTTCTTTTCCAAAGAATCATTCTTTCGAACATATCAATATTTATAGGGTTTATTTATGACATTATGTTAAACATATAAGCCTTTTAAGAAAATAGAAAAAAAAATACTCATTAAAGTTGTAAAAGATTTTAAACCTAAAAATTCGTAATAACTTTAAACCATAGCCTTTAATCTACATCATCATCGAAATCATTCATCAAGATGAAAGTATGTTTTATTTGATCCATTTAATAAAATATCAACTTATGTATTTTGATGTTATATTAACCGATTATTATTATTTTTTTACATTCTATGTTTTTGTTTATATTATTTTAAACTATTGGAATTATTGGTACGAATCTGTTCTAAAATTTTTTTCACGGTGGTTGTGTTTTCTATCACTTCAGTTCTTGTCCAAACAATTCATATCAATGGTTTGTTTTGTTGTCCAAACTGTCACAAGCTTATTTTTCCTTTTGGTCTGATTCTGTCAAATCTGGTATGGGTTTATGTCTCATATTTGCTTTGGTTCAGATCTGGTAGTAGTACTTTTTCTGGGTTTCTTAGTCTTTCCTTGAAGATTCTAAAAACCCAGTAACAAAAATGAAGATAAGGTCAGATCTAAAAAATCAGATCCAGAAGATCCGGAAATAATGAACAAAATACATTTGGATAAGATTCTCATTATTGCGGAATCATATGATTTGCAATATCGCGGAATCATATGATTTGCAATATTGCGAAATCATCAGGTTTGACATTGCGGAATCATGCCAAAGTAAAACAATACCAACACCTATACCTAACCCAACCAACATCTTTCACATAAATCATCAATCTCAAACCCGACTCGATCTATAACCTCCGTCTCGTATCCAATCAAGACACGAACAAAAAAACAATTCATCCAGACTCGAACAAAAAATAAATTAACTAGATCTCAGATTCGTTCTATATGTAATAGATCTTTTAAGATATTAACGTTTTGAACAAAAATCATCACTGATCCAGGTATGGTTTTACCCAATCTTAATTTTTCGAAATCATATTATGAATAAGAACAAATTCATCAGGGTTTTCATCAAGGACAACCTGATTTCCTCTAAGTCTAGAGAAGAGCAGGAATATCATATTTGCACTATGTTGCAAATTCTACGACAGGAGAAATTTCACCCTGAAATTTTCCAATCTAAATTCTGGTTGATTACAGTGACACGCTGAATCACATGGATTCTCACGATTAATCTTATCATGACTCAACTTATGCGTAAAGGTGAGAACCCTACACTACGTTAGGTGTTCCAAGAAAATCCTACGCTAAGAGAAGTCTAATTTCGAAGACTCAGATTTTCGCAAACTTCTATGTATCAAGTTTCTACGAAGCAAGATACAGTTACGTTCATATCTAAGTACCTGACATACCAACAGGTTAAGATAGAACAACAAGAGATTGAGATGTTTTTCCACCATCAGAAATTATGAATAGAAATGGGACAAGATCTCCATGGATTTTGGTTACCAGATTAATGCAAACTCAGAAGAAGCATGATGCTATCTGGGTTATTGTCAACAGTTTGAACAAGTCTGCAGAATCCTTACATCCGCAAGGATTTCAGAGCCAACTGATTGATCGGACATGTTCCAGCCAAGGCTCATTTGATCACTTGGTAATCCCTCAGCTAACGGGCCAGACAAAGGTTCGCATTTGTGCTCCTTATTTACGTTCACGTCCTTGTACTAATTTTACGACTTACTTTCACGCTCACGTTCGTGACACTATTTACGTTCATGATCGTATCCTGGCTTACGATTTTACGTTCATTTTCGTTCTGGTAAGTTTTGCAAAAGCTGGAGAGACCAGACTCAAGTTTAGTATAACTCTCTATCCTCAGACAAACGTTTCACGCCATATTCCAAGTCTCACCTTATAGCGTTTGGCGTTACCGTCGCCGTTATTCCATGTTCACGATATGTTTCACATGTCATGTTCATTCCACGTTTCTCATATCATGTTCACGATATGCTACACGTATCATTGATCACCATATGTTTTCTCATATTACACTCACCATACCTCCACGTATCACGTTCACAATTGTTCACGTATCACGTTCATAATGGTTCACGTACTACATTTCAGTATGTCTCGCGCATCATTGCGAAGACGTTACCAATGTCAGTTGATCTAGGTTATTTTGCATCGTAATGTTTCAGTTACCCTTGCACGTTAATTCTTATTCCCTCGATCAAATTCAGGGGGTCTATCTTAAGTTGATAACCATGAACTTTTCCGTATTGTCAAGTCAAGGTCATGAAGACCAAGATTTATCATATATGTCAAGATCTTGTGGAGGAACGATTCCGAGAGGGAAGCCACTTGGAAATGGAGGAGTCCATCCGGATTTTATCCTCTCATCCTTCCATAATTCGGTTATGTTCTGTTCAGGCATGTCACGTTCCATGTCCTTGTGAGTCATGTGATAGGTGTGTAAACACCCATCCTTTTACCACTTAATTCGGGCTAAAACGAGACCAAAACACGTATTTAATATCAATTGTTTGGAATTATGCGTGGTTTTTGTGTTTACTATGTTTTCAGAGACAACCGGATGAATATTGAAGAAAAATGGGATTGCACGGGTTTTACTGAAGAAAAAGACTCAAGATAAAGTCTATTGTCCAAGAGAGGCAAGAGATTTGAAGTCGCTGGGCCTATTCGAAGATTTATCGAAGAAAAGGACCAAAGATGGAAGATTTATATAAGTCGAAGAAACTCAAGTCTATTAAACGAAGAAATTAAAAGACGAGTTGAATTTAATCGACAACAAATCCCGAATCAGAATCGAAAACGGAAACTTTTCTGAAAAGACGAAAATACAAGAAGAACGGGAGAAAGCCCACTCACCAACTAAAAGACAAGCCTATATAAAGGAGTCCCTCACACACATTTAGTAGCTAGCTTTATTTTTCTTTTTCCCCACTCCTTCTTCTTCCTGTTTCGTAGCATCACCATCACCACTAGGGTGATTGGTGATTTTCATCTTTGTCTTTCCAATCTTGTAATTTCAATCTTTGTTTTATCTTGTCAAAACATCAATCATTCAATACTAAGTTCTTATTTAATCTTTCAATTCTATCTTGTTCATCATCATCTTTACCTTCAAGTTTTTAAGTTTTTATTTTCCTTGATTTGATCTTCAAAAGTTGTTGGGCTTCGTGTTTTTATTGATGGGATTAGTAGTTTATGATTAGTAAATGCTTTGTGATTGATTTATTTTAGTTTTTGGTGAAAAACTTGGTGAATTTTGGATTAAACATTGCCTCCGTGTTCTTCGTTACCTGCTACTATATCTGGGTTTCAAAACTTCCGAACCAACTAAAAGTTCCGAATGAAGCCATCATTCGGAAAGTTCCGAACCAATCATTAAGTTTCGAATCAACTTCAATACTTCCGAACCAAGTACCTTCATCCGGAAGTTTAAAAAGTTCCGAACCAGACCTTCATCCGGAAGTTTCCGAACCAAGCCTTCATCCGGAAACTTCCGAATCAACCCCTTCATCCGGAAGGTTCCGAACCAAGAAGACTTCCGAATCAATTTTCAGGCTTCCGAATCAGTAAGTTCCGGATGAGTGAAAAGTAACTTCCGCATCAGAAAGTTCCGAATAAGTTCTCAAGTTCCGGATGAATGTAAGTCCCGAATCAAAGGTAAAGTTCCGAATCAATTTTTCTTCTAGGTTACTGTTTGTTTGCTTTACTGTTCCTTTATACTTATTGAACTTTAATTTCAATTTTAATCTTAATTTTAATCTTAAGTTTAATACAAGTCTTTGTTAATCATAATTAAAGTAATTGTCTTTGATTTAAATGTTCATTTCCACTTCTTATTAGACTAGAAATCCAAAACCTTTTTTTTAGTAACCAAGAACAATCATTCCACTTAAGACCTAGATCAATTCGAGAGGATTCCGAGAGAAATTAGAACCCATACAAAACCATAGTATCAAATGGCGCCGCTGCCGGCTCTTCTCGTTAAGATCAAAAGTTTTTTGTGAGAACTTGGATTTTGGGATCCGTTCCCCGTGAACGTTACTTTTTCAAAAATTTTCAAAAACAACCAAAAAATATAAAATTTTCAAAAATCCTAAAAATTAAAAAAAACAATAAAAACCAAAAATATTTTTGCTTCGTTTCTCTTTGTTCGTTCTTTTGCAGGTGTATGCGCACTCGATCCACGTCTTATCAAGAGCCCGAGCCTCTCGATAACTTAGACATGGCTGGTGTACAAAACAACAATAACATACCACCTCCGAACAACAATAATAACAACAACAACCCGCCTTTCAACAACAATGAGCACCTTCCGGATAATCGCCCGATGATTGAATTGCTGCAAGCTCATGTCGATGGCAATACGGATCCAATTGTTATACCACCAATTGCCGCCAACAATTTCGAGCTAAAGTCAGGCTTTATCCAGATGGTCTCAGCTCAACCATTCTTGGGACGAACCATTGATGACCCACACGACCATATCAAGAGATTTCTACAACTCACCAACACGGTCAAGTTCAATGGAGTTCCACAAGAAGTGATAAGGTTACAACTTTTTCCCTTTTCTTTAGAGGGACAAGCCCGGCATTGGCTTGCTAAGGAACCGCCACAGAGTATTCTCTCGTGGACGGATTTGGAAACAAAGTTTATCAACTACTTTTTTCCACCCTCTCGTACTACCGCTTTGCGGAATGAGATCATAAATTTTGAACAAAAGTACGATGAGTCATTCAGTGAATCTTGGGATCGCTTTAAAGATCTTTTAAGGAAATGCCCACAACATGGTTTTACCAAAGTACATCAAATCAATACTTTTTACAATGGTTTAAGCATGAGTGACCAAGATTCACTGAATAGTGCCTCGGGGGGTAATTTATTGGCTAAGACTTCCAATGCTGCTTGGGATATCATTGAGAACAAATCTCGTGTGCAAACCAAGAGTGTTAGGACCAATGTTGCTAGTGCTAGCACTAATGACAGCGACAAGCGACTTGACAAAATCACCACGCTTCTTGAATCGCTTGTTACCCACACCGTCAGCAACAACAACAGCAACAACGCCAAAAACGCACAAGTGAACGCTGTCAGCCAACCTTGTGAGATATGCGGTGGTCCTCACTCTTACACAACTTGTACCGCCACCCAAGATTACCCTGCTGAGAATGTGAATGCGGCATATGGCACCTACCAACAACCTGCTTATCAAGCTAGACCTCAAGGTGACCGTAACTTGCTTAGCTATCGATCAAACAACTATCTTTCACCACCTGGCTTTCCTCCTACCAATCCAAACCAACAACAAAACCTCAACCGCCCTCCTCAACAACAACAACAACAACCTCGACAACCATACATCCCACCTCACAAGCAACAACAACCACCTCAACGTAACAACCAAGTCTACCAACAACCAGCTTACCAACCACCTGCATACAATGCTCCTTCCAACCAAACCACCACTGCACTACACCAAGAGGTTGCAACCTATATGAGGACCAATGATGTGATAGTGGGAAATCTCCAAGAGAAAGTGCGCAATTTGAAGGCAGACTTGGTCAAGCAAGGAAATGATTTGAGAGCCGATATGAGAAATACGTTGGATAGCCAAACAAATGACCTGAGGAACATGATGGCTAGTTTCTTCCAAGGTAATCAACCCTCTTCTTCGGGTACTCTTCCGAGTAACACCGTTGCGAACCCAAGAGGGGAGATGAAAGCAATCACTACTCGAAGTGGTAAAGGTACCAAGGAACCCGAGCTTCCTATACCTCTACCGGTGGTTGTGACTAAGGAGAACGAGTCGCCTGCTCCTATTCCTCCTCCTTCTCCTTCCCCAATTTCTCCACCTCTTCTTTCTACCCCTCCTCCACCCGTGGTTGTGAGTGATCCTATTCCCCTAAAGCCTTCCTCTTCTTCCAATATACCTTATCCTTCAAGGTTGAGGAAAGAGAAGCAAAAGAGCAAGGATGATATTCAGGTTTCGAATTTCCTTAAAATGTTTAAACAACTGAATTTCAATATCTCCTTCGCTGAGGCTCTCGCTCACATGCCCAAATACGCCAAAATGTTTAAAGACCTTCTGAGCGACAAGGAAAAGCTCCTCGATATTGCCAACACCCAACTTAATGAGAACTGCTCTGCAGTGCTCTTAAGGAAATTACCAACCAAGCTTGGTGATCCGGGTTGTTTTCTTATCCCTTGCAATTTCCCGGGAGTAGAGAATTGCATGGCCCTAGCCGATCTAGGTGCCAATATTAATCTCATGCCTCTAAGTGTTTGGAAGCAATTATCTCTCCCAGAGCTAGTCCCCACTAAAATGACTTTGGAATTGGCCAACCGTACGGTTGCTTATCCAGTGGGGATAGCCGAAGACGTCATTGTAGGAGTCGACAAATTCACCTTCCCTGCTGATTTTGTTGTCGTCGACTACGAGATGGACCCTCGTTTACCACTGATTGTTGGTCGTCCATTCCTTAGGACCGGTCGCACTCTTATTGATGTTGAAGCCGGAGAGCTTATCATGAGAGTGGGTGACGACAAAGTAGTCTTCAACATGGGAAAGTTGTCTAAACAACCTTATTCATATGAGAGCGTTAATTGTATTGACGTTCTTGATGAGGCTTGTGAAGAACACTTTAATGATGCTTGCAAAAGTATTCCCACCTCTCTTCCCAATGTTGAGACCGTGTCCTCCATTGATTCATCGTTGTCTCTATTTGGAGATAGTGATTTATTCTGGAACAATCTTGAAGATACCATGGGAGATGTGAATTTAGCTACTAATGATTCTCCCACCGAGGGGGATGAAGACATGAATTTCTTTGACAATCTTCTCACCGAAGACAATCCTTCGCCTCCATCTCCCACGGTTATTGCTATCGATGCCACGACTTTGAAAATGCCTCCCGTCGAAAATCCTCCGGATTTGGAACTTAAGGAGTTGCCGCCACATCTCGAGTACGTGTTCCTTGACGACAACAAGAAGTCGCCCGTCATTATTGCAACGGAATTGAAAGATGAAGAGAAGACTCGCCTCGTTGCCGTGCTGAAAGCTCATAAGAAGGCTATTGCTTGGAAGATTTCGGATATTCGTGGAATTGATCCTCACTTCTGCACACACAAAATTCTCATGGAGGACGACTTCAAGCCCACTATTCAAAGCCAACGAAGGGTGAATCCAAAAATACATGAAGTCATCAAAACAGAGGTTCTCAAACTTCTTCATGCGGGTATGATTTACCCTATTTCGGATTCACCATGGGTTAGTCCAATCCATTGTGTGCCCAAGAAGGGCGGAATAACCGTTGTTCCCAATGAACACAACGAGTTGATTCCCACTCGTCTCGTTACTGGGTGGAGAGTTTGTATAGACTACCGCAAACTCAATGATGCCACGAGAAAGGATCATTTCCCTCTACCTTTCATGGACCAAATGCTTGAACGATTAGCCGGTAATGAATATTACTGCTTTCTTGATGGTTTCTCGGGTTATTTTCAAATACCCATCGATCCCCAAGATCAAGAGAAGACTACATTCACTTGTCCCTATGGCACTTTCGCTTACAAAAGAATGCCTTTTGGCTTATGTAATGCGCCCGGGACTTTCCAAAGGTGCATGTTAGCTATCTTCCATGACATGGTTGAACAAACCATGGAAGTCTTCATGGATGATTTCTCGGTCTTCGGGGATTCCTTCTCTGCTTGCCTTGCCAATTTGGAACGTATGCTAAAGAGGTGTGAAGACACTCGCCTAGTTCTGAATTGGGAAAAATGTCATTTTATGGTAAAAGAAGGCGTCGTGCTTGGACATAAGATCTCGAAAGCCGGTCTTGAAGTTGACCGTGCTAAAGTCGATGTTATCGCAAAGTTGCCTCCACCTTCAACTGTGAAGGGTGTGAGAAGTTTCCTGGGTCATGCGGGCTTTTACCGTCGATTCATCAAAGATTTTTCGCACATCGCTCGCCCGATGACCCACCTCTTAGAGAAAGATACTCCTTTTATCTTTTCCAAAGAGTGCCTTGAAGCCTTCAACTCGCTTAAGGATAAGCTAACTAAGGCACCCGTCTTGGTTACCCCTAATTGGGAGCTGCCTTTTGAGTTGATGTGCGATGCTAGTGATTTTGCTATTGGAGCGGTTCTTGGACAAAGAGTGAACAAACACTTCCAACCGATCCATTACGCTAGCAAGACAATGACGGGGGCACAATTGCATTATACGACAACCGAAAAAGAGCTTTTAGCTGTTGTCTATGCTTTTGAAAAATTCCGCCCCTATCTTGTCCTTTCTACCACTATTGTGTACACCGATCATTCCGCGCTGAAGCACTTGTTGACAAAGCAAGACTCCAAACCAAGACTTCTTCGCTGGGTTTTGCTGCTCCAGGAATTTAAAATCGAAATCCGCGATAAAAAAGGAGCAGAAAACTTAGCCGCGGACCATCTTAGTAGACTTGAGGATCCATACCAAGGGGATCATCCGACCAAAGAAATCAATGATTCTTTTCCCTTGGAGACCTTAATGTCTATAAACTCGAAGCCGAATGAAACCCCGTGGTTTGCGGACTTTGCAAACTACTTGGCGGGTGGAATTCTCAAGGAAGGGTTGACGTCCCAGCAAAAGAAGAAGTTCTTCACCGACATCAAGACTTACTTTTGGGACGACCCTTACCTATTCAAACAATGTGCCGACTTGATTATTCGCTGATGTGTTGATGGACCGGCAGCGTCTGACATCCTTAATGCTTGCCACAAAGGACCCACCGGTGGTCACTTTGGTCCCAACTACACCGCTAAAAAAGTGTTTGATTCGGGATTTTATTGGCCCTCCATATACCGTGACACTCACGATATGGTCAAACGATGTGATGTTTGCCAAAAGCAAGGCAAAATCACACATAAAGACGAGATGCCTCAGAATTTCATTCAAGAGTGTGAAATTTTTGATGTTTGGGGTATCGACTTTATGGGGCCATTCCCTTCGTCTAAAGGAAACAAATACATCCTTGTAGCCGTTGACTACGTCTCCAAATGGGTTGAAGCCAAAGCTTTACCCACTAATGACGCAAGGGTGGTTTGTAACTTTTTGAAAGCTCTATTCGCTAGATTCGGTGTGCCTCGTGCCATTATTAGTGATCGTGGGACTCAATTCTGCAATGACCAATTTGCTAGAGTCATTGCTAAGTACGGTGTAAACCATCGTCTTTCCACAGCCTACCACCCACAAACTAATGGCCAGGCTGAAATATCCAACCGAGGACTGAAGCGAATTCTTGAAAGGACTGTGGGAGAGCATCGTGCCTCATGGGCTGATAAACTTGATGATGCTTTGTGGGCTTTCCGTACTGCTTACAAGACTCCGATCGGCTGTACGCCTTATCGTCTTGTGTACGGGAAAGCGTGCCACCTCCCCATTGAGTTGGAGCACAAGGCTTATTGGGCCTTGAAGTGGGCTAATTTTGATATAAACAAAGCCGGTGACCTACGCAAGATCCAACTCAATGAGCTGAATGAACTCCGTAATGAGGCTTATGAAAATTCTTTGATCTATAAGGAAAGAACTAAGCTCATTCACGACTCCAAGATCAAAAACCGAGAGTTCCATGTTGGAGATAAAGTCTTACTTTTTAACTCTCGGTTGAAAATCTTTTCGGGCAAGCTCAAATCTCGTTGGTCCGGCCCATTCACCATTGCCCAAATTTTTCCATATGGTACTCTCGAGCTCGCTCAACCCGATGGACCAAATTTTAAGGTGAATGGCCAACGAGTGAAGTTGTACTTTGGTGAGGACACCTCTCAGGAGGTGATTCCATCCCTCACCACGTTCCCCATGAACTAATTTTGGGTCGAGTCAGGCTCGTGACTCGGTTATAAAAAACAAGCGCTCCTCGGGAGGCAGCCCGAGTATCTATCCGTTTATGTTTTAATCCCCTAAGTGTAGGGGGGGACTTCTATATGTGTTTGTCTTTGTATGGTGATGTGATTACAGGGATTAGTGCACTCTTGGAAGTTTTTAAAGAACCGTGCTCCCGTGTTATCCGAAATCCGGTTCTATCTCTCAACTATCGTGATTCCATTTTCTTCATACTCACATTTGAAATTGATCACTTTAGTTGTCTCTTCCTTAACTTGAGTTAACCAACATGCACAATGTCATAAGTGTAGGGGAAACTTTTCCCACATGCTTAAACATTGAGGACAATGTTTATCTTAAGTGTAGGGGGGACTTCTATCGAAGTTTTAAGTGGACTTTTCCATGAAAATGCCTTCAATTAACCGGAAAATCCTATTTTTCAACATTTTTCAAATTTTTTTTATTAACTTTGGCCATTTAGTTGTAATTTTTAAATTTTTATCGTTGCTTTCATATGTATATATCCCGCAATAAAGTCAAAAATATTAATAAAGTGGTGTAGCTAGTTTAGAAGTCTTTGACATATTAGGCCCGTTGCGTTTATTTTGACTCAACCCGAATAGACTTATCCAAGTTTATTCTAGCTAGTATCCTTAACCATGTAGACCTTAATTGGTTTATTAGGCTAAGTATCCACGAATCTCATTACTTGAGATTTTAAATTGTGGAGGACGAGAAATGATAGAGTCAATTATAAGTCGGTATTCTTGCACAAGCTCACTTGGTGTAATTATTTGCCTATTCTCCCATCACTTGCTAATAATTTATCTGCAATAAGTAAGGTCGTACGATTTGAAAAGTTACTTAGCTTCTAGCCCAAGATCGTTTAAAAGTTGCTCGGTAATGATAAGAGTTCATAGCCAAGGCATAACTTATGAAGCGGGGCGCGAAGATTGGCGAGTCCGAAAAGGCCCTAACAAGGCATGAGGATTCAATTTTATTGCTGAAGATCCAAAGTGATGTGAAAAGCATTATTCCTAAAGTCAATATGAAGGATCAAGACTCACGACGAAAAGCAATCAACTCCCATAAAGATCATGGAGAAGTCTATCCGAAAAGACCCTAACAAGGTATGAGGATAAATAGATCCAAGTCCGAAAAGGAGGCGGATCGTTGTATCTCAAAATCCCAATTAGAGATTGAAGAAATAATCATGAAGTCGTGGTCAACAAAGTTGGAGTACCCCTCAAAAGTCTCCAAGTGAAGAAACTCTATTATGATGAGAAGACCATTATCTCAAGAACGTCTCTCGAAGATATGAAGCATGAAGTACATGCCAAATATCGGCCCGAGAAAGGTCTCAAATCGTGAACCAAGTTATGCCAAGATATGAACTTTTTGATATCCCGAGAAGCAGTTTTAAGAGATTTTGTCCTTTAGCTAACTCTTGATCAAATCGTCCTACTTTGCTTTCAGCCCTAATAAACTATCGAAATAAGTCCAAAAATGCATCTTCATGATCATTCTAAGACAAAAATAAAATATAAGAGATACACCTAGGAATAAGGGAGTTTAAGCATTTAATTAAGCCATGTGTGTAAGTGTTTGAATTGCTAACTTATAATAACAATGATCTCGTTTTTAAGCTTAGTTTGGGGAACGTGAAACTTGAGGGTGATAAATCTTCGCAGCACCAAAGCCCTAATGTAAGTCATCGATTTCTTTGCAAGTTATTTCCATATAGCTATTTTCAAAGAGAAAATGGTTTTCTATCCCTTTGTTATCTTTGAAGTTTTATTTCTTTAATTTTTGTTTAGTAGAATTTTAAATAAGGCCAAGGTTGATTAATTATGAGAAAAGTGTAAGCTTGCTTTATCACTAAGCATTGCATGAGGGCATGGCAATGGTTAAGTGTAGGGGATTTGATAGGTGTGTAAACACCCATCCTTTTACCACTTAATTCGGGCTAAAACGAGACCAAAACACGTATTTAATATCAATTGTTTGGAATTATGCGTGGTTTTTGTGTTTACTATGTTTTCAGAGACAACCGGATGAATATTAAAGAAAACATGGGATTGCACGGGTTTTACTGAAGAAAAAGACTCAAGATAAAGTCTATTGTCCAACAGAGGCAAGAGATTTGAAGTCGCTGGGCCTATTCGAAGATTTATCGAAGAAAAGGACCAAAGATGGAAGATTTATATAAGTCGAAGAAACTCAAGTCTATTAAACGAAGAAATTAAAAGACGAGTTGAATTTAATCGACAACAAATCCCGAATCAGAATCGAAAAGGAAACTTTTCTGAAAAGACGAAAATACAAGAAGAACGGGAGAAAGCCCACTCACCAACTAAAAGACAAGCCTATATAAAGGAGTCCCTCACACACATTTAGTAGCTAGCTTTATTTTTCTTTTTCCCCACTCCTTCTTCTTCCTGTTTCGTAGCATCACCATCACCACTAGGGTGATTGGTGATTTTCATCTTTGTCTTTCCAATCTTGTAATTTCAATCTTTGTTTTATCTTGTCAAAACATCAATCATTCAATACTAAGTTCTTATTTAATCTTTCAATTCTATCTTGTTCATCATCATCTTTACCTTCAAGTTTTTAAGTTTTTATTTTCCTTGATTTGATCTTCAAAAGTTGTTGGGATTCGTGTTTTTATTGATGGGATTAGTAGTTTATGATTAGTAAATGCTTTGTGATTGATTTATTTTAGTTTTTGGTGAAAAACTTGGTGAATTTTGGATTAAACATTGCCTCCGTGTTCTTCGTTACCTGCTACTGTATCTGGGTTTCAAAACTTCCGAACCAACTAAAAGTTCCGAATGAAGCCATCATTCGGAAGGTTCCGAACCAATCATTAAGTTCCGAATCAACTTCAATACTTCCGAACCAAGTACCTTCATCCGGAAGTTTAAAAAGTTCCGAACCAGACCTTCATCCGGAAGTTTCCGAACCAAGCCTTCATCCGGAAACTTCCGAATCAACCCCTTCATCCGGAAGGTTCCGAACCAAGAAGACTTCCGAATCAATTTTCAGGCTTCCGAATCAGTAAGTTCCGGATGAGTGAACAGTAACTTCCGCATCAGAAAGTTCCGAATAAGTTCTCAAGTTCCGGATGAATGTAAGTCCCGAATCAAAGGGTAAAGTTCCGAATCAATTTTTCTTCTAGGTTACTGTTTGTTTGCTTTACTGTTCCTTTATACTTATTGAACTTTAATTTCAATTTTAATCTTAATTTTAATCTTAAGTTTAATACAAGTCTTTGTTAATCATAATTAAAGTAATTGTCTTTGATTTAAATGTTCATTTCCACTTCTTATTAGACTAGAAATCCAAAACCTTTTTTTTAGTAACCAAGAACAATCATTCCACTTAAGACCTAGATCAATTCGAGAGGATTCCGAGAGAAATTAGAACCCATACAAAACCATAGTATCATCATGTCACGTTCATGTTCTTTCAGTTTATTTTATCTATAATTCGGGGACGAATTATTCTTTTTAGGGGGAAGAGTTGTAAAACCCGCATGCTTTTATCATGAATAGTACCCTTAGTAACGTGCGTACATTTAAACACTTTCCTTTTATAGCATGAATATGTGTCACGATTAGGAATTACAGAAGTTATGTACGTATAATATTTACGACAAGTATTAAGTACATGTAAATACACGATAATTATTATAAATAATAATTATAATCACGAACATGAAATCATGAACGTAAGAATCACGAACATATAATTATGTATTTACATATATTATCTATATCTATATCTATATACCCTATAAAGGGTTTATCCTATTTGTTGAAAGTTGAAAAGTTGAAAATTTTCAACTAAACTTCTTTTGTAAGCTTCATTCC
The DNA here is from genome assembly GCA_025667525.1 of Glebionis coronaria. Classification (NCBI taxonomy): domain Eukaryota; kingdom Viridiplantae; phylum Streptophyta; class Magnoliopsida; order Asterales; family Asteraceae; genus Glebionis; species Glebionis coronaria. The sequence goes on from CM046879.1 coordinate 34,228,928, forward strand.
ATCCAGCCCTCACTTATGGAAAGTATTAAAAGCGGTCTGTTTCAATTGTAACCCCCACTCCAGCTACACATTTGCATTTTCAATACTTTCCACTATGTAAACATGTAAATGATACCCCACAGCCACCACATCAGCCGAGCCTCCTCTTTCTCTAAAAAACACAGTCGCCACTATAGCCACCAGATTAGCCATTGCCATCATCTTCGCCATTAGCTATGGTTGATTGATGTTTCTGGTTGATGGTTTGAGTCTAGGAGGTTTGGTGTGCGCTTGTATTTGTTTTAGAAAAAAAGAGGTTTATTATGATTTGGTTGTTCTTGATATTCACTAAACCACCCACCCTACCTCACCACATCAATCACCACGACTCCGCCGCACCAAATCACAACCACGACCACCATTTATTGTGTTAAGGTATATTTTAGTTTTTAATATATTTATTTATATTAACAAGTTTTGATTTTTTTTATAGATTTGTGGATTACAATTGTAGACAAGCGTCTGTTTATTAACTTTACTAAGGAAAGGATTAAGAAAATCGAATTTGTCAATTTATTTGTGTGTCGATTGGTGTTAGTATGTATGACGTGGTTGTTTCAATGTTTTCTATCTGGTATTAATCATAAATTTATATATTTGTTCTCATCAATAACCTGTTAATCATTATTGTTTGAATTTAAATCTCATAGTACTGCAGTTCTGATGTGTTTTTTTTAATATTCTGCAGATTCGGGTCACTAGAAGTAATCCTGGTCTTGGATTAAGCAACTTCTTGTGGACTATAGGTTCTCCACGCCTTCACAAGTTTTCAATCCCAAGTAATTAAAGAGAGCCAATAAAATGAACGTAACTGTATATATGTAGAGGTATGTAGTTTTAATTAAGAAGATATCCATTTTTGTAGAAAATATTCCTTAATATTTTTGTGTTTGGGTAGCTATTTGCTTTTACTTTGATGTACTACAGGGTGTTTGGGATTGCACACATTGACTAACTTTTTTGCCCATTGTATCATTTCCCTTTCATATGATGCAGGCATTTATTTATGGATATTATTTTGATTTCCGCTTATGAACTTCAGTAAGTCACAACATGAAGTACTATTTTTAAAATTTTTTTTTTAGTTTTTAAATGTAGGATTTTTTGTGTGGATGATTGTTTGACTTTAAGTTTAATGTTGTTTTGACATGCCAAAGAGGAATAGTTATCTGGGAATAAGAAGAGAGGGGACCCTCAAAACCCATGAACACACAAATTGTCATATATCACTGTGATTTACAGTTTAAAAGCTTAAGATATGGCAAATCAAAGGTACAATCTTGAAAATCTTATCATGGCCTAGAAAATGACATTTATATCGTAGGTAAAATATAAAAACATTGATTGTAGTGATAATATAAAAACACTGATTGTTCGCCTACTTGACACACTTTTAAGCTATGCTTATACAATATATATTACTGTACATGCAAGGCCAGAAATTTGTTTAAAGTTTTACATTTTGAAATGTGGAGACGAATGTGAACCCCTAGCGTAATATAACTATTTTTCCTTAATTCTTTAATTTTATGCATAATACCCAGACTTTTAGCCCTTGATTACATTTTTCAAAGTGACATATTTAATCAAATTTTTTACAAAGTGACATTCTTATGCATGATACTCATTCCTTCAGCTATTGCATGGTGCAAAAGCATTGAAGTTCCATCGAGAAGGTTTGAGGAATCTGATGGAAAAGTGCAAATTAAAAGGCACAGAGGAATATGAACCCTCATTAAACTTAAGCATTAAAGTGTTCCGATGGGATTTCATGTGTTTTCATATTTTAAATTACTACATTGAACCTTTTTAGATGACTGGAGCATTTGGCCACTTTTGAGCACCAATCTTGAAGCTACACTAAACTAGAACATTTTGTGAATTCAAAATTTCATCTTGATATATTGGTGCTTCTCTTAAGGTATAGTTTTTAAGGTATTGTAGTTTTAGATAAGATCACAATTTATCGATGTTGATTTTGTAATTATTAGTAACCTTGATCATGTTCAGTTACCACAACTTATCCTTCATTTATGAGTAATGTGCACCTCACAAAATATGTTATCAGTAATTTTTGTATGTATATCAAACAAAGTTATATATCATGTCATATGACGATTGACAACATAACATTCGATCTTTTTCTTATGCAAGTGTCTAAAGAAAGTGTTGATCCTTGCAATAGCATTGGGCATTTTTTTTACAATATTAGTGAGATTATATTTTGGATTTCTTTTTGTCTAAAAAGGGATTTTTCTACTTGAGCCAAACCATTAATACTCTCATTAAATTAAAGAGTTCTTAAAAATTTATGAGTAGTATTTTAAGTATACTTCATGTGAGCATTGTGTTAACTTCCATTTAAGGCGCATGAATACTCCGTAGGGTCCCTTTAAGCGGCTTAAGTCTTTAAGCTAGAATGTTGATACATAAATGGGCAATCTGTTTGAGTCAAAACGGGCAATTTGTCTATAGGTTGAAGTGGGTCAAATTTTCTGCCTTTAGCACTAACAGATACGTAGATGTATTAAAATGACAAACTTAGATTGAGAGGATGATGAGCAGTAGCTTATAATTGTAGGTAGGAGTAGCTGGATAGGGTGATAAACTAAGCGAACATTTAACAAAACGTCAATTCGCTGGATAATCTGGGTTAAGGAGTTTGAAATTCGGATTGGAGTCCCAAAACTTGGTTAACTAAGGATTGCAATTAAGTATGATCGATGCCAAACATGTCTGCCTATGTTAGAGTTACAAACCCGTAGACACTGTGTCACACGTAAAATGAGAGTAGTTCAAGCTCATAAACTGATGGCTTTATATGTTGCTGTTTTTTCTTAATAATCTGCTCTTCCTTTTATATTTTTATCTTAATTATCTTGCGAACTCAGAAAAAATTCTAGGTGTTATTGATTAACCATCATTCCGATGCTAATTTAAGGACATCTCATGTTTCACTGCCTTAATGGTCTATCCATCATATTTTGTTTTGTAGTTATTGTTCTTAATATGGTCAAATCGTGACTAACGGGATGGCGGCAAAGATTTCCATTATGAGATCAATGAGTACATTGAATGTATAGGTACATGTCTGTTAATGATAGCTAACCCAAAGTCTAAACCTTCCCTTAGAAATAAAATGTGCATTTTAATTTGGCTCCCTTTTATGATTTATGTTTGTTTCACATTTGAATACAAGTACTTTTCTTATGCGCGTCGTTCTATAGGCTGGTCTCATAATGGGTTTTGTGACCGACTATTACACCAGCAATGCATTCAGGTCTGTGATGTTATAAGCTTTGTAGAAGAGAAAACCTTTTATTCTTCTTGAAGGTGTTCCTTGCATGCTGATGTGAACAGGGTCGGTCCCAACTACGACTAGAAAGCGGTGCTTATATGAGTGTTTGGGTTGTTGACTCATCATTGGTTTTGTAATCAAGTCTATCTGTAGATATCTAAACTTTGCTTCTATGATCACATTTACCGTGTATATTGTACCCCCATTGAACAATTAAGATATCAAGGTAGTATGATCATCGGTAATGTAGATCTTCTGAGATACTATATGACCTCATATCTTGAAGAAAAAAAATATAATATTAGGACAACTGGTAGTAGACATGCATTATAGTTATTCATTTATCCATAACTGCTGCCTGGAGGTCCAAAACCATATCCGAATGTTATTATTTTTCATTTGGAGGATGCTTTGGTCTTTGCATACCTCCATTTTCGTGTTTATCCTTTTAAGTTTAGTTGTATTAATGTATCTTTGTTATAGTTTTACTATTTTACTCAAGGAGCAAGAGAAAAGTGGTTCACTTTCTTACAACTCGGCGTGTAGATTATATGAAAAAAATGTGATGCAATTGCCTTTTAGTCTTGCTGATTAAAATGTGATTTACTCTTTTATTTTTTGTTCCTTAACTTGTTTTATATGTTTTTTAACATGTCAAGAATTATTATTGTACTTGAATTATCGTTTGATTCAACTTTTTTCAATTACATTTTGATATTTTCAATATATATTTTGAACGTTACACGAAATATTTACCACAATATCGCATGTCGTTAACTATCTGTCGCTAGGAATTTTCGCCGCTATGCGCGGGTACTCGTCTAGTACCCTATAAAGGGTTTATCCCATTTGTTGAAAGTTGAAAAGTTGAAAATTTCCAACTAAACTTCTCTTGTAAGCTTCATTCCATCCAGCCCTCACTTATGGAAAGTATTAAAAGCGGTCTGTTTCAATTGTAACCCCCACTCCAGCTACACATTTGCATTTTCAATACTTTCCACTATGTAAACATGTAAATGATACCCCACAGCCACCACATCAGCCGAGCCTCCTCTTTCTCTAAAAAACACAGTCGCCCCTATAGCCACCAGATTAGCCATTGCCATCATCTTCGCCATTAACTATGGTTGATTGATGTTTCTGGTTGATGGTTTGAGTCTAGCAGGTTTGGTGTGCGCTTGTATTTGTTTTAGAAAAAAGAGGTTTATTATGATTTGGTTGTTCTTGATATTCACTAAACCACCCATCCTACCTCACCACATCAATCACCACGACTCCGCCGCACCAAATCACAACCACGACCACCATTTATTGTGTTAAGGTATATTTTAGTTTTTAATATATTTATTTATATTAACAAGTTTTGATTTTTTTTATAGATTTGTGGATTACAATTGTAGACAAGCGTCTGTTTATTAACTTTACTAAGGAAAGGATTAAGAAAATCGAATTTGTCAATTTATTTGTGTGTCGATTGGTGTTAGTATGTATGACGTGGTTGTTTCAATGTTTTCTATCTGGTATTAATCATAAATTTATATATTTGTTCTCATCAATAACGTGTTAATCATTATTGTTTGAATTTAAATCTCATAGTACTGCAGTTCTGATGTGTTTTTTTTAATATTATGCAGATTCGGGTCACTAGAAGTAATCCTGGTCTTGGATTAAGCAACTTCTTGTGGACTATAGGTTCTCTACGCCTTCACAAGTTTTCAATCCTAAGCAATTAAAGAGAGCCAATAAAATGAACGTAACTGTATATATGCAGAGGTATGTAGTTTTAATTAAGAAGATATCCATTTTTGTAGAAAATATTCCTTAATATTTTTGTGTTTGGGTAGCTATTTGCTTTTACCTTGATGTACTACAGGGTGTTTGGGATTGCATACATTGACTAACTTTTTTGCCCATTGTATCATTTCCCTTTCATATGATGCAGGCATTTATTTATGGATATTATTTTGATTTCCGCTTATGAACTTCAGTAAGTCACAACATGAAGTACTATTTTTTTAATTTATTTTTTTTTGGTTTTTAAATGTAGGATTTTTTGTGTGGATGATTGTTTGACTTTAAGTTTAATGTTGTTTTGACAGGCCAAAGAGGAATAGTTATCTGGGAATAAGAAGAGAGGGGACCGTCAAAACCCATGAACACACAAATTGTCATATATCACTGTGATTTACAGTTTAAAAGCTTAAGATATGGCAAATCAAAGGTGTAGAAACTAGAAGGGGGGGGGGGGGGGGTTGAATAGTTTCTAGTTAGTTTTCAAAACATTTCGGCTTAATCCACTGTGCGCGGTTCCTTATGTCTACCCGCGGTTCCTTATCAATAAAGAACCGCCGGTCCACTTATGGAACCGCCGACAGTGGATGAAACTGTTTATTACATGTTTAAACTTTGACAATCCTTTGTATCAAATTCTCGATCAAGCTTGACTAGATATGAGATGTGTTTGATTGAAAGATAAATACTACAAGTAAGTAAACACGCAAACACATCGAATCAAGAGTACATCAAGCAATAGTCTAAACACTAAGCACACACGTACTAAGCATAAGCTTTTCCGCAACTAGGATGTTTAGACTAAGTGATGTACACTTGACCATAATCTAAACACGAAGCACACACGTACTAAGCCATAGCTTTTCCGCAACTTAGATGTTTAGATTATGAGATGCATACAACACACAACACAAATATGAAACTATAAATACATCTACAAAGGTAAAGACATAAATGTAAAGGAAAGTACCGACACGATGATTTATAGTGGTTCGGTCACGAAGCTCCTCTTCGCCTTACTCCACTCCTCGAGTACACCTTACTCGAGAGTTACTTCACTAGTCAACATACTCCTTAAGGTGGAGAAACCATACACAACGTTGCTTATCCAATTTTCGACTCTAAGCTAAAAGTCGAGTCCTAATCTTAGGTAGGACCAATCTACACAACGTCGCTCACTTCACCATTTAACGACACAAGGCTAGATGTCGACATGCGCGGGTACTCGTCTAGTACCCTATAAAGGGTGTATCATGATTGTTGAAAAAGTTGAAAAAATTCAACAATTGTATAAATGGTAACAAATACACTGTATAATCTTCTCACGTAAGGTTTGATGCATGCATATGGTAACGATATGTATTATGAAACGCATCCTTTAAACTTGGCAACAACAACTATAACATGAAAGTTTGACATTCATGCAAGCTGTATCAAATCAATCCTCTAAGCTATTACAGTAGTTGTAAAACAGTGTTTGAACCCAAACAAACTTTCACATTATATAAACACATATACTCAAAAATATCCAACCACGCCTTTTCCATACATCGCCGGCAGACCCGTCCACCGCCGGACCTCCCCCACCGAACTAAACCAAACCATCACATAAACTCATACCTCAGTCGAAACTCACATCTCCACCGATAGCACAACCACCATAAAAGCATTACCATTGAGATCAACACCAACCAAAAGGGTTTTATAAGTTTTAAGGTATTTTTTGAGTATTGTTTATGAGATCTTTTTCTTTTTTACCATCTATCAAGTTCTGAAGGTTGTACGTGTTTATATATCTATAGGTTTGTTTGTAGATTTCCGAAATTTCTATCGCAGCCACCGCTTTGCCCGGCTATATGTTGCCTTCATCAGAATTTGTTGCCGAGATGTGTAGGTTGAGATGTGTAGGTTCTTATAAAAATTGTATTGAATTTGTTGTAAATTTATTTGTAGTATTTTACTATTGTAATTTGTTTGTATATTGGTTAGATATGGAGCATGAATGTGAACTGGATAAGGTGTATGATTTGTTTAATGAAAAGTGGATTTGTGGTCAGATGTCATTTCAGGGGGAAGGGAACTTTGTTTGTTGTTGTTGCTTATGGATCTATAAAGAATTTTAGATCCGATTGAGTGTGTTATGATGTGTGTGTGGGAAGCTCGTTACCGATTTGGTAAAATCATTAGGTAACAGGCATGAAGGACGCGGTCGAATCGATAAGACCAGCTGTAATGGTATTGGATGACTTGATTATGGATACCGAGGACGCGTCATAATTCATGAACATTACAATTGAAGTTCAATTAAAGATGCTTTTGTTTGCTTCTGCAATTAAGCGAAATAAAAAACCAACAAAACTTCATAAGTTTGCATTCTTCTTATATTCACTCGTTTGTATGAAATCCCTTTTTATCCTTTACACGCACAAATTTCTCAACAATGAAATTAACTTGGTGTCAAAGTCTAATTGTATGCATTTTGTGGTTTAAGAGTGATAACAATTTAGTAAGTCTAGAAGATTAACTAATATATTAAAAAAAATATTCTTTGGTTAATTTTGACCTCTAGAGATTAAAGTGAACGGATGAAAAGCTATGTGTTGAAATTTATTTTTGGAAATGTTGAGTGAAACTAAAAACTAAATGAAATAATGGTATTGGAATAATTCAAGCTGTATATATACGAAATTTATAGTTCTTTTTTGAACACAAACAGCAAGCTTAGTAAACATGAGATTTCTTTCCCCTAATAAAAAATTTGGATTAAAACAATTTATAAAAAGTCAAATGATACAAAAAAGTACTCAATTCAAAAACCATCTCCATTTAAGGTATCAAACTTTTTTTCGCATAAAAAGGCATTCAATTTATTTCTTTGATCAATTTAGGTATTTTAGTTAAATATTTAACAATCAGTCGTTGAACTTTACATTACAGATCCATCATTGTTACCACCACCGTTGATCATTGTCGCCACGACCTCTACCACCATCACGACCGGAGCCTGACATCTTAAAATAACAAATAAATAAATAAGAAAAAAAACTGCTCGTGAAACTTGTTGCTTGTTCATCTATAACAAACATCTCATGATAGTGGTGATGGACTTGAAATGTAAAACTTAAACCGTTAAATATTTAACAAAAAACCAAAATTGCCAGAAAAATTAAGTTAGGTGCATTTTTATGATAAAGAAAAATTGAATACTTGATTGGAAATAATCATTAAATTTAGTATCTTTTTATGCTATTTGCCCTTTATATGACCGAATAATTTAGCCAACTCAATAATTCAAAATCTCAAATAAATTAAAATAATTAGTTGCCTTTACCAAGTCAAACAATATTTTAGGCAACTTAAAGTGTTATTTTATTTTTGGTTTTAAATAAATCACAACTTATGCAGCAAGTTTTATATTTCATACAATATTTTCTAGACCACAACTCTTGTAAAAATATTTCACCATTGCTAATTGGTTTTTTAACTTTTATTTTCTTCTTTGCAGATTGGATAAAAGAGTTAAACATCTTCTATTTCTAGGTAATGTGAAATTAATATCAATTTTCTAAGGTAATGGTGGTCGAAAAATCACACTTTAATCGCCGTTTCTTTACAAGTTGCAACGTTAGAATCATATCTATAATGTTACAATTCAAAATAATTTACAAGTTTAAACAATATAATTGGGTAGGGTTGTTATCGTGGATGCATTCGGTAGATGTGATCCTAACATTGTCGATTTGTAATTTTCATACACAAATCTTGGGCGAATGAAATCTCTTTAAAGGTTTAAAAAGTGGTCTCTACTTTATAAACTTTCAAAAGATGTCAAAACATAGTAGTAGATATTGGAATGACTTTAATTATTTATCCTATCTCATGAAAAGGACATTATTTTAAAATTTATATTATAAAACTCATGTATGATAAGTTTCTTTCTAAATGGCGTGCATGCATATTAGACGAACTTAGCTTATGATGATGGTGATTAGTGTGACGATGTTGAGAAAATATAGGAGTGTTAGTGTACAATTGGTCAAGCAGAAGTAAATGGGCGTTCTCGCATAACAAGTGTGGTTACGTACAAATTAGTCAATTAGCAAGTTGGTCCATCAACCATACAAGTTGATAGACGTCGAGATGTAACTATTAGTTACATTTAAAAAAATAATCTATGTTTGCTATGGGTTGAACGAATTATTGGTCAGTTGTAAAACTATGTGCTTTCTATATTGATCTAGCGCTATCAATACTAGATCAATATTTACGCATAACTGCTGAAATTATTTAGTGGCAAATAATTAAAGGTATCTTAATTAAAGGGACGAATTGATAACCTGTTGAGTCGATCGGGTCCGATGATCAAACTAATAACCCGTTGGCCAATTCAGTGAGCCGTTGACTCGACCGGATTGATCCACGTGTACTCGCATGTATACTCATATCTAGGGATGAGCATTTGGACCCGAATCCCGAATTGAACCCGAACCGTTCCCGGAACCGTACCGATTCCCGATACCCGAATCCCGTTCGGTACGGTACCGGGACTACGAAATAAGGTGAAACAAAAATTCGGGACCACTAATTCGGGACGGGACCGGTACCAAATCGGGAAATTCCCGAAAAAGAACGGGAAAACACCGATTTCCCGGTACCGGTACCGATTCCCGTACCGGTACCGATACCCGAATCCCGTTCGGTACGGTACCGGTACCATAATTTTATGCTCGGGAAATAATCGGTACCACTAATTCGGGACGGGTTCGGGACGGGACCGGTACCGTGCTCATCCCTACTCATATCTATGTATACATGTATTTCGCATTCGTACACGAAAAACTTATCACACAATCGTTAAATACCTGTCGCTAGGATTTCCGCCGCTATGCGCGGGTACTCGTCTAGTTAATACTAATTGTCGTTACGTACAAGTAATTATAAATGACACGAATAATTAAACGTAACACGTAAACACGAACACGTAATAATTAGACATGGGAAAAAGGCTTCGGGTTTCCCTTGGTGGGCCCTATTAGCCGTGGCACAAAAGGAAGAGAGGGCCCCAGCCCATTTGTTTTTACCAAATAACAAATAAAGGAAAATAGTTTCATTCACAGAAGATTTTACAAAAAATTAAAAACTCTAATCTCTCTCTCTCTCTCTCTCTCTCTCTCTCTCTCCTCTCTCTCCCCCTCTCTCTCTCTCTCTCTCTCTCTCTCTCTCTCTCTCTCTCTCTCTCTCTCTCTCTCTCTCTCTCTCTCTCTCTCTCTCTCTCTTCTCTCTCTCTCTCTCTCTCTCTCCTTGGTGGCCGGCGGCATAACAACACCACAAGGGTGTTTGGTTGATTTTGATTAAACAAATCATAAGAGTGTGTTCGTGTAATCAAGATCTATTCATTCCACGTGTTTTGGTAACCGTAACCCTTTTGTTTTTTTTCTTTTATTTAATTAATCATAACATGAACATCTAATTAAATGAAAACATGATAAAAACATGTCATGGGATCATGGGTAAACAATTAAGGGTGTTTCGGGTTTGGTTGTTTCGGCCGCCACACAAACCGAGAGCCTCAAGGCTCTCGGCGTCGTTTGGTTCGCACACCAACCGAGACATATGTCTCGGTGTGGTGGTGGTTCGGTCGGCAGCAGGTACAAGGCACCCCGACTCTCGTCGGGGGTGTCCTTGTGGTTGTATGGGTCTCGGCGGCAGCAAGCCACCACCACCGGCACACAACCGATGGCTAGGTTGGGCAAGCAGGGGGAACCGCAACGCGGCGCAGCAGGGGCCACCGGCACACAGCCGGTGGGAACCCTTGTGGTGTCAGCGGCTAGCCGAGAGCAAGACCACCCGCACGATTTTTAAGAGGATCGGGGCTTTCCTCTTCCTCGTCCGCCAACCGCCAAATGAGTTTGTATTTGCCTAGAGAGTTAGTTGTTATATATACATGTTCTTTAAACTCGCTATAAACTTAGTGGGTGTCTGAGACTGCGTTTGGAAGTAGACTATCTACTTATGTTATTTTCAAAATGGAAAAAAGGTAAAATGAGTGTTTAGATACTAAATGGTAAAAATTGATTATTTGCGTTTAAATGCTTTTAAAATAAAGTTTTGAAAAAGTAAGTGAGAAGCTACTTATTTCATTTTCATTATGGTGTAAATCTAAAATGAGTTATTTTACTTATCAACTAAACAAATAATATGATTTGCCAAACTAAAAACTTTGATAATCTGATTATTGCGATTTTAAACAATATAATCAAATTCAAACATTATTTTTCAAAACCACGTTTTATGACCGTTAATTATTTGATTATTTAATTTAAAAACGAATAATTTATTTTTAATAAAGTAATCTCAAGCACCCCTTAGTGACCCGCACATAATAAACAAACATGTTTTGATGTAAAAAAATTCATGTCTAAAGTTGTCCCGATCGATAAAACAAGCCCCGTTGCGGGTAGCGTTAGAATGAAAGTAATGAGATTTAAGTGTCGTTTGGTTGAAGATTTTTGAAAATTTGAAATTTTAGTAAAATTCAAATTCTAAAAATTTCAGATTTAAAATAACTACGTATGTTAGGTTAGCAGAAATTCATAATATTTTGAAATCATAATTTTGGGTCCAATTAACACGAATAAATACTTTTTATACAAGATTTCTATTCAAACGAGTAATAATCATATTTTCACTTTTTACATAAATCTTATAAAAGATTTATATGAATTTCATAAAGAAAATCTATAAATTTTTAAAAAATCATATTATTTTTATAAAAAGTTTCTATAAATTCTTTAAATAATCTATATAAATTTTACAAAAAAATTCTATAAATTCTATAAAAAATTTATATAATTTTATAAAAAAAAATATAAATTTAATAAAAAATTTACATAAGCATTATTAATTTTTTACATAAATATTATAAACTATTTAGATAAATTTTATGTTTCTTATTTATACGAGTAATAATTGAATAAATATTTATTTTTATAATTTTTTTTTAAAAATTTAAATTTTCTATTTAAACAATTAAAACCATAAAAAAAACCATTAGATCAAAAAGTTATAAAAATAATTGACAAATAAATTAATTTTTTTTTATTTTTTGAAGGAATTTTAATTTCACCTTTTCTGAGGATTCAAACATTTTTTAATTCTTTCGTTTGTCCTACCATTTAAGGGTATATTTGGCAAAAGTAACTGATGCTAGAACTAAAGATGATGCTGTAAATTATAAAAAGAGATTATTTTTTTCATAATCTCTTATAAGCTAATATGCCAAAGATTGTTTTTAAATTAACTTATATTTTCAAAAAAAATAATCATAATATTTTCATAAGCTTGTGCCAAACATACCTAAATTTGATTTAGACTTTCGAAGTAAGCTTATGAGTGGGGGTGTTTGGTTAAGCTTATGAGTGTGGTTTAGGCTTATATTATACAAGCTATTTATGGCTTATATATTTTAAGCATATAAGCCTATGTTAAGTGTTTGGTTAGGCTTACTAAAATTAATAAAGTAAAATGACAAAAAATCATATGAATGTTAAATTATGTAGTTATTAAATGGGGGTATAAAAGTCTTTTTATATGTAATAGTTATATAAGTCTACCTTTTGTTATAAAAGCCTCAAATGTTTGGCTTACCAAAAACCCCTTATATAAACTTATAAGTAGGGGTGGCAATTCGTGTCGGGTTCGGGTTGGCGGGTTCGGGTTATCGGGTTGGCGGGTAAAAAACCTCAACCCAAACCCGACCCATTTAAATAATCGGGTCAGCTTTGTCAAACCTAACTTGTTTACACATAACCTGAATCTAACCCATTTAACCCGTATATATACTTAGATTGGCGGGTTAAATAGGTTGATAGGTAAAACGGGGTTTGGTTGACCCGTTTAATCCGTTTTATATATATAAGTTGACACATTACATGGGTTAAACAAGTTAAACAAATTTTTTGATCGAGTCATTTAACTCAAACCCGTATAGTATAATATAAATAATTTCAAATGTAAAAAAATAAATTAAACAGGTTAACGGGTCGACCCGCTTAATTCTTCTCAACCCGAACCTGACCTGTATAATAAACGGGTCAAATAGGTTGACCCAAACATAACCTTAATCTAAATTTGCTCAACCCAAACCTGTTAATTTTCGTGTAAGTTTAAGGTCGGGTTTCGTATCGGGTCAAAAATTGACACCCCTACTTATAAGCAAATTTATATAAGCTTAACAAAACACTTGATATCAGCTTATAAGCTTATATAAGCTAATAGTAAAAGCTAAAACAAACACCCCCTAAATATTGAAAAAGATATAAACACAAAATACAAGAGATGAACTGAACAACCAAAAACACGTTTTCCCCAACCATCATCAACCATCATCATCACCACCACCGTCGTCACCGGAATCTGAACAACCACCGAAACCTCTAACCGTTCATCATATACAAAAAGTAAGCTGATCATAGATCTAACAAACTCTAATTTCATCATCTGTTCATTGATCGATTTGAGTTTAGGTTGAAAGAAAGAGATGATGATGGTTGAGGATTTAGGAATCGAAGCCAAAGAGTCCGCGGTTCGCGAGGTTGCGAAACTCTTACCGCTCCCCGAGCTTTTGCTGTCCATTTCTTCTATTAAGCAGGATTACATTGCGCGTCAACAGGTCCTTATTTACACCTTGTTAATTGAATTAGTAACCGCTTTTGTAGAATCAGTGTAGTGCTTATTTGGATCGGCTTATTGTAAATGAGTAGTTGTAGAATCAGGTTGTTAAGTGTCGAAATTTGATACTATAATTGTTGCGTTTTAGCCTAAATTTATTGATTAGGTAAACTAGCGTTAGTTTTAAGCTCGGTTGGAAGTATGATTAGGCAGCCTATTACATTGTGCTTCAACAGGTTGTTAATTCCATTGCAATTTGATATAATTCTGCCGTAGTTTAGCAAACTAGTTTTAAGCTCGGCTGCGAAGCGCTTACCGCTTCCTGAGCTTTTGCTGTCCATTTCTTCTATTAAGCAGGATTACATTGCGCGTCAACAGGTCGTTATTTACCGCCTTGTTAATCAAATTAGTAACCGCTTTTGTAGAATCAGTTTAGTGCGTAGTTGGATCGGCTTATTATAAATGAGTAGTCTTAGACATTAGTTAAAGGCTATTACACTGCGCGACAGCAGGTTGTTGATCTTTATACCTGTTAATTGTGTATCGAATTCGTTTGGAATAATTGTGGGGTTTTAGCGTAGAGTTATTGATTTGGTAAACTAGCGTTAGTCTTAAGCTCGGTTGGAAGTATGATTAGGTATTAATTGCGCGTCCACAGGATGTGTGTTAGTGCTTCCGGAGCTTTTGTTGTCCATTTCTTCAATTAAACAGGATTACATTGCGCGTCAAGAGGTCGTTATTTACGCCTTGTTAGTTGATGATATTTTGAATTAGTAACCGCTTTCGTTGTATAAGTATAGTGCTTATTTGGATCTGCTTATTGTAAATGAGTAGTTGCAGACGTTAGTTAAAGCCTATTACATTGCGCGACAACAAGCTTTTGTTTAATCAGTTTAGTGCTTATTTGAATCGGATTATTGTAAATAAGTAGTATTAGACATTAGTTACAGCCTATTACATTGCGCGTCAACAGGTTGTCATTTTGCGCGTTGTTAATTGATGATATTTTGAATTAGTTATCGCTTTTGTAGAATCAGTTTAGTGCTTATTTGGATCGCCTTATTGTAAAGGATTAATTGTAGACATTAGTTAATGCCTATTATATTGCGCGACAACAGGTTGTTGTTTTTTGGGGTGCGTCGTGTTAAAATTCTGGTTTTTATAAAATGCGAGTATCTAACTTGTAAATGAGTAATTGTAGACATTAGTTGAAGCCTATTACATTGCGCGACAACAGGTTGTTGATCTTTATACTTGTTAATTCTATGTAGAATTCGTCGTTAGTGTCGAAATTTGATTTAATTGTCGCTATTTAGCCTAGGTTTATTGATTAGGTAAACTAGCGTTAGTCTTAAGCCTATTACATTGCGCGTCAACAGGTTGTTAATTCCATTGCAATTCGATATAAGGCGTAGTTTTAGCAAACTAGTTTCAAGCTCAGTTGCGAAGCTCTTACCACTTCCCGAGATTTTGTTGTCCATTTCTTCTATTAAGCAGGATTACATTGCGCGTCAACACACGTTTTTAATTGATGTTGTGTTGAAGTAGTTATCGCTTTTGTTGAGTCAGTTTAGTGCTTATTTGGATCGGATTGTTGTAAATGAGTAGTCTTAGACGTTAATTGAAACCTATTACATTGCGCGTCAACAGGCTTTTGTTCAATCAGTTTAGTGCTTATTTGAATCGGATTATTGTAAATAAGTAGTAGCGCATCAACAGGTTGTTGTTTTGCGCGTTGTTAATTGATGTTATTTTGCATTAGTAATCGAAATTTTAAGCTTTCGTTGAATCAGTTTAGTGCTTATTTGGATCGGCTTATTGTAAATGAATAATTGTAGACACTAGTTGAAGCCTATTACATTGTGCTCGGTAGTTAATTACGTTGAAATTCGATGTAATTCTGGTGTTTGGCGTAGTTTTAGCAAACTAATTCAAGCTCGGTTGTTGTATAATATGTTTGATAATCTACTTTTAAACATTGTTGCTTTAGGTTATTCATTTCTTCTATTAGGCAGGATCACATTGCGTGTCAACAGGTCGTTATTTACACGTTTTTAATTGATGTTGTTTTGAAGTAGTTATCGCTTTTGTTGAGTCAGTTTAGTGCTTATTTGGATCGGATTATTGTAAATGAGTAATTGTAGACATTAGTTAATGCCTATTACATTGCGCGTCAACAGGTTGTTAATTCCATTGCAATTCGATATAAGTGTTAGCAAACTAGTTTCAAGCTCGGTTGTTCTTCTATATGTTTTAAACATTGTAGCTTTAGGTTGTTCATTTCTTCAGAAAAAGCTGATTACATTGCGCGCTAATTGTAGCGAGTACAAATGTTAGGATCAAAATCTCGCTAGCATTGAAATTTGATATAATTGTGGTGTTCTAGCGGAGAGTTATTGATCGCATTAACAAGCGTTTGTAAACTAGTCTTAAGATCGGTTGGAAGTATCATTAGGTATTAAAGCCGATTACATTGCACGTCAATAGGTTGTTTTTTAGCGCGTTGTTAATCAAACTTATGCTTTAGCGGATTAAATCATAGCTTTTGTTGGATCAGTTTAGTGCTTATTTCAATCGGATTATTGTAAATGAATAATCTTAGATATCAATTAAAGCCTATTACATTGGGCGACAACAGGTTGTTAGTTATTTTCTTGCTAAATTCTGCTTTTTATACGTGTTGATTGAAGTAAGTGGAAATATCAGTACCTAACTTGTCGTTAGGGTTAAAATTTGATATAGTTTTGGCATTTTAGCCTATATTTATTGGTTGTGTAAACAAGCATTAGTTTGGTTTGAAGTATGATTAGGTATTATAGCTGATTACGTTGCGCATCAACAGGTTGTTTTTCAGCGCGCTTTGTTAATCGAACTTAAGCTTTAGCGGATTAATCATAGCTTTCATTACATCAGTTGGTGCTTACTTGAATCTGCTTATTGTAAATGAGTAATCTTAGACATTATTTTAAGCCTATTACTCTGCTCGTTAAGGTTGTTATCTCTGCTTTTTATAGCTGTTAAATGAACTAAGTTTAGAAGTTTGTGTAGAATTCATAATTAGTATTGAAATTTGGTACAGTTCTGGTGTTCCAGTGTAGTGTTATTAATCATTTAAACAAGCGTTAGTGAACTAGTCTTAAGCTCGGTTGGAAGTATGATTAGGTATTAATTGCGCGTCAACAGGTTGTTTTTTAGCGCACGTTCGTAATTGAAGTTATTTCAAATGAGTAATCGAACTTAAGCTTTAGCGGATTATTTGCATCAGTTTAGTGCTTATTTGGACCGGATTATTGTAAATGAGTAATCTTAGACGTTAATGAAAGCCTATGACATTGCACGTCATCAGGTTATTGTAAATGAGTAAACTTAGAAGTTAGCAGCGAATTCGGTTTTAGTATTGAAAATTGATCTAATTGTGGCATTTTAGTCTACATCTTTTGATTATGTAAGTAAGAGTTAGTGCTCTACTTTTGAGCTCGGTTGGAAGTATGATCAGGTAATTAAGCTGATTACATTGCACAGCAATAAATTGCTATTTCTCGTCTTGTTAATCGAACTTAAGCTTTCGTTGCATCAGTTTAGTGTTTATTTGGACCGGATTATTATAAATGAGTAGTCTTAGACATTAATTCAAGCTTGTAATACATTGCACGACAACAGGTTGTTGCTTCTTTGGTGCGTGGTGTGTTAATCTTTTGGTTTTTATAGGTGTTGATTGAAGTAGTATCTAACTTGTCGTTAGTGTTGAAATTTGATACAACTCTGGTGTTATTGTTTATGTAAACAAGCTTTGGTGAACTAGTTTTTAAGGTCGGTTGGAAGTATGATTAGGTATCATGTGTGTGATAATCTAGTTTTGAGCATTCGTGTTTGAGGTGATTATGATCGCTGATACTAGATGAGTGGCGAAAAATGAAGTAACTTGTGATTGAGGCTTGAGTTAGGTGTTATAATGTGTGCATTAGATCGCAAAACTATAGTTGGAGTAGGAGTTTTTTTATGTCGAGGCATCGTTTTGCCTGCCCTTGGTACTGGAACTGATTGGTTTGAATTTCACAAGTTTGAGACTTTCTATGGAACAGATGGGCGAATTTGATTTATTTCCATGATTCCACACTTCATTTGTGCAAGACTCCAGTTTTAGGGTGATTGAATTGGGGCTGATATCTGACGATTAGGCATAGTGAAATAACTTGTGATTGGGTCTTGAGGTAGGTCTTGTTATGGCATTATTGCGTTTCATATAAAGTTATGGGGTTTTTAATCAGTGCAAGTAAAGTTAATCTCTTATATACTTGAGAAACAGAGACCCTTTTTAGTACGGTGCAAATTTTAGATGACTATTTGGATCATCATTATGTTAGAAGGATTATATCATGCACGTGTATCGAAACAGCTTTTTTATGTGGGCATTAGGAGTATGAATTTTGTTTACAAGTTTAATTTGACAGAATAAAGAGATAGGCGAGAGCCTAAGGATGAAATACTAGCTTTCACTTATCTATTCTCCTTTCATTCGTTGCAGGCAAATGATGCACAACTTAGCACCATGGTCGCTGAACAGGTAAATCTTGTTTCTTTCATAATTTTATATTGTATTCTTGTTTTTCATTTTTAAATGTTTTATTGTTAGTAAGCTATCAATGTAATGTTTCTGATATGCAGGTTGAACAAGCACAAGCTGGTTTAAAAGCACTTGGTTCGTCTGAGAAGACTGTAAACCATCTCCGTGAAAACTTTGTTAATATTGAGAGGTACATTAAATAGTGCAGGAAGTTACTCTCTGTTTAAATAATCTTTGCCAAGCCCATACATTTTTATATATCTAGCTGGCTTTAGGACTGATTATGCTACTTTACGTGTACAGGCTATGTCTAGAATGCCAAACGTTAATTGATAATCATGATCAGATTAAGCTTCTCAGCAATGCGCGAAATAATTTAAACACAACATTAAAGGTATGTGTTTAAAATGACTGATCATTTCCTTGCTCCTTATATTGCATGCCAAATGTTCAAGCTACACTATTATCTATAATTTCCTGTTCTCTGATATTACGAATGGAAACCTATTAGGATGTAGAGGGGATGATGTCAATTTCCGTGGAAGCTGCTGCGGCCCATGATTCTCTAAGTGATGACAAGGAGCTCATTAACACATATGAGGTAAGGGTGAAATGTTACACGAAGTATTGGTAATCACTCTTATGTTGTAACCATGATATCTTGATTGCTCATATGCT
The DNA here is from genome assembly GCA_025667525.1 of Glebionis coronaria. Taxonomy (NCBI): domain Eukaryota; kingdom Viridiplantae; phylum Streptophyta; class Magnoliopsida; order Asterales; family Asteraceae; genus Glebionis; species Glebionis coronaria. The sequence continues at coordinate 34,247,968 of CM046879.1, forward strand.
CTATTACAAATTTGCAATTTTTCCAGAGGTTAACAGCTCTTGATGGAAAGAGGAGGTTTGCATTAGCTACTGCAGGATCTCATAAAGAGGAGGTTGGCAGACTAAGGTCAGGATCCCATTGTATGAACGAATTGATTTCTGTGAATGCAAGTAACGTTAAGTGACATATATAGCGCTTCATGAGACCGTAATGATGGCTCAAAAGATCTTTAAAATCGTGAACTGTATATACAATCCCAATAATAGGAGTGCGATGGATATATGAATTTGAAATGGTTTGTTGGTTCAACAACCTGAAATGTAGAGCTTTTGAATGAACAACATATTGCAACCCAATAATAAAATTATGATAAGCTCACCAACGCAGATTGCATATCATAGCCCTTCGAATCTACCGACTTTTTGGTTCTTCATAGGGTTTATTTTGTGTAGGAAAACTAGGTGCTTTAATTTTTACAAATCGATTATCATATTTTTGAGGTTGACATGTTTCACATTTGAAATGTCACAGAGAATATTTTGAAGAAGTGGATCATACTTGGGAGACATTTGAGCAGACCCTATGGTCACATATTTCTAACTTCTTCGAACTTTCTAAAGAAAGGTATGCTCATTCATAGCGATATTTTAACTATGTAGATATCTTTGTTTCCATCATGTTGTCTGCGTTTTATTATCTGCTCGTGTTTTATATTCTTAATACGTTATATAGACAGAAGTTAGTATTAGTTACGACAAAACTAAGTCCCTTGAATCCAAAATCGGCCAAGTTGTTCTTAATAAGCTGAGTGCAGTTCATGCGTTAAGCTAATTAGCAGTTAGTTGTTGTGATAGGATCCTACAAATCTTCCGTAATGTGGGTGCATATATGATAGATCATTAAACGTATGATAATCTAACTAGAAATTATCTAGTTCTGGGTATATGCCAACTTGCACCAGTGATTGGTGCCTTGCAGGATTACACCCTTAATTTTGCATCTTAGATATAGATGAGCTCATACGTGATCAAGTTCTGTGGCTAATGTATTATTTTTGTTATGTTACAAGCTATGGTAAAATCCAAACAATATATGGGGGCGTTGTTCCTCTTTGTGACCTCTCACCCTTTCTCTCTTCATGTACGTACACACATAAAAGCATATGATTCATAATGTATATGCAAAAACCTACACCGATATACACATTTAAATACATATACCTATGCCTAATCTTTTTTTGGCTCCTGTTGCTGAACATATGCATATCTGAGATCCATATCATTTTATTGTACTCAAAATAGAGGTTTAGCTGATTACATTAGAGGATGTTATATTCATCTGCACTTCGTTTTCAACCTAATCTCATTACTCTGGGTAAAGGCTTTCTGGGCCAACAACACGATAGAAATTTGCTATAATAGTTCTTTGTAAACTCGTGTACCAATTAAAATGACTAGGACGTCTAGTACCCTCTCTTCTTCCCAATAATCTCCAAATCTAAAGTTTTTAATGCAACTGTTTAATATGCCTTCTCAATCTGAAAGTTTGATTAATGAGTGTCATCATTTGTCTTTATTGCAGCCCACAAACACTTGTACGCGCGTTAAGGTATGTTTTTCTTTTTCTTATCAACGTTGCTAGAATTACTTTTGGTACCTCTACTTATCATGTTTGTAGAGAACTTTTTTTTTTTTACCGGAACGCCTCATACTTCCTAACTACACTTTCAGGGTTGTAGAAATGCAAGAAATTCTTGATGAGCAAGTTGCTGAAGAGGCAGCTGAGGCTGAAGGAGGTGGTGCAATGGCATCAGTAGCAAATCCTCGTAGGGCCGGAAAGTATGTATTATGACCAAGTTTGCACCTTACTAAACCTAATCTTACTATAATTAGGGTTATCTCAATCTTTATGTTTTTAAAATGTTTGCGTGGACATGCAGGAAAGCTACCAATGCACTACCATCTTCCAAAAGCTTTGCAGTGCAAAAGACCAAACAGGGAAAATGCTACAAGGATAAATGCTATGAACATATCACGAAAGCTGTTGAAACAAGATTTAGCAAACTTCTCTCTGAAGTACTTTTTCAACGTATTATGTAGTTTCTGTATTGTATATTCTAGTTGGCTACCATCTGACTTGAATATTATTTTTCTGAACAGCTCGTCTTTGAAAACCTGAAAGGGGCGATAGAGGAAGCAAAAAAGGTATGTACATCATTATCTTAGTTAAAAGTGAGGATTAAAGTTGCCAGGGTCGATCCTTAAGCTAACTGAGTATTTACTTGTAAATTGTTTTCAGATTGGGGAAGAGCTTGGAGATATCTATGATTATGTGGCTCCTTGTTTTCCTCCAAGGTTGATTATTTAACTTTTTTTCCGTGTGCTATCTGATTTCCAGTCTTCCAGTTCCTTAGAATTGCACACTGATTCGCTAGATTTGTTTGTAACTCTGTCTCCTTTGTTTGTATCGGTTACCTCTGATTAGGAATATGTAATTAACAATCATTCTTTGCTTAGTTTTAAAAAGACTTGATATTCTTGCAGGTATGAAATATTCCAGCTGATGGTGAATCTATACACAGAGAGGTTTATTCAGTGGTTAAGGCTGCTGAGTGACCGTGCTAACGACATTACAAATATTGAAATCTTAAAGGTACGGTGCATGTAATTTCATAGGTTTATTTATCTGAATCTTGAAACTATATATTCTGTATTTAACATCTTAATTTTTGCCTAAATAGTGATGTTGCTTAGTTTTCTTGGTTTGGTTTATGTTAGGATTTAGGAATATTGTCAACTGATTCGGAGAATAATATAAATAGATGAAGTTAACTGTTATGGTCCGCAATTGCCTCTTCTGGCCTACGAGGCTTCCTCCCTTGACAACATTTTATAATAAGATACACAGGGCTCGATAGAGATGCTCAATGATCTCTGGAAACTACATTGAAACTATTCTTTTTACTGTTCATTATGAAAAACGCAGCTGACATTTGAATGAATGAAAACCATATAGCTAAATCCTGACAAATAGCAACCTGATAAAGCCTAAACACTTGAACATTATGCAAACAACCTTGAAGTGGCCACGCCAACCTCCTGAAAAGGGAGGGCTTTACCTGGTTTGAGTCTGTGTGGCGGTGGGCTCAAACCCCGTGGATTAGTCGGCCAATGAGTCGGAAATCATGGTTACCAAAAAAAAAAAAAAAAAAAAAAAAAAAAACACTTGAACATTATTCTAAATAAAGATGAATACTAAATAAGCATCCTAAATAAACTTTAAAATAAAGATAACGATGGCAGTTGCAAAGTCGTTAAATCCTCTTTATTCAAACTTAGCGCTGTAATTCCGTAGGAGCTTCCTTTTTTCATGTGTATTCTTCTATATATATATAAGAAGATTGTAAGATAACAGGAAAATAAGGTGGAAAGTATTTAACTGATACGATCCTGCTTTTTTTATTAATATTAAGTAAATAATTAGTTTATTTACTTTCCTTTTATGGTATTGTCTTAGTAAATAAGTATTATAGTTTATTAGTTTCTTGTTAATACTTATTCGACAATTATATTATCCTAATCGATCCGGTTCATATCATTAACCTTATCATTCAATTCCGCAACTTTGAATGGACTTTCTTTCTTATTCAAATCAGATAACTGGGTGGGTGGTTGAGTACCAAGATAACCTGATTGCACTTGGAGTTGACGAGGCATTAGCTCAAGTTTGTTCAGAGAGTGGGGCAATGGATCCACTGATGGATTCGTATGTTGAGAGAATGCAAGCAACGACAAGGGTAAACTTCACATGATGTTATTGTGTACTATTACTTTGCAGTATATCCGAAGAGTGTTTATGTTTCTGATACTTATTTTCTTTTTTTTTTTTGCCTTTTGCTTTCATTATCCAGAAATGGTATTTGAATATCCTTGAGGCTGATAAAGTGAATCCACCAAAAGTAACAGACGATGGAAAGCTATATACTCCTGCTGCTGTTGACTTATTCAGAATCCTCGGAGAACAAGTCCAGATTGTTCGAGAAAATAGCACCGAAATCATGTTATATAGAATCTCATTGTCAATCATCCAGGTATAAAAATGTGACGTTAGAATTAAATCCCACACACCGCTAATCACATTTAAGTATTCAAGTCTATTGAAAATCTTAATGTAGGTGATGATCGATTTCCAAGCAGCCGAGAAAAAGAGACTGGAGGAACCTGCTTCTGAAATTGGTTTAGAACCAATATGTGCTATGATTAACAATAATCTGCGCTGTTATGATCTTGCTATGGAGCTAGCTTCTAGCACTATTGAAGCCCTTTCAGAAAATTATGCCGAACAGGTATTTTTTTAACATGGAGCAACATATTTTTGTCTATCTGTTGTCTCTGTGCATTTAGTCAAACTTAAACCTTCGACTTTCTGCAACAGATTAATTTTGAAGACACATGTAAAGGCTTTTTGGAAGTTGCAAAGGTATGCTACTACTGTTAAATTAGGTTTGTGTACAATTCTTGTATACTAACCTTCTCTAATGAATTTAGGAAGCCGTGCATCAAACCGTCAATGTCATCTTTGATGATCCAGGAGTCCAGGAGCTATTGGTCAAGCTTTATCATAAAGGTAAACTTTGATTTTAGTTATTACAGTATTTTTCAAGTTTTCCCTTTTGCACTTTTTGATGGAGTTATTTATTGTCGTCATTATGCAGAATGGAGCGAAGGACAAGTTACTGAATACCTAGTTGCAACATTTGGTGATTACTTTACAGATGTGAAGATGTAAGTTCACGAGTCTTAACATTATTGACTTAAATTTTTGTAATTATATAGCTCAAGCATTACTAATTTCGGAGCTAAAGTAGTCTTTCCTAATTTCTTTCATGATTTAAAAATTTTCAGGTATATCGAAGAAAGATCATTTAGACGATTTGTTGAGTCTTGCCTGGAACAAACCGTTATAGTATATGTCGACCATCTTTTGGCTCAGGTATCATAAAGATGATCTTAAATAAAAATAAAATCAAGATACACTTGTGCAACTACTTTATAGCTTACTTTTTTTATGCATTGTGCTGTAGAAAAATTACATCAAGGAGGAAACTATTGAGCGGATGAGACTTGATGAAGAGGTTCTTATGGATTTCTTCCGAGAATACATAAGTGTTAATGTAAGTTACTTGCCCTAATTTAACATAACCTGAATTGGGTAGCGGATGATCTGTATTGATGACCTATTTTACTTATGTCTTGATATACTTGCAGAAAGTTGAAAACAGACTCAGGATACTAATCGACTTGAGAGAGCTTGCGTCAGCCGAGAGCCCCGACACTTTCACTCTTGTTTACACTCACATCCTTGAACATCAACCTGATTGTCCTGTAAGTGTTGTTTAGTTATGTTTATCGTTCGTGATGCATCTGTTTTATAAGCAGCTAACTTAATTCATTGGCGTGGGGATTGCAGCCTGACGTTGTTGAAAGAATTGTTGGCCTGCGGGAAGGAATACCAAGAAAGGATGCAAAGGAGGTATCTTCATAAATCATACCCAACCTTCTCACTCTTTGCGTCTTAATTGTTCATAGTTTTCTCACTTCGTTGCATGAACTCAGGTTGTACAAGAATGCAAGGAAATATTCGAGAATTCCCTCATCGACGGAAATCCCCCTAGAGCAGGTTTTGTCTTCTCTAAATTGAAGTCGCTGAACACATCCAAGATCACTAATATTTGGCGAAAGTTTAATTAGTCATCTACGACCTCCATTTTCAGCTACATATATGTATTTAAGCTTTTATATGTTTTTTTGCTCAGATTTCGTTATCTTTCAAAGTATTACCCCTGGCGTGTTCTTTTTTCCATTAGTCGAGATTAGATTTCATTCTTAGAATCTATGTAGAATTCTGGTGCAACATAAAGTACATATTGTGAATTTGTGATTACAATAATATAATTTCCTATTTGTTATAAACTTGGTTGACCACTTTACCAAATGGTTAATCTACTTAAGGTCACAGTGTGAATGTTGGTCGTTGTGACGGTGAGTTATCACATGTGTGAATCTCATTTGGTTGTCTTTCTGGATCTATAGAAGTTCAATGACGATGTTTTCGCAAACGAGCAGTAATGTTGATGTCATTACAAGTTTTGAGTCGCTTGTCGGTTTGAAGTTTAGCATGTTGTCATTGTGAATCTGGTTGAAGCGGATTCCATCAAGTTGATATAACTAGTTTGGGTTTTTTGGTTGTGCCGTGTGTGTCTAAGAAGATAAACGAGTAAACATGGGACCATATTCAGGTTACCCCGGGAAGTAAAGCATTTTCTTTGCTACGATGTATGCGGTCTAATTAGTATTCCTGTGATCCTGTGCCATGACTATTTTCGGACTATTCCTTCGTCATCTCAAGATGTCTATTTTTGGACTATTATTAGACATTTCGAACATCCTGCCGCCAGAACATATAAAAAACATTGGCGATTTTAAGGTTTCTTTCATGCTCTTGTTTCTTACAGTTTACCACTAGGTCGTCACCATGGAGATAGTTTGGTGTAAGGAGATCGATGTCATATCCGCAAAATTGAAAATTTGACCAAAAGGTGTTGAACCCGTGAAAGTGGATCGAGGGAGTCGAGGAGGATGCACACGCATGTTACAACTTGACATGTGTACGTATGTCGAGGACACCATAAGGCGACATCCGGGAAGCCCTCCCCTGGTTGTCTATACATGTGTTTCATTCATTGCCAAACAAAGACCATAAGCCATTCTACTTTTAAGACCATTTTGTACTTCAATATTACATTGAAAGCTGAAATTACTAAACTCAAAACTAAACTTGAAGGTAGCTACAAATCAGATAAACATCTTGATTAATATAAAATAGATTGAAACAGCAATATGTAAAATGTACTCATGAAACTGAGGAAAGCTGGGTAGATTCGACGACTAGTTGGTTTGACCCGGACCTCCTGAGCTTATCGGACCTCTTGGTGGAGCTCGTCTCTGTACAATTCGCTGTGCCAGTAATATCTACTTAGATGTCAAACACGAGCTATAATTCATTCGAAAATGCACACGAATATCATCACATGCATATCAAAATGTGTTACCAGTATATCTTAAAGAAAAGCACAACAGTGTTTCTTTGCTGTATCTCTTCGGTGCAAAAACGTTTAACCAAAGTAACAAGTCACTCACAAACCGGGCGAAACTAGTAGGATGACTAATGGGTGATAAAACACTCCTTATCAAACTACTCTATTCATTAGTTACTTATATCACAAGCCGCTTTTTACTATACTAGTTTATTATCTTCAGCCCCCCTTATTACTATAACGTTTTGCGTTAATCACGCCCTGACTCCCTTAACTAATCTTGGCTCCGTCTCTGCCCATAAAGAATGGCTTCTGGCCTAACGAGACACGAGCTAGAGCAAGCGCAAACCAAGAGCTGAACTCGTGACCATATAGCCACAAGATTTCTCCCCTGAGCCCATATGTTTTTCCAAGGAGTGTACCGAGTTCAACTCAGCCAAAGCCTTTCTCCAAATTGTTCAAAATTTAATGCACGTGTTATAAGCTTTTAAATACTTTCAACTTAGCAAATATTTCTATAAAATCAGAAGAGTTGAAATTACAGTAATTTTTTTCTAATTAAAATTTAAAATTGAATAATTTTTTTCAACAAAAGTTGAAAATGACGTTCTAATAATGTGCAAACACAAATTTTTATGCTACACAAACCTCAAACTCAAACAATTGCTTATTAAAAAACGTATATTTAAAGTAGTACGATCTAACGTTATACCTAGTACGTTTTTTTTGTTCACTATTTTTCTTGAATGTCATAAAGGTGCTCTGAATATCAAACAACATATTTGTAACTTATTATAAAATAAATAAAAAATATATGAATTTAAATATTATAAAAAAAAAACAATTTTATGCATCAAAAGCTACAATATGTATAATAAATACTAAAAATGGTACTTACTAAACAACAAAAGCTGCTAAGAAAGCTGCTAACAATGTGTCACCTTTAAATAACTGGGCTTGTTGCTTATATTTCATAAGCTCACATCTTGTAGCTTATTTTGAAACTTTTCGGCTTATATAAGTTTATTACATGTCCTAACAAATTTATCTGCCTAAAAAGTTTCAAAAAACCCACAAAAAGTAAGCTTATGCAACATAAGCTCAAAATCAAACAAGCCATAAGCTAGCTATATATACAAAGCTAGGTAAGGAAAAATTACTTACAGTTGAGGGAATAGGTTGATCATCAGTAGGATCCATAGGTGGATCATCATCATCCATATCTCCTCCTCTTACACCATCATCACCATCTTGATTATTCTCAAACCCTAAACACTTCAAAAACCCTTTAAACACTTCTTGCAAGTATCTACAAGGGTTACCAAGACCAAATCCAATGTCATACACATTTTCACCACCTTCTTGATCACCCATTTTTTTCATACAAAACTTTATAAATAAAGGGTTTTCTACTTTTTTTACACTTGGAGAGAGTTATAATATGTATATGTAGTAATTAATGGTTTGATTTTATATCATGAAGTCAAAAGAGAATTGAAGGGAAGGTAAGGAAAAGTAGGTTAAGAATTGATGTTTATAACATTTGCTATTAATAATGGATTGTTTTGATATGTGTATTTAAAGCTCCATGAGGGTAACATCCTGGAGAGTATTCAATGCATGGGTTGGTGGAATTTTCTTCTTGGGAAGTGACTTTATTACACAATACAAGATGTAATAAGACACCACGTATACCTTGTACATATATTCTTTAAATTTCAGGAGAAAGAGAAAATATATAAAGATAAAAATTTCTCTATTAGAATAATGTTATAGGGGTACCTTTTGAATCATATATCTGATGTTTTGAAACCCGGGTTTTAAATAGATACAGTCAAGTTATCGGGTTCAGATTGACCTGGGTTAACTTAGATTAACTCGATTTTCTAAAAAAAAGTTAACAGAAATTATATATATAAATTATTAAAACTTTTGTATACTAAAAATATAAGTTATTTAGTATTTACCAATTAATATAATATGTAAAAATAAAATTCCGTCCCAAATACATAAATTTTCATATTAAAAAAAAAAACTTGAAAAAACCAAAACTCGGCTTTTAAATTTTGACAGGTGAGGTTTACATAAACCCCTAGACGGCAATATATACTTTTAAATTTTTTTATTTTTACTTTTTATAATTTTGAGATTATTATAAAACCATGAAACAGTAAGTTTAGAATAAAAGAAATAAAATTTGATAAATTAAAACAGTTAAACTGACATTTTGAGTTTAATATTGGGTAAATATGGAATTATCCTAAAACTTGGACAATTTTATATTTACCCAAAATAAAAAGTACAAAAGGTGTATTTTTTTAGTACTATTTAATGTGACAAGAGAGATATATATAGCAACACACAATTTTATATCATACTTCGAAGCACGTTGGCTGATATTTGCGACACGAGCTTCTACAATACGAGAGGTTAGAGGTGTCGTATTTTTTTGAGCTGGTAGAATGGCGTGACCTTTTGACACCATCATACTGAGTAATCTAAGAAATCGTTTGATTCGTTGAAAGTTTATTACGTAACTGTAATTTATTTTTAAAATTGTAATTTATATGAATTGTAATTTAAATTATTGAAATCTATTATATTTTTGGTTGGCAAAATATAATGTAATGTAATTAAGTATAAATTTATTTACATAATCTTATTTGGTTTTAAAAAATTTGTAATTTAAAATTTACTCATTAATATTTGTGATTTTTTTGTTAACTATATATTTACTAATATGTGATAATAATATTTAGACTACTATAAATATTATAAACAAGTATACTAAACATATTATGAAAACATGAATTGAGAATTTTTTTTTTAGCTGTCAAGCATAAGAGTAGGATTTTTATGTAGGTCGGGTTAGTTTTGCAAATACATATGCATCTTTTATATAATAAAAGAATTATATTGTTTGAGAGTTTTAATAAAAAGTGGAGGTTGTAGAAATAACAATTAGATCAATCAAATGGTTTGATTTTGACATATAAGCAAAAGTAAGCAATGTGATTGACCTAAAAAGTCAAAATTGAATGAAATTTAGTCAAAATTAAATGTTTTTGTGAAAGAATTTGATGAAAATACAAAAAGATATATATATGTGTCAAATTTGTAAAAATAAAAACTTAAAAAAAAAAGGAGATAATTAATTAAAACTTTAATGGTTGAATTTTAAATAAATTAGATAAATTTAAGTGTAAACTTATATCTTTCCATCATTTTTAGAAATTTTATAAAATAAACAAAACGCCCCCTTAAACTTCATACCATCTAGATTTTATCTATATACTACATTATAAAAGGGTGTATCCCTTTGGTTGAAAGTTGAAAATGTTGAATGGTTGAACAATGTAGGTCCCACTAATATATATACTACATTTATAATTTAAACATCTTAATGCATATATAAACTATATTATGTGAACACACTAAGGGTGTGTTTGGTAAAGAGAAAAGAAAAGAAAGAAATGGAATTAGTAGTATTTCCCATGTTTGGTAACCTAAAGAAAAAAAAGACGGAGACTTGCCAATCTTTCCAAATTCTCTATAGTGTATTTTGGTATATTTTGTTTTCCATCTCATTTGGAGTGGCATTGATTTTCTCCCTGTATTCTACAAAAGATAGCTAAAAAAATTTGGACTAGTTTTTTTCTTATGACCACATGTTAATAGCGTTGTAGTTTTTAACATATGAACTTTTATAACTAGAAAATAGCGACTTAACTATTGCTTTGTTTATATTTTGTACGCGTCATTATTTATCCGAAATCAATTTTTGTTATTTCTATACGTTATATTTTTTACCAATGTTTTATTGTACGGTTTATCAGTTTTTATGCTTAAGTTATTTATAAAGTTATTTAGTAAAATAACTCGACGCGAAAAGTTTAATTGGGGTCGGTCGTAGTTGGCTTTTTAGACACCCCTAAACAAAATATTAAAAAAAATCAAAACAAATATAAATTTGTGCATTTCTCATGTTTAATTCTTTGTTGTTACCAAAGAGAAGAATCAAACAAAATTATTTACTAATTTCTATTCTCTGAAATTATATTCTCTACTTCATTTCCAATCTTTGATATTCTCTCTACCAAACGTGCCCTAAAGTCATTTGGAGATGAATTATTGACGTGCAATGAAAATAAATAAACATATGAAGTTATGAACGATGCCATTTTTCAATGTTTTGAAACCCGGTTTTGAAATCGACCTGGTCGAGTCATCGGGTAAACTCGGATTAACCCGGCTTTTTAAATTGTTTACCAGCTACTCTGTAATATAATATGTAGGGTTTACGTAACGAATAACGTGTATTATTAGTTAGCTCATAAACTCTGATGTAATGTTTTACTTTCAGTTTTACTAAAAGTTTTTATAGGCTTTTTGATACACGTTTATTTAATATTTTATCTAACATTGAATTGTCATATATTAAAACATTCTATAATTTCAATTTGATCTTTCCATGCTTTATTTTGAACGTACACGAAACACTTACCACAATATCGCATACTGTAAATTATTTGCCACTAACCAAATTTCGCCGCTATGCGCGGGTACTCGTCTAGTATTTTAAAAATACAATATATATGTAATATTAAAAAGTCAACAAATCACATAATTATTAATATTCAAATAAAAATAAAAATTATTGTTTATTTATATTTTGACACTTAACAAAATTAAAAAAATACAATCTACGTAAATTATTATTAACATGAATATAAATAGTAAAATGAATGCAAGACCTCAAACATCGGCGTTAGATAAAAATAAATAGACGGGATTCTACGTATTACAACAACATATATTTTTCAAGGTCATTATGTGTTACTAAACACAAAATGTCTAGAAAAAAATAGCTAAAATTTCATTTAAACAAATTTAAATCTTTTATGCAATAAATATTTATACAAAATATCAATTAATATTTACCAAAAAAATACCATTTAGTATTACCACATAATGAAAAATCAGGTAAAAACATATATAAGTACATAAAATCGTAATAAAAAAATTATTACCTCATTTATTTTTTATGTTCAAGTCTCGTGCATGCACGGGTATTAAAACTAGTTTCATTATAACGTGAAAACTTTTTATCATTAAATCAATGAAATTGACATTACATCTAAAAGTGGGCCTAATGAAATTTGAAAAATTATAATTCCACCGATAAACTAAAAATACGCTCATAGCACTAGGTACCATAGCACCATAACACATTAACACCTAAAATATACAATTACGTCAACATCATATCAATTTTAAGAAAATAACAACAACACCCTAAAAACCCTTTGTGATCAACATAACAACACCTTTTAGAACCCGTTTTTAATTTCTTTTTCATTTATTTTTAAAATAAAAATTGTCCCATACCCACAATACACATTTAAAAAAATTCGAGTAATAACGTGCGTTACTAGAGTTAACGCCACCCCAACGCCGTTACCCATCACAAAATGATGGTATTATAAAGGTGCACATACCCGGTTAACCGAACCGGTTTGGTTTGGATTAAAAAAAACCGGTTTTTAGTCAAAGACCAAAAAAACCGGTTGGACAGGTTTTCGGTTACTAACCGGTCTAAGGGTAAAAAATATATAACCGGCCTAACCGTTACTAACCGGTTACTAACCGGTTAACCGGCGGTTAACCCCTTCTACCATACGGTTTATACAATAAAAAATTTAAAATTCTAAAAAAACCCTTTTTAACCGGTTAACCGAAAAACCGGTTGGACCGGTTTTTAGTTACAAACCGGTCCAATACCCTCAAAACTCAAACCGGTTACTAACCGGCGGTTAGTAAAAAACCCTAACCAATTTGTATAATAACCGGTTAGAACTGAGTCTGGTTTTCGGTTATGAATCAATTAACCGGTTACTAATCGGTTTAGATATGCACCTCTAATCCAACGGCCAACTTCAAGTTATGAATACATATATCCAAGATAAAAAAAAATACACTGGATTAACCTTTGTGTCGACACCAATACCTTTTTAATGTGCTTTTTGAGAGAATCATCCACAACTTTATAAGAAGATTATTTGAACATATTTCTACTTTTCGTGGTAAGCATCCAAAGTCCATATATGAATATGATGATCAGATTTACAAAGGTATTATGAAGCATATAAGATGCATGGGCGACATTAAAGGGAAAAAGACGGATATGGTCAATCGACAGATTTGATCATAATCACTTAAAACATGACCAATGTTTAACAACGCCTATTTTTTAAAACCATCAAATGCTCAACTAAAGACGGATAACTTGATCATATCCGTCTTTAGTTAAGCACTTGTGTATTTATGTATAACTAAATATGTTATATTCTTTTCAAATTATTTATGATCGATTATAAAATGCTAATTTTGACTATATCCGTCTTTTTCCTTACATTAAATAGTTACACGCTAACTTGCTAAACTTGCTAAATTTGATGATCACAGAAAATCAAAATTTGTTGCTCGGTACCATTTATGACCAGCTAGTTAGCTTGAGGCCGACTATATATGAAATTATTGATTACCAATTCATAAAAACTTAACAACACCACGTATTAAATCGGCGCAATATGCATATTAACCTTTTTAGGTTTTCTTGTTAGAACTAGCAAAAATATATGTTTTGAAGAATATAGTAACTTATTTTAAAGTCTAGTTACGAGCAATGTTTTAAAACTCGGTTTCTTAATTGATCCGATCGAGTAATCAGGTTATAGTTCAACTAAATTTTTGATTAAAATTGACGTCCAGTCATACGACCAGGTCAACCCGAGTTTTAAAACACTAGTTACGAGTATCATATAAAGTAGAGTAAAAACTCGTGTCAGGTTCAAGTTGACGGATTCTGGTTGACAGGTTTGACGATTAAAAAACTCCAATTCAAAATCAACTTACTTAAATAATCGGGTCAATTATGTCAACCTCAACTTGTTTACAAATAATTCGAACATTACATATTTAACCCGTATATATACTTAGGTTTTCAAGTTAAATAGTTTACATGAATCGAATAGATTAAATGAGTTTTGGATTTACTGTTTGATCCGTTTTATAAAGAGAAGTTGACAAGTACTATGTACGGGTTAAACAAATTAGAAAGGTTGTGGGTCGATCAATTTAACCCGTGTAATATAAATAATTTAAGAAAATAATTAAACAAGTTTTCAAGTCAACCTATTTAATTGAGCATGACATATTTTTTAAACAAGTCAAATATGTTGACTCAAACTTGACTCAAAATTGTTTTTTTACTCAATTTAGGCTATGTTTGGTAAAATTAGCTGTAAACTGTAAGCGGTAAGCTGTTAACTGTAAGTTGTTAGCTGTAAGTTGTTTACTAAAAAGCTATATTTTTAATAGAAGTGTTTGGTATATTAGTTGTTAACTATAAAAATTAAAATGTAAAATTATTTAAAATGACATATTTAAATAAATTATAATATGGTTGGAGGGTATATCAGTAATCTACAACTTTAACAGCTGTTGACAATTTAAAAAGCTGTATCAGACAGCTTTTAATTTAAGAGTTATTTGGTGAAAATAAAAAGCTAACAACTCTTAAAATTTGTTGTACCAAATAGAGTTATTAGATTATTTTTTTAACAAAAAAGCTAACAACAAAACTCTTGCCAAACATAGCCTTAAGCATATTAGTTTTTATGTCAGTTTAAATCGAATTTCGTGCTGAACAAAAAATTCCACCCCAATATAAAGGAACCAAAATGTATGTGTTATTGTTTTCTAAAAGTTTGTTACATGCATCCAACATGTATCTCTTAAATATAGAACTAGAGTCGATAACATGGTCCACAGGGGCGGACCTATAGCTTAGTGACGGGGTGGTGGCGCCCCTATAGCTAAACCAAAACGACGATATAACAGTGTAATTTTCTTTCAATTTCGAGTGTTTTTTTTAAATGCCCCCCACTCAAAATTGAAATTCCCCCCCACTCACACACTAAAGTCTAACATTTAACACTGTAAAACCTAACAATGCTTCATTTTTAAGTTAAAATACTCGATTTTTTATTCAGATTTTAGTTTTTCGCCTTACGATCATTAAAAAAAAAAGTTTTGCCCCCCATTATTCAATTTCCTACGTCCGCCACTGATAGTCCATGACACAATCAAAAGTTTAAAACATACACAACATGAAAAATACTATTGTTTATGAAAAGTAAAAAGGGTATTTTAGGGAATGTAAAAAGTACAAGAGCAAAAAAACAGTGTTACACCAAACCCTAGTGGAAGTGTCAGGAACATTTATTTTTCTTTTTCCTCTTGGCATTTCTCATCGTGCTACCTCTTTTGGTCCACACACTTTGACCCATGCAAATATACATATTTAAGTAACCATTCCAATGTTTAGCAGTTTGCAACTGTATTTATTCCAAGGGAGTTTGGGGTTCGGTTGCAAACAATATCAGAGGGTTCGGTGTCATAGAGCTTTATCTAGGGCCGTAAACGAATTAAATGTTCAGTGAAAATTTCATTAATCGTTTGGTTAAAAGTCTGTTTATGTTTATTATTTATTAAATGAATGAACATAAATATCATTTTACGTTCGTTTAAGTAAATGAAGGAACATAAATAAAAGTCGCTTCCGTTGGGGATGAAGTCTAGCTCAGTTGGATGAATGCATTTGGTTATAGTCTCCATGTGGGGGAGGTCAGGGGTTCGACTTCTGTCATTCCCCATATGGGGGATTTTCCCAGAATTGGCAGCCGGGTTTGAATCCCATCGCAATGCCTTGAAGCCCCTTAATGGGAAACTGGATGGCTAGCATGGGGTTGATATTCTCTTCGTGAGATGATTCGAACTCGGGTTGAGAGACTTGGTGCCTCGGTGGCACGCAAGATACTCCGCTGCACCAAACTGTCGTTCAAAAAAAAAAAAGTCGCTTCCGTTCGTCTATGTTCGTGAACGTCCGATTATGCGTTCATCAACGTTCGTTAAAGTTTATTTATATATTTTTATACTTGTATATCAAATCTTTTAACTGTGTATTTTTAGAAATAATATGTTTAAACAAAAAACACGTATAATACCAAATATTATACATGCTTTGATAAATTTTATGTGTTTTCTCTTCGTTCATTTATGTTCATTTAATTTCTTAATGAATGAACATTAACACCTCATTTTCTTAATAAACGAACACGAACAAGAAAACTCATTCGTTTAAGCGTTTGTGTTCATTTATTTGTCCGATGAAAACTAAATAAACGAACATAAACAAGGTTCCGTTTATGTTAGACCGATTCATTTACAATCCAAACTTCATCAGCGCCAATCTAACGTGTCTTAATACGCTCTTATCATCAGGTTCTCTCTAAATTTGAAGGAGTGTTAACATAAAACTCATTCTCTACTTCATTAGAGCATCTCTAATGCACACAACTTTATCAAAAGATTTACATTATTTAAAAAGTCATTAAAAGACTTTTTACCATTGGAACTAATAGTTTTTCTAAAAGCTTTTCAAAATTACTTTTGTTTTGCAAACCTATTGTAACTTTGTATTATATTTATATTCTAATCCAAATATATAAGTTTCTTCCTTTGTGATATTTAATATTCTGTTTGCAAAAAGCTTTTTTAAAAAGTTTTATCATTGGATGTCATTTTTAGTAAAAGCTTTATGATATATAAAAATTGATGAAAAGTGTAAAAATAATTGCAAAAAGCTACTAGTATTTTTTAGCATTATAGATGCTCTTACCACTTTACTTTTATTAATTCATCAAAAAATCACATTATCGTTATCATAAAAACAAAAAAACTCACACTCACTTTAATTTTAGTTTATATAAATTATATCTTACTAAATAATTACACACACAAACTAATAAAATATATTAAAAATAAGAGTCCGGTTATTTGGGATACCTTGTATCCTTTGGATACAAGGGGATCAATCATTACCTTTCATCCAATATAAATCAAGGGCTGAGATGAAACCCCATTTTTATTAATAAAAAAAGCGGAGGGGCAATTTAGTAATTTCACCCCTCCCACCTAACACCACATCCCACCTCACATTATCATACATCGTCTTTTTCTTCTTCTCTGTAAAACACACATAGAAAACACACACAAACACATACTCGATCAAATCCTCGATTTAAATCACAAATTAATTCATCATCGATCTATTATATCATAATCTCTTTCGTAATTGAATCATCCCCATCTATAATTTATTAATATTAGGTAATATCATCAAGATCTATATATTTTTTTTGATTATTTGATGTAAATAAGCTTATTTTTAAGCTTATTTGATTCGAATTTATATACTAGTTTAGATTTGATGTGAATAAGATGATAGCTTTTTTAGCTTATGAATTTATTCTTTTTCAGCTTATTTTGATGTGATTATGGATGTGTTAGCTTATTTGATGTGCTATAATTTAGTTTAATGTGAATAAGCTTATTAGGAGAGTTATATGAATAAGCATATGAACTAGAATCGAGTTATGTGAATAAGCTTATATATATACTTTGTTGAAGCTATAGGATAAGAATAATGTGAGTTTTGTGAATAAGCTTATTAGTATACTTATGTTGAAACTGTAGGCTACACTTAACAGATGTATCATATATGATACTTCCATACATCATATATGATAAATATATCATATATGATATATGAAGGTATCATATATGATAATATGCTAATATGCTTGAAAACAAATACAACCAAGTCTGCGATCTACTGGTGGGTAATTTAAAGTTAGTTGTGTATGTTTTATCATATATGATAATCTGGTTGAAAGTCAACTTTTGTAATATATCATATTTGTTAATCTAGTTGAAATTCAACTTGTTTAATATATCATATTTGATAACCTGATTGAAATTCAGCTTAATATCATATTTGATAATCTGTTTGAAACTAAAAGCAAATCTTTTTATTTGTGTAGTAAAGGTTGTTTTCGATGCATTTTGAAGAACTCAAGCATCTCAAGGGCAAAAGAAGTGAACATAAGACAAGTGACAAAAGAACAAACGGCGCCATGTGCATGAGATGACAAAAGACGAGTGTCGAGTTTGCAACCAAAGTGTTGATGCATGAAATTAAGATCCATTGTTTTAGCCATTTGACTTGTTTATCTTTTAGTAATTTGTGTATGACGTTGTCATGCTTTAACTTTGTAATGCTACTAAATCATTAAGTTTTTTTTGTTGAATATGAAAATGGCGAAACATCTACGGATGTGCCTTTTGGATAAATGCGTATTTTGTTGATATTTTTATCATTTGAAGCATATTTGTTTTTTTTATCTTTTATTTAGTATCATATATGATAATAAAATATCATATATGATAATCCATGTAACTCTAAAATTCTGTCATATATGACATTGAACTATCATATATGATAATGTGTTATTATATATGTTACTAAAAAAGAAAGGTTAATATATTATCATATATACATGTAGCAAGCACATAATACATCATATTTGACATAACTAAAACATGTGTCATATATACATGTAGCAAGTACATAATACATAATATTTGATGTGTACAACATATCATATATGATACATTAAGTAAAAATTTTAACTACAAATATCATATATGCTAAATCACTAAAACGTACATGGTTTTTAAAAAAAACATAAATCACAAAGCTTCTTCAATAAAAACCATCAAATGTTTCTTCATCCCTATATGTTGTTAACCGCAGCTCCACACATACGCGTGCGCGTCCTCTTGATTTTGCTTCAACCCGGGCAATTGAAACATCCCTTCGTCGTTTTTGTTAGCACAGTCTGTAATTATAAAGGAAGAAGAGAACATATTAGGCACCATGTTATCAACAATTGTATCATATATTATATAAGGCAGTTTTGAAGAGCTTAAAGAGATTTTTTGCAAAATTAGTTACAAAGTCTGATTTTTCTGTGGTTTGTTAAATAATACATCATATATGATACTTCATGTATCATATATGATAAATCTATCATATATCACATATCATATAACTATCATATATGATATATGAGGTATCATATATGATACATCAAACTTACAGCTTATATCATCAACTTAATTAAAAATCCTAATAATTCACACTAACATAAGCTTATTCATACATCTCATACTTATAAAACCTGATAATTAACCAAAATAAGATAATTAACCAAAATAAGCTTATTCATACCTCTCATATTCACATGAATGAGCTTATTAACAATAATCTAATTACTCCCATGAATTAACTAATAAGCTAGTTTATAATTAAAAACAATAAATTCAGAAAGTTTATTCAAAATAAGCTAGCTAAAAACTTATAAATTCGAATGATGATAAATTAATAAGCTTATTCAAATGAAATAAGCTAAAATAAGGAGACATGTAAGATCTAACCTGGTGATAGATCAATCAATTCGTGGTGATCAATTTGTGATGGATTCGTGATGATCGCTTCGTAATGGATTCATGATGGTGGATTCGTGATATGTTTATGGATCTGTAATGATGGATTTGTAGAGAGAGAAAATAGATCGGGGGTAGAGAGAGAGAAGATGAGACGATGTGTGTGTTTATTATTAGGGGAGGAGTAAAAAAAGGCTTATATAGTAAGCGGTGAAATGACCGAAATACCTTTACAGTGTAAAATGAGGATTTAATCTCAGCCATTAGATAAAAGAGAGATGGAAGGTGGAGATGAGTCCCCTCATATCTTAGATAAGTTTAGTATCAAAATGAACTTAATTCTAAAAATAATAATAAACTTACTTTTTTTTTACACACGCATGTTCAAGTCACCTCTTTGCCCATATATCGCGCGTGAGTTAACGGGTGAGAGTGAAACTTACGAGTGACTTTGTCCGCGACTTCACCTAACTTAATAACACAACTTTTACATTGCTGGTTTTACGTAATGTAGTCCGTTTTTAGATGTTATATTACGTTTTAAACTCGCAGAGTTATCAAACGTCTGTTTTTAGATAGGTAAGTATTAGTTTACGTTTTAAAACTCGCACAATTATCAAAAGTGTAGTTCATCATAAATTTGATATGGTTGTTAAGGGTAAAGTTTTCAATTTTAGTTACTACTTCATTTCGCTTACGCAATAAATACATTATAATAATAGACGAGTACTCGTGCATAGCGACGTAATTTGGTTAGTGACAAATAATTTACAGTATGCGATATTGTGGTAGTTGTTTCGTGTACGTTCAAAATAAAGCATGAAAATATCAAGTTGAAATTATAGAATGTTTTAACATATGACAATACAATGCTAGATAAAATATTAAATAAACGTGTATCAAAAAGCCTATAATAACTTTTAGTAAAACTGAAAGTAAAACATTACATCAGAGTTTATGAGCTAACTAATAATATACGTTACTCGTTACGTAAACCCTACATATTATATTAGTTGGTAAACAATTTAGAAAATCGGGTTAATCCGAGTTTACCCGATAACTTGACCAGGTCGATTTAAAAACTGGGTTTCAAAACATTAAAAAATGGCATCGTTCATAACTTCATATGTTTATTTATTTTCGTTGCACGTCAATAATTCATCTCCAAATGACTTTAGTGTGTTCACATAATTTATATATGCATTAAGATGTTTGAATTATAAATGTAGTATAGATTAATGGGACCCACATTTTTCAACCATTCAACATGTTTAACTTTCAACCAAAAGGATACACCCTTTATAATTTAGTATAGATACGTGTAAGTAGGTGGTAATAGGGGTGTCCATAATTTGGGTTTGACCCACAAAAATCAAAAACCGAACCGAACCGAACCCAAACTAGAACCGAACCAAAAATAGATTTCGGGATTTGGGTCATACCCGAACCGAACTACAAATACGATTTTCGGGTTGGGTATGGGTTTGGCCGTCGGACCGAGAACTGAACCGAAAACCGAAATTATATAAATATATATATTTTTTTATATACTTATATATATATATATATATATATATAATAGGGGGACTTTATTTACAGAACTCATCTTAGTGACAGAACTTGCAGAACTCTTGTTTTTTAAAGCAAACATGTATGTTTGAAGGAGAACATTTATGTTTTTGAAAGCGTACATATATGTTTTTAGATCGGTGCACATACATGCATGCGCGCTTTCAAAAATGTATGTTTTTTAATTCGTGCACATACATGCATGCACGCCCTCAAACATGTATGTTTTTTTATATCTTTTTTTAAAATTTTATTTAATTTTATTAATTTTGACAAAAAGAACTTCAAATATGCTTTACGAATACAAATATTCTTTAAAAACATACATGTACTCTTTTAGACATACATGTTTGCCTTTAAAAATAAGAGTTCTGCAAGTTCTGTCACTAAGATGGGTTCTGTAAATAAAGTTACACTATATATATATATATATATATATATATATATATATATATATATCTTACTATATTATAAAGCATTTGGGACTTTTGTAACAAACTTTTTTTGGCTGAATTTTAAGACTTTTTCACTTAATATATAAATCAAGTTGCTAAATATATCTTCCTTTTAACACCCTTTTGTAACAACTTTTTGTAACAAACTTTTGTAACAATATATTAAAATAACATTTTTAATTTTGAGATAAAATATTATTTTCATAATCTAAATTCATCATATTTTCTAAAATTTTGTGCTTTTTAATTCAATATCAATTTCGATAAATTTTATTTACTTTTTTTATTTCTTTTTTTAGCGGGTTTATTTTGCTTTAACTTTTTTACCATTTTAAATTAATGTAAATACGAACTTGAAAGGTAAAATAGTAACATTTGTTTGCTTCAAAAATCGTCATTAAGTACTCGCCGCCGCTTTGCGCGGGCACCGTACTAGTATATATATATATATATATATATATATATATATATATATATATATATATATATATATATATATATATATATATATATATATATATATATATATATATAATAGTTATTAAAATTTAATTTAACCCTAATATATGAAAATTAGTTATTAAAATATAATTTTAATATAAAAAAGTTATTTTTATACTTGAAATAATCTTTTTTATCTAAATATTTATATCATTATATATAGGGGTGTTCAGTGTTTGGTTTGAGACCGAATAAACCGAAAAAGAAACCGGATCAAAACCGAATAAAACCGGACCGAAATTTTTAAATGGTGTACGGTTTGGTTTGAGACCGAACTGAAGTATTTAATTGGTGTATGGTTTAATTTTGGTTTAAATAAATAGAAAACCAAATCAAACCGAAAAACCGAATAACTTTATCTATGTACGAAGAAATTTAAATTATATATATGTATAATCTTTTTTTATCCTTATCAAACTCTTTAGTTTTTCTCAAAATATTTTTAAACTAGTATCCTGAAATCAAGTATCTAATGTATATCCAATAGGAATGTTAAACCTAATTCACTCCTATATATACACACAACGTGCTATTTCTATTTCTTTTAAAGTTTTTTTGAATTTGGTTTTCTTGGTTTTAACCGAAACCAAACTGAATTTTAATTTGGTGTATGGTTTGGTTTTACGTGCTTTATAATTGGTTTGGTTTGGTTTTGGTTTTGATTTTAAAAATCTCAAAACCGAGGAACCCGAACCAAACAAACCACAAATCCGAAAACCGAACCGATGAACACCCCTAATTATATATATTTTTTGAAAAATTCAAAAAATTCGGGTTATTCGGGTCAACCCGAAAACCGAACCGAATTCAAATTCGGTTTTTGGTTCGGTTCGTTTGAAACCTATTTCGGTTCGGTTCGGTTTTTAGGTTGACCCAGAAAAAAAAAATTAACCGAATAACTCGAACCGAATAAATCGAACAACTCAATAACCGAACCGAAGGACACCATAGGTGGTAAGAATTAATTATTCTTATAGTACTTGCCAGATTACCTTTTTTCTTAAGGGTCAGGTTATAAAGAC
Source organism: Glebionis coronaria (assembly GCA_025667525.1). NCBI lineage: Eukaryota > Viridiplantae > Streptophyta > Magnoliopsida > Asterales > Asteraceae > Glebionis > Glebionis coronaria. The sequence goes on from CM046879.1 coordinate 34,271,002, forward strand.
CCCCAAAACTCTTATATATACTCTCTTGATTTTTATTTTTTTTTATTTTTTTTTATTTTTATAATTTTGGTCTTGTTATAAAACTGTGAATCGAAAAATACGGAATCAAAAAAATAAAGTTTAACAGGTTAAAACTGTTAAACAGTAAAAAATACGGAACAAAAACTGATAAAAAAACTGTCCAGAAAAAGCTGGCACACAAATAGTGTACTTTTTGTACTTTTTTTGTAAGGTAGGGGTACCAATAGTGGTACCCTTTCTTAAGACTTGTTAATTTGTTAAGAAGTGTTCTTATAAATGATGAAATGATTTCAAGTTTGATACGCACATAATTGGTAATGGTCTTTTTACGGACTCGCTTTTTTTTCAATGGAGGAACATCTAATATCAACTTTATAAATAGTAAATTAGATAATCCATCTCATCGCAACAAAAGAGAATTAACTTTATTGGTATATCCTATGTCAAAATATTTATGCCAAATTGCAAATCCAACCCACTAAAAAAAAGTCACATATGTAGTTGACTAATCCAACCCACCACATGTAAATAAAACCTCTAAGGTTTGGACTTACGAGATTTTCAGTTCCGAATGATTTTATATTGTTTAGTGTCATGTTTCGACTACGATGATAGTTTTGAAAATTATAATGTTATATTGAGTAGGAATCGAGTGAGAAGTAGATTAAAGCATGAATTAGTGAAAAGTGATTATAACCAGGGGCGGATCTATTAAGAACATATGGGGTGTAACTGCCACCCATAGCTTCTTCAAAACTGGTAATTTTTAATGTTAATTTTCGGATTTTAATCGTGTTGCCTCATCTAAAATTGAGAATGCCCCCAATATAAAACATGTGGAAAGAAAGTGACGATAGAACCGGTAGGCTGAAGGGTGTTTTTGAAGAAGATGATAAAGGAAGATGGCAAATTTACTATAAAATATAAAATTTATTAATGTCACAGACAGAACTACAACTTGATATGAATGGTAGTACTTTTACCTAAAAAAACGTAATGATGGAGTATTAAATACAGTAATTAATTAGAAATATAATTCATGTACACTAAAATAAGGGTTTTAGCTAACATGTTACATTCTTTTTGACATAAACTGTTTTTTGTTTTGCTCCGATTATTTTCAACATTAACCACATTTTGCCATTCGTTATAAGGGTTTAGCATGTTTTTTCTATTTATTATCCTATCGTCATTTCCCCCCCCCCCCCAGCTTCGCTGTCTGGTTCCGCCACTGATTATAACTACACTTTTGAAATGCAACAATAGATGAATCTTTTTGAATTCCGAATGTTATTTTAAAGTGTAAATGATGCAAATTGTTTTTTATGATTCCAACACATGTAAAAAAATAAAATAAAAAGAACTATTGAAATGCATCTAATATACACATATAATCAAATTAAATGATAGAATATACATTATGATGCATCTAAAAAATGCATCTAATTTAAACCGTTGCATCTCAAATATGCCATTAGAGTTGTTTCTCATATCTTTGTTACTTTATGCATACTTTTCACTTGATCCCACTCTATGTGAAATTATGAATGTTTGTTAATTGTAGTTACTGAAACAGAATAAAAGGTGGAATTTGATAAAATGGGCCCATTATTAAAGCTTACTGGACTACTGAGATCGGCCCATTTGTAACTTTTGATCCACCTTCTTATTGCCTTAAACATATTGAGATTTACTTTTTACCCATTTATATATTTCTTTATAACTTTATATTGCTTCTAACTACAAATATCCTTACATCAAATTCTAAGCCAAACAGGAACAATCCGACAATAATGTTCCAAATCATCAAAGATTTTACTTCGAACCATGCGTTTAGTACTTTAGCAACGATGTACAGAAAACGGCGGTGTAATCTTTAAAACTTTAAGATGAAAAATGAAAAAACGTGTAAACCACAAAAGAACAATTTATATAATCGACTTTTAAAAGTACGATAACAAACTAATAGAAAATATATGACAATGGTTAATGAGTTGTTAAGTTCTTATGAGCTAATATGTCATAATTTGCTTTTGTAATGGAATGATATCTTCATATTTAGCATGTTTTTGGACTAACAAGAAGTCACTTTCTTGCTAGTGGAACAAATGTAATCAACACTTTGTCCATAATCATTTTTTAGAGAATCATTGTTTGACCAAATATTTGAGTTCTCAAAGGAATAAATGATACTAGGGTCCCTTAACTAAAGAAAATCATGCTAAACGATAAGACTTTTTTTTTTTATTTAGATTAGTCGAAAATGTTAATTTTTTAACTCAGATATATACAGTTTAAGGCAAAAGTTCAATGTAGACCTTCACTTTAGTATATACTTAAAGAATCAATCTCAGTCTTTCATCTTTTATATCTACTAACATTCATCATTTTTTTTATAAATTAAATATCTTAAAAACTGTTAATCGTTACGGAAAATGAAACATATCATTACGACGAGAATTAAATCATTTTTTAATGAGGGACATATGTATATACTTTCGACTGAATTTTTTTTTTGAAAATCATATATGATTCGTATCGCGGATCATATGATTTTCTGAAATCATGTATAATTCTAGAAATCATATATAATTTTAGAAAATCATATATGATTCGCGATACAAATCATATACGGAGTATGATTTTCTCAGGGAAAAAAAAGCTCGTCGAAAGTTTATAGATGTGCCCCTCGTTAGAAAGATGATTTAATTCTCGTTACAATGGTTTATTTTTTGTCGTTTGACGATTTACCGTTATAAGATATTTAATTTTTTTAAAAATAGTACGAAATGAATTTTTTTTTTAAATGAACGATTGTAATTAATTGGTAAAATATATATCAGGTTAAAGTTTATATTAATTCAACTCTATACTTTAATCCAAATATTCTTCTAATTGTTTTTTACCCTCCATGGGTCACTTAACCACAAGACAAATCATGAGAAAAGTTTACCTCATATGATAATTATTTCTAGCACATTTGATTTTTCATGTAGTTGATGTGATAGGTAAAATTATTTGGTTCAACGTTGTATATGTTAATTTAGATTTTCACCCTTGTATTCTCTTTATAAAAGATGCCTTTGGATTCAATTATATGTACCATGCTCATGTCATTTTCTCTAGGCCACATATGTCATGTAATAATGAAATACAAAATTGCAGATAGACATAAAAACATATATTTGAGATGGACATTTATATAAGCAAATGTCTTATTCATTTGAATAAAACACATTCGTATCAATCCTATGATGTAACTACTGATCCTAAGATATATCTCATTTTTTATGTTAAGATAATATTTAAATTCAATTAATCCTTTGGTTCCTTGTAAAGGGTTTTGTTATAGCCATTGGGCACCATAACTATATACATATCAACATGGTTCATAGCAACGTTGTTAAGATCGGATCGTTTTCGTCATTGCAAGATCGAAATCGTAAAATCGGATTGGGATCGTAAGATCTTATTATAATGTTATTTTTTTAATAGTTTTTGTAATATTATACAAATCTACAAGTTATTATATATCACTAACATAAAAATATATGAATGTTTCACAAGAATGTTGTCCTAAATTATAATTATGAATGTTTAAGAGATTAAAATGTTGTTTTTCCAAATTCTACAAGTTTTGACCAATAAATTTATTGTTTTTTTTAGTTTGTGTTACAAGAAATGTAAGATTGGATTATGGTCAGGATCGAGAACCTATAACAATTTGAGCTTGTAAAGATCCTATGTAAGATTCTGATTATTTTTGCTTTGCAATATCGTAAAATCGTAAGATTCTAAGATAAAGATCGAGATCCTCACGACCATGGTTCATGGTATTAGCACTCATACAACATTTTCATTATGATATTTTTTTAATTATTATGTAGTATATTTTTATTATTAATAAAATTAAAAAGAAATTTGCTGCATGTGCGACCATTATTATGGGTACTTAGTTTGTATATGATCTGAGAAAGAAAAACTGAGTTAGCGGTAATGTAATGATCAAATGTGCGATTAGCGTTACCCTTAGTCTGAAATATACCCCATATTCGAAATGGACATGTATATAAGCAAATGTCTTTTATATTTGAATAAAAGCACACACCTATATGAATCTTATGGTGAAACTCTTCACCTTATGGAATAAAAACACACATGATATTCTTGACTCAACATAGATCTTATCAATATCAATATCAGTATCATAAACATTTTGCATCAAATTGTTCTTGTGTGGTTTCTTGCATTCACAACGATCATGTCATCATTTGGTATCAGAGATTTGGTAATGATGGTCGAACGAAATTGTGGAGAATATCAAGTTCATGGATTCGTCAGACAAGCCAATGAACGAGATCCATGTGACGTGAAGATTGCATGCCTTAAGCAACGAATTCAAAAACTCGAGCGTCGACACGAGAAGATCCGATCTAGACGAGCATGGGAAACCTTAAATTGGGAAAATCCATTTTCGTATGTTTGTGATCGTGTAAGTCACCGTGAAGGCGTTTGGAAGGAAACCTTATGTAGGCTTGGGTTACTAGTCAAGATAATTGAGTGCATCGGTAAGGCCCCTTCAAACTATCATGGTTCCTTATGTAGTCTTGGGATGAGAGTTTCGAGTCCCGAGTGTGTCGATAAGGCTCCATATTACCCTGGGCTTCATGATGACCATCATGATAACCCCTTGTTCACAAAGGAATCTGAATCAAAACCTATCATCTGGGATATAGGGGATGAGGAAGAGGAGTATCCTTTTATTGACAATTATCCAAATTTTCAAGAGAATGAACATAATGTGTCATCTACCTACGTTGTGTTGGGTGTAGAAGAAGAATCTATGCAGTTTATGATACTGATATTGATATTGATATTGAGGGTGTTGTTAAGGATGTGGTTACATGTAGAGATGAAGATGTTATTTATGTTGATCATGTGGAATCTCTTATGATCCAACATATTTTAAGTGGTGATTTTGAGGAAGACATTAATAGAAAATCACAGGATTTGATATGGTTTGGAAATAGTAATATTATCAAGGTTAGTAAACGTTTGTTCGAAATTCTGATTGATAAACAATATCAAGAAGCGTATATGAAAGTTGCACCCATGATCGATAAGTTGGGTTGTAACATGGTTAAGGTTCGAGGTCGAGTCATTATCAATAAAAAGAATTTGATGTTGTGGATATAATCTTGGATGCTATGAGTACAAGAGACGAGTGAAGCAAACTCGAGGACGAGTTTTTTTCAAGTAGGGGAGGAGGATGCAGTTCTGGACTCAACATAGATCTTATCAATATCAATATCAATATCAATATCATAAATGTGTTGCATCAAATTATTCTTGTGTGGTTTCTTGCATTCAAAATAGTCTCGCCATCTAACACACCTCTATGAATCATATGATGTATATCTTCATCCCAAAGAATAACACCATTCACCCCTATGAAACCTATGATATAGCTCTTTATCTTATGAAATAAAAACACGCTCCTCAATCCTATGATGTAACTCGTCATTTTATAAAATAAAAACACACACCCCTATGAATCCTATGATGTAACATTGTAACTCTTCATCCTATGATATATCTCGTTTTTATGCTATGATAATATCTAAATTCAGTTAATCTTTTGGTTCCCCGTAAAGGGTTTTGTTATAGCCATAGGGCACCATGACTATCTACATATCAACATATGAACGCTTACATAAAGTAGTCACAAAAGAGTGAAAAGACTACTGTCATAAGTTTTTGACAAAGTTTATCGATTGTTACTAGAAAAAACTTGTAAATTTGTATGGTTTAGGTGGTAGCGCTAAGCTGCTGCATGTTATAAGTGTTAATTTCGAGTTAAAAAAACTCTCGAAAATTATTCTAGAAAAAATATATGTTTCATATAAAAAACACTTGTAAAATATAGATATATTTTAAAATATTAGGCTTAAAAAATACTTAAAAACTTTGGGCTTATATACAAGCTGCTATATGTTTAAAAAGAAAAAAAATTAACCCTTCTATATAAAACATAGGGTTTTTTTCTTCTTGGTATAGATGTCACCTCCACTTCAAACTTTTCATCCCACCGACAACAACAACAAAATCCATCTGCAACAATAATGAAACCTTAAAATCCCACCGAAAAACCTTCATTGAAGACTGACCTGAACCAAACACAAACAATAAGAGGTTAAACGGTTTTTTTACAATTCTTATTTCGTTGGTAGGGCGACGTCTATCCAAACAGCGTTGGAATTTTTCGTCATCCGATGTAGTAATGTCAGGCAATGCCGGCTCATGTGTTACTACAACGTGAGCCATAATAGGTTTATATAAATGTATTTTCACTAACATATTATGGTCTTATAATATGAGCAAATATTTCATCAGACTGTTTATTTTTTTTACGTAAAGTTGTTTCATTAACATTTAACATGTATACTCCCCTCCCTTTCTCCAATATGTTTTCGAATACTAAGGGCATCGACAATCGTGATGTTAAAGCTCTCATGTTAAAAAAAAGTACAATCACGTAAACACAAAGTGCTTTGACACCAAGAACTTTTGACATCACATTTTCGGACTCTTTCATTAGCACCACAAAATGTGATGCCGAAAGATTTTTTTTTCATCTTTTTCAATTACATATAACAGAATAACAATCAAAATAAATTAAATAAGCTTAATAAAATAAAAAATACATTACATTAAAGAAATAAAAAACATAACATAAAAATAAAAAACACCATACGTGAAAAATATAAAAATAAATATATATTTATTAAGTTTTCATAAATGCTTCACAAATTCTTGTCAAAGCTCGTTGTCCACTATCTATCACGAAGTTATTTAGATTTCCTTATACGTATATCGCATTGTTCGACCCAAGTTCGAGTTATGTTTGGTTGTGGATTAACGAACATATCTTTTAAATTCACTTCAAATTTTTCGTCTTCCAATATTATGCTATGCAATATTATACAACAACACATGACTCTTCTCTATGTGTTGATGTCGCAAGCACGCAGGGTTGTTATATAATTCCCCAACGACCTTTTTAGACTCCGAGAGCTCGTTCAATATATTTTCATTAACTTTCTTGAACTTTTTTAAACTTAACCCCTTGCAATAGAATACGTTTTGACAAACGTAGCCCATTTTAGATAAATATCATCGGCAGAGTAGTAACCTTTCTTATATGTGCTTTCGTTGACGACAAATGGAGCTTCCGGGGCTCCATTAGCAAGTTCCTCATCAAGTAACGAGAAACCAAATAACACATTAAGATCAGTATTTTCTCTTAGAACCCCTAAATATGCGTGCCAAATCCATAACTTTTGACCCACAATTGCTACTTACATAAGATTTCGGTACTATGATCCCGTATTTTGAATTGAGCATGTAAGGCGTTTGGAAAGTTCTCCCACTCCAAATGCATACAATTTATACTCCTGAGCATTCCCGAGATCTCATGTTTTTCTACGTGCAATGCGTATATTTTTTCAATATTCGTTTTTAAGGTATAAAATATATATGGTAATACAGTTACCTAAACACTCTCGTGAACAACGTTCATCAATTTACAAGTACTCGTCAAATGCATCGGTGTTGTGACGTATGTTAATTTACATATGGCGGTTCTACACTTCATAATAGGACCCATACTTCAACACCCAGTAGCATCGTAGCATTGTCTAAAAAAAAATGAAAGTACCCACGAAGAGGCTGAGCATGATAACTTAAATTAACGTTAACTATTCAATTAAAAAGTGTTGAACTCATACGATACCTTTGTCAAAAATTATCTTTCGTGTATTTAGAAAGAGTCTTGATGAGGTGTGTATAGGGTTTCCCTTTAGAAAAGAGAATCCCTACCTCAAGGAGTTTTACAGCCCTCAGGCAGTGTACCAAGTTGTGTAGATATAATATAGGTAAGGACTCGAGATTGTTACCATTATCTCGGGGAGTAGCGTGTGGGGTTTATGTTGAATGTCACAAAGGTCTAGAGGTTTAAAGAATATTCTTTTTGGTCTTTTATTGGTTTTTAGAAAGCAAGTAAAAACTATGGTTGAAGATACTTGATTTTTAAATTAATTAACCAACTCTTATAATTACACTAATTAAATACTAAGGGTCTTATCAAGGTTGATAAGTATGTATTTACTTAGACGAAATTCTACCTAATCTTGTATATATATATATTGTGCTTAATTAGTAAGATAACTTATTGATTGTGGTTTATGACTAATATGGCTCAGTTATGTGTTCACATCCCCTCGCCTTTGTACACCTATGGACAATGTCTCAATCAGATACGAACACAAGCATAAATCATTAAGAATACCACTACCACACATAATTCGACCTGTGTGTTCTTATGTTGCCAAGTATCACTAATTAGCCTAGAGGTTGATCTTTTGACTAATTACATACACTAACAAACAAATCACCAATTAACTTGTCCATGCTTAGATTGCTAAGTCATGTCTCTTAACAGCCTTTAGGTTGCTAAATGACCAAGAACAAACCGATTACACATTACGATTCCCTAACTATGTAATAGTTTGCTACAAATCAATTGATTGACTATACCATATGTTTACATGGATATTCGATCAAACATGAATAATATACATCAACAATCATAAACTAACACAAATACACACACAATCATAAGAATTATAACATTTAAGCAAACACAAGAAAAGTTGGTCTATCATGATGAATGAAGAACAATCAAAATCATAATCAACAATTTAAACTAAAGACAAAATCAAGATAGAATTAGATGGACAAACCATAGATCAATAGATGTTATTGATATGAATAAGACATTCAAAGTGGCTACAAAATACACCTATCCTAACCCGAAATCAGATTAGGGTTAGGGGCTTACAAAAACCTAAGGTATGGGGTTATTTTTATATTTAAAAAGCTGGGCTTGGGCTTGACTATGCTTCCGACGGTGTCGAGCTTTAGGCGCGACGGTGTCGCGTCGTCAATCCCGACGGTGTCGGTTTATAATCGCGACTATGTCGCGGGCTAAATGAGGGTGTCGGGTTATAATCACGACTATGTCGCCGACCAAACGATGGTGTCTGGTTATAATCACGAGGGTGTCGTTGGCTGCTATTGTCAAGGTCTTGTGGATGATCGTGAAATCAAGTGTATTTGTCTTGGCTTCTTTCGAATTGCTTCCAAATGATCCAAAAAACTTCAAAATCATCTTCAAATCACTCACGTGCTTCCAAAATGCTTAAATAACAAAAAGGAGGGATTAAGACGTTTTAGGGTATTTTATGATAAATATAGGGGTTAAATAACCTCAAAAAGTGTATAAAATAACACCTCGTGAATATACATATGTAAATATACATATGTAAGTAACCATTTCAATGTTTAGCATTTTGCAACCGTATTTATTCCTCTTATTAGAATAAGGAACCATAGAAACCTTAGAATATTCTATAAAGATAACTATATCACATACGATATATTATCAGTATTCTAACTATTTAAGTATATCACATAAGATATACTCTAACTATAACTATGACATATCTTATACAAAGATATATTCGTCCTAATCAGTATAGCAGTACTTACTTTATATGTAGCAGTACTTACTATGTACCGCGTTAACACTAACGGTACTTACATAACACTAACAATACTTAAAATATACTAACGGTACTTGACACTTAACAAATAATTCCCAACAATTCTCCCCTAAACAAGAATGATAAATTGTTGTCTTCTTGTTTCTCTTGTACTGGATGTATTAAAATACATGTCTTTAGTCTTTCCTTCATCCTTGGATTGAACTTGGTAATTTGTATTTGTATCCAACTGAATGTAGCCAAACACTTCAAATTTAGATCTTCTTCTGATAAGATAATCTTCAAACATCATGAGTATCATCTTTGTCTTCAAACTATGATCTTTTTTGTGTCTTCTAAACATTCATTTATCTTTGCAACATCAGTTATTATCTTCTTGAGTTACATCTTTGAACTCTGAATCATGAACCTTAGTCTTGATTTGATGAGACAAAACCTTCTAAGTATTTTTCTTTGAATACTTCTTTGCTTGCAATCTTCATACCTGAAATAAAACAGTTAACAACAAAAACCAATCTGTATTGGCTTCATGATTTTTAGCAAATCACCAGCTATCAACAGATTTGATAAATTCTTTACCAGTTAGCCATACACTCTGGAATAGCCAATATTTTATTCAAAAAGAATAAGGTGTACTGATAACCTTACAATTTTTGGTAAATTGTCAACCATCAACGGATTTGATGAAGTCTTTACCTAGTACCGTTTGTCTAGGACTAGCGAACTCTTTGTCTCGAAACAAGGTGAGTTAGAACCATATAGTTTTTAGCAAACTATCAGCTTTCAACGGATTTGATAAGTCTTTAGCACAAACCATTTGCTTATGGACTAGCCAGTTCTTATGTGTGTTAGACATGGTGAACTGAGAACCATTTGTGAAGTGTGACTGAAAGTCAAACACTTAAGGCTCTTTCTCAGCTTCTTCCTCATCTTTCAAATCCTTGATTTGTTGTTTAACCATTCTGATCAACTCCAAAGCATCAACAGTTTCTTCTGTAACTTCCAATTGTTGTTCTAACATCCTTTCCAACAATTTTCTTTTGAAAGGGTAAGTCTTCTCTTGCAGCATATAGTATGTAACATCATCTAAATCCAAAATATGCAATCCACGTGACCTATAATATCTCCAGTAACTAGGAACCTCATTCTCTAATTCCTTCAACATTTCTTGATCACAATTGTGTGGCTCATACATAAAGAGAAATTCCCTGTATAATAGTGATACTTCGGTTTTACCTGCATTGGCTTCTTGAACTAACCTGAAAAGATCCTGAATATCTTGTCTATCAAGAATATGAAGAATATCCTTCAAAAGACTGAATATCCTTGTTGTGCCATCAGTTCTCTGAATTCCATGAGCTTCAAGTCCTTCAAACATAGAGTAAATCCATTTAGCAATGGATGATCTCTTTCCAAAAATCTCTGTGTCAACACATTGATCTTCAAAGTTTACAATCTTCAAGTACTTCTTCAAGCTCTCATCATCATCACTATCTTCTGCTGTTGATTTAGCCCTATTGGCTTTCTTCTTTATCTTTGTTGACCTTTTTCTTTTAACATCCTTGGAGGTTCCCTCAAATTCTGTTGTACCCTCTTCCAAGTTTATATGTACCGTATCCTCAGTATGTACTGTTGTATGTACTGTTGACTGTGTATGTACTGCTTGTACATTTTCAGTCTGAGCAATATCTTGAGTTTTAACTCCTGTATTCATTCTTTGAGCAGTCTCTTCCTCCCTTAAACTTACCTTCTCCTTTCTATTCTTCCTCACATAAGTGGTCTTGATAGATGGAGATGTATTTGTAGGTTCAGTAGTACTTGGCTCAATTCTAGGAGTACTTCCAAATTGCCTTTGTTGTTGCAGATGTCTTTTAAGCTCTTCAACGGCTTTTCTATCTGCTTCAGATCCAATCTCAACAAAATTCAATTCAGTTCTCTTATTTTGCTCATACAAAGTCTTGATTTTTTCAAAATTCTTCTTGACCAACTGAATATGAGTAAAACCCTTAACTCTCTTAAAAAAATTCATCATTTGATTCCTAATCTGCATAGTAGTTGGAGGCTTAATCTTTTCTCTTCTTCTCTTTTCAGCAAAGAAACTTTGTTGCTCCCTTACCAGATTATCAATCAATTTTGATTTCTCTTCTTCATCATAAGAATCTCTCTCACCAGCTATCAATGATTCTGCAAGAAGCTCACTTGCATGTAATTCAGCTTGAATCCTATCATACTCTTGTATGCTCCATTCTTGATGTATTCTCTTAGCTTCTAGCAAATGCTGCTTAGCTTCAAGTTCTTATTGTAAGTCAGTTTCACGAATCTGAGCTTGCATTCTAAGAGCATAATTGATACAAAGCTTTTGGCCCGTATAAAAATTAAAGTTCGAAGTAGTGGTCTAATCGAATTGATTACTGGTTTAATGTGCGACTCAGTCGTCTTTGGTGGAAACAAATGTTTGTCGTTGTAGTATAATAAAATGTGCAAAGACTTAAAATTAAATGACGTTAAAGTAAAATGGCGATATAAAAGTGCGTTATAATAAATCTAAATCTAATTAAAAGAAAGGTGCAAAATTTAAAACTTTGAAAAGAAAAATAATTAAATGACTTAAATTAAAAGCGTGACGGAAATTAAAATTAGACAAAGAATTAAAATGAGAATGTAAAAATTAAACAAGACAAAATAAAAAAATAAAAAATTAACACCCTATCGGAATATATTCCGATCAGACTCACCTTGACCTGATCGGAATGTGGTCGTCGGAATACCGATCGGAATTGCTGTCACCAAAGCCCAAATCGGAATACCAAACTTACACCTCATATCGGAATGTCACAAACCTACCTGGTCGGAATGATTCAATCGGAAAGTGGGAAAAAGGAGGCTATCGGAATCCTCCTCGTCGGAATGTTATTAGAACTCAAATCGGAAAGCTGTCACTCTTACTGATCGGAATACCAACACACCTAATCGGAATATCTCGAAATCCCCTGATCGGAATACTCACAATCCTTCAGATCGGAATATCCAACACTTACCAATCGGAATACTACAAAACCCTTTTCCGACCAAGCAATGGAGTGCTGGTCGGAATGTATAACCCCTTTCCGATTTGTCAGATCGGAATACGGAAGAAAAGGCACAAAATAAGCTAAAGAAATAAGCTATAACTCAAATAAGCACACTTCTAAAATCCTAAGCAAAACCAGTGTAAGAAAAACTAATAAGCTGAAATCTACAGACTTTTAAAACACGAAATGAATAAGCTTTACTAAAAACAACTTTTATATAAAACTAACTTTTATAAAAACTTTATAAACTTGAAAATAAGCAAAATAAGCTATAAAAATCAATAATCTAAAACAATCAAAAGCATAAAAATACAATCTTTAATCAAATAAGCAAGATGATCAACATGTAAACATAAAGATCAAGCAATGAAGAAAGGTAGAAAGGGAGATCAAACAAGTAAAGTAAATGTGCAATAAAGATAAAATTAACTTACTTGGAAATTAAAGTGCATGACAAGGTAATTAAAGGTGCTAGTAATTAAAGGTGCAAGGTAATTAAATGTGCATAAAAGTAAAGGTGGAAGAACTAATGTCACTCTAGCCAACAAAATGAAATGATAATACTAATGTTCTATATATAGGGGAGGATTAGGAAGCTTCCCCCCTCCTTCATTTTCTCTTAATTGCATCATAGGCCCTTCCTTCTTAATCTCTTTGTTAATTGCACCATTAGTCCTTAAGCCTTTGAATCTTCTTTGATCTTGGACTTTAATGACTTATGGCTCGGGATTTCTTTAAACCCGTCTTTTCATTCTTCAATAAATAAGACTCGAGTTCTTCGGCTTTTGGTAAACTTCCGTCTTTCGACTTTTTCTTCGATAAATCTTCAGAATTGGTCTTGGATTTCCGTTCTTTTTGCACTCTTGACTTCTTGGCTTCGTCTTTTATCTTTTTCTTCAATAAAAGCCCGTAAATGCCGTGTTTTCTCCATTTTTCACAATTTCGTCCTAAATCACAACAAAAACACAAACCACGCATAATTCCGACATAAAAGACATAAAATACACGTTTTGGCTTGGTTATTATTGTAATTAAGTGGTAAAAAGGATGGGTGTTTACACACCTATCAAATCCCCTACACTTGACCATTGCAATGTCCTCATGCAATGCATTAGTTACAAAGCACGTTTACATTTTTCATCATAATCAATCCATAGTGGCCTTTATTAAAGAGATAGAAAACTATAAACATTCAAAGTAAAGAAATCAAAAAGCATACCTTGGGTTTTGGAAATGTTATGAATAATCATCATCCTCAAGTTTTCGCTTTCTCCAAACCAAGCTTAAAAACGAGATCATTGTTATTATAAGTTAGTAGACTAACACGAACTCATGTGGGCCAATTATTAACTTAGACTCCATTATTCCTAGGGGTATCTCTTATATTTTATTGTTTGTCTTGAATGATCACGAGGATGCATTATTGACTTATTTCGATAGTTATTTAGGCCGAAAATAAAGTGAACGACTTAATCAATAGTTAGCTAAAGGACAAAATCTTTTAAAACTGCTTCTCGGGACCTCATAAAGTTCATATCTTGGCATAACTCGCTTCACGATTTGAGACCTCTCTCGGACCGATATTTGGCAGCAACTTAATACTTCAAACCTTTAGAGACGTTCATGAAATTATGGTCTTCTCTTCATAATGGAATTTCTTCACTTGAAGTTTTGAGAGATTCATACTTGGACCACGACTTCTTCATTTTTCTCCAATCTTTATTTTGGACTTTGATATACAACGATCCGCCTCCTTTTATAACTTGGATCTATTTATCCTCATACCTTGTTAGGGTCTTTTCGGATACACTTCTCCATGAGTTTTGGGAGTTTTTTCTTTTCGTCGTGTGTCTCGATCCTTCATATTGATTTTCGATAAATGATTCTTCACATCACTTTGGATCTTTAGCAACAAAATATAGCCCTCATGTCTTGTTAGGACCTTTTTGGACTCACCAATCTTCGCATCCCGCTTCAATAAGTTATGCCTTGGCTATGAACTCTAAGCCATACCGAGCAACTCTTAAACGATCTTGGGCTAGAAGCTAAGTAACTTTTCAAATCGTACAACCTTATTTATTGCAGATAAATTCATTAACAAGCGATGGGAGAATAGGCTTATAATTAACTCACATAAATTCCCGAAAGAATACCGAACTTATAATTGACTCTATCATCTCTCGTTTTCCACAGTTTAAAATCTCAAGTAATGAGACTCGTGTATGCTTAGCCTATTAAATCAAAGTTTTGGGTTTTCGAGTCGCCTATAGGATCTTGCAAATTCTTAGACTCTTTCAAGTTTAGGAATCGCATTTTAAAGTTCCCTTGATAAACGACTCTCTAGGATCAATTATAGGAACTTGCGAAAAGTTCTTGTTCTTAACCCGTGAGAGTTAAGACTTTCGCGTTTTAAAGCTCCCTAAATAAAAGCCTAGCAAAACTTGACTTAAAGTTGTTAAGGATACTAGCTAGAGTAAACTAAAATAAGTAAACTCGGGTTGAGTCAAAATATTCACAACGTTTGAAAATTAAAACCACTTTATTAAACATTTATTCTAATAAGTAAAGAAAATAACTATACAAAGGGAAAAACTAATAGGCCAAAATAGATCAAAAATTTTGAAAAGTGTCGAAAAATTGATTTTTCGGTTAAAATGAGGAAAAATACAAGGAAAAGGCCACTTAACTTCGATAGAAGTCCCCCCTACACTTAAGATAAACATTGTCCTCAATGTTTAAGCATGTGGGAGTAAACTCCCCTACACTTAAGACATTGTGTACTTTGTTTAAATCTCGCTAAGGAAAGGACATCTAAAGAGATTCCTATTTTAATATTGGAAAATATAAAATAGTGAATCGAAAAGAGTTTAGGATAGAACCGGGAAGAAGTGAACACGGAATCACGGGTCGTCAAGAATCATCAAGAGTGGATCATTGAAGCTCGAATCCCTGATTAAGAGAGGAGAGGAGATAGCAAACCAAAGGGTCTCCCCTACACTTATGATAAAGAAAGCGAATAGATAGATGCATGGGTTGCCTCCCAAGAAGCGCTTGATTTTTTATTACCGAGTCGTGAGCCTGACTCGACCTTGATCATCAACGGAAGAAGCATGAAATATATCCACCAGGATCAAAGACATAGTTTTCGTCCATCAAATAGCACAAGCTTAAGGCGAACAAGGCAAGCCAAAGAAGAGTAGGCAAGGTTCCCTTAAGCAGCGATGGAGCACGGTGGAAGCAAGGGTGAAGTGGTACAAGCAAATTTCCATAAGTTCCAAAAATATTTCCTTTTATTTCATCAGGTAGACACTGAGATGGCTTAAAGATTGCAATACCGGGGTTGAACACCTTTTCCTTTAAGGGAAAATAGCACTCAGGCTCAGCAGAATGGGAAGAAGATCCGCGAAGAAGCACAACCTCGTCCTCAGAAGGGGGAAAAAGAGGTGTTAACTCATACGTGCTGTGGATATTGGTGTCGACCGGTTTCTTCTCCTTGGAAAGAATGTCCTTCAAATCCAAAGTAGGATCAAGACGATAATCTTCAAAGTCCAAAGGAGGTGCATCACTCTCATGAGGGAAGTAAGTGTTGAGAAACGTAGAGAAGTCTTCCTCAAATGAGTAATCGTCCAAAGTAGGATCGAGTGATGACGGAGGATCTTCATCATGTGAAGAATCGCTCGAAAGAGTATCAGCCTCATCGAAATCATCATACGTGGGCAGCTCGGGATACTCAGAAGTAAGGTCATCATAATCATCCGAATCTGAGCTAGAATCATCATCATAAGCATCAAAGACCGGTGGAGAATCATAAATGGGAGAAGGTTCCAAAGTAGAGCGAGAATCATCCATATCATCATGAAAAAGTGGATTATCAATGGAAGAATTGAATAGAGGATTGTTGTAGATGGTAAAATCATCGAGCACATTAATCATATTCACTGATTCTCGTCCTCCAAAGGTTGTACTTGTAAGCTTCCCCATTTTAAACACTTGTGCATCATCCCCGACTCGTAAGATTAACTCACCTTCGGCCACATCCACTAAAGCTCGTCCGGTTCTCAAGAATGGCCGACCAAGTATTAAAGGAATACGAGGGTCCATTTCATAATCAACAACAACGAAGTTAACCGGGAAAGTAAATGTGCCAACTTTGATGAACACGTCTTCGGCTATACCAACGGGGTAAGCGAGAGTGCGATTATCAAATTCAAGAGTCATCTTTGTTGGAGTGAGGTCGGGTAATGATAGTATTTTCCAAACACTCAAAGGCATAAGATTAATACTAGCCCCGAGATCAGCAAGGGCAGTAAATTCTTCAGTTTTGTTAAAAATGCAAGGCAACACAAAACGACCGGGATCTCCAAGCTTTTCCGGAAGTTCTTTAAGAATAACTGCAGAGCAGTTTTCATTTAAGCGTGTATTGGCGAGCTCAATCAGCTTCTCCTTCTTGTTAAGCAATTCCTTAAATGCTTTAACAAATTTGGGCATGTGGACAAGTGCTTCAAGAAAGCTAATGTTGAAGTTCATCTGAGAGATCATCTTCACATAGCGTGACACTTCAGAGTCATCCTTGGTTAGCATTTTGGTCTTGCCCAAACGAGAAGGATAAGGGATATTGGGTATGGGTGGTGAAGGTGCAGGTGTAGGTAAAGGTTGAGATGTTGAAGGGTCCTTCCTAGGCACATCGTCATGACGAGGCGGAGACGGTAATGGAGCACTAATACTAGGTGTAGGAGGAGTAGGGATACATGGTGGTGGAGGAGGTGTAGATGATGGGGGTGGGATTGGTGGATCGACAATTGTAATTCCACTACGAGTAGTAATAGCACTCACATGTGCTCGCGGATTGGTGACGGTGTTTGAAGGTAGAGAACTCGAAGAAGAAGGTTGAGCGGCGGGCAAGAAACTAGCAAGCATATTCTTCAAATCATTGGTTTGATTGCTGAAGGAGGATTGGATATTATCTCGAAGCTCGGATCTTATCTCATTTCCTTGCTTGGTAATATCTCCTTTAAGATTGATAATTTGGCTCTGCAGATTCTTGATTTGCTCACTGTGGGTTCTCATGATGGCTTCAACATCGAGGTTAATGGGTGGGGTTTGTTGGGCGGGTGGGTGAAAAGGATTAGAAGCTCTTGGTGGGATTTGGTTGCTTCTATTGTAGTTGTTGGCGGGGTTTTGGTTTTGAGGAGAAAAACCGGGTGAAAGGTAGTTGTTTGACCGGTAGCTCAGCAAATTCCTATCCCCTTGAGGTCGAGCTTGGTAATTTTCCGGTGAATAATTACCATAAGCTGCATACACATTTTCCGGATTTCCTTGAGTCGAAGGACAATCGGTGTATGAGTGAAGACCGCCGCATGTTTCATAAGGATTGGCAACCGCTTTAACTTGTTGTTGTTGTTGGTTTGAAGCGAGAAGCGTGATACTTTTGCTCATTTCAGTCATCATGCGGGTGAGTTCGGTCATATCAGGGTTTGCTGAAGTGGAAGAAACATTGAATCTCGGGTTGTTCCTTGAAGAAGCAGAGGAATCCCAGTTTTTGTGGTGAGTAGTCATGTTCTCAATAAGCTCTCTACACTCTTCGGGTCTCCTTTTCATGAATGTGCCACCGGCGGCTGCATTAATCGTATCACGATCTCGAAAAGTCAAACCGTTGTAGAAAGTATCAATTAGGGTCACAGGGAGCATATTGTGGTTTGGACAACGATCAATCAAGACATTATATCTTTCCCAAGCATCAAAAAGAGATTCATCGGGATCTTGCATGAAACCGCTGATTTGATTGCGAAGGCTCGTAACCATGGATGGTGGAAAGTAGCGCGACAAAAAGCGTTGAGTCATGTCATTCCAAGTGTGGATAGAATTCTTCGGGAGACGATCAAACCATTTCTCGGTATGATGCGATAAAGTATGTGGGAAGAGTTGTAGGCGAAGAACATCCATTGTGGCACCAGGCAACTTCATGCTTTGGGTGATTGTAATGAACTTGTCGAGGTGTTTATTGGCATCATCATCAGGCATTCCAGCGAATGGATTAGTTTGCACTTGCTGAATCATGTGGTGCTTCAACGAAAACTCAGGAGCGTTGATTTGCATCGGCGCAATCGGTCCTCCTCGTCCAAACATGGTAGGTTGACAAAGCTCCTCCATGGTCCGAAGATCGGGCTGTGGAAGAACATTGTTGTTATTGTTGAGGTGCGGTGGATTATTGTTGTTGTTAACACCTGATGAAACTAGGATTTTTGTTAATCCAAATTTAAGCAATTAAGTTCGTTTTTCCTCGATTCGACTCGAATCTGATTTCCGGTTTAACGTAGCGACTTTAACTTGTTTTTGGTAAAGATAACTTTTTGTGTTTTTTTTAACTAATTAAAAACTATTTAACATTAAAATCTAATTTAAATAAATCTATTTTAAAACTAATTAAATTTAAAAACTAATTTAAAACTAGTTGAAAATATAAAACTTAAATTGAATATAAAACTAATTTAAACTAATTAAATGAAATTTTATAAAAACTATTTTAAAACAAAGTAAACTAATGTAAAATTTAAAGAAAGTAAATAAAATATTATTTTTGTCTTTTTATATATATTATAAAAACTGAATAAAAATGAAATGTTAATAAAGTGATTAATTAAAATTTAATTTAAACTAAGTTTCTATTAATTAAAGTATTAAATAAAAACTGCCAGACTTAAACTTCCTAGATTAATTAAACTATGCAGATATTAACACAAAAAGAGCTATAGATGAGATGGTTGCGTTGTTAGGCAGGTGTACGAGAGGTCACGAGTTCGATTCCCTCAATGGACAAATTTTTGCAAATAATTTATACTTTTTGGAACTATTTCTTTGGACAGAAGATCCTCAGACTAATTGAGTCTGAGGATTATGCAGTTACAAAATGAGAATGCAAGTCAAACAAACATAAAGCTGAATCAAATAAGCTCACTAGAATGAAGAAACAATTAAGCTAAACTAGTAAAAGACACATAAGCTGATTACCCAAATAGCAAATAAGCCAACAAGCAGTCCAACATAAGCAAAAACACAATAAGCTAAAAGAGATATAACTAAAATAAGTTTATAAGAACTTAAACCAGGAAACTTCAAAGTCTAAAAAGCAATTATTATCAAACCAAACTAACAATAAGCTGAAAGTAAAAAGCTATAAATCCTAGTACTACTTGAATCAAAACAACAAAATCAATCGAAACCTAAGCAGATTTTTATAAACTAACACTTACCAAATTAAAACTAACAAAAATAAATAAGCAGATCCAAAGTTCTAATATCCAAACCAACATTAAGCTAAAGCAGATCCATCAATTCAGCTAATAAACCAAACGCAGAAACAATTTCCAACTACTGAACAATTCTATAAGCAGAATCAGATCCCTATAACTCGAAATCAAATAGCATGCTAAACAATTATGAAATAAAAACAAACCTAAAAAAAACAGTAAATAAATCAAACATAAACCGAAAGCAGAGAAGCAAACTTAACAAATAGCAAATTAATATTAACTAGATTGAATAAAACTTTAACAAAAATTTAAAGGAAGATGAACCTATTGTTGAATCCGTTGGGTAGTAGACGAGGCGCTGAGCCGTCTAGTCGAATCAAACACCACCGTCTTTCACCCAGTAATCGTTATCACCAATAACAGTCCACCAAACAGCACTCGATCCAATAAAAATCTTCTTCGAACAGTATTTTTAATATTTCCCAGTAGGGGAAATATTGATATCACTTTCCTTTATATATATATATATATATTTATATATCAAATAATATTAATAATAATTAACAGTACCAAAAGCAGTATCAAAATAGTATCCGAATAAATAAATCCACGAACAGTAACCATAAAAAGCAGATTAAAGATTTAATTGAAACAGAAAATTAAAGTAGACAAGATTAATTAAAAGCAAATTTTCATTAATAATAGAAAAAATTACATTACTGGAATTGAAAAATTACAAGATTAAATCTAAGACCTAATTTACTGAAAAATTAAAAGTAAAGAAAAGGCACTAAATTACATGATAAGAGGGGGTTTTATAGGGGAACCCCAAGAAACCCTAATCTTGGCTTCAATGTTAAGCAATCAAATCCAACCGTCAATTCCTTCTTTCTTCTTCTCTCTCTTCTAATTACTTGATCATACGGCTGAAAATCGCCCTTGTAGCCACGGATTGCCAGCTTGGCTCTTTGATGTGCTATTTGTGTTTCTTCCTTGGTGAAGTGGCATGATGTAATTGATTGATGGGTGTATGGACGTGTGATAGCCAATCAAATGGGAGAGATTGGCCACGTCAGAAGGATTTGAGGACCACTCCTTGAGTGTTTGCCCCTATTTTTCTGGGGATTTAATTCCTCTATGGTTGAATTACCCAATGAGGGTAAAACCCCCAAATTGGGTGAGTTATTTTTTAAACAGTAAAAATTAAGGTTTTTGGGAGATGGTTCCGTTTTGTGGGGGAGGGAGATGAAGTGTGTGAGAGAACTTTGTTTTTAACGAATGTGTGTGGGGGAAGCGTAAAAAAATCGGTTTGTTTTATTTATGGTGTGTTGGGTGAGTAAACGTGTGGGTACACGTGGGGTGAATGGTATTTATTTGGGTGAGGTTGACTGGTCAAGCAATAATCTTTCTCCATCCGTTCCTTTATTTGTGAAATGGGCTTTGGCCCAATGAAACCGTAATCTGTCCCTCATTTGGCTTAAACATGTAACTCGATCCATTAATGGGCTTTTATTTGGACTAGTGGTGAAAAGTTAAACAATTATTTTCTTTAAATGGGCTTTTGAGCCCATTTATCCGATGTGGGACCCACTTGGCTCGAATATCTTCAAAAAATGATAAATTCCACTAAAACGAGCTCGATTTCGACTTTCTTGATTATTTCTTTAAATTCAAGTGGACTTAGCCGGTTTTCGTGATCTTGGCACACTTTTGGTCTTTTGATCTTGTCTTCGACTCTTTCTTGACTTTTCTTCGACATTTGACCGTGAAATCCCGTGTTTTCTCTTCTTTTGATCATTTGTACCTATTTAACACACAAAACCACGCGTAATTCCGACATTTACGACATTAAACACACGATTAGGTCTTGTTTTACCTCGATTTTAGTGGCAAAAAGATAAGTGTTTACACACTTATTAAATCCCCTACACTTGACCATTGCAATGACCCCATGCAATGCATTATTTCAAAGCATATAGTTACATTTTTCTCATTATTAACCCATCTTAGCCTTTATTAAGATATACTACTATTACTACGACGGAAAGATAAAACTTAAAAGGAGACAAAAGTTTTAACAATTTTTTTTAACTTGGAAATTATTAGATGGAAGAAACTCGTAAAGAAATCTAAGACTTAGATTAGGGCTTTGGTGTCATGAATATTAATCACCCTCAAGTTTCACGTTCCCCATACCAAGCTTAAAAACGAGATCATTGTTTACCATAAGTTAGCACAACTAACACTTACTCATGTGGTTTAGTTAATCACTTAGACCCCCTTATTCCTACGGTGTATCTCTTGTTTTTTATTTTTGTCTTGAATGATCACGAGGATGCATTTTTGACTTATTTCGATAATTTATTAAGGCCAAAAATAAAGTGGGACGATTTAATCAATAGTTAGCTAAAGGACAAAATCTTTTAAAACTGCTTCTCGAAACCTCAAAAAGTTCATATCTTGGCATAACTCGTTTCACGATTTGAGACCTTTCTCGGACCGATATTTGGCTTGTACTTCAAACTTCAAATCTTGAGAGACGATCTTGAAATTATGGTCTTCTCTTCATTTTGGTATACATCTTCATTAGGAGTGAAAGGTGCTTCAAACGTTGACCACAACTTCTTCATTTATCCTCTTCTTTATTTAGGATTTTGATATACAACGATCCGCCTCCTTTTCGGACTTGGATCTATTTATCCTCATACCTTGTTAGGGTCTTTTTGGATAGACTTCTCCATGATCTTTAGGGGAGTAATTGCTTATCGTCGTGTGTCTTGATCCATCATATTGATTTGGATTAATGATCTTCACATCATCTTAGGATCTTTAGCAAAAAGTGAATCCTCATGCCTTGTGAGGGCCTTTTTGGACTCGGGTATCCTCATGCCTTGTTAGGGCCTTTTTGGATAAGCCAATCTTCGCGTCCCGCTTCAATAAGTTATGCCTTGGCTATGAACTCTAATTAATACCGAGCAACTTTTAAACGATCTTGTGCTAGAAGCTAAGTAACCTTTTAAATCGGTACAACCTTATTTATTGCAAATATATTTATTAACAAGCGATGGGAGAAAAAGCTCATAACTAACTCACATAAGTTCATGAAAGAATACCAAACTTATAATTAACTCTATCATCTCTCGTTCTCCACAATTTAAAATCTCAAGGAATGAGACTCGTGGATGCTTAGCCTAATAAACCAATTAAGGTCCATATGGTTAAGGATACTAGCTAGAGTAAACTTGGATAAGTAAACTCGGGTTGAGTCAAAATATTCACGACGGGCCTAATATATCAAAGACATCTAAACTTGTTAAAACCATTTTAAATATTTATTTATTTTTGACTTTATTCTTGAAATGGAAATTATTACGATGCGATAATAAAAGGAAAGAAAATAAATAAAAAAACTACTAGGCCAAAATAGATCAAAAATTTGAAAAACGTTGAAATTTTTTTAAAATTTTCCGGTTAAATTGGGGTCAAATTCATGGAAAATTCCACTAAAATTCGATAGAAGTCCCCCTACACTTAATATAAACACTGTCCTCAATGTTTAAACATGTGGTAGAATAAACTCCCCTACACTTAAGACATTGAGTACGTTGTTTAAAATCGAGCTAAGGAAGGGACAACTAAAGTGATTACATTTATTCGTTTTATTTATATACAAGTATGAATCACAATAGTTTTGATAGAAACGGGTACACGGGAACACGGGATCACGGGTCGCGTCAAAAGTACCAAAAGTGGATCATCAAAGCACATGTCCCTGCACACAATCATCACAACACACAAACAACCTACTTGTCTCCCCCTACACTTATTGGTAGAAAATGGATGAAGGTGAAAAAGGGTGGAAAGGATGGTAAAGGTAAAAATCTAACCTAGTTATACGATGCTTAATTTATTTATCACGAGTCTCTAGCTCGACTCGATTTCCCGAATTAATTCAAGGGAAATGTGGAGAGGGACGGAATCATCTCTTGTGAGATGTCCTCTCCATAGTACAACTTAACCCGTTGGCCATTCACTATAAAATTGGGCCCATTTGGTTGGGATAACTCAATGGTGCCATAAGGGAAGACTTGGGCCACGGTGAATGGACCGGACCAACGGCTCTTAAGTTTACCCAAAAAGATTTTCAACCGAGAGTTAAATAGTAAAACTTGATCACCAACATGGAACTCTCGGTTTTTAATCTTGAAATCATAGATGAGCTTAGTTTTCTCCTTGTAGATTAATGAATTTTCATAAGCCTCATTCCTAAGTTCATTGAGTTCATTGAGTTGGATTTTCCTATGATCACCGGCTTTGTTTATGTCAAAATTAGCCCATTTCAAGGCCCAATAAGCCTTATGCTCCAACTCAATGGGGAGGTGGCACGCCTTTCCGTACACAAGGCGATAAGGGGTACAACCTATAGGTGTCTTATAAGCGGTACGGAAAGCCCACAAAGCATCATCTAATTTATCGGCCCATGAGGCACGATGCTCCCCCACGGTTCGCTCTAAGATTCTCTTAAGACCACGGTTAGAAACCTCGGCTTGACCATTAGTTTGAGGATGATACGCGGTGGAAAGTCGGTGATTGACACCATACTTAGCCATGACTCGTGCGAATTGATCATTGCAAAAATGAGTCCCGCGATCACTAATAATAGCACAGGGCACACCGAATCGAGCAAACAATTGTTTCAAGAAGTTAACAACCACCCTCGCATCGTTAGTAGGTAAAGCCTTTGCTTCAACCCATTTGGATACGTAGTCAACGGCTACGAGGATGTACTTGTTTCCCTTCGATGATGGAAACGGCCCCATAAAGTCGATGCCCCATACGTCAAAGATTTCACATTCTTGGATGAAATTTTGAGGCATCTCATCTTTATGTGTGATCTTGCCTTGCCTTTGGCAAGCATCACAATGTTTAACCATTTCATGTGCATCATGATAAATGGAGGGCCAATAGAATCCGGAGTCGAAAACTTTTTTAGCGGTGTAATTAGGACCAAAGTGACCACCGATGGGTCCTTTATGGCAAACTTCAAGGATTTGTAAAGCCGTCGGCCCATCAACACATCTACGAATGATTAAATCCGCACATTGCTTGAAAAGATAAGGGTCGTCCCAATAGTATGTTTTAACGTCCTTGAAGAATTTTTTCTTTTGTTGGGACGATAACCCTTCGATAAGAACACCACCCGCCAAATAGTTTGCAATGTCCGCAAACCATGGGGTATCATCAAGATTAGAATTAATAGACATTAAGGTCTCAAGGGGAAAGGATTCATTAATCTCTTGATTTGGAGATTCCCCTTGATAAGGATCCTCAAGTCTACTAAGGTGATCCACGGCTAGGTTTTCCGCTCCTTTTTTTATCACGAATTTCGATTTTAAATTCTTGCAGGAGCAAAACCCAACGAAGGAGTCTCGGTTTAGCATCTTGCTTGGTCAACAAGTATTTCAAGGCGGAATGGTCGGTGTAAACGATGGTGGTGGAAAGCACAAGATAGGGGTGGAATTTCTCAAAAGCATACACTACGGCTAAAAGCTCTTTTTCGGTAGTGGTATAATGCAATTGAGCCCCCGTCATTGTCTTACTAGCATAATAAATGGGTTGGAAATGTTTGTTAACTCGTTGAACTAAAACCGCTCCTATCGCGAAATCACTAGCATCGCACATGAGCTCGAAAGGTAACTCCCAATTTGGAGAGACTAAGACCGGTGCCTTAGTTAATTTACCTTTAAGAAGTTCGAAAGAGTCGAGACATTCTTGAGAGAAGATGAAAGGAGCATCCTTTTCTAAGAGATGAGTCATTGGACGAGCTATTTTCGAGGAATCTTGGATGAAACGTCGATAAAATCCCGCATGGCCTAAAAAACTTCTAACTCCTTTGACGGTGGTAGGTGGAGGTAACTTAGCAATGACGTCAACTTTAGCACGGTCGACTTCGATACCGGCTTTGGAAATTTTATGACCGAGGACGATGCCTTCTTTTACCATGAAATGGCATTTTTCCCAATTAAGAACGAGACGAGTGTCTTCACACCGTTGGAGCATACGTTCTAAATTAGCAAGGCAAGAAGAGAAAGAATCACCATAGATCGAGAAATCGTCCATAAAGACTTCCATAGTTTCTTCAACCATGTCATGAAATATCGCCATCATACACCTTTGGAAAGTCCCGGGAGCATTGCATAAGCCGAAAGGCATTCTTTTGTAAGCAAATGTTCCATAGGGACAAGTGAATGTGGTTTTCTCTCGGTCTTTTGGATCGATATGGATTTGAAAATATCCAGAAAAGCCATCTAAGAAGCAATAGAAATCATTACCCGCTAAACGCTCGAGCATTTGATCCATGAAAGGAATAGGGAAATGATCCTTACGAGTGGCATCATTGAGCTTACGATAATCAATGCAAACTCGCCAACCTGTTACGAGTCGAGTAGGAATCAACTCGTTGTTTTCGTTGGGAACAACGGTGATTCAGCATTTCTTAGGCACACAATGGACGGGACTAACCCATGGCGAATCCGAGATAGGGTAAATCATTCTGGCATCTAGAAGTTTGATAACTTCTTTCTTAATGACTTCATGAATTTTTGGATTAACCCTTCTTTGATTTTGGATTGCGGGTTTAAAGTCATCTTCCATGAGAATTTTATGAGTACAAAAATTAGGATCAATTCCGCGAATGTCGGAGATTTTCCAAGCAATTGCTTTCTTATGATTCTTAAGCACATCGATAAGTCGGGATTTTTCATCTTCTTTTAAGTCCTTAGCAATAATGACGGGCAACTTGTTATCCTCCATTAAGAAAACGTACTCTAAATGAGACGGTAAATCTTTAAGCTCTAAATCCGGTGGATTGTCAATGGAAGGTTTAGTCAAAGTAGGATCATCATTTGTAACTTCCTTAGGAGTAGGTGGAGAAATATTGTCCTCATTAAGAAGTCTCTCAATGGTACGAATTTCTTCATCCCAATTGGTGGGAGAATTATCATACTTAATATCGAGAGGACCCAAGCTAGCTTCAAAATCATCTAAGTCACTTTCTCCAAATGGAGTCAATGAAGGAGCAATAGAAGCTACGGTCTCAACATGAGGTAAAGGAGAAATCCCGCTCTTACAAGCCTCGTGAAAATGTTCTTCGCATGCTTCGTCGAGCACATCGATGAAATTCACGGATTCGGGCTCATCGGGAAGTTTGGAAAGTTTACCCATGTTAAAGACGATTTTGTCATCCCCGACCCTCATGATAAGTTCACCCGCGGCTACATCAATTAATGTACGCCCGGTTCTCAAGAAGGGTCGTCCCACAATTAAAGGAACACGGGGATCCATTTCATAGTCGACTACGACGAAATCGGCGGGAAAAGTGAATTTGTCGACTCCTACAAAAACATCCTCGGCTATCCCCACCGGATAAACAACCGTACGGTTAGCTAATTCCAATATCATTCGAGTGGGGACTAGCTCGGGTAAAGATAATTGTTTCCACACGGGCAATGGCATAAGATTTATACTCGCTCCGAGATCCGCCAAGGCCATACAATTCTCAACACCCGAAAAATTACAAGGAATAAGGAATCGACTGGGATCTCCTAACTTAACCGGTAATTTTCTCAAAAGAACTGCGGAACAATTCTCATTCAATTGGGTATTGGCAATATCAAGCAACTTTTCCTTATCACTTAAAAGATCCTTAAACATCTTAGCATACTTAGGCATGTGAGCGAGCGCCTCGGCAAAGGTGATATTAAAATTCAATTGTTTGAACATTTTTAGGAAGTTTGAAACTTGAATATCATCCTTATTCTTCAATTTCTCTTTCCGCAACCTTGAGGGATAAGGTATATTGGGTTGAGATGAAGTCTTTGGAGTGGATTGCTCACTCACATCCTTTGGTGGAGGAGGAGGAATAGGAATGGTAGGTGAAGGAACCGGTTTTGGAACCGAAGGTGTGGTAGAAAATTTGGGTATCGGTGGAACATAAGGTGTAGACGAATGCATAACTGGAGGTATGTCACAAGTGGAAGAAGAAGGAGGTTGTATCGAAGAAGAAGGTATCTCGGGTCCTTGGTTAGGTGGGGAAGGTTCTACGGTGGTCTTACCGCTCCTAGTAGTGATAGCATTAACATTAGCCCTAGGATTGGTCACGGTGTTCGAAGGGAGGGCACCTTGGGTCGAAAGGTTTGAATCATAGTCAAAAATTTCTTATCGGTCGATTCTTACATTTGTCGATTATGTTCTTACATCTCTCTCATGATTCGCTCATGGTCTGATAATTTTTGTAAAACCAAGTCCATTTGAGGATTATGCATGTTCATTTGATTATAACCTTGATTAGGAAAACCTTGGTTTTGATATTGATTAGAACCTTGATTAAATCCTTGATTTTGAAAACTTTGGTTATTAAATCCTTGATTATTTAACCCTTGGTTTTGCCCTTGAAAATTCCCTTGATTTTGATTAAAACCCCGTTGATTAGAATTTCCTTGAAAATTACCCCGTTGAGGACCTTGGTTCCTATTTTGGGCGGGTGGGGGTGGTCTTTGTGGTGCTACAAAACCCGGGGGAGCCAAATAGTTATTAGACTTGTAAGACAAATGGTTAACATCAACATTTGGTTTGAAATGAATCCGATCATTTTCATTGTTGTTATAAGCATAAACTTCTTGTTGATCATTGTAAACCTTGTCACAATTAAAGTATGAAGTGGTCCACCGCAAGTCTCACACGTTTCACTTTTTTCTTTCACGGCATGCACATGTGTAGTGAGGGCGTCGGTTTTTAGAGCAAGTGTTTCAACAAGCGAAGTAAGTTTATCGATTCTCTTGTCACTCTCACTAGAACTAGCACTTGCCATAGTGGCCCTAACACTCTTAGTTTGCACTTTTGCCTTGTTCTCAATAATGGCCCAAGCCTCGTTCATGGTTTTCACAAGAATATTGCCCCCCGCGGCACTATTAAGTGAGTCTTGGTCGTTTAGAGTTAAACCATTATAAAACATGTTGATTTGATGCACTTTAGTGAAACCGTGTTGTGGACATTTTCTCAAAAGATCTTTAAAACGATCCGAAGACTCACTAAATGTTTCCCCATATTGTTGTTCAAAGGTGATGATCTCATTTCTTAAAGAAGTGGTCCGTGATGGTGGGAAAAAGTAGTTAATGAACTTGGTCTCTAAGTCGATCCATGTGGTAATACTTTGGGGTGGTTCCTTATCAAGCCAAATTCGGGCTTGTCCTTCGAGGGAAAAAGGAAAAAGTTGTAGGCGAACGGCCTCTTGGGGCACCCCATTTTATTTGACGGTATTAGCTAATTGGATTAAACGTTTGATATGAGCGTGTGGGTCATCATTAGTACGGCCTAAAAATGGTGTAGCGGAAACCATTTGAATAAAACCCGATTTAAGTTCGAAATGATTAGCTCCAATATTCGGCACCAAAATCGCGTCATCGTTTCCTTCAACGTGAGATTGTAGAATCTCAATCATTGGTCGATTATCTGTTGCCATCGTATTGTCGAAAGCTCGATTCTCAGGATCGGCTTTAATGACGGTCTTTTTGTTTTTCTTCTTCTTCTTTTTAGAAGAATTAGAAGTATTTGGTACACCAATCGGTATGTATGTATGCGCGCGAGTGCGCATACAATTAAAACTTTGGAATGAGGTAGGTGACCTCGGTCGACTTTGAGAGGAAAAGGATTTTCCCTCTCGATGAGCAATATGAAAAAACTAGAAAAATATATACGTAAATACTACTTGAGTTGGCAAACCAATAATCGGTCGTCCCTCTCAATATACGCACAAGCGAGCGGGGAAACGAGGTGGCACAAAGCACTTAAAAACCTTTTTCCTTAGACGGCCTTTTATAGCGCGTCGCCTTATACCCACCTTATAGTTTGTATATGTCGAGTTCAAACGTCTTACTAGTATTTATCTATTTTGCCCTTTTTTTTGCGTTTTGGATGCGAATACAATAGTTAGGTGATGAAATCCCAACTAAGGCTTATTTAAAAAGTAGGTAAATTATTGTGCTACGTAATATATTATAGTAAAAGAAAAATCTTTTTGTATTTTTTAGAAAAATATATATTCACAAGAAAAATCGAAAGAAATCGAACTAAAAATTAACACTAATACGTAATATTTTTGGTGTAATACATTTAGGAAAAAGTATTACTTTTGATTTTTTTAATTTTTTTTGTGCAATTCTTAGGAAAGAAATTGCTTTTGTGATTTTTTAATTTTTTTTGTATTTTAAAGTTTTTGATTTTTTAGATTTTTGATTTTTTGTGCAAGAAAATTAACGTTCAAAGAGAACGGATCCCAAAATCCAAACGTCTTCACGAAAAATCGTCAATCGTACGAGCGAAGCGGCAGCGGCGCCAATTTGAAACTAGGATTTTTGTTAATCCAAATTTAAGCAATTAAGTTCGTTTTTCCTCGATTCGACTCGAAATTGATTTCTGGTTTAACGTATCGACTTTAACTTGTTTTTCGTAAAGATAACTTTTTGTGTTTTTTAACTAATTAAAAACTATTTAACATTAAAATCTAATTTAAATAAATCTATTTTAAAACTAATTAAATTTAAAAACTAATTTAAAACTAGTTGAAAATATAAAACTTAAATTGAATATAAAACTAATTTAAACTAATTAAATGAAGTTTTATAAAAACTATTTTAAAACAAAGTAAACTAATGTAAAATTTAAAGAAAGTAAATAAAATATTATTTTTATCTTTTTATATATATTATAAAAACTGAATAAAAACGAAATGTTAATAAAGTGATTAATTGAAATTTAATTTAAACTAAGTTTCTATTAATTAAACTATTAAATAAAAACTGCCAAACTTAAACTTCCTAGATTAATTAAACTATGCAGATATTAACACAAAAAGAGCTATAGATGAGATGGTTGCGTTGTTAGGCAGGTGTACGAGAGGTCACGAGTTCGATTCCCTCAATGGACAAATTTTTGCAAATAATTTATACTTTTTGGAACTATTTCTTTGGACTGAAGATCCTCAGACTAATTGAGTCTGAGGATTATGCAGTTACAAAATGAGAATGCAAGTCAAACAAACATAAAGCTGAATCAAATAAGCTCACTAGAATGAAGAAACAATTAAGCTAAACTAGTAAAAGACACATAAGCTGATTACCCAGATAGCAAATAAGCCAACAAGAAGTCCAACATACGCAAAAACACAATAAGCTAAAAGAGATATAACTAAAATAAGTTTATAAGAACTTAAATCAGGAAACTTAAAAGTCTAAAAAGCAATTATTATCAAACCAAACTAACAATAAGCTGAAAGTAAAAAGCTATAAATCCTAGTACTACTTGAATCAAAACAACAAAATCAATCGAAACCTAAGCAGATTTTTATAAACTAGCACTTACCAAATTAAAACTAACAAAAATAAATAAGCAGATCCAAAGTTCTAATATCCAAACCAACATTAAGCTAAAGCAGATCCATCAATTCAGCTAATAAACCAAACGCAGAAACAGTTTCCAACTACTGAACAATTCTATAAGCAGAATCAGATCCCTATAACTCGAAATCAAATAGCATGCTAAACAATTATGAAATAAAAACAAACCTAAAAAAACAGTAAATAAATCAAACATAAACCGAAAGCAGAGAAGCAAACTTAACAAATAGCAAATTAATATTAACTAGATTGAATAAAACTTTAACAAAAATTTAAAGGAAGATGAACCTATTGTTGAATCCGTTGGGTAGTAGACGAGGCGCTGAGCCGTCTAGTCGAATCGAACACCACCGTCTTTCACCCAGTAATCGTTATCACCAATAACAGTCCACCAAACAACACACGATCCAATAAAAATCTTCTTCGAACAGTATTTTTAATATTTCCCAGTAGGGGAAATATTGATATCACTTTCCTTTTTTTATATATATATTTTTTTATATCAAATAATATTAATAATAATTAACAGTACCAAAAGCAGTATCAAAATAGTATCCGAATAAATAAATCCACGAACAGTAACCATAAAAAGCAGATTAAAGATTTAATTGAAACAGAAAATTAAAGTAGACAAGATTAATTAAAAGCAAATTTTCATTAATAATAGAAAAAATTACATTACTGGAATTGAAAAATTACAAGATTAAATCTAAGACCTAATTTACTGAAAAATTAAAAGTAAAGAAAAGGCACTAAATTACATGATAAGAGAAGGGTTTTTATAGGGGAACCCCAAGAAACCCTAATCTTGGCTTCAATGTTAAGCAATCAAATCCAACCGTCCATTCCTTCTTTCTTCTTCTCTCTCTTCTAATTACTTGATCATACGGCTGAAAATCGCCCTTGTAGCCACGGATTGCCAGCATGGCTCATTGATGTGCTATTTGTGTTTCTTCCTTGGTGAAGTGGCATGATGTAATTGATTGATGGGTGTATGGACATGTGATAGCCAATCAAATGAGAGAGATTGGCCACGTCAGAAGGATTTGAGGACCACTCCTTGAGTGTTTGCCCCTATTTTTCTGGGGATTTAATTTCTCTATGGTTGAATTACCCAATGAGGGTAAAAACCCCAAATTGGGTGAGTTATTTTTTAAACAGTAGAAATTAGGGTTTTTGGGAGATGGTTCCGTTTTGTGGGGGAGGGAGATGAAGTGTGTGAGAGAACTTTGTTTTTAACGAATGTGTGTGGGGGAAGGGTAAAAAAATCTGTTTGTTTTATTTATGGTGTGTTGGGTGAGTAAACGTGTGGGTACACGTGGGGTGAATGGTATTTATTTGGGTGAGGTTGACTAGTTAAGCAATAATCTTTCTCCATCCGTTCCTTTATTTGTGAAATGGGCTTTGGCCCAATGAAACCGTAATTTGTCCCTCATTTGGCTTAAACATGTAACCCGATCCATTAATGGGCTTTTAATTGGACTAGTGGTGAAAGTTAAACAATTCTTTTCTTTAAATGGGCTTTTGAGCCCATTTATCCGATGTGGGACCCACTTGGCTCGAATATCTTCAAAAAATGATAAATTCCACTAAAACGAGCTCGAATCCGACTTTCTTGATTATTTCTTTAAATTCAAGTGGACTTAGCCGGTTTTCGTGATCTTGGCACACTTTTGGTCTTTTGATCTTGTCTTCGACTCTTTCTTGACTTTTCTTCGACATTTGACCGTGAAATCCCGTGTTTTCTCTTCTTTTGATCATTTGTACCTATTTAACACACAAAACACAAAACCACGCGTAATTCCGACATTTACGACATTAAACACACGATTAGGTCTTGTTTTACCTCGATTTTAGTGGAAAAGGATAAGTGTTTACACACTTATTACCTGACATACTTAAATCTTCTTGAGTCTCGGGCTCTTGATAATTAGAAGATCTAGTACGCATACACCTGAAAATGCAAAAGAAAAAGAAACCAAACACAAAGACAATATATATACACAATAAAAATAAAATCTTTTTGGATTTTTGAAATTTTTTATTTCTATGGATTTTATCAATTTTTAATTTTTATGATTTTTTGAATTTTTTATGCAAGAAAAATAACGCTCACGAATGAACGGATCCGAAAAAGCAACGCGTCTCTCACAGAAAACCGTTAATCTTTACGAAAAGAGCCGGCAGCGGCGCCATTTGATACAAAGCTTTTGGCCCGTATAAAAATTAAAGTTCGAAGTAGTGGTCTAATCGAATTGATTACTGGTTTAATGTGCGACTCAGTCGTCTTTGGTGGAAACAAATGTTTGTCGTTGTAGTATAATAAAATGTGCAAAGACTTAAAATTAAATGACGTTAAAGTAAAATGGCGATATAAAAGTGCGTTATAATAAATCTAAATCTAATTGAAAGAAAGGTGCAAAAATTAAAACTTTGAAAAGAAAAATAATTAAATGACTTAAATTAAAAGCGTGACGGAACTTAAAATTAGACAAAGAATTAAAATGAGAATGTAAAAATTAAACAAGACAAAATAAAAAAATAAAAAATTAACACCCTATCGGAATATATTCCGATCAGACTCACCTTGACCTGATCGGAATGTGGTCGTCGGAATACCGATCGGAATTGCTGTCACCAAAGCCCAAATCGGAATACCAAACTTACACCTCAGATCGGAATGTCACAAACCTACCTGGTCGGAATGCTTCAATCGGAAAGTGGGAAAAAGGAGGCTATCGGAATCCTCCTCGTCGGAATGTTATTAGAACTCAAATCGGAAAGTTGTCACTCTTACTGATCAGAATACCAACACACCTAATCGGAATATCTCGAAATCCCCTGATCGGAATACTTACAATCCTTCAGATCGGAATATCCAACACTTACCAATCGGAATACTACAAAACCCTTTTCCGACCAAGCAATGGAGTGCTGGTCGGAATGTATAACCCCTTTCCGATTTGTCAGATCGGAATACGGAAGAAAAGGCACAAAATAAGCTAAAGAAATAAGCTATAACTCAAATAAGCACACTTCTAAAATCCTAAGCAAAACCAGTGTAAGAAAAACTAATAAGCTAAAATCTACAGACTTTTAAAACACGAAATGAATAAGCTTTACTAAAAACAACTTTTATATAAAAATAACTTTTATAAAAACTTTATAAACTTGAAAATAAGCAAAATAAGTTATAAAAATCAATGATCTAAAACAATCAAAAGCATAAAAACACAATCTTTAATCAAATAAGCAAGATGATCAACATGTAAACATAAAGATCAAGCAATGAAGAAAGGTAGAAAGAGAGATCAAACAAGTAAAGTAAAGGTGCAATAAAGATAAAATTAACTTACTTGGAAATTAAAGTGCAAGACAAGGTAATTAAAGGCGCAAGTAATTAAAGGTGCAAGGTAATTAAATGTGCATAAAAGTAAAGGTGGAAGAACTAGTGTCACTCTAGCCAACAAAATGAAATGATAATACTAATGTTCTATATATAGGGGAGGATTAGGAAGCTTCCTCCCCTCCTTCATTTTCTATTAATTGCATCATTAGGCCCTTCCTTCTTAATCTCTTTGTTAATTGCACCATTAGTCCTTAAGCCTTTGAATCTTCTTTAATATTGGACTTTAATGACTTATGGCTCGGGATTTCTTTAAACTCGTCTTTTAATTCTTCAATAAATAAGACTCGAGTTCTTCGGCTTTTGGTAAACTTCCGTCTTTCGACTTTTTCTTCGATAAATCTTCAGAATTGGTCTTGGATTTCCGTTCTTTTTGAACTCTTGACTTCTTGGCTTCGTCTTTCATCTTTTTCTTCAATAAAAGCCCGTAAATGCCGTGTTTTCTCCACTTTTCACAATTTCGTCCTAAATCACAACAAAAACACAAACCACGCATAATTCCGACATAAAAGACATAAAAAACACGTTTTGGCTTGGTTATTATTGTAATTAAGTGGTAAAAAGGATGGATGTTTACACACCTATCAATATTCCGCATCATGGTCCAATCGATTAAATCTGTACATGACTTTGCTTATATCTTCATCTGAATCACTTTCATCTTCAGATTTTGATAATATTTGCTTCTTCCCCTTATCCTTTGGATCAATTTTAGGTAGCTTCTTCTCCAGCTTGGTAGATCTTTCCTCATTAGCTTGCTGTTGAATAACTACACCTTTAGTAGGGTGTGAACCTTGAACTTTCTTACCTTGAATTTGATTCTTATTGGCAAGAACTTCTTGTTGTATCTTTTCCTCTGCTTGTTTAGTTCTCTCAACTAAATTCTTCTTTCTTAAGTCAAGCAATAATTGGGCTAAAGTCTCATCTTCTCCAAAAGGAGTTTGACTTTCTAGTGAAGGATGATCACCAGCGGTACTTGCAGTCGGCTTAGTTGGCTTAGCAGTACTTGGGTCTTCAACAATGTCAGCAGTACTTGCAGTCGGCTTAGTTGGCTTAGCAGTACTTGGATCTTCAACAATATTGATTTCACCAGTATTAGACACACTTGTTTCTTCAATCACTTGTGTATCCCCAGATACTCTTTCTTCCATAGAAGTCATCATTTCAACTTGCACCTCTTTTGTCTTGTCTGATTCATTGCTCATTCTTGATCTAGACAATACTTGCAAAGTCTGTTTCCTTTGAAACCATACTTGTCTTTGTTGTGGTGGAGTTGAAGATACATGAAACTGAATGTTAATTTCCTCTAACTTCTCATAGAAAGCACTCTAATTTTCTTGAAGTGGTGATTGAGGTGGTGGTGCTGGATGAGTTACCAACATTTCTTCAACTTGTGGCTCCTCATGAGTAGGCTGTGGTTCTTCCTATTGAATCTCCATCTTTGAAGGTCCATCCACACCAGTCTCTAAACTTGTTCCATCTTCATAAGTTCCCATGAAATCTTCATCCAACTCAAAATTGATGTCATTTACAAAGATCCTTGTCTGATTATCAGAAGAAGGTGGTTGTTCTTCATAATTCCTCCCCTGTTTGGTTGCATTCAGTTGCCTTTTCTTGTGGTTCTTGAAAATTTGCTTCTTGATTACAGACTTTTGAATAGATCTATGTTGCCTCATCCAAGGTGACTCTTTGTTCCTCAACTTGATTAGGCTAGCTTCCAATTCAGCAATTTTCTTGTCTTGAACAAGCTTTTCTTTCTGCAACACCTGTAGCTGTTGGGACAAACTAGTACACAAAGAAGTTAAATTTGCAACATCCATCACCTCTGGTGCTTGTGCTTGTGGTGAACCACTAGCAGCAATAGAAGCAGCAGGTGTGTGGATCATCTCATCAGTGTTTGGTGGAGCATCAACATTGTGAGAAGTATATTGTGAATCTTCTAGGGAATGGGAACTCTGGTGAGAAGGAGTTTTTTTAGAAGCACTAGTATTTCTAGGTTCCTCACCTTCTTGATTGGCAGGTTGGGCTAACATATGAGCAAACAATGGTGTAACTGTTCCTATAAAGGCATTGCCTTGTTTGGTCAAGAAAGAGAAAGTTCTCTTTGTTAATGTAGGAACATCCCATGTATTAGTTAACTCTGGTAGGTTAGGTATTTGGTCACTAACTAAAGTCTGAATGAATCTAGGATACATTAAAAACTTTTTAGTCCCTTCCAAATTCCTAGTCATGCCTTCAAAAATTAATCTTGAAAAAATAAAAACTCTGTTATTTGCTAGACAAATACCAGCTGATGCCAATGAAGTAGGAATTTGATCAAAAGATGTACTTTTAGAGCTTAAACAATGAATAATAGCATGAAAAAGCAATTTCCATTGAGGTGAAAATAAAGCTTTAAAGAAAGTAAGACTTTCCCTACCACCACCATAGCCCATGGCTGCAAGGCCATCATGAATCTCTGTATTATTAAGCATACTAAGTCCATTCTCATCATTTAATCTCAAACTTGCTCTTAGCAGTACCTCAGTTACATAAATGCTTCTATGATTCACCTTAGCCTTAATGCAAGGTTGATTAAACCGAGTACCTAATACAACAGTATTCCAAAAAATTTCAACACTGGAAATAGAGACAACTGGACTTACAGTGAGTGCAAAGCGAACATGACTTCGAGATAGGAAACCAAGAATCTCATGGAAACCAAGAGAGTCA
Organism: Glebionis coronaria; assembly: GCA_025667525.1. Classification (NCBI taxonomy): domain Eukaryota; kingdom Viridiplantae; phylum Streptophyta; class Magnoliopsida; order Asterales; family Asteraceae; genus Glebionis; species Glebionis coronaria. The sequence continues at coordinate 34,308,538 of CM046879.1, forward strand.
TCATTCGTAGCAAGATTCGGATCACTTGTAAAGCAGCCATTAGTATTTTTGATGATCGAAAAATTAGAGAGAATGTTATAGAATCAAGAGATAAAAATAAAAGATTAGGTGAATCAATTGTATAATGGGAGTAAGTATTTAAGTAAATAACAAACCCAAGCGCGAAGAAACCGCCAAATTTACAAAAGAGACCCTTAACAGTACAACGGACATGTAGCGGTACATGGAACATAAGCGGTACTTGAATTTGTGCTAGCGGTACTTGGAGTGATAACGGTACCTCACAATTTTGACCAGTTCATGCTTTCCACTATCAATGTAACCTCTTTTATCTTTTTCTATTAACCTGCAATTACATCAAAAACACAAAACATAGACTATACAATAAAAATTATAAAAACTTGTACAACTATTACCTCCCCTCAACATATGTAGCAGGTTATTGGTTGAGCATACCAATGTGTGTCACCAAGAATTCAAATCTCTCTGCCTCAAATGCCTTGGTCAACAAATCAGCTACGTTGTTGTCTGTATGAATCTTCAATACTTGAATAAGCTTTTTGTCATAAGCATCTCTTATAAAGTGATGTCTTATTTCAATATGCTTGGTCTTGGAGTGAAATATTGGATTCTTGACAATGCATATAGTACTTTCATTATCAATGTAAATCTTGGTGTTCATGAAGTTAAACCCATAATCTAACAGTTGATTTTGAATCCAAAGCACTTGTCCACAGCAATGAGCAGCAGCTACATATTCAACTTCAGTTGTAGAAGTAGCAACAATGGTTTGCTTCTTACACTGCCATGATATGAGTCTTCTGCCTAGGAATTGACAACCTCCTGTTGTGAATTTCCTATCATGATTAGCTCCAGCATAATCACTGTCTGAGTAAGCTTCCAATTTAAAGGTGGAATCTCTAGGATACCATAATCCTAAATTGGGTTGACTTTTAAGATATTTAAAAATCTTCTTCACAACATGTAGATGTGACACCTTTGGATGAACTTGAAACCTTGAACAGGCACACACAACAAACATAATATCTGGCCTTGAAGTAGTAAGATACATCAATGAACCAATCATTGACCTGTATAGATGAATGTCAACATTTTCTCCATGTTCATATTTTGATAAAGACTTCTTGGCTTCAAAATGTGTGCTTGTACTCCTTGTATCCATACATGAAAATTTCTTCAAGATTTCAGCAACATATTTATCTTGGCTGATAAATATGCCATCTTTCCTTTGTTTGACTTGCAGTCCCAAAAAGAAAGTCAGTTCTCCCATAGAACTCATTTGAAATCTTCCTTTCATCAAAGCTTCAAACTCTTCACACCATGTATTCTTGTTAGAACCAAAAATGATGTCATCAACATAAACTTGAACTACAATGATATCCTTAGCATTCTTCTTGATGAACAGAGTTTTGTCAATGGTTCCTCTCCTATATCCATGTTCTAGCAGAAAATTGGATAAGGTTGCATACCAGGCTCTTGGAGCTTGATGCAGACCATAAAGTGCTTTGATAACCTTGTAGACTCTATTGGGGAATTTAGGATATACAAAACCTAGAGGTTATGAGACATATACCTCCTCTGAAATAGTACCATATAGAAAGGCACTTTTCACATCCAATTGATAGACTATAAATCCCATATATGATGCAAAGGCCAAAAATAACCTAATGGATTCTATCCTTGCCACTGGTGCAATAACCTCATCATAGTCTATCCCTTCTTCCTGTCTATAGCCTTGAGCAACAAGTCTTGCCTTGTTCCTCACAACAACTCCTCTTTCATCCTTCTTGTTCCTGAAAACCCATCTAGTACCAATTACTCTTTTACCCGAGGGAAGATCCACAAGAATCCAAACTTTTTGTAGCTCAAACTGTGTTAATTCTTCTTGCATGACATCTACCCAACTTTCTTCATCTAGAGCCTGGGAAACGTTTTTGGGCTCCACTTGTGATAAGAAACAGGCAAACAAACAATGTTTAGTATCTTTATGATTCGTTCTCTATTGTTGTTTGACATAACTCACAAGTGCATGAGTTTCAATATTGGTTTGAAGTTGTCTTCTGGTTTGCATAGCAGATTTGGGATCTCCAATGATCTGTGTAGTAGGATGGTTGTTGTTGACTTTATGAGTGGGAATAGAACTGATTGGAATTTCTGTTTCCAAGTTATTGAAATCAGTTTCTGCACCCTGCTCGTCATAGGAAGCTTTGGAGAAGATTCCTTCAGTTGAACTAGCATATAAGTCTTCATCGTTCATAGCTTGTAAAATCTCTTCTAGTGAGTCAACAGATTTGGCAGTCTTTGACTTAGCAGTACTTGCAGATGAAGTATCGCTAGGTGTAATATGTACTGCTGAGTGTTGTGACTCAAAAGATTCTTCTCTTGAATGCTTATTGGCATATGTAGCATTCTTTTCTTGATCTTGAAGCCTCGGAAGCTCTTGGAAGGCTTGATCATCTTTTGATGGCATGGTTTGCTTCTTGGAAGAGGCAGACATGGGAGTAATAGTAGGCATATTGGACACATAGATATGAACATCATCATCTGATGAAGAAACATCTTCTTGAGCACCTGCATTAGTTTCACTTGACTCCTCACATGCATTGTTAGTTTGACAATCCTTTTGCAAAGAGTAGTAATCCATGGAGTTAGTTAGATAATCTAAATCAAACATCTAAGCATAACCTATTCATGGGACATTGGGTTTATTTTCTAAGAAATTAACATGAGCATTTTCTTCAACCTTTTTAGATGCCAAATTAAAAATCCTATATGCTTTACTTTGCACTGAATATCCTACAAGATATCCTGGATCAGACTTTCCATCAAACTTTCCCAAATAATCAAGAGTATTTAGTATAGACACATGACACTCAAAAGGTCTTAAATGACTGATTGTAGGCTTCACACCAGTAAATAGTTCATAATGTGTTTTGTTTTGAGGCTTGGTTACTAGGACTCTATTTAACACATAGCATGCAGTATTGATTGCTTATGCCCAAAAGGTATTTGGCAAAAGAGAATCAGCCAGTATAGTTCTAGCAGTCTCAATCAGTGTCATATTCTTCCTTTCAGCTACTCAATTTTGTTATGGAGTCCTAGGATTACTAAATTGTCTCCTAATTCCTTTAGACCTACAGAATTCATCAAATTCGTCATTCTTGAATTCTGTCCCATTATCAGTCCTAATGATTAAAACCTGTTTAGTGAACTACTTTTCAACTAAGGTGATAAAATCCTTAAGTAATTCATTTGTTTCACTTTTAAGAGCTAAAAAAAACCCAACTGAATCTACTATAATCATCAGTCATGACTAGACAAAAGGTCTTATGACTAATGCTTCTTATAGAAACTGGACCAAACAAATCCATATGCAAAAGCTACAAAGGTTTTGTAACAGTGTTGACAGTCTTGGTCTTACAAGAGGCTCTATGTTGTTTACCTTTTTGACATGCAGCACATGTGAAATCATTTTGAAAAGATTTGTTAGGTAGACCTCTAACCAAATTACTATTCACTAATCTATTAAGATTTTTGAAATTCACATGACCTAACCTTCTATGCCACAAATTTGACTCATCAAAAGAAGCCTTAGCTAGCAAACATGTAATACCACCTGTTGGAGTAATAGTATGAAGATTAAAGGTGTACATATTTTCTTGCCTGGGTACTTTAAGCAGTATTTGAGATTCCTTAGGCATCTCAAAGTCTTTAGACAGCACCAAGCAGTCTTTGTCTGTGAACAACATCTTGTTCTTCTTATCACACATTTGTGATACAGAAAAGAGATTGAACTCATTCAATTCTTTTACAAAGAACACATCTTCAAATTCCAACTTTCTTATGTTGATTTTCCCTTTGCCAGTGGTTCTACCTTTGCTACCTCCAAAGTCTATTGGACCTCCTCTGAATTCTTCAAATTCAGCAAGAAAATCTTTGTTTCCTGTCATGTGTCTTGAGCATCCACTATCCACTATACCTTTATCTTTCAATTCATCAATCAGATGCCCCTGCACACAAATGGAACTCATTAGTTTTTTACAGGGACCCAAGTCACATTTGGCTCGGATCTTGTGGGCCCCATACATTTAAGAGTTTGTACTGAAGCATTCCAAGTAATGCTACTTTTGCTCTTATATTTCATGGTTTGATTTATGTAGTCAAAGACACAAGATGACTCTATGTGCTCAGACTTCTTTTCCTTAAGTACTACGTTAGCGGTACTTGCTTTAACACATGATTTATCTCTTTTAGGAACCCACATTTACACTGGTCTGTTTTTATCCTCACTTCTAGGTGTTTTTACTTTTTCAAAAACCTTCTTAGAAGTCTTAGAGAACTTTGGTTTTACAGACTTTAAACCAACAGTACTTAAGTTTGGTTTAGCAGTACTTGCAGGTCTAGACTTGCCGGTACTTGGTTTACCAGACTTTAACGGTACTAGACCTTGTTTCATAAGTACTGCCCTAGGAACAAAACTTTTGGTAGAGTTATTTTTAACCTGTTTAGCTACCCTAGAGTGATCAAACTTAGGTTTATCATTCTTAAGTTTCTGATTCCTATAAACCTGTGCATTACTGTTTTTCATGACCTTTTGTGTAGCCTTTTGTTTCACAATCTTATCTTCATGTAGAGTACAATCTCTGATAAAATGACTTAGACTACCACAAACATAACATCCTTTTCTTCTTAAAGAAGACCCAAAAGGTTGTTTTGACTTAACTTTCTCAAAACCTAGACCACCCCTTTTGGCTTTATTATGTTTTACATTGTTTTCCAAAATCTTACTAGGAGTTTTTACCTGCTTGGGAGCAGAACTAGTCTTAGATTCTTCAGAAACAAAGTTGTTCATTAAAGGTGGATAAACAATATTTTTGGTCACAATAGTCTTTTTTTGGGACAAAGTACTAGAGTTTAAGGTATTTTTAACATTTGATTCTTCTAACTCTATACTTGTGTCATTACTAGGGGGCATGAAAAATCCTGATAGTGGTGGAGGAACTGCCTTCATTCCTTCAGCATATCTATCATTTTCAGGTGTATCATCTACGTCACTAGAACTATCAAAAATCCCTTTTGATAAATCCTTGTCAGTTAAGGTTATCCCAGGTTGGTCCTTAATATATCCTAGGTCTGATTTATTATAATACCCCGTTTGTGAATTAATCAATTTTCCCAATCCTTTAGAGGATTTTTGCCAATGATTAATCACTTCCTTTTCATTATAAAGACTGGCTTTTAAAGCTTCATTTTCTGTTGATATTTTTAACAGTTGTCTTTCAAAAGCTTTTATTTCCACATTTTTTTCCCTCATTTGAAGAGTTAAAATTCTTATTTTCTCTTCATAATTTTGTTGAGCCTTTTTATACAAAACTATATTTTCTTCTAATTTAACAACACCCTGTTTAAAAGCATTTAATTCTACAGTGCATGTGTTAACCTTTTGATACTGTTCCTCTAGTTCTACTTTTAGGCTATTAAATTTAAGAACACAATCTTTAGAACAAGGATGTACCTCAGTATCTTCATGTGAGAGAGCCATTAAACCAAGCTCTTCTTCATCTTCATCTTCAGCACAGTTCACCACTCCATCTACAGTAACCAATGCTTTGGTTCCTTTAGGACTCCTGCTGTTTCCTTTTGGAAAGCTTTAAGTTATTCTTAGACTGGTTCTATAGCTGTGCTTGGACTTCTGATTGCTATTCTTAGCTTTGTCTCTAGAGCATTCTCTTGCAAAGTATCCATTCCTTCCACAGTTATAGCATTCAACTTTAGACTTGTCATATCCTAATGGCTCATTAGGATCAACAGTCATCTTTCTTCCAGTCTTCTTGAAGAACCTATTAGATCTTACTGACACCATAGCAGCTTGCCATTTAAGATTCATTTCTTCAACATCAGCATCATCCATTTGGAACAAGTCATTAAGTGTTAATCTTGGCCTGTTGTCTTATCCAACGAAGAATGAGAAGGCATCATTGTCACTAAACAATGGTGAAGACCTTCCATGTGGATTTTGAGAGACTATAGGGCTGCCTTCAATACTTTGTGGGTAAGTACTGCTTGTAAGTCCTCCAACGGTATTTGTGAAGTATGTACCGCTGCTAGATCCACTAGCGGTATTATGAAAGTAAGTACCGCTGTTTCCATCTGACACAAAAGCCAAGTTAGACTTGAAGTAGTCGTTGCCTTTACTTCAGTGCCTTTCACATCCATCTCGTATGCTCTAAGATTGTTGTAGAGATGATCAAAAGGAATTGTTTCCAGATCATCTCTTGTGATGAAGTGCATAACCATTGCTTTCCACTCTGGTGGAACACTTCTTAAGAAATTTAAATTAGCTTCTTCATTAGGAATTACTTGTCCATAAACTGCCAACTGAATAAGGAGCTTACTAAACCTTCTATATATAGCCACCATGTATCCCCTCTATACTGGTAATTGAGAAGTTATCAAATTCTTGCTTAAGAACAATCTTCTTTATCTTCTTAGATTTGTCATTACCCCCAAATCTTAGTTTTATAACATCCCACATAGCTTTAGCATCCTTATAATGATGAAAGCTTGGTAGAATGTCTCCAGAAAGAGCCATAGCCAAAGCAGTTCTGGCTTTTCTCTCCCCGATCTCTGCTTGTACCTCCTCAGCAGTCACAACAGATAGAGCATAGCATGTACCGTCTGGCAACCAGTGTAGCTTCTTTGGTGTATTCCCATTCTTGATAACTTGCTACACAGTGTGATCTGTGTGATTCAAGTAATGTTCCATCTGCATAGCCCATGTCTCATAATTGTCACCTTTGAGAACTGGGAGTTTAACAGCAGATAAAGTATGATAAGGTGTTGTTGTAGAGGTAGCTACAACATTCACGGCTTGAACACCTTGTACTGGTGCAGGATGCACAACTTGTGGTTGTCCATGTGGTATAGGATCAGGGTCTTGAACATCATCCAAGTGAGCATCATTACCTTCTGGTTGAGACATTGAGTTTTGATGTGTGTGGAGTGTTTGGGGTTGTGTTCTTCTTTTTCAGAGTTTCTCAACAAGCTCTGATACCACTTGTTGATCCCTTTGATTGGATCTATATTCTGTTAAGAATTAGTATAGTAGTTTGTAATCAAACTAAAACACTTTAAGCACTCTTACTAACACTAAATAAGTTATGCGGAATCTAACTTATAAAGCACAGAAGAACAGAATTACGTTTAACTATTCGATTCTCTTATTAATCGACTTGAATGAGGTATATGAAAGACATTGTACCTATGTTCCTTTTATAGAGTAAAGAACCCTAGAAACATTAGAATATTCTATAAAGATAACTATATCACACACGATATATTATCAATATTCTAACTATTTAAGTATATCACATAAGATATACTCTAACTATAACTATGACATATCTTATCAAAGATATATTCGTCCTAATCAGTATAGCAGTACTTACTTTATAAGTAGCAGTACTTACTATGTACCGCGTTAACACTAACGGTACTTACATAACACTAACAGTACTTAAAATATACTAACGGTACTTGACGCTTAACAAATAATTCCCAACACTTATGAACCTTTTTGTCATTTACCCTATTAATTTTGATGAGCTAAACCAAACAATAAATATGAGCTTATAAACTTATTATATATAAACTATAAATGACTTATATAATATAAGCATAACTCCACTCATAAGCTTAACTAAACACTCTCTTAGTCTTTATTTTTGTTGAAGATTAATTTCATATATTTTATTTTAAATGTTTTTTGCTAAAAAAAAAGAAAAGAAAAAGAAAGTCTAAGCCCAAAGTCTAACAACTTTGAATTAAAGGTCTTAAACACGTGTACTTACGGGGCAGCTAGATTCCGCAATAGTACAAAACTAAAAAAACAACGGGCAGTTCGGTCAGCCCGTTCGGGCAAGTACCTCTCAAAAGCCTCTGCACACGCCCCAAAAGTTTCTCTTCTTCTTAAACACACACACTTTTAATGTGTGCTTAACAAAACCATAAAACCAAACTTAAAAAACCCATTTTTTTTTAATATTCTGATGAAAGATTAGATTTTGTGAATAGGGTTTTTGTGGGGTTTTGTTTTTGGTTGTAATGCTGCAAAAATCTTGAAATTTTATAAAAAAAATTTTATAAAAAAAAAGTTTTTATGATGTTGGTTGTGTTGTGTTTGATCTTGGTGATGGTTCATCCATTAAAGGTTATGAATGCTAATTTGGAAGGTAAAAAATTATGGCCACTTTTTTTTTACTGTTATTTATAATTGTGTGTTAATTATTTTTTACTGTACTAAAGGTTATAATGTGGTTGGATTGTTACATATATGTAGTATGCCATAATTTAGTTGGCTTATATAGCCGGGTTATGGCTTATTTGGCTCCGGGCACCTCACTTTTTGTGGCTTATTATAAACTTTTTCGGCTTATATAAGTTCATTACGACATAATAAACTTATATAAGCCGAAAAGTTATAATTTTTAAAACAAGACACATTAAGTGAGCTTATGCGCAAAACCAAATAAGCCTTAAGCCGGCTATATAAGCCGAAACAGACAATGGGATAGTGATCAAGAGTAAGGTACTAGTTAGTTTCCTTGATTGGTACTTAAAATGTACCTATGTTTATTATTTTTAAGGTACCAAAGTTTATAATACAATTCTAATTAATTATTTGTGTTTATAATGTGATTGGATTGTTACATATGTAGTATGTCATAATGTATGTAATTGCTGGATTGCCTATTGTTGTGGACTTGTGGTATATGTTAGTATATTATTTTATTGTTTGTTTAGGCTTTATATAGCAGGATTATGGCTTATGTTTCATAACCTCACTTTTTGTGGCTTATTGTAAACTTTTCAGAACGTATGTAAGCCGAAAAGTTAGTAATATTCAATTCAAGACACATAAAGTGATCTTAAGCACAAAACTGTAAGCCGGCTATATAAGCCGAAACAGACGATGGAATAGTGATCAAGATTAGGTAGTAGTTAGTTTCCCTGATTGGCACTAAAGTTTATAATACAGTTCTAATTAAATATTTGTGTTTATAATGTACTATGCAATAATGTATGTAACTGCTGGATTGTCTATTGTTGTGGTATATATTATTTTATTGTTTTTGTGGCTTATTGTAAACTTTTCGGCTTTATAAGTTCATTATGACATAATAAACTTATATAAGTCCAAAAGTTTTAATTTCCAAAACAAGACACGCAAAGTGAGCTTATGACATGTAACTGCTGGATTGTTGTGGTATGTTACATTATTTTATTGTTTGTTTCGGCTTATATAGCCGGATTATGGCTTATTTGGCTATGGGCTTTTGTTTCATAGCCTCACTTTTTGTGGCTTATTTTAAAATTTTCGGCTTATATAAGTTCATTATGACATAATAGACTTATATAAGCCGAAAAATTTTAATTTCCAAAACAAGACACGCAAAGTGAGCTTATGAAACACTGGGAGCCATGGGCCCCAAAGGCTCGTGCCAAAGGAAAAGGTGGTGCCACGTAGGCAAAACTGGCTTTGGCACCACATTTGCAGCCGTAGTGGTTCGGGCACAAAGTGTGGTGCGAAAGGATAAGAAAGTGGTACTATGGGTCCCGCATATACCTCGCTTTATTACCAAAATAAATAAATAAAAATAAAATCAAAATCAAAAAGTGAGTTCGGCGCCACAAACTTTGGTACCATGTCTGGTGTGGTGCGCCAATGGAAGAAGTGGGCTGGAGTGTTTGGCGCTAAGCGAACAGCCACCACTCCCCCTGCTCTAAGCGCAAACCAAATAAGCCGTAAGCCGGCTATATTAGCCGAAACAGACAATGGAATAGTGATCAAGATTAAGTACTAGTTAGTTTAGGGATCGGTACTTAAAATGTACCTATGTTTGCTCTTTATCTTTTTCTAGTATGACTATATGATGCTCTATCTATTAGGCTTTAGTGCTGAATTATTGGTACGAGGATGTTTAGATGTGCAGTTTCAAAGTGATTATTGCTACTTGGAAAAATCAGAATAAGACGATTAGGTGATTAAAGTAAGGGATAGTTTGGTAATTTTACATATATTTTATAAGTGTAAAGCTTTAGCGGTTTCGCATACCTACATATGTCATTACTCCGTATAAAATATCATCTTACGTTGGTAGTCGTTATGGTGTATAGAACTGTATACTATCAAACAAGTATGCACATGCTAACACTCCATTCGTCAACTCCTTATTTCTTTTTGCTTGCATCGTTCTATGGAGTGTTTGGATGCTCGCTTCAAAGCTAGTTGTGTGATTTTGTAATACTTTTGAATCATATAGACAGTGTTTGGATGTGCCTTTGCTTGTTAAAAAACGAGGCACATTTCAAATAATATTTGATGATTGATTTTGTTGCAACTAGTTTGACTGATTCAGAAAACAACATTACACAGGTGATGCATTGCATAATCTGAGAACTAATTTAGATGATCCAAACAGTGTCCTGCAAAGTTGGGATCCTACTCTTGTTAACCCGTGCACTTGGTTTCATGTCACTTGCAACAATGAAAATAGTGTTATACGAGTGTAAGTTTCAAGTCTCCCTTTTATCCATTTTCTATATAGCCAAACGATAAACATAAGCTTAAAAACTACTGTAATACACTAATTACGTATCTTGATTTTTTGTAGTGATCTAGGAAATGCGGCTCTATCTGGTACGTTGGTCCCGCAAATCGGTCTGTTAAAGAATTTGCAGTATTTGTAAGTCCCGATTTTTATTTAGGATTCAGAAAATAATATCTTAAGCATAGGTTAAACTCATATTCCTATCTTCTGATATACTGATTATATTGGTTTGCTTTAATGGTACAGGGAACTGTACAGCAACAATATAAGTGGCCCGATCCCGGGTGATATTGGAAATTTGACAAACTTAGTGAGCTTAGATCTTTACCTCAACAGTTTCTCGGGATCCATACCTGTCACGTTGGGGAAGCTATCAAAATTGCGATTTCTGTATGTTTACTTACTTCATCTTCTGAATGTTACTATTGACGGTTACTGTTATATGGTTTGTGGGAAAGATACCGTTAATTGACTTATGGTGTTTTTGTGATCTTTGTGTAAGGATAGCCGGCTTAACAATAATAGCCTGGATGGTCCGATTCCCATGCAGTTAACTAATATCACGTCGCTGCAAGTGCTGTGAGTATTCTTTCCTCTCAGCTCTCGCTAAATTGCTCTCATGACTAGATGTTCAAGTGGGTTGGTAATGGGTCAACGTGGGTTGAGTTAGCACTGTAGCGCTTTTTGGAAGGTTTTGATAGTGTTAAGTGATTATAACAGCTATATGGCGTTGAGGGTTTTAAACCTTTTGGAAGTTTTTATGCAATATAAATACACTTTTGGTGACTTTCGACCCATTTTATTGTAAATAAACCGCTTTAGTTATATCCCGGTTTAATCGTTAGAGATTTAGCATTACTAACATCAACCCATTTGTAAGCAACAGGGTTGAATTTGCCACTTCTGTACATGACCGAACTTGGTATTAATATTTTAATTCAGGGATCTATCAAACAATCGTCTTTCAGGATCAGTTCCAGATAATGGTTCATTTTCACTATTTACACCTATCAGGTTTGCTTTTAAATGATATCTTTTTCATCTTTATAATTATTTCCGAGAATGTAACTGATCACAGATTAATGTCCAACTTGTAGTTTTGCCAACAATCTAGATCTTTGTGGGCCAGTTACCGGACACCCGTGCCCCGGCTCTCCTCCATTCTCTCCACCTCCACCTTTTGTTCAACCGCCCCCAGTTCGTTCGCCAGGTGATCTTGACTATTCAGTATCATGTAATTACATGTTATGACACGCATCAAAACACTCCTTAAATGTTTTATGTTTTCAGGTGGAAACAGTGCGACTGGAGCCATAGCTGGAGGGGTAGCTGCTGGAGCTGCTCTATTGTTTGCTGCCCCCGCCATTGCATTTGCATGGTGGCGGCGTCGAAAACCCCAGGATTTTTTCTTTGATGTACCTGGTAAGTTATTTGACTTATTGTTGCTGATTGGTTTGAGCGGGCTAGGTGACCAGCCAAAACGAGTAGCTATTTGGTACGAGTAGGGTTGGGTTGACCTTAAAACACGTCCAAAGCTTTGGAACTTTATTTTTTCATAATTAGCGGGTCAAATTACATTTTTAGCTATGTAGATAATAATATAACTTTTTTGAATGAAACAATCAGAGTACTTTGGTTAAGTTTTCGCCATTTTAAGCTATTTTGCTGTTTTAACTTTTCGACCCGTTTGAGCTAATATTTGTGTACTGAGTAGTTTTTTATTTTGACTCTTTTGAGATAATACGTACCCTAATTGGGCCAACCATATATAAATGAGCTGAGATTAACAACCTTTAATGTTTATGCAGCTGAGGAAGATCCTGAAGTTCATTTGGGACAGCTTAAAAGATATTCTTTACGAGAGTTACAAGTTGCAACAGATAGTTTTAGCAATAAAAACATACTGGGAAGAGGTGGGTTCGGGAAGGTTTACAAAGGACGTTTAGCAGACGGTTCTCTTGTTGCAGTCAAACGTTTGAAAGAAGAACGTACGCCAGGTGGGGAGCTCCAGTTTCAAACAGAAGTTGAGATGATTAGCATGGCCGTGCACCTAAATCTTTTACGGTTGAGGGGATTTTGTATGACACCAACTGAACGGTTGCTTGTGTATCCGTACATGGCCAATGGAAGTGTAGCCTCTTGCTTAAGAGGTACTCTTATTCACCTTTCACGTCACTTCTGTTTAGAGTTTGCATGCCCTAGACATGGAAAATAGAAATTAACTTCTTTATGTTAATACTTCATCTAAACTAAAATTTGTTTTAATATTTATATATGTAGAGCGGCCGCCAAATGCGCCACCTTTAGATTGGCCAACTCGGAAGCGAATTGGATTAGGATCAGCACGTGGGCTATCCTATCTACATGATCACTGTGACCCAAAAATCATTCATCGTGATGTTAAAGCTGCGAATATATTATTGGATGATAAGTTTGAGGCTGTGGTTGGTGATTTCGGTTTGGCTAAACTAATGGATTATAAAGACACGCATGTTACTACTGCTGTACGAGGCACAATTGGTCATATTGCCCCCGAGTATCTTTCCACTGGAAAGTCGTCTGAAAAAACCGATGTTTTTGGGTATGGAATTATGCTTTTGGAACTTATTACGGGTCAAAGGGCGTTTGATCTTGCTCGACTTGCCAATGATGATGATGTCATGTTACTTGATTGGGTAAGCATTCCAACTTCTGCAATTGTGCGGGTTTGGGTTAACGGGTAAGTTTTATGGGTCAAAATGGCTGGGTTGACGTGAAATACTTTTTTGGCTACTTCTTGTTTTCAAGAAATGAACCTTTTATATGTAGTATAGATTAACGTTTGAATTTGGGGACGTGTGTATTGTGATTCAGGTTAAAGGGCTTTTAAAAGAGCGAAGAGTGGAAAAGCTAGTGGACCCTGATCTAGAAGCAAATTATATCGATTCAGAAGTTGAGCAACTGATTCAAGTTGCATTGTTGTGCACACAAGGCTCGCCAATGGACCGACCCAAAATGTCAGACGTGGTTCGAATGCTTGAAGGTGACGGGCTGGCTGAAAGATGGGACGAGTGGCAAAAAGTTGAAGTTCTTCGTCAAGAAATGGATCTTGCACCACATCCTAATTCTGACTGGATTCTCGACTCTACTGAGAACTTGCATGCTGTTGAGCTATCTGGTCCGAGGTAATGAAAGCAAGAAACGTTTTGTTTGAAGTGGTTTTTGTTGGTTAAATTTGTGCATATAAGTTGGTAGTATAGCTGCTATAGGGCTTATGCTGGATGTAATTTTGTCGATAGGATTTAAACTAGAAACGGTTCTGTTTGGTTTTGTCATCAAAACGTTTTCATGTGTCGGAAAGATTCACATGGTTAGGGGTGTAATCTACTAGCGGAATGATCTTTTTTTTTACGTATGTCCTATGTTTACATTTTGGATAGCAATGAGGCGGCATCATCCTTCTCTTTCAGTTCGCCAATGTGTAATCTCGAGCTTAACCAACGCTCCATTTTCATATGTCTAAATGGCTTGATCACCTTTGATCCATATTTAGAATTTCCGGCTAAAGTATCGCATATACCGGTGTGCGGGTTTGACAATCCTTGTCTTGAGGCTCCATGCTTCTTCAATCCTTGCTTAACACTATACTTCGTATTACGAATTTCGAAGTATAGTGTTAAGCAAGGATTGAAGAAGCATGGAGCCTCAAGACAAGGACTACGAAATAACGTGAAAAAAAAATCGAGACCACTAATTCGTTACGGGACCGGTACTAAATCGGGAAATTCCCGAAAAAACCGAGAAACTTCCGATTTTTCGGTACCGATACCCGTACCGGTACCGATACCTGAATCCCGTTCAGTAACGGGATCGATACATAACTTTTTAGATTAGGAAAAAACCAAAACACTAAATCGGAACAAGTTCGAGACAAGATTGGACTCGAGCTCATCCCAAACTCTGACCTAGTATTGCATGAGATAAAAAAATGTGATTTACTCCTATGGGTCCATCGGCCCTTATCAAACATCATAAAGAATCCCAACTACCTCTTTTCATTAACTTTCTTCATTTTTATATATTTCATTAGTTCTTGTTCAATTACAAATGTAGCAGTCAAAGCCACTTCTACTTTTTCATATTACTCAAGATGTTTGAATCCGTCCTGTTTAATATCCAAGAAAAATGGGTGTTGCACCTGGCATGACGATTATTATGTATTAGGTGTTTTTGGAACTTAGACCCCTTCAGGTTATAATCTCATTGTTCGCGCGGCATCAAAGCTCGTAAGCTTCCAACCTCTCGTCACTGACACGTAGGTTGTAAGCATATGGGATTTGACGCCGTGCTAACAATGAGATTATAGCCTCAAGGGGTCTAAGTTCCAAAAACACCTATTTAATTAATAATGAAGAATACATAATAATCGTCATGTTACGTACCACATCCATCTTTCTTGATAAAAAACACCACGGATTCGAACATCTTAATTAGTATGAAAAAGAAGAAGAAATGGGGTTTGACTCCTATATTTATAATGGAATAAGAACTAGTAATAAACTTTATAAAGATGAAATAGTGAATGAAGAGATCATAAGGTAAACAGGGTGATTGTAACATTTAATCCAATTGTACTCCCAAAGTTCTTTTATTTGGTGTTTGTGTGATAACGGTCCATTGGACCGAATCAAACCTCATAAACGCTCGCTTTGGGAGTACATTTGTATTGGATGTTACAATCACCCTATTAACCTCGTAATCTCTTCATTCACTTCCTCATCTTTATGGAGTTTATTACTAATTCTTATTCCATTACAAATATAGCAGTCAAATCCTTTTTTTTCTTTTTTTCATACTAATTAAGATGTTTGAATCCGTCGTGATTTATATCCAAGAAATATGGGTGTGGCATGTGGCATGACGATGAAATAGGTGTTTTTGAAACTTAAACCCTTCAGGTTATAATCTCATTGTTAGCGCGACGTCAAGAGTGGCGGAGATGCCAGGCTAACTAAGCTACTAACCTGAAGGGAAAGCCATGTACGTAGCAAGTACTCCCGAACTCTTGCTTTTATTTTTTTTACAAGTGTAATAAATCTCAGGGAAACTTTTAAGATTCGGAAGTATGGTATCTACTTTTGAAGCGTGAAAAATATTTTATTTTTTTGGTCGGTTTAGGCTCACCAAAAATTTAAGAGATTCGAGTAATAAAAATTGTTGATTTGGCTAATGTAACAATTGATTCTGCATATACTGTTAGCCCGTATTTATGTTATGCATTGTATTGGGCTCAAGACCGTATCTAGAATCATCCATGTGCTAGTATTTATGTACCGTATTATGTGTTAATGGGAGATATATACACTTTCCTACACTTACATGGTATCACGCCTAATCACCGATCCTTAACCCTAAAACCTACGCCTGTTCTTTAAACACAACCATCAACTCACGAGTGTTCCATAAAAATACCCTAATTTCGTGTTGGTGATTTGTGCTAGGTCATAAATCCACACGCTGGTCTTCGTGCTTAGGTCACGAATTGATTATTTCTTTCATTGCTTATGTGTGTTGGTGATTCGTGCTAGGTCACAATCCGCATAGTGGTTTTACTTTGTTTGAGTATTTTTTTGCAAGTCTACAAACAAATCCTCCTACGCAACCAACAAAAGAAACGAGGAAAAACAAGTCTTCTGTTGATATCAATAGGAGCACACTTGGAGGATATTTTTTTTTTCCTTTTTGGACGTGAAGGGGAAGCAAATAGGGGAGCAAATTCATATTAGAAAACATGGCTTATCACATGATGGTTACCCATCCTGTTTATACACCAGGCCCAATCCACCAACAAATGGTTTCATCAGCCAATTCACTAAGTGGTCCACTAGGTCTTGTTCAACAGGTTTTGCAGCCCACTAGAACATCGAATTATGTTCAATATTTAGTTCAACCCAATGTTATTTTCGCAAGCCCATCCCAGCCCACCATGGTTACCTCGGGACATGAGACTACTTTACCTCACGTTTTTAATGTCCGGACACTTCAGGCTCCCGCCACTGGCGCCTGGAATATGAATACAGGTGTGAGCTCTCACATTAATGATTCGATTAATAATCTTAGTAATGTTTCTAATACGTGCATTTATCCGTCCGTCTCGGTTGGTGACGGTTATTCTATACCCTTCACCAATACGGGTCATAGTCTCTTCACCTCAATAACGTTCTCATTACTCCTCATATTGTCAAAAACTTAATTTCTGTTCGTCATTTTGTTCGTGACAATAATTGTAGTGTTGAATTTGATGCGTTTGGTTTTTCTGTTAAAGACTTCATGACTCTTCGGGTGCTTCTCCTGTGCGCTAGCACCGGGGATCTTTACCCAGTCACGCAACCCTCTCCAATTCCTCATGTATTTCTAACCAGTCAACATATGTGGCACCAACGACTTGGAAATCCGGGAAGTGAAGTGCTACGTCGTCTTGTTTCTCGTAATCTTATTTCGTGTACTAAAGAGAAACCTCTCGTTCTTTGTCATGATTGTCAGCTTGGCAAACACACGAGGCTTCCCTTTGTTAGCTCCAATACTTCAGTTACATCTCGTTTTGACATTGTTCACTCGGATGTGTGGACTTCCCCAATTCCGAGTCTTTCTGGTTTTAAATACTATGTTTTATTTTTGGATCATTATTCGCATTTTGTTTGGGTTTATCCGCTGGTTAATAAATCTGATGTCTTGTCTAAGTTTATGTTGTTTCGTACTTATGTTAATACTCAGTTTAGATGTGAAATCAAGTTGTTTCAGTGCGATCATGGTGGTAAATTC
Organism: Glebionis coronaria; assembly: GCA_025667525.1. Lineage (NCBI taxonomy): Eukaryota > Viridiplantae > Streptophyta > Magnoliopsida > Asterales > Asteraceae > Glebionis > Glebionis coronaria. The sequence continues at coordinate 34,325,970 of CM046879.1, forward strand.
GACAACCGAGCCTTGCATACATTATTCGCCTCAAAAGGTATTCAATTTCGTTTTTCTTGTCCTAAAACCTCCCAACAAAATAGCAAGTCTGAAAGACTAATTCGGACCATCAACAATTGTTGGAAATTCACTTTATGTAACGACATTTAAGAATTCCCATCAGTTATCATAGTCACACACGCTTAGACTAGACTAGGAACGTTGTATAGTTTAAGTAGCGTGTGTGACTATATATACCCCTCCTAGGCTTCCAAGGAGGGGTTGCTTGTGTTCATTTGTATTTTCATTTCCTTTCAATACATTTTCTTAACCTTTTTACACACAACCTCTCTTCTCTCTCTCTCAACAATGGCTACCATCTTCCACCACCCACCTAGACCACCGGATCACATAAAGCAAATCCACAATTGGCATCAGAGCCTCGGTTCCATCCTTGAATCATGTTTTTGTTTCGATTTGGTGGTCTAAAAATTTTTTGTTGGGTCTCGTTCTATAATCTTTTTTGGTCCGGATCTATCATTTTTGTCACTAGTCTGTTAACTTGTTGTCACTCTTGTATGTCATCAGTCAAAGTTGGTTTCTTTTTGTTTCCCTGGTTTCATCAAAACAGATTCATCTTTTTAAGTCCCTGGTTTCATTTTTTTACCTGGTTTTATATCTTGTCATATCTGGCTTTAGTGGTCCCCAACTGGTAACAAATCACGGCCATATCTGCTGGTATTCACATCCCTCTGGTCCAATAGTCACATTTTTAGATCTGTCCTGGTTATGGGTTCTTTTGTTTGCATTTTTTAAGATGAAGATAAGTTTTACCCAGAAAAACACAGATCCTGAAAATCAGGAAAAAGTACCGTTGGATAAGTTTCTCTGCTGGTCATCTTTACGATGGCAACATCGCATTGAGTGCGATGGGTTGACTGCGATGACTCGCCTGCGATGTCTCGCTGCGATGGGTAACATCTTGTTACGATGGGGGTACTAGACTGCGATGGACATATTTTCTTTTGACTGCGATGGTTAAAAAGTTTAGACTGTGATGGTTATAAAGTTAAGACTGCGATGGGACTCATGTTACGATGGCAATCTTTTTTGACTTTAATGGGTTTAAAAAGATAGGCTGCGATGGAAATCTTTTGACTGCGATGGGTTCACTTTTTAAGACTGCGATGGGTTAAATCTTAGACTGCGATGGCAACGTCTTTTTGACTCCGATGCAGTTTAAAACGTGACCATGTAGTTTAAATTTACACTTGACCGAAACCAACACATCCGACTCAACTCGGTAATTACCGAGTTGACTCAGTTTACTCACTGAGTCCAACAATCAATCCAACCTTTTAACTCTCAATCAACATCATCATTCTAATCATATCCCATCGTCTCCTAATCCCCCATCTCATCTAAGACTCGAACAAAAACAGAAACCTTTGATCTTAGTTTGCAATTCGATTTTTGATTTATAAATATTTAATAGATCTTTAAAAATTCATCATCGATCCAAAATCATCACAGATTCATGTTAATGGGATACCCATTTTTTTGATATTCGAAATATAAGAAGATTTATAACAAAAATGTTACAATCTTTCTACTTTTCGATTTCCACACACAAAACCGACATGCAATCCATAGTAACCTACCTGAGACCTTTGGTCTAAAGGTCTTGAAGACGTCCCTTCGATGGATGTTTAGATTAATGGTGGTTGCGTTTTGATTAGATGGGATTCATGTTAGATGAGGTTTATTTGGGTGGATATTTCGATGTGGTGGGGATGGAGATTTGGAGGGGCGGATGTTTCTAAGTTGTGTGAGATAAGAGAGTGGCGGATGTGTTTTTGAGATGTGGAGTTGTTGGCGGAGGAAACAATGTGATTGATTAGGGTTAAACTGTGCGTTTGTTTAGGGTTGGGTGGGTATTTAATACCCCTAATCTTACTTGGACCGGGTAGTACTAAGTAGTGTTGGCCACGAAATTTTTTTTGGGCCACATTCATTTGGTGACCTATATTGGGCCGTGTGACTTGCTTATATACACACAATGTTTTAACACTAATTCGTATTTTGTATAAATTTTGTGTGTATTAAGTTATACTTCGGTCATCATCGGGACGAGACAACAAGTGACGTGACAAAGTAACGAGACAACGTGACAAATTTATTTTGATGAGACCAAGAAAAATTTGGGTATATTTTTAGTGACTACAGATTTCGTTTGATCGGGTATTAATTACGTGACGTTGAAGACGGATTTTTTGAAGGCGTGTATTTATTTTATCTTCAACGATAACTTGCTCGTGCTTAATCTTAGAATGAAGACTTGTTTATCTGGTTTCCGGGTTCCGGGTGGATGGTTGATGACTCGGATAACTATCACTTAAAGGGGTTACATTGTTGTGCTCAGTGTCACGCGCTTAGTCGACGTGGATAATTTCAAGAGGTGTTGTGCTTATAGACTTCTTCAGTGATGCATTGAGTACTTAGAGATTTCTACACTGTTCTTCATTCACCAATAGTGCAAGCTTAAGTCACAAGATCGAAGGATTCTTATTTAGTTTCACGTTTGATGTATCTGGTTCATTCTTTCAGTTGTCACTTCAAATTGCTTTCACGTGGGTTGGTAAAGGTGGCCATGGAGAGTTTATGAGTAGAGATTTTCGATCAGCAGCTGATTCTCACAATATATATAATTCAGCTTATTTATTATTCTCACGAGTTTTCAGGTACATGTGCGTACGATTTATTGATGGTTCCGAGTTTCGAAACCATCAAGGGGGAAGAAGAAGACACATTGAACGCACAACGAGTACACGTGATGAACTTCATACCTTCTTTTGATTTGAAGACATTCCGGGATGACATTTGTCATAGCCGCAGAGAAAATCAGTGTTTTAACTCGTGGCGTTATCAATCTCTAAACGGTACACTACTGATTCGATGTTTAATTGTTTGGTTGTTGCAATTATTCATCATCATTATCCTATATGCATTCCTGGGACTTAATTGACTCTGGTGCATCTCCTGAAGAAGATATGTGCATTTCCGGGACTTAATTGACTCTGGTGTTACGATGTCAACTTCGTGAATGGGATAAAGTGTCTACTACAGTATTTGAGCTTCATACTTGGGATTGATTTACTTTCTTCAACTATGTGGGGGAAGAATTGTCTTGATTCTTTTTAGTATGCATAAATTGAACTCTCAGGGGGAAGAAAAATTCAGAAGAATTATTCAAGCGTGAGAAGAGAAGTTGTTGATCTACTTGGTGTGCCCCAAACTTTCAATCCCTCTTAGCAACTTATCATGTTATATGATGGGATTTGCTTGTTAGATTCCGCTATGCGCTTAATCATTCTAAGCTTTATTGAAAGCTTTGAAGTTGCTTACGAGGATTGTCGGTTTAGGGGGAAGCTATTTAAAAGCTTCTACATCAAGTTTATGTGGCATGAATTAGGGGGAAGTTAATTCAGAAGCTTCTCCTTAACCAGAAGTATATGGATTACTTAGCTCGTGTCGTTACAGTATTTCTACTACAAGTTACTTTAAAGATGAGTCGTTTTGAAGTCTAAGGCCTCAGAAGACATCATCAGCATTGGACGCTTCATGAAAGCTCTTGTTCTTAATCATTATGTACTTGTTAGGAAAAATATTGTAAGGAATTCTACACGTCGTCCCATGGGGGAAGATTGTTGGAAATTCAGTTTATGTGACGACATTTAAGAATTCCCATTAGTTATCATAGTCACACACGCTTAGACTAGACTAGGAACGTTGTATAGCTTAAGTAGCGTGTGTGACTATATATACCCCTCCTAGGCTTCCAAGGAGGGGTGTTGCTTGTGTTCATTTGTATTTTCATTTCCTTTCAATACATTTTCTTAACCTTTTTACACACAACCTCTCTTCTCTCTCTCTCAACAATGGCTACCATCTTCCACCACCCACCTAGACCACCGGATCACATAAAGCAAATCCACAACAATCAAATTCGAACCTTACTTTTTCAAGCTAATCTTCCACCTACGTTTTGGGTAGAAGCCCTTAATATGACCATTCACCTATTAAACTTTTTACCATCCACTGCCATTAACAATGAAATACCTTACACCCGTTTGTTTGGAACAAACCCAAACTATAGCGTTACGCTCATTTGGGTGTTTATGTTACCCCCACCTTCACACCAATCACAAACTTGAGCCACGTGCCACACCTTCAATATTTTTTCCAACCATCGTGGATATCGTTGTCTTGAATTAAGCATAAATAAAATATTTATCTCCCACCATGTTACATTTGATGAAACCGTTTTTTCATGTGGCTCGAATCCACCTACCTCAGCACCTACTTATGCATTTCTAGACGATTCACCTGATATAAACCCTCCAACCATTCCATTTACTTCACCAAATATTGTTCAACATGTTACACCAATTAATGAACATATCAACTCACTTGTTACCTCTACCCTATCTGGAGCGGCCCAAGATCAAACACCACAAACACCCGTCCACGAACAAACACCACACGACACGACCCACCATCCCGCCTCAACCCAACATCAATCACCAGCCTGATCTCCACCTACGTCTACAGTTACACCCAGGACCTAAAACCAAACTATTACTCACTCTCATATTATTCCTGATACACCTCAAAACCCAAACCCTGTCTCAGTTCATCCCATGGTCACACGTTTCCGTGTTGGGACTAATCATCCTAATCCGAAGTACAATTGTCATGTGTCCACTATCTCACCATTACCAAAATCTTATCGAGATGCGTTTAATGATCCAAATTGGAAAAATACTCTGTGTGATGAATATAATGCGCTTATTAAAAACAGGACTTGGACTCTTGTGCCCCGACCTACAGACACCAATATTGTTCGTTGTATGTGGCTGTTTAAGCATAAGTACTTAGAAAATGGCACGCTTAGTCGATACAAGGCTCGTCTTATGGAAAATGGTAGTACACAATTAAAGGGGGGTTGATGTTGCTGATACATTTAGCCTGGTTGTCAAACCACGCACTATTCAGACTGTTCTTAGTTTGGCTGCTTCTCGATATTGGCCGATTCATCATCTCGATGTCAAGAATGATTTTTTGCATGGTGATTTATCTGAGACAACTTATATGCACCAGCATTTAGGATTTCAGGATTCAATACATCCTGATTATGTTTGGTTATTGTAGCAGTCTCTCTATGGGCTCAAGCAAGCCCCTAGAGCTTGGTTTCAGCGATTTGCATCTTATATTACTCGAGTTGGATTTCATCAAAGTCGTTGTGACTCATCTTTATTTATATACAAGCATGGGATGGATACTCCTTATTTATTATTGTATGTTGATGAAATTGTACTCACTGCTTCTTCTGAGACTTTGCTACTACGTATTATTGCTTCTTTACCTCAGGAGTTTTCTATGATAGATCTGGGTGCTCTTAATTATTTTTTGGGTATCTCTGTTACACGAGATTCTTCCGGGATGATTTTATCTCAAAAGAAATATGCTATTGAGATTCTTGAGAGGACGCACATGGTTAACTGCAGTCCTATTCGAACTCCTGTTGATACAAAGTCTAAGCTAAGCGGTGACTGTGATCTTATACCTGATCCGACTTTATATCGAAGTCTTGTAGGTTCTCTTCAATATCTCACTTTTACTCGCCCGGATATTTCTTATGCAGTTCAGCATATTTGTCTTTATATGCATGATCCTTGATAGCCTCATTTATAGGCTCTTATAAGGATCTTGAGGTATGTCCAGGGTACTTTGGAATATGGGTTACAACTGTTTGCATCTTCTACTACATCATTGGTTGCTTATTCGGATGCCGACTGGGCTGGTTGTCATACTACTAGGAGATCGACTTTGTATTTCCTGGCAACAACTTACTCTCTTGGTCCTCTAAGCGTCAACCAACGCTTTCTCGTTCTAGTGCAGAGGCAGAATATTATGGTGTTGCCAATGGTGTTGCTGAGACTTGTTGGTTGCGGAATTTACTTCGTGAGTTGCATACGCCTTTATCGCTACGGTTGTATGCTGTGATAATGTTAGTGCGGTTTATTTATCTTGAAATCCGGTTCAATATCAGCGTACGAAACATATTGAGATTGATATACATTTTGTTCGTGATTTGGTTGCTGCCGGTCAGGTTCAAGTTCTTCATGTTCCTTCACGTTATCAGTATGCAGACATTTTCACTAAAGGAATTCCTTCAGCATTATTTGAAGAATTTCGTACTAGTTTGAGCGTTTGGTGTCTTTCTGCTCCAACTGTAGGGGGAAGGTTAGTCTGTATTTATGTTATGCATTGTATTGGGCTCAAGCCCGTATTTAGAATCATCCATGTGCTAGTATTTATGTATCGTATTACGTGTTAATGGGAGATACACTTTCTTACACTTACATATACAACATTACAAATTTAGAACTTTTTCTTAGTGAAGGGCCATGAAGTTGCAGTCAACTTGTAAAGGGTGTGCATTATTATACTTGTTCTTATAATTTATTTTTACAACACTCAACAGTAATAAATTCTTTACTAGGGGTATGCAAGTGCATAGCCTAGTTATAACATATGTCCGCTCCAGGGCGTCAAAGCCCGTAGGCTTACAACCGTCGGTGACGAGAGGCTGTAAGCCTACGGGTTTTGACGCCGCGCTAACAATGAGATTATAACCTAAAGGGGTCAAACTTCCAAAAACACTTATTTCAATAATGAAGAATACATAATAATTGCCTTGCCACGTGCCACACCCATCTTTCTTGGATAAAAAACATGACGGATTCAAACATCTTAATTAGTATTATGTTAAATAGTGTGATTTGTGTGTTTTCTGTAAATTATGGTTATTAGAGTTTTGCTACTTGCCACGTGCCACACCCATCTTTCTTGGATAAAAAACATGACGGATTCAAACATCTTAATTAGTATTATGTTAAATAGTGTGATTTGTGTGTTTTCTGTAAATTATGTTTATTAGAGTTTTGCTATAGTTGTATTACTAGATTTTGGCCACTATGTGAAGTGAGAAAGCCGTGTACAAACTTATGTTTTTTTTGGTGTTAAAAATATGATTTTGATGCAATAGAATGTGGCTTTAATGACAGAAAGTGAAGTTTATCTTCCTGTCATCCAACTGGCTTAACAATTCCAAATCCAATAGGGTTAGTTCACTCTTGATCACGTGTAATCTCCAAGTGAAAGTTGCTGTCGTTAAAATAAACGCTGAAACAAGTGTTGAGAAGCCCACTCAGGACGAAGCAAGGACGAAATATTATCGGGTGCACAAATTTTTTAAAACCCCAACATAACATATGTAAAAAGTGAATTAAAACGAAGAGTAAAAACACGTTCCAATTAACTGGGTGCATTTAAAATGTATTTAGGAAAAATCGATGTATTCTTCACAAATTAACACTACACAGAAAAAATCCATAGGGGTCACGGGCACCTGCGGGACCCCCCCTGCTCCGTGCCTGAGCCCACTAGCCTTCAAGAAGCTAACTGCATTAACAGATCTATATATTCTACGTAGATTGTTTCAAATTCAGCCCAATTACTTTTAAATGAGCTTATTTGGGTTTATGCTTTTATCACATATGTCGATGAATACTGCACTTGTTTTCCTGGTAAAGACTTCATTGATTCTGGGAGTATTGATAGTGCTGCTGTGCTGTGATGAAGAAACATGGCGTTGACATTTCATCAATGTGTTTTCCATACTGTGACCTGTGTCAAGTTTTATGCTAGTTAACGATAACAATATCTATGAATGCAAGGACAAAGAAATTGCAGAGGACTTTATTGATTCTGGCAGTATTGATAAGGCCTACTATGATGAAGAAACATGGCGTAGCTAATCTTAGTGGTGTACTTCCTCTATAATCGTTGTTAATTTCAAGATTCTGGGTTAATCTTGACATTTCATCAATATGTTTTTCCATATTGTGACTTGTGCCAATTTTTATGCCAGTTAACGATAACAATATCTATGAATGCATGCAGTGACAAAGAAACTTCAGAGGACTAAGAAGGATAATGCAAAATAGAAGATAATTTGAAATCCCTTCAAAGTAATGGACAGAGCATAGGAGAAGTGCAGTGTCCTCGGGACAACGAGCCATGTAAATAGTACCTCCAATATTCCTTTTTCAGGTGGTGTAGAAACGCGAGGTAAGGAAACTGAAGGAGACGAAGAAGCTGTTATATACAGTAAATAATTTAGATTACCACACTCATCTTCCTGGTATATACAGTAATTTGATTTGGTGAATTTTTAATTGTTTGATCCTATACAGATCTAAGGCTATGCAAAAGAACTAGTATTTACGTGGGTTGGCCGGGCATGACCTGGTAGTACCGTGGTAACATGACTTGGCTCGCGGACATCACTGGGCGTAGAAGCATTTTAAATGTATGGGAAAATGTAATGGTGAAGGGAGGTGGCTGAAGGCAGGCGGCGGTCGAATTAGTGTAGACTATAGATGTGGTTGATCTGGGTCAAAAGAAATAGCCCAAAATTCAAAATCATGTGCGCTCCATTCTTGTAGTATGCTTGTATTGGACTCTTCAAGAGATATAAACGAGATCGAACCATCTGAAAGGCCCATTGAGATTGATGTAGCCGTAGGACTGTTCCAGTCTACCTCTTTATACCAGGGACTTAAAGAGATATCACGTGATGCAAGGAAGTCTCGTTCACGAGCCAAGAGATAGACGACGAGTAGCGCATCTGTAGGCAAAAGGCTTTTTATTATAGGAGGTAGGAGATAAACCTTCACAAAGGAAGGACAAAAGATAAAAATGTTGTCCCTAATATATGATGATGTATAGCACACGAATTTATGAAAGAAAGGTAGAAATGAGATGAATCTTAGTGAGAGAAAGTAGAGAGAGAAAAGAGAGAGAAATTGTTGGAACTAGGTGAATGTTAGATTGAGAAGTGAGAATACAAATGAACCAACACCCTTCCTAACATGCTAGGAAGGGTATATATAGTCCACCCACATGCGGGCTTCTTTATGGACTATATGGTTTGGGCCGGGCTTTCCTTTTGGGCTTTAGTTACTTATTAATGAACTTTAGCCTAAAGTTAAGCCCGTATAACACGACTAATATACTACCTATTACAACGTTCTAAAATACGGTAGATAATAAACATATGACCGAGCATTCTTGTTTGACTCAATATTTTGAGGCTAACAATCTCCCCCAATGAGAGGTCATAAACCTTGGTCATTTAGGAAATTTGTAGAGATTACTAATCTCCCCATAAATGAGCCTTGAACGTGTAATCGTAGTCTTGTTCCTTCATGCTGTGATCTTTGAGCCTTTATTGTTGTCTTTCGACTTTGTCTTTAAGCTTGAGATCTTCAAATCATCCTTGACTTGTCTTTGCCATCTTGCGATCTTGTGTCTTCATCCACATGATCACACTATTAACTGTTGAATATGTCTTTAGGCATGAGTATGTGGTTTCTGAATTATTGAGTTTGCTGAGTACACCGTGACGCCACCTTCTTGAGACAAAACATAGACACGGACTGAATGGCTTTGACATTCGTCCTAAATCGGTAGCGTTTTACCTCCGGTCGGTGAAGACCGTTATACGATATTAAATACCGTACCTGTGATCAGGTAGATTCAATTAAGAATCTCCTTGACAGGGTTTCGCGGCTGTACTAGCCGTTCTCTTTACTCGACCGTCTCAAAGCAAGACTGCGAACATAAAGAGTGAATCAATTCGATAAATATCCGCTTGATTAAAGTCGTCAATTCAAATTCCTGGAACAAGTGTGATTCGTAAAGAATCTTACCATTGTTGCTTTCCAGTTGACACAAGTTTGATTCATAAGAATCTCACAAGTCACCTACCGTAGCGCTGTTTGATGTTGACGCTAGAAGGATTTCCATTCGTCACTGTGAATATTAATGAATATCACTCTGAATGTTCTGGCAAGACCATAAAGATATTGCGTAGAAACATGAAACGAGTTTGAATCAATTCAGAATCAAACCACTGTTGCTTTTCAGTTTTGCACATGTTCAATTCATAAAGAATCTTGCATATGACCTACCGTAGTGCTGTTTGATGTTAACACTGGAAGGATTTCCACTCATCATTGTAAATACTAAGTAGTATCACTCTGAGTGTTCTAGCAATATCACAAGGATATAGCGTAGGACTCTCTTGATCTTCATCCGTGTGTCCTAACGAGATTTGATTGATCTCTTGGCTATAGACTCGATTTGTGCACTTTTAGTGGTCGGAGGCTGGAGCAGATGCCACCTATTCAATATCAACTATCTCGGAGTGAGAAAGTCAATAGAAATCGTGTTGATCTCCGTGACAATAAAACAAACTTCTTTTGAGAGAAGCCTGAGTAGCTAGGAAAGGGTTGTGCATACATCACTGGGTCCATGATGAGATTGTCTTCATGATGAGTTGACCTGGTTTCTGTCTAAGTTGTATGGAGTGCTTCTTTCTTTAGACCCTTTATCCTTACATTTCTTTTTCATTCTTCAACCCCTTCAATGCTTACCAAGACATCATTACTAGCACCTTGTTATGATTGTTCCAGTGCTAGCATCAGTACTTAGTCGGCATTAAGCTACGTTCACATTCTACTCCATCTTTCCTAAGGACTTCTAATAGTCTATTGGATTGTCCCTGGGAAGATCCCTCCGGTTCTGGTTGGATCATAGGACTTAAACCTAACCACCATTTTGACACCAATAACGTCGTGAATTAAAGATGTTGTGGGTATTTGATCGTAACCATGAAAACCACTTTAAATTCTAACAAAGTGTTTAAAAAACATTTAACACCTTGCTAGTTTTGTCGTTTTAGAAATGCTCCCCCTTCACATGTGCATCGATAATCGAAAGTGTTCCGCACATGTAGGTGAGAGTTAAAGTGCTTGAGTCTTATATTAGATCACATTTTAATCACATTTTCTCCCCTATCTCTAGTATATAAAATCTTTTGATATTAGAGATACCAAATTTGATTAAAATGTATTTTGAAAAATAGTCTTGAAATCTCCGGGAGAAAGATGTGTTAATCTTTTGCATGAAGTTAAAATGCTCCCCCTCAAAATTGATCCAATTGAATTGTCATTGTGAGGATATGATCCACATTTCGCTTTTTGAGGATGGGAGTTGTTGAACACACAATTTTTGAAAGATTTTGAATATCATTGAAAAATTCTTGAAAAAATTGTGTTCAACGCTTTTTGAAAAATCAATTCTTTTTGTCGAAAGGTTTTTCTAAAGCATAAACTTGAGTTCATAGACTTTGAATGTCTTGACGAATCCACTCAAGTGTAAGAAGATTTCTCTTCTTTTGCTGAGGGTAAGGGTACTAAATCGTACACTCTCCCGTGAATATCGATCCGGGTTGCAATCTGAAAGTGATTACAAGCCATTGTGTTGAGCTCAAAACGTTGAATGTTTTGTGACAAGCTCAACCCGTGATAGATTGCTCTACCCGTTGTTTGGAAATATTTGTCCAAAATAGACAATTTCCTTTATTAAAAGAAAAAATGACATGTTTTGAAAAATATTTACAACTTTCATTCGAGCTTTATGTACACACCCGTGTCGTTATTGAGCGACATTTCTAGGCACGTCCATATTATCGATACTGAAAGACATGTCGAGAAGAATATTTTTGGATTTTGAAAGATTTTTAAGTTTGTGTTTTGCTTTTATGTGTTTTATATTTTTGTATTTTGCTTTTTCAAAGATATTTACAGGTTGATGTTTGATAGATAAATCAAGCAGGCACCTTTGCCAGAATCTCCAAGTCTGCTGGAGTCAAACATCTCATACCAATTTGCCTAACGAGGTACTCAAACCTATCTTTCGACAGAGCTTTCGTAAACAAGTCGGCTAATTGGTAATCTGTTCCAACAAAGTATAATTCAACGATACCTCTTTCAACTTGTTCCTTTATGAAGTGGTATCTGACATCGATGTGCTTTGTGCGGGAATGCTGTACCGGATTGCAGGAGATGGCTATGGCCGACTTAGAGTCACAGTACATAGGTACTTTATCAAAGTGGAAACCATAATCCGTGAGTTGGGTTCGCATCCAAAGAACTTGAGCACAACACGCAGATAGAGACACATACTCCGCTTCGACTGATGAAAGTGACGTGCAATCCTGCTTCTTGAAAGACCATCCCACAAGCTTATCTTGACCTAGAAATTATGCACCACCAGAAGTACTTTTTCGTGTATCAAGACACCCTGCATGATCAGAATCTGAATAGGCCGTTAGAAAGAAACCGGTTTCCCTCGGATACCAGAGTCCCAAATGAATGGTATTCTTGAGGTACCGAAAGATCCATTTAACCTCCTTGAGGTGCTTTTCAGTGGGTCGTGCTTGATATCGTGCACAATAACATGTAGCATGATGAATATCAAGTCTGCTTGCTGTCAAGTACATGAGGGAACCAATCATGGAACGATATCTCGTTTGATCGATGGTATTTCCCTCCAATTCAGCATCTAGCGATGTGGTTGATAATGGTGTCCCAACGGGGTCACATGAAGTCATACCATGCTTTTTGATTATCTCTTGACAATACTTAGCTTGGTTTATAAAGATACCACTTGGGGATTGGTGAACTTGAATTCCTAGAAAGAATTTTAGTTCGCCCATCATTGACATTTCAAATTTGCTGTGCATTACTTTTTCAAACCATTTTGAAAGTTTTGGGTTTGTAGACCCGAAAATAATGTCATCAACATAAATTTGCACAAGCAAAATGTCATCCCCATATTTATAAGTGAACAAAGTTAGATCAATGGAACCTTTTGAGAAACCTTTGGATACCAGAAATTTTGAGAGCTCGTCGTACCACGCCCTTGGAGCTTGCTTGAGTCCATAAAGTGCTTTGTGGAGACGATACACCTTGTCAGGATAATGAGGATTGACGAATCCTTCCGGCTGCGTGACATAGACTTCTTCCTTCAAAGGACCGTTAAGAAATGTCGTCTTTACGTCCATTTGATAGACAGTGAATCCCTTATGTGCAGCATAAGCAAGAAAAATCCTGACTGCTTCCATTCGAGCTACTGGTGCAAATGATTCTTCAAAATCAATTCCCTCTTTCTGGCCATACCCCTTAGCCACTAGCCTAGCTTTGTTCTTGATGATCGTATTCTCTTCATCCATCTTGTTTTTCCAGATCCAACGAAGATTTAATGGAGTCACATCGTATGGTCTGTCAACAAGTTCCCAAACTTTAAGTCTTTCAAATTGTTGAAGTTCATCCGTCATCGATTAAATCCAAGCATGATCAGCCATGGCTTCTTTGATGTTTTTCGGTTCAGCAATACTCACGGCGAGTGCGAACATACAAACATCGCCATCGGTGGCTAGTTGTCGTCTTGTACGAACGGGCTGTGAAGGGTTTCCAATTACGTGAACCAAAGGATGATCTCGGGTCCAATGATGTGTTGAAGGATGTCGTTGATAGAACGTATGCATATTTGACGGATCAACATGGCGAGTAGAAGACTCTCCAGTTTCGTGTACCGGTGTACCGAATGGGTTGTGAAAATCATCATCGTCAGATAATGTACCGTCTGCTTGATTTGTGTTCTCTGGATCAATGACAGTAGTTGTGGATGTTGTAGGATCGATTGTTGAAGTGATGTTCTGAGGAGGTAAATCTGCAACAACCCGTGTTGAAGTAGATGAAGTTGTATCCTTTTGTTGACGATGAACGGTATCATCATTCTTATCATGAGTGACAGCGGAAGACTTCGATGCAACTTGTTTCTCCCCCGTGAAATATTCATCATACATTGGTCCATATAACATTTCCAACTCTTCAAGTGTCGTGTCCACGGTCATATCTGCTCTAGGAACATGTTCAGGAACCAGCTTTGAACTTGACGGTTCATTGCTGTGGTCTTGAGTTCCGAGTTCCGTGCGGTTGTGAACGGAAGTCGTTTGTCGATGTGGATCGGGACTTAAACTGCTTTGTTCAAGTGCCATCTCTTGTAATTCATCGAATCTGATATGAATAGTCTCCACTATCAATTTTGTTCTCTTGTTGTATACTCTGTATCCCTTAGACTGAGTTGCATATCCCACTAAAATGCATGCATCACCTTTCTCTTTCATCTTGTCCAGATTTTCACCATCTCGAATAATGTAACACGTACATCCAAAAACATGAAGGTGTTTGAGTGAAGGTTTGCGATCATTTATGTGATATGGTGTCTTTTCGTGTCTTGGGATAACTAAGGAGCGGTTTTGTGTGTAGCATGCGGTTGACACGGCTTCGGCCCAAAAGTACAATGGAAGTTTTGAAGCGGATAATAATGTTCGAGCAGCCTCAACTAAAGTACGGTTTCGTCTTTCAATAACGCCGTTTTGTTCGGGTGTTCGAGCAATAGATGTTTCATGTTCAATTCCTTCAGCTTCAAAATAGTTTCTCAGTTTTGAATTCAAAAATTCAGTACCTCTGTCAGTACGAACCACTTTAACTTGAGCTTGAAGACCACGTTGTATCACTTTAAGGAAGCTGATGAGAACATCGGGTGTTTCATCCTTGGACCTCAAGAAGTGAGTCCATGTGTACCTGGAGTAGTCATCGACAATTACCATAACGTATTTCTTCCCATTGATACTTTGAACATGCATGGGACCACACAGATCTATATGAAGAAGATCTAACCGTCCTTTAGAGCTTGGTGTAGTCTTTGTCTTGAAACTACTCCGTTTAGCTTTACAAAGCTCACAATAAGAACAAAGATGATCTTTGATGAATTTCAAGTTAGGAAGGCCTCGCACAATATCTTTCTTGGAAAGCAAGTTGATGGTGTCAAAGTTAAGATGAGATAAACGTTGATGCCATAACCAAGCTTGAGTCGTTGAAGCTTTAGCCATGAAACAGATTGGAGTTGAAGATGTGGAGTCTTGTAGTGAAATAGTGTAGAGATCAGTACCCCGTGTTCCGGTAAGTAAGTCATTCCCATCATAATCACGAACAAAATATGTCCTCTTTCTAAAAGCAACCTCCAAATCCGCATCACAGAATTGACCAACCGAGAAAAGATTGTGATTGAGCCCTTCGACGTAGTAAACCTTTTTGATAGTGATATTCCCCTGAACCAAGTCTCCATATCCTAGGATCGGTGCAAATTGATCATTTCCGAATCGAACCGTACCCAGGAACTTCTCCACGAAGTTAATTAGAAGCTTGAGATTCCCCGTCATGTGCTTCGTGCATCCGGAGTCTAGTATGAAGAGAATTATTTCGATCACCTGCAGAAGAATTAGAACACGATAGAGCATTTGCTAAACTGGATTCCATGTTAGTTGTGATTTCTGATTCATTAGTTTCCCTAGTTTCATCACTTAGAGGCACACTAACGCTCGTAGTCACATTTTCTTTCCTAACCTTAGGCATCCATTTATATCCTGGAGGACATTGATTAGCAAACCACCATTTCCAAGGCTTGCTAACAGACTCATATAATTCCCTAATTCTACTTCTAGGGTTCTTAGTGGTGGAGTCTGATGCAATACTTTTCTTAGGAGGGGTTGCACCAGAATGGTTCACTTTGCGTTTGGGTTTTCTAGCACTAATTGGCATCACAGTTTGCTTCTTAGTTCTAGTTTCTACGCCTTTGGCATTATTCGAAACACACAAAGCATGATTACCATTAGCACACTTTCCACATTTCACACAAACAAACTTAACTTTCATAGCATTCAAAGTCGAATCATTCAAATCGTCATTACACGCGATTACAGATGTTTTATTCTTAGAAACATTGAAAATCCTAGGGTGGTCTTCTACTTCCTTCATCTTCCCTTGACTTTTGTTTTGCCAGACCTTTTCATTCATGCGAGTGCTCTTAAGCTGGGGCCGGCTAACACTAGCAGTGGGGACTACTCCTGTAATAAAAGACACACGTCTATTAGTGTTTCTAGAAGTCTGAGGTGATTGACTTTCGTTGTTTTTTGTGGGTTTAGTGGCCAATCTATACATCCCTGGTTTAACCACATTTGTGTTCTTAATGCTTTGTGATCGAATATGTGTTTTGGGAGTGTTTTGTGGTAACCTATCCTTCCCATCCGTCTTGGGGGAAAACGCAGGTTTTGCAAATGCAGAATTAGAGAAAACAGATGGTTTTCCCAAGACAGAGGGTCTAGTCACTTTTTGAGCATTGGGTTGTCTTACAACAGGTTTCTTAACAATAGGTTCCACAATCTTTCCACCCATCTTAGCAACGAGTTTCTGCAACTCTGCTATCGCTCTGTCCCTGTCTTGTAACTGAGCTTTCAACCCTTTAATTTCCAAATTCTGTTCGTTCATTTCTCGAAACGTTTGGGAAAGTTTTTCTTGCAATTTATTAGCATGTGGAAAACTACCAACGTCTTTTTGCAAAGCAAGTTCAAGAGAATGACAATGTTTTTGAAGGAAATCAGTTTTGTGTTGAAGTAACTCAAAAGCCTTTTTATCAACATTTTCTTTATGTTTCGAAAGCTCAAATTCAAGACGCTCACACTCTTTGATTTTATCAAGATATTTGCATGCAACATCAGAATATTCATCGATATCAGCACAAGATTGAAGAGTAACACACAAAATATCTTTGGAGAGACATTCTTCTAAGAGTAGATCATATTCGTTTGAAAATTCTAATTTGTCATTTTGAAGGTCATCAATTTCTTTTTCAAGAGACTCAACATATTTCAAATCATCAAACATTTCAGACTGAATTAAATTTTCAAACTCAAGAACATGTTCTTTTATTATCTTCGTATTTGGTATTAAAAGTTCTTTCACAAGCACAGTTATGTCGTGAGGAATCTCGGTTTTCCACTTATCCTTTTGACGTTTCTCCCAATCGCTAGCAACAATTGATTGAACATTATTAACGTGGTGTTTAAGAAAACCAAGTATTTTTCTACTTTTGCTTTTAGAAGCATCTAGAGGCAAATAGTTAATATATTTAAAAACATTAGTTTTCCTCTTAGTGGCAAAAGCTTTTTTCCATTGAATTCTTTTTTGTTTGCATTCTAAAAATAATTCCTCACGAGACTTCTGTTTTTGTGGAGTGAAAAGACCATAAAGACTGTTTTCATAAGCATAGTTATATGGTTTCACAAAATCTTTATTGACCGGTGATCTACTCTCGTCATCCCAAAGGGACGTCTCTTCACTATCGATGTTAGCTACTGGGCAGTCATTATCAGTCCATTCGGACTCATCAAGATATAAGTGAGGGTTCGCAGCTTGAGCTTGTTCGAGGTACTTGGGGGTGGCAAAGCTAGGTTGACCCTTGAAAAACGACCGAGGTGCTATCATTCTTACGGTTTGAATAGAGTCATGTGTATTATAAACAACTTTTTTCAAAAAATCGACTTGTTCTTCGAGATCCTTTACTTTTTCAGTATCTTTGCTTTGTCTATTTTTGAAATCTTGTTTTAATGTTTCAACCTCTTGTTTCTTCTCGTCAAGAATTTTAGCAGAATCGGTGGTGTTCATAGAAAGCCTCTGTTCAAGTTCATTAACTTTTGTAGTGGCAAGGTACGTTTTTTGACGTTCATCACTTAATAAAACATTAAATTGACGTTTTTCTTTAGTTAACAAAGCAAGAGCTTCATTGTATTTATTTTCAAAATCGTCCTTTTTAACGTTGATGACACGACTTTTGTACCCCTCAAGCTCGTTGGTCTTTTGAAGAAGCTCAGCCCTATAACTATCAATAGTCTCACTAGATTTTATAAGAGCGGCTTTACATTCTTTAAAGTTTTGAGTGAGCGCTGCGTTTGCCTTCTTTAATTGCTTTTGATTCTTTCTATTTTCATTGACATCTTTTTGTAAACTAGCAATTAAATTAGCAAGCGCGACACGCTCCTCGTCATCATACTCATTTGCATGTTGATCATCCTCAAACTCATTATTGCACATGTCTGATGAATCGGGTGTGGTATTGCTATCAACCGTTTCCATTATACACGTGTCAGTAATTGTTGTTGGTAGATCACTATGCTCATGTGTATCACCAAACACATTATATTCAGCATCATCTTGTACCTTATCAATTAGCTCGGTATCAAAGATAGGACCATTGTCATCTTCAGTGACGTTAAGGACCTCATGAATCTTTGCCATGTATGAATAATGTGCCTCGAGTTCTTGGTCGGAGAGTTCATCATCTGTGTCGTCAAGCATTTCTCCTTCCTCAGCTGATAACTTGATTCCAGCTTCAATTTTCTTGCACAACAACATCTTTTCCTTATGATAACCATAATCTTTAACCCTCTTTGGTTGCCTGCATTCCTTGGCCAAATGCCCAAAACCTCTGCAGTTAAAACACTGAATCCTACTTTGTTGCACAACTTGAGTCCCAACAGTTTCCCGATTTCCAACAACAGTAGCCACCCTCTGATTATCATACTTAGGTTGTCGATCATACTTTGGAGGACTCGCAACACGTCTTCGTGAGTCATACCTTGGAGGACTCTGTGCATGGGTGTTCCTCGAGTTTGAAGATGTTCGAAGGTTGTTGTTGGTGGGTTTGTAGATTTTCTTATATTGCTTCATAACGAAAGCCATTTGTTGCTTGAATTCCCTATCCTTTTGAGCTATTTCTTCATCACTGTCTTCTTCGGATGATTGCTCAGGTGTGGGTGATGGTGCTCTTGCAACTTCTTTGCCTCGGGATCGTGTTGGAACATATGACTTGGAGACAATGGATGATCGTGGTGATGATGATTGAGTAGAGTAGGTCTTTGAAGTACGGGAGTGATATTCTGGGTAATGTTGAGTGGTAGACACCAAAGCAAGTGGATTGGAAATCTTTGCAACTCGTTCAGCTCGAAGTTCATTTGCCTCATTTTGAAATTGTTTCAAGATGTCAAAGAGCTTGTGATATGAAACTTCGTCTAACTTTTGTGGTTGTTTCACCAAGGTGACAAACCGTGTCCACTCTGGTTGAAGTTGCTGTAGAAATTGGACATTGACTTGCATGGTGGAAACTTGCAAGTTGTTTCGGGTCATATCATTCATCATCTTGTAGAATCGGGAGTAATAAGAATCAATTGATTCCCCATCCTTTGATGTAAACTTGCCAAAGTTCCAAAACATCTTAGTTTTCACATCTTGTTTGTTAAGTGATTCACCTTGTTGCAATCTTTCAATGGCCGTCCACATTTCTTGAGCAGTAGGACATGCGTCAATCGTAGAGTAAATCTCATCTCCAATGCCACTGAGAATTAAGTAGATTGCTTCCTTCTCTGCATCAAACCACGCACGGTTCTCTGGGGTGAGGTCGGTCCTCTTTTCATCACGTTCATATGCGGGTTGTGCGTCACTTATGTCTGTGGCTGGTACTGCAGGAACTTGAATCCTTGAGAGTTTATATGGTCCTTCCAAGATACATTGCCTTAAAGCATCACCGTTAGGTTTTGTGTCAAGGTAACATATAAAACGGGATTGCCATTGATCATATCGACCCAACAGAAGCATTGGTGGTCTTTCTTTGTTACCTGCCACCATTATGTTGTTGTTCGTCACACGATATTCGGCAGTAGAATCCATCTCAATATTCTCTGAAATGATGAATCGAATGTGGATCTTAAGTAGTTGTGTTGTGATTGTTTGGTTGTTGAAATTCCGAAAATTGCGATTTTTTCTCAGCCCGACAATAAATTCCTCAGTCCGACAAAATGGTAGACCTAAAAAATTTGTAATCACCAAATTTTTAGATTGAGCTAGAAATGTCCTAAAACTAGTATGGAAAAAATTTGATTTTACTTGACCTAAAAATTTTAACTCTTTTTTTTTTAATCTTCGTGTAAACTACGTTCCGAAACTAGTCTAGATGGTGGCTAAGTCTAAAAAATACTCAAACAAAATTTAGCTAAACATGTCATCGGAATGTCCATCGGAATGCCCATCGGAATGTTGGTTGTCGGAATGCTTAGATCGGAATGTCCTTTAGATCGCAATGTACTGTCGAAATCCTTAGATCGGAATGTTGTTTTGATCGCAATGTGTACCTATCGAAATCCCAGATCGCAATGTCCTTCTGTCGCAATATTCTGTCGCAATGTGTACCTATCGAAACACCTATCGCAATGTGGCTGTCGCAATGTGGGCAGAGTAACGTTTCAAGATTGCCTTAAATCCGTCACAATCCACGATCGCAATAACGATCGCAATAAGCGTCGGAATAAGGGGGCTATCGCAATACTGATCGCAAAGTAAAACCCTAGGGTTATTGCGATCGAAACCGTACTTACCTTTTCCGAAATTGTAGTTGTCGCAATAAGGGACCTTTTTGTTCAACTTTTTAGGCAACGATTTTAGCAACTTTTAGGCAACAAATTTAGTAACTTTTAGGCAACAAGATCGTGTTTTTAACCAAACCAAAACAACCAAATCTCTACAACAAGATTAAAGAAGTTATACGATTAAGAAACACAATCAAACACAAGAAAAATCTTGAATTCGAGGAAGAAATATGGATCAAATCAAACGGATCATATGAAAACACAACAACCAATCACAAAACTACCCCATGGCGATTGATACCAACTGTTGTCCCTAATATATAATATATGATGATGTATAGCACAAGAATTTATGAAAGAAAGGTAGAAATGAGATGAATCTTAGTGAGAGAAAGTAGAGAGAGAAAATAGAGAAATGGTTGGAACTAGGTGAATGTTAGATTGAGAAGTGAGAATACAAATGAACCAACACCCTTCCTAACATGCTAGGAAGGGTATATATAGTCCACCCACATGCAGGCTTCTTTATGGACTATATGGTTTGGGCCGGGCTTTAGTTACTTATTAATGAACTTTAGCCTAAAGTTAAGCCCGTATAACACGACTAATATACTACCTATTACAACGTTCTAAAATACGATACATAATAAACATATGACCGAGCATTCTTGTTTGACTCAATATTTTAAGGCTAACAAAAAAGAGTATAAACTTTTAGACGGCCGGCCGAAGCCAACCGCCGGCGGAGCAAAAAGATAAAGTTGATAAGGTTGGGCGGTGTGTGTTGGTGAGAGAGAGTTGAGAGAATTAAATAGAACATAATACCTATGTTACTTACACTCCCATGATCATTGACATCTTGGGTATCAGACGATGCATCAAAGTAACCTCATCATAGTTATGTTTATTGTGTCAATTCACGTCTCATGTTTTTCTTTTGGTCTACGTCAAAGCATTAAAGTTTTCTTTTCTTAAGTTAAAAAATTGTTCTTTTATTTTTGTTGTTTGTGTTTTGATCTGCTTTTTTATTCAATTATATTAAAGCTTTCGATTTGGCGTTCAATTTTACGTAATAATTAAACTCACTGATTCTATTTTCGTGTGTTAGTAATTTGTGCTAAGGTCACAAATTCACATAATTTTTTATTTGGTTGATTGATGGGCTTAGGATTCGTTAAGGTTTGATGTAATCTTTTATTGGGAAAAGTTCACATAGACTCTCTTTTTAGGATAGAATCAATCAACCAATCACAATCCTCCATTTTTTATCTAACAAAAAAAAATTAATTTTTTAAAAATTGAATATCTCACAAACCGTTAATCGTTACAAAACAAACATACCACCGTGACGAGAATTAAATCATCTTTTTATTGAGGGGCAACTTTGTATACTTTCGCCGAACTTTTTTTTCTGAGAAAATCATATATGATGTGTATCACGAATCATATATGATTCTGGAAAATCATATATGATCCGTGATACGAATCATATATGATTTTTTCAGAAAAAAAAGTTCGTCGAAAGTATATACATGTGCCACTCGATAGAAAGATGATTTAATTCTCGTTGTAATGATGTATTTTTTGTCATTTAACGATTTACCGTTTGTGAGATATTTAATTTTTAAGAAAAAGATGGAAAGTTGGTTTGAATAAATATGATTGGTTGATATGCTTTATGCTAAAAACATGATATAACTCATCTCCTATATATATATATATATATATATTGTGATGAATAATAATGTAATACTGATGGGGTTTTATCATTCTAACACGTACAAAACCAAAATAAGGCCCATGTAATATCAGGCCTAAAACAAAGAAGATAATAAGCCCTCAGGGGGTGTTTGGTTAAGCTTATGAGTTTGGCTTAGGCTTATATTATATAAGCCATTATGGCTTATGAGGGTGTTTGTTTTAGCTTATATAGTGGGCTTATAAGCTTATTAGCTTATATAAGCTTATAAGCCGAAACTAAATGTTTGGTTAAGCTTATATAAATAGGCTTATAAGCTTATATATGGGGTTTTTGGTAAGCCCAAAATGTGTGGCTTTTAAGGCTTATATAATAATAATATATAAAAAGACATTTATGTCCACATTTAATAACCATATCATTTAATATTTATGTACCTTTTTGTCATTTTATCTTACTAAATTTGATAAGCTAAACCAAACACTAATAATGAGCTTATAAGCTTATTATATATAAGCGATAATGGCTTATATAATATAAGCCTAAGTCAAACTCATAAGCTTAACCAAACACCCTCTATATATGATAAACTTATAAGCTCATGTTTAGTGTTTGGTTTAGCTTATCAAATTTAGTAAGGTATAATGACAAAAAAGTACAAGAATATTAAATGTTATGGTTATTAAATGTGGGCATAAATGTCTTTTTATATATTATTGTTATATAAGCCTTAAAAGCCACACATTTTGAGTTTACCAAAAATTCCATATATAAACTTATAAGCCTATTTATATAAGCTTAACCAAACACTTGATTTCGGCTTATAAACTTATATAAGCTAATAAGCTTATAAGCCCACTATATAAGCTAAAACAAACACCTGACTAGTCTTGTAACCAAAAGCAGTAAGAAGACAAAATAAGATGTGTTTGAAAAGAAGCAAATGAATCAATAAAGCCAGTTTGTCTTATTATTTGCCCCCCCTTTCTCCTCCACCAACAAACGTTTTAGGGTTCATCCAATCCAAGGTATTTTAAATTCATTTTAATTTGATAGATAAGTGTAACATTTTATTAGTTAAAAATGTACTCCGTCAATTAGTGACAATTTTAAGATTTTTTTCTTATATATAAAAAAAAAGTAACCACCCATCTACTCTAATTTTTATTTCTAAGAAACAAAAGTTTTTGATATTCGATTTAAATGCAAGTTGGAAGGATCTTATCTTTTCTTTTGATATTAGCTTGAAACTGGATGACTAGCATGGGGTTGATATTCTCTTCGTGAGATGATTCAAACTCGGGTTGAGAGACTTGATGCCTCGGTGACACGCAAGATACTCCGCTGCACCAAACTGCCGTTCAAAAAAAAAAAAAAAAAAAAACAAAGCCTTGTTCACTGTTTAGGTTATGCAATGTATTAGTATCATCAATATCTGCTTATTCCCTCAATTGATTTTGGTTTGTATTACATAAGCTCACATTTTCCGCCTTATTTTCAGACTTATTTGCTTTTTTTCTCAAACTCACTTATACTTGCGATTAATTCTGATTTACAGCTAATCACCGTGAAGCTTTTGGCCTTATATTTATTCCCCAAGATCTCTACAATCCAAGACCCTTCAGCCGAAATAAAGCAAAATGTCTGATTACATACCTTTTGATATCCAATCAGATATCATCAAAAGGCTTCCCGTCAAATCACTAATTCAGTTCCGATCCGTTTCAAAACGATGGAGGTCTTTTATTGATAACCCAAAATTCATAAACACCTATCACATTAATCATACAAACCCCAAACACCATCTATTTGTAAGTTACGAGTTGGATGCTGTCAAAACATACACTTCGATCGTCGATAACAATACTTTTCCCCAACAAAAGTTTCCCTTAACTCCCCCGGACTCCCTTCGCTTATTAAGACACGCATTTTTACTCAATTCCGTGAACGGGTTGTTATGTTTTTGCAATCGTTATGGAGACGTACATACTAACACTAGGACAGTTGTTATTTGGAATCCTACTGTTAGGAAATCTGTTGGTATTGTTATCCCTGTGCCTGAAGACGAGGATATTTTTGTTGGTTTTGGGGTTTGTCCTGTTACTAGTCACTCTAAGCTTGTTAAGATTACCGTTGATAAAACAAATTCTACTATGTGGGTGCGTGGTTGAGGTTTTTACGTTAAGTACACGAGTTTGGAGAACTGTGTACACGGGTGCGCCTTATAAATCGTGTGATTTGTCATGGTTTCAGGTTTTTGTAGACGGGGTTATCTATTTCCGTGCTTATGATGATGAATCTATGAATCGCGGATCTATGTTAAATTTTCTTATTTCGTTTGATTTAAAGAGTGAGAAATTTGGTGACGTGTGTCTTCCTGACAAATTAGTACATACACATAATCATCTAGATGTGGCGAAGGTGAATGAGTCGCTTGGTTTACTTGAGTATTGTGAGCTGGGTGATGTGGCGGTTTGTGGTGTGTGGAGTAGGAACGATGGTGGTGATAAACCGTTTACCAAGATATATACTGTCAAGGTTGAGGGTAAGTGGTTGTACGATAGGGTCTTGGGGTTTAGGAACAACGGTGAAGTTGTAATAGAACTGATGGATGATGATAATGTTGAAGAGTCTAGTATTGAAGTATATGAACCCTTGTCTGGGCATACTATTGGTGTTGGGATTAATGGAAAAGGCATGTTCTTTGCGAGGTCGTACATGGAGACGTTACTTTTGCTTGATGAGTCAGATTCTATCATTCATTAACAAAGATCATGGTACTATATTGCAAGGTGTTGAGATTAAGGTGTAGGTATTACTTCAGTCTTTATTATTTAGTTTATGTTACTAGAAATGTAAGTGCGAACATATTTGTAAAGGAATGCTGGTGAAGGTGGTTCATTGGTTGGTATCGCTGGTAATTGGTTTGCTAGTATGATCTGTATTTGTATTTGTTAATGAAATGGTTTAGGTTAACTATATTTGGGACCGTAGATTAAATAGTTTCTGCGGCTGTTAACTTATTTGCCTGAAGTTTGTTTTTTGCCTTGTTTATCCAACTATTTGAAACATTTATATGTTGTTAAAGCGAGCCAAACTTATATAACCATCGAGTTAAGACCAATAGCTAAGACCAGTTGAGCCAAAGTCCTCATAGCCATACATAAGCTTTATTATTAGATGTGGTTTGATTGTAAGCGGTGTTATATTGGAAGACTGGCTAATTGCACGCACATTCACCTATAGGGATTTAGCCTAACCAATGAATCAATGATACGATTAGGGATATGCTATCCACATTTTCTGCTGTTGATTGACGTTGATTACCTCACGTGTTAGTTTGCTTTTTCAAATAGGTGAAAAAAGACATATCCTATTAGCAGTTATGTAAACGCACCCTGCACCCACTGATTTTTTCAAATGGGAGGTGGTACAGGTCACTTAAGTCCACACCTATCCAATGGCCTCTTTTTGTGCGCAAAAGCGCAAGAATGTGGTACATTCTGCTGTATCCATTCCAACCATATCTTTGTTGCGTTGCAACTTAGTCAGCTTATTGAATTAAGGTCTTTGATGCTCTTAGATGTTTGAGACGGTTTTAGGATTATACAGGAATACTAATTCGTTGGTTATTCAATCTCTTTTAAGTATCTTATATTTCTGTTATGTACACATCTATTGCTGATGTGTAGTTTTTTCTTTGATTAACGCTATGTATTCATGCAAAGATTGTTACCGGTTCAGAATGGCCTTCTAAAAAAAGGAGTGAAATGGATCTTCTGTGGTCAGGTCGACCCTAACTTTTCCCCCATTTTTATCCCCACCCTTTCTTCATCTCCCCTGCCATTCCGTTATGATGTCGTAGTTTCAACCATTCCTTTCTTAAAGAGCACAGGCCAGTATAATTTTTACTAGTGTAGCATTATAAAAGAAATGATAGGATGATATTGATATATACCGTGCCCATATATGTAGCTTTTTATTCAAATAGCATATTAAGTATTGACGTAAATATTTTAGCAGATGTTTTAGTTTTTTATGATGTAAAATATTCATTGGGCAGCAGAAAGGTTGATGTCACATGGAGAAAGAGGGTAATAGTGATCGGGAATAGGGGTTAACTAAAGTGTCGGCAAAAAATCCTACGGACACTATATGATTATTTGTTTGTTACCTAACTAATAAACTGGTGGTAAACATGCAAGTTGCAGACTCACATCCTGTAAAGAAATTCGCTGGTTTTCTTGATCAGGAGTCTAGTACTTGAATTTGTATTTACTATTGTAAGGAACGTGTTATCTTCTAAATTCAATCGTATATATCCTTTAAATCTTAAACCAAATGTCAGCAATCAATATTTTCTTTTGAAAGCACTAGTTTCCTAATGAACTTAGGTGGGATATAAGAGTGATTTGAGTTGTGTAAGTGATGATCTATGTATGCTGTGAGAGGATACTTTAGTTGTATTAGAACAAGGCCTTAGTTATATTATCCTACTGATGAGGTAAAATTAAGGGTTAAGCAGTAGATATATCCCGCATAATCGTTGGTTGTTTAATGTCTTACTCTTTAAGTATCTTATCTTTTCGTTATTCACACATGTAGTGCTGAAGTGTAGCTTTCGAGATGATGCAGGAATAGCTGTTCTTGTGTTTTTTTGTAAAAAGCATTCTATTCTTTTAGATGATGGCAAGCTTGGCCGTTTCTTGAATAGAAAGAATGCTCATTTTGAAAACCGCGTCAAAGTGTTCATTTTAAAAACCAAGTCAAACGGGTCTTTTCTGGTTGGGTCAATCCTACCTTTTCCCCAATTTGATCCCCATCCTTTGTCCATTTTGCCATTCCATTATGATGTCTCAGTTTCAACCATGAGTCTTTATTATTCCGTTTAGTTCATGTTACTAGAAAGATAAGTGTGAACATATCTTTGTTGTGCTGCAACTTAGCACCTTGTTGAAGGCTTGAAGCAAGGTCTTGTATTGTCTTAGATGTTTGAGGGGATTTTGAAATGATACAATACTCTTATTGTGTTTTCTATATAAAACTACTGTTCTTGACTTCTGAAATGATGGCAAACATGGGCGTTCATTGAATTATATGAAAGATCATTTAGAAAATTGAGTCAAACAGGTCTTCTCTGGCTAGGTCGATCCTATGTTTTTCCACATATTGATCCCTCTCATTTCTTAATTTCTTCTTCCGTTCCGTTATGATTTCTCAGTTTCAGCCATTTCTTTCTTAAAGTGCACGACTTAATTTACTAGTGTACATCATAGAAGAAATGATAGGATGATATAGACATAGCATTATCCTTTTCCCGTTGGCAATTTCATTGTCTATATAATTTATGTTATTAATCTTATATATTCCGTGCCCATATGGTTTTCCCGCGCACATGTAAATATTTTTGCAGAACTTTTAGTTTTTAATTATCCAAAAATTTTATCAGGTTTGTTCGTTACCTAACTAAGATCGGGTGGCAAACTTGCAGGTTGCAGACTTACAGCGTGCAAAGGAATTTGTTAGTTCTGTTGGTCAGAGGAGTCGATGTACAAGATTTAGTATGTATTAATGTAAGTAACGTGGCGTCTTATACATTTAATCATTTTTTGCTTTTAAGCTTGAACCAATGTCAAACAATGCACCTTTCCTTCTAAACACTGGTTTCCCAATGAACTTGAGTGGAAAATAAGTGATTTTGTTGTGTAAGAATGATAACCTATACATTAGTCGTATTAGAACAACAAGGCCTTGCTTATAGCCATCTATGTTGTTCAGCTGTCATCAAGTCGAAACTGGGCAGGATCCATTGATATACAGTTTTCAGAGTCATCTTGGTGCCTTATCCAGGCTGCTTCAAACTACTGCCAAATGGTTTACATGTTGGTCTGAGTTTCACCTTGAGCTCCTCTACACCAATTGACATCTACGGGACAAGTCACACAACAAGATTGCTACCACTTACTTTGCATCCACAAGGCTTTCAACTTTCAAGTATGCAACAATCCCATCATTCATTCAGCAGCAGGTGGTAATTTTGTCCGTGATTTGGTACTCGTTGATATCAATCTTGTACTACTTGGTGAACACTGGTACACTTTTTGGTAGGGATGGAGTCAAACAAAAATTGATAGGTATGAAGACTCTGGTACAGTTGAGGTATGCTTTTTAACTAACAGATTTAGTTGCATCAATGCATTTGTAGATCGTTTTGCTCGGTTATTCTAATATAGAAGAAGAGTGATAGCAGCTTGCTTTCTTTGAAGGTTGTGTTTAAGAAAGTTAGGTAAGTGTGTGATTCATGGTCTTTTTAACTCTGTGAAGCGTCTAGATAGAAAGGCTGCTGACCTTAAGTAGCGTAACAGTTACACCATAGGAGCAGTTTTCTACCTTGTAATTGTACTCAAACAAGCCAAACTGGTAATCCTTAAGAACAGAACATGTTAAGACGTAAGAGTGGTCTGAGGTGTATTAAATTGTCTATAACCTCTTAAATTGCCTTATTAAGAAAAATATACATTAATTATAAGGGACCAACAAAGTCGATAAGCAAAGGCTGCATAGGCCAGTGTTTTTGGAGAATGTTGAGCGTGAAAATCAGGCTCTTTTGGTAAGTTGTTCAGCAATTACACTTTTTTCACACCATCTACTGATATACATTGATCATATGTTTTGTTGATCCTTATATAAACCGATGGATTTGGACTTGTAGAAAAAACATATGTTTTGACGCCTTACCATATCTGCCCATTGTGCCTCATATAATAACCGAGATGCAGATATTGATAATGTTCCGTTTTCTGATATATTCACTAATAACCAAGCTGCTGCTAATCGACCCTTCCTACTTATAAAGCTTTCTTATAAAGTCAAAGGTTACGATAAAAATAAGTCAACACCTCGCCAGGCTAGTAATCCTGAAGAAATAGATTCCAAGCCTGTAACCCCGGTAGCTGCATCCGACCTAGTCGCAGAATCCAATCCAAAGTCGACCCCTGAAAACCTCGAATGTGGGATTAGTATGGGACCCACTGCATCATAATCATCATCAAATACTAATAGAAAGTTGGAGGATGAGAAGCCGTTGACCCAAAGATCAGCATTGGAAGATAACATTATGTGTTGCTTAGAGTGTTCAAAAAGGACACTTCTGATTGGAGATGATGAAATGGGGGCCATATCTCCACCTACCGGCCCGGAGTCGAAGGAAATGACCGGTTGTTTAAACTAGAGGGGTGGGTCCACTACGAGTAACAACAAAGATCAGAAAGAGGACAAGGCTCACTTAGGGTCGGGAAGTGCAGAAAGTGAACATAAAGAACTAGAAAAAAGGTACTGTAAATGGTTATAACTATCAAGTCTTCGTTATTTTCAGGTGAGTTAAAACAATGTTATAAGCATTTTTGTCCTCCTATAACGCCCTACGGCTCTTATATGGTATTTGCAACGGTCTCAAACACATAATATACATTCGAATTAAAACATGCAAATCAAACCAAACTAAGTCTTACACATTCGAGTACACCCCTTATAAAAGAAGTTGGTAAATTGATCACTTCATCTTTGACTTATCAGTACTCTTCCGGCAGCTGATCGCCGTTGTCTAACATTACGGTCGGTTAGAGACGATCTTCTTCCGTGGCTCTGTACCAGCAGTTATGGAGATGAAGACTAGTTTCTAGTTCCTTTCGACGAGTCGTAACGCCAGGTGGCGTATGCTAATTACCAAAAGGAACCCGTTGGAGAAGCCCCAAGAATTCATCACTGACCGTTCTCACTTCTCACACTTCTATGTTGGCTAGTCAGGTATATTATTCTTCATATCGATTTAAGATTGGTAGAAAACAAAATAAAACGGTTATAAAGCAGCAAAGGATCATATATTCATATACCTCCTGATTAGCCACCACAGAATCATGAGAAGTGGGATCACCTGGTGATGATTTCCTGCCTTCCATGACCCTTCTCGAATGGTTGCTTTATTTGGTCAACAAGCAACCAGCAACCGTATAAATGTATAACTGATCATCTTTGCATGCAAGGGACGACAAACAATCTTCATCTAAGCCACTTGAGTTGAACTTTTTGTAACTCTACTCCAAAGAGTGTAATACACCCTGAATCCGGTTCGTGGAATCTTTGGATAAGTGAAACAACTGTTGATTTCCCACTCCCACTCTCGCCAACCAACGCGACGTTTTCCCACTATTGATTGTTAAACATAGGTCACAAAATATCTCGACATCTGGTCTAGTGGGATATCTAAAACTAATGTGATGACGCACAATTTCCCCTTTGACCGTGTCTAATGTCACTCCCGATTCATCACTTGGGTCAATCTCTGACTTCCAGTCTAGATGTTAAATACCGATACAGCAGAACTCATGGCTTTGAGAAACTGCATATGCTGTCCTTGTTAGAGCAAAAAATACCCAAAAAAACGTCTGAATATGTAGTCATTTCCACCTCAACAAACCCGGACCCACTGATCAGACCTTGTTGTATCCCTTTCTTCTTAGGAGTGTCGCATTTATTTCTGTACTCTTTCACCAATTTCTCTTCTGCACAAAAAGATGCCACTGTCCTTATACTCCGAACTGCATCACTTGCCACCTGACTCGTTTCATCGTGCAACCCTTTAATGAATTTTACCTGAACAAATCTGTTAACAACTACTAACGGAGCAAGAACACGAATTACAAGGGCTAATTGCCAGCACGTGGAAAGAGCTATGGTCAAACCAACAACAGAAATCTTGTACAAGCTGAGCAAGTGCATCTCCAACTAAACCACGAACACTGAGTGCATCTGCTGACAGCCGTGCACCATAGCACCACTTGTGTTCTCACTCCTATCAAACCAATCAACCTTCATGTTTATCACTTTCTCAAAGCGTAACAATCTTGTCCTTATTAGTTTAGCACCTGCAAGAGAGAAAAAATATGATCTCCCGCTAAATGAAAAGAGCGACACTGCTCCCACGAGTGTGAACATTAGAGCCCAGAATATGGAGTCTCTTTTCATCGTATGTTGTGGGTCATAGAAGATCTTAATCATGCTAGATATCAGTATGCCAAAAACTGGTAGGACTATTCCATTAGTTATAGCTGCAATTGATCCAAGTCATCCAACTACTAGTATGGGTATCCGGGGCTTTTGGGTTGAGTAGGGCTTTATGAGGTGTTTTTGTAGGCTCCTCAACTCGATTGGCTTCAATCTACATGGAATCGGGGATAATATCTTGTGTCGGCATGATAACATGGCGACAGGCCGACAGCTAGATGATTCTGGGCTTATTGGCTGCTGATGGCGTGGGATGGCCTTCTGACACTGTCCTGAATTGGTATTAAGTTATTAACCTCTTGCAATCTTATAAGCTGGGCATAAGCTCCTTTAGCTCAAAAAAGTCTGAATGAGATCCTGTAAAAATTTTGATCTTAGAAAGGAACCTTTTTAAAGTCTACACTTTTATGCAACTACCTTTTTGAAAACGAAAACGAAAACGAAAAAGAATTTGAATACAATTATAGAAACGTCAAGAAAAAAGTTACCTTTTCAACCATCTTTCCCCGATGAATGACTGCAATCGTATTGGCATTTCTGACTGTGCTCAGACGATGTGCAAAGAGAGTTGTGTTACATGTTCACCTACCTAGTATCCAGTCCTTTGGATAGTTGATCGATAAATCTAGCAGCATTTGCAAGCTCTAATCTCATCATTAGATGCTACTGAATATCGGCTCATCTGGTCTTGTTGGATAACTGAAATACACATTCTTTAATTCTAGATTACCATGAATATCACTTAATACTTTCCCTCTTGTGTTGTAAGCGTCTATTTCAGGCGTTCTGCATATAGTTCAAACATCTTGGAAGATGCATCTCTAGCCTCTAGCTGCAGTGAATGTACTTAAACAAGGAAACACGTTTCGAACAGTACTGCACAACAAATGCAATGTACATGACAACTTCCTTTTTCTTCAAACACATGAGTCTTTTTACATTCTCATTATTGCGTTGTTTATCTTGTCAAAACATTGTAGTTGTAAAGAGTCGAATGAAGTTATCTTCGGAAATGTTTGAATTTAAAAATTTGATATACACGTTTACAGTAAAAATACCCAATTATGGTTTATCAACTTAAACGATACAAGCAGGGACGGAGTCAGGATTTTAGGTTTAGGGGGATTGGGGGGGGGGGGGGGGGGGGGGGGAGCGAAATTATTTAACTTTTTTTTTTAAAAAAAATGGCCTATATTTTTCTCGAAATGATTCATGCGACTTGTAGATTTTTAAAAAGTTGCATAAGTGGCATAAGTTATTTTGACAAAAATCGACGGGGAAAGAAACACAAGGCCTCTCTACTTGGAGCGAATTAACTATATGACGACCACTTACTAGAAAAATAATAAGGGGCCGTTTGGTTCAAGATATTAAAATTTTGGAATTCTAAATTCTAGTATATTAAAATTCCTCAGAATTTAAAATTCTAGAATTTAAAATGCCTAAGCCTGTTTGATTGGCAGAATTTATAATTTTTTTGAAATCTTGATTTTAGGTAGAGGTGGCAAATTTTGCTCATTTTGATACATATGGGCACTTTTTGCCCATTTTAAGAAAAGGAGGGGGCACTTTTTGCCCATTCTTTATAATTAATGGGCTAAACGGGCGCATATGTAAGAAATTAAATGGGCTTAACGGGCGCACTTGTAAAATACAAATTAGTATACTCGACGAATATTTTTTATTAAATTTTTTATCCCCGGCTTTCAAACAAGTATTTTTATTTTTTATTTGTGAGTTTTTATATGTTTTTTTCCTTTTTTAGCTTGCGTCCGCTTAGCCCGCCCGTTTCGCCCGCCCGTTTCGCCCGTGCCCGGTTAGCCCGCGCCCGTTTAGCCCGTCGCCCGTTTAGCCCGTTGCCCGTTTAGCCCGCCGCCCGTGTCCGCCCGCCCGCCCATTTTGCCACCTCTAATTTTAGGTTGAACCAATTAACGAAGAAATATTTTTTATATATATTTTCTATTTAAAAGATTAAAATTCGAATTTTCACATTTTATATAAATTTTAAAGAAATTATATATATAAATATTATAAGAATTTATATAAATTTTATAAAAGCATTATATAAATTTTTTAAATTCTTATACAAAATTTATAAAAAGTTTATAATAATTTTATAAAAATGTATATATAAACCTTATAAAAAGTTTATATATTATAAAAAAAATCATAAATTTTATAAAAAAATTATATAAATATTATAAAAGAATTCATTAAGTTTTATAAAAATTTAATAAACTTCTAAAAAAATTTTATATAAATTTTATAAAAATCTTATAAAAAATTTATATAATTTTTATATAAGTTTTATAAAAAAAATTCATTAAAATTAAAAAAAAAATCATTTAATTTTATAAAAGAATTATATATATTTTATAAAAAATTCATTAATTTTATAAAAAAAGTATTTAAATTTTTTAAGAAATTTCAATAAATTTTATAAAAATTATATATATATTTCATAAAAAAATTATATATAAATATTTACTTATATTTATATAAATTTTATAAATTTTATATAAATTTTTAAAATTTTAAAATTTTTTATTTAAACATACAAACCGAAATAATAACGACAAGAAAAAAAGTTTATGAAAAATAATTTTCAAGTAAATTAAAATTCCTCACTTTTTGGAGGAATTCTAATATCCCTCATTTTGGGAATTCAAGGAATTTTATATTCCTTCTTTGGTTATACCAAACATAATATTTGAGGGATATTAAAATGTAAAAACTTTGAATATCCCCTAATATCCTTGAATATCCCCGAACCAAACGACACCTAAAGTTTTTAATGAAAAAAAAATAAAAATATTAACTGGTGAAAGGGCTCAATATACATATACAACTGGTTGGGCTTTTCTTATTGGTACTAAGAGATAAAATAGAGGAACTTTATGACCAGTCAACTCTTTCTTTCCTTTTTGAGCAAAGTCAACTCTTTCTTTTACATGCTACATTTACAGATCTACATCTCGCCGCTGCAACAAACTTGATTTTTGATGAGCGTAATTGCAACAGAGTTCTTCAATAACGGATTTGCTAACAAATTTCGGCCATTAGAGGGGGCCCAAATAAAAACTCAACAAAACATGAACGGAAATTTAAGCTTCAAGTTGGACATGTTTAGTCGGTTGGGGTGGCTTAGCACGTGCTAACCCCCTACTGGCTCCGCCCCTCTGAATACAAGGATCATGTAACCACATAATGACATAAACACAAACAAACATGTAAAGCCAATATAACACGATGCTTTAAGTGCATTCTACATAAATTTCACTAATGCTGCAAGTCACATATATTTATTTATTCAAAAATAAGTACTCCATTATAATCTAGGGTCAAACAGGTGTATACAAAAATTCTAGTTCAAATGCATAAAACATCATCAATCATTTTATTCAAAAAGTTAGTATATGATTAAGGTAATGTGATATTTGTAAAAGCATGTCACACTTTACTTATTCACTAGCATGGTACCCGCGCAATGCAGCGGCGGGTACCCTGTGATTATATTTTATTGTGAGAAAATGTATTCTTAAAGTGCTTTACAAAACAAACCAAAAACATCACCAAAAGCATAAATCGATTCCGAAACCACAAAAAACACCCACACTTGAACACCGCCGGTTATCAATATATGCGGATGATTCAAGTGTTGGCGGCGGCGACAAATGCGATGGCAGCGAAGGGTGTGTTTCTAGGATATTGTATATTTTTGGTTTAGGAATGACATGGTTAATTGGCTTTCATGCGTTTGTATTGTAGACTGTATAAGGTTTGGCATCCCGATCTACCACCAAGACCACAAGATTTACCGCCACCACATATGACTGAAACCATGAAAGGCAATGATTCCGTGTATTGCGGTGGCGGATGATGATGTGGTGGCGGCTGAGGAGATGGTTTCTTTATTTGAAAGATTAAAAAAATGGTGTTTTTTATAACCCGATGGCTGTTACAACAATGGTTATTAAAATGCTAGTTGTTACAAACTTACAATAAAAGGCATTAATGTTGTCGTTACAAATTGACTACTGAATTTATAACGAAATTTAAATATTGGACTCACATTTATGGACTCCTAAACGTATGTGTATTACCAATAGCATTTGTAAGTGGTAACATTGAAGTAGTGTTTTATATGTTTCCAAATAAAGAAATGTTTGAAGCTTAATATTTTAAGACTTCTATGTTTAGAAAGGTTGTAAATCTTTTATAAAGTAGTAAAGATAAAAGAAAACCTAAAGAATTTGAGATTGAACTCATTCCTAGTGCATACAATCAAGACAACCAAGCTTTTTCTAGTATCCTTGAATTCTATTATGTGTGGCATATATGTTATGAATGTCGGCTAAAGTAGGTTTTCTTAAAAACTCAGGCCAAAATAAATCCATTACGCACATCATATAATTATCTAGACAATCACGTGCGTAAAACCCGCATTAAAATACCATAAACAATACACATGAACAATAAACACATGAAAATACGGTAAAATTAAAACTTTCCATTTATAATATAACTCACGTGTCACGGTATTTAATAACATGTAGTTACGTAAATATTATAAATGTATTAAGTACACGACGTATAAAAATCACGGCATTTATAACATAAACGATCACGTAATTAATGAACACGGAAAAGCTACGGGTTTCCCCGTGGGCTTCCTTTAGGCCGCGGCTACACAAGAGACAAAAGGAGAAGATGGGCTTTGGCCCATAACCCATATTAAACCCATGTAAATAACAAAACACAGGAAACCTAAAACATAATTTAGGTTACAGGAAAAGTATTGTCTCTTGCCTCCTTCTTGCTCTTGCCGTCGACCACCATAGACCACAAGGACAAACCAGACGAATTTTCTTGTTGATTATTTGCGTGTACGTGATCGTGTTCATAACCTTTTTCTTTCCACGCGTTCGGTAAATTAAACACTTCCTTGTTCTTTTAATTCTTTGTTGAATTCATGTTTTATTTAATTAATCTTAAAAACAAGTAATTAAAATCATGTAGATTAATTAAATCATGGTAAAGGGGGTGTTTGTTTGTGGTTGTGTTCCGGCCGAGGCACCACCGAGAGCCAAGAGGCTCTCGGCTTGCGTTCAACACCACCACCAAGACCCACAAGGGGCTCGACTTGGTTGGGTTTGGCTCGGGCGACACAAGGAAACCCCGACTACATGTCGGGGGTGTGTTTTGGTTTGGACCGAGAGCCAACCGAGACCTTAGGGTCTCGGTGGGGTTCTTTTGGGCTGACAGTGGGAACCGAACACTAGCAGGGGGAACCGGTCCACTACCGGTATGAACCGGTGTGAACCGGTGTGAACCGGCTGAACCACAGGTGTCAACCGGGGCTCGGCAGTGGGTACCGCAAGCCACCAGTGGCAACCGGCTAGCCGGTCTAGCCACTGGTAGGGCTGTTTGGCTTGGCTTATATGTGAGACCGGGTTTCCGGCTCGGGTTAATTTTTAAAACACGGGTCTCGGGTTAAATATTAAAATCAGAAAAAAAACATGTTAATTAAATTAATTACTAGACTTTTTAATTTAATTAATTTCATGACTTCGGTTAAATATTAAATTAATATTACATGTATAAGGTAAGTATTAACCTAGCTTAATTTAATTAAAACATGAATTTTTAATTAAATTCCTTATAACGTATAGTTTAATTAATTAATCAGTTATTTAATTAATAAGCTCTAACCATGACTTGTATTATACTATTTAAACTTTAATCATTATTTACAATCCAGCTTATTTCTAATTATCGAAACTTACTATTTTTAGAAACTTTCTATTTTTAGAAACTTACTATTTATGGAAACCTACTATTTTAGAAAGTTACTTAGTATTACAATACAAGTATTATAATACACTAATACATGAATAATACACAGTAGAACATCAGTATAACTACAGTTAACACCGTAAACAGTAGAACATGACAGAATATGTATAACAAGCTAATAACACACGAAACCGGTAAAATACACGTAAATCAGACAACTCACACACGTCCATATTCCTTACGTAGTGTTACCCGTAGAGGCGGATTAGTCTTCATCATTTTCATTAGCTTCTACTGGACATAAGGTACGGATTTCTCGTCCTTCAGTAAGGAAAATCTCTTCCTTTATTAGGATTTCCCGTATGTAACCAACTGTTTTCCCCAGTAGTTACAGATTAAATGCTTATGTTTTATTAGTTACCTTAGCCATATACATGCATGACCAGTTTCACCTAGTTATGGAGGTACCATAACCATAACACTAGAGGCACTAGTGTTATGACTTCACCACGGCGGAGTGATAGCTCGTGGCGTCCCTTTTCAGTTATTTGGCCATTATATTTATTATGTTATCATGTGGGGCGTATGGGTGCATCCAAGTTATATGTTTCAGTCAGGATTTCATGGTGAATGTGGTGTGTGCCTTGCATCCTTCACAAGGAGCTATCCCTCCTACCCACTTACCAATTAATTAGAGGCATCCCCTCTAATTGGCATGACGAGGTCACCCCTCCAAGTATTCATGCACGTTGTTGACCTCATGACCTATATTGGCTTTTAGTACATTAACTAATATAGATTTTCATAAGTAACATAAGCTATGTTTTCAGAACTAAAATCAATTAACATGATAGACAACTAGGTTTTCAAGGCTTATTCATTTCCGTTTCTATTCATACTTTAAGCTCTTTATATGCTTCCATTTTCTATGCTTTCCATGCTTTATTTTATATCTGTGCACTGAGCGCTATGCTCAGCCGTCTACGTTTCCATGTTCCCATACGGCAGGTACCCAAGGTCGCAAGTAGGAATTCTAGAGTATGTGCATTCGGATTGGAAGCTATCATACTTTACATCTTTTGGACATTGTTTAGTCCTTCCATTTACTATACTTAATATTGCTTGTATGTGAGTTACTAGACTACCGATGTTTGATTCCGGTATTTCTATTTATGGTCATGAATGTTTAGACATTTACCTTGCATGCTTTGATGACACGCCATAATTTACTATAGCATTCCATCTTAACAAATGGGGTGTTACAATTATGGTATCAGAGCCTGGTTTTGACCTGTAGCTCTGTAAAACATGACATGTGACTTACGGGTAGTCACCAGTGTCTTCCTAGAACTGACAGTTGGTTTTCATGCATTCATCAATTTTCATTTTATTTCATGTATTCATATCATTGTAGCAGGTTTATGACTAAGTAATGGTTGGTACAGGACTGACCATATTTAGTCGCATGTGCTTTTATCGAAAATTTTAACTTTGGGACCGACCCATAGGCGTCCCCTCGCCGTGTCTTTTTTTTAGTGAACTGACCATAGGCGTTCACTCTCGCGCATATAAAAGTTTTTATAAACTGCATCCTGCATTTTTAAACTATTTCATGCATTATAAACTGCTTCATTGATTTATACATTGTTCATGCATTTTATGTTATCTCATTTCAGATTTATGATTTATGTTGCATTTTGTTTTAAACTGTCAGATGGTGAACTCACGTAATACTCCAGATTTGACAGCAGCTGTCAATGCAGCTCTACAAGCCCTCCTTCCCCAACTTCACAATGAAATCAGAGACGAAGTTCATGCGGAATTCCAGGCTCATGGAAATCAAAACAATAAAAACAATCCTTCACCTCCTCCTCCACCTATTACTCTTATGACTTGGTTGGAGAGATTCAACAAACAGCGGCCCCATTCATTTGAGCAGACTGACAGCCCCAACGAGGCTGAAGCTTGGATTTCTCACATCAAGAAGATTTTCGATGCAATGGGTTGTGACGGTGTTTTTAAGGCAAGACTGGCTTGCTATAAGTTTGAAGCTGATGTGCTGCAGTGGTGGAAATCGGTCAAGCAGTCCAACGATGGTAATAATTGGGTTGCACAACTGACATGGGACCGGTTTAAGGAACTCTTCCTTAATCAGTACTTTCCACATGCTGAGCAAGAGAAGTTCAAGAGGGACTACCACAACATTCGGCAGGTTGCTGGTGAAAACAGCAACGAGTTCATGCAAAGGTTTCTCTGTTTGGTAGTATTTCTGGGTCCAACCGCAGGAACTGCTGCAGAGCAGGCTGAGAAGTTTCTCTGGGCACTTCGCACTTCGGTCGCCAACAACTTGGTATGTGCTACTTTCACTACAGTGGCACAGGTGGCCGATGCAGCCCGTAAGCTCGAGATGCTTCAGGAACGAGAGGAGTTTGGTGATGACAGAGCAGTGAAGAGGTATCTTCAATCACTAATTTTAAACAATTCATTTCCATTAGTATTTTTCATTCATATAATCCTCTGTTCAACGTTATATTCCAGGCAGAAGACTGACGACCGTAAGCCTGCAGCCGCTCAGCAACAAGCATCTAAGGGAAACGGTCAGATTAACGACCTTTCTGGTTCTAAGAGGCGTGGCGGTAATAATAGTTACCGTAACAACGCTAACAACTCGAACAACAACAGGTCCCTACATTAACCTTCTTTCATGTTAAACTATCTGATGTTATGGTATTCTTACACTCCAACAATTTTTAATTCAGGAACAACGGTAATGACAGGGATCAGGACCGTAGGGGTTCACAGCCTAACCGTTCTACCTCATCTGGTAAATTTTACACCTTCTATGTAATCATGTTTATGTTTCACGATCATGTCTCATGCATGTAATCCTTAAACAGGCTCTCAGCTAACCAAGACGCCTGCTGGAGGATTCACGCATCCTGTCTGTCCTACTTGTTCGCGCAGACATTTTGGTATTTGTCGCCGAGGTACTGGTGGTTGTTTCAAGTGTGGCCAACAAGGCCATCGGCAGAAGGACTGTCGCCAGGGTGAGATATAAGGCACCTCTGGACACGCCGACACCAAGCCACCTCCTAGTTCTGGTCGCGTGTTCACTACTACTAGAGATCAGGTGAATAAGACTTCAGGTACCATCACCTGAAATCTCTTTATGAATGGTTTGACAGCATGTGTTCTGTTTGATACTGGAGCGACGTATTCAGTCGTATCCACTACTTTTGCTGTACGTATTAGGATTTCCCCGATGCCATTAGATAATGCTTTATGCATTTCCACGCCACTTAGGGACTTTGTACGAATCACTCAGGTGTATAGAGATCTTCCCCTAGAATTTGATGATAAGATCCGCAGAGTTGACGCACTTCCTTTGGACATGTACGATTTGACTTGATTTTGGGCATGGACTGGTTATCCAAACACCAGGCTACGATTGACTGCCACACTTATCGGGTTATCTTCGGTGATGTTAAATATACAGAGTACATACACCATGGTTTTCTGCCAGGGAGGTCAGTACAAATAATTTCATCCATGGAGGCGCGTGCATTGCTATCACACGGCTGTCAAGGCTTCATAGCCAATATTCATGACATTACTGTCGAGTCTCCATCGATCCAAGATTAGCCTATTGTGTCAGAGTTTCCTGACGTATTTCCTGATGAACTTCCGGGCATACCACATGTTCGTGAAGTCGAGTTTGGAATCGAGCTCATACTAGGTGCAAAGCCGATTTCTAAAGCTCCTTACCGTATGGCTCCTATAGAGCTTAAGGAACTAAAAGATCAGCTGCAGGAACTTCTGGGACGAGGTTTCATCCGTCCCAGTGCATCGCCATGGGGTGCACCGGTACTGTTCGTGAAGAAGAAAGACGGCAGCATGCGGTTATGTATTGACTATCTTGAGCTGAACAAGATCACGATTAGGAATCGTTATCCTTTTCCGCGTATTGATGACCTGTTTGATCAACTTCAGGGCGCCAAGTATTTCTCTAAGATCGATCTGAGGTCCGGCTACCATCAGTTACGGGTTAAAGAGCAGGACATCTCCAAGACTGCTTTCCGTACACGTTATGGGCACTACGAGTTCGTAGTCATGCCATTCGGACTCACTAATGCTCCAGTTGTCTTCATGGATTTGATGAACCGTGTCTTCCATGAGTTTCTGGACAAGTTCGTTATCGTGTTCATTGATGATATCCTGATATTCTCCAAATCCAAGGAGGAACATGAGGAACACCTTCGTACAGTCTTACAGATTCATCGTCAGAAGCAGCTGTATGCCAAGTTCTCTAAGTGTGAGTTCTGGTTAAGCAAGGTGGCATTTCTGGGCCATATTGTATCCTCAGAGGGGATCACCATGGATCCTGCAAAGGTTGAAGCTATCACTAAATGGACGAGGCCTACCTCTGTAACTGAGGTTAGAAGTTTTATGGGTTTAGTTGGCTACTACCGCAGGTTTGTAGAGAACTTTTCACGGTTAGCCTTACCTTTGACTAAAATGATGAAGTAAGGAGAGAAATTCGTCTAGACGGAAGAGCGAGAGAAGAGCTTTGAAGATCTGAAGCAGAAGTTAGTGACTGTACCTATTCTTACTCTCCCATCTGGCTCAGGTGGATTTCAGATATACAGTGACGCTTCAGGAAAGGGTTTAGGTTGCGTTCTCATGCAACATGGAAAGGTTATTGCATACGCATCACGACAGCTGAAACCTTATGAAGAAAACTATCCTACTCACGATTTAGAGCTTGCAGCAGTTGTTTTCGTGTTGAAGATCTGGAGACATTATTTGTATGGTGAATCATGTGACATATTCACCAACCACAAGAGTCTCAAGTACATCTTCACCCAGAAGGAACTGAACATGAGACATAGGAGATAGATAGAACTATTGAAGGACTACGACACCAACATTCAGTACCATCCTGGTAAGGCGAATGTGGTGGCAGATGCTCTAAGCAGAAGGCCGGGTATGATTGCTGGCATCTGGATTGCAAAGGAGATCATCTGTGACCTAGAGATGACTGATATTGAGTTTTGTGTACGAGGACAACATGGTTACTGGGCTAATCTTAGAGTGGAACTAGACTTACATTCTAGGATCAAGGAAGATCAGAAGGACGATGGTGAGATTTGGGCTATCATTCAGAACCTTGATCAGCAGACGGAGTTTCGTGTTGATGACGACGACATCTTATGGCAGGGCACTAGACTAGTGGTTCCTGATGACTCTACACTCAGGAAAGCTATGCTGACTGAAGCTCATAGTTCTCCATTTACCATACATCCTGGTTCTACCAAGATGTACCACGACATCAAGCAACACTTTTGGTGGAGTGGTATGAAGCAGGATGTTGCCACCTTCATTTCTTAATGTATGATCTGCCAACAAGTGAAGATCGAACACCAGCGAGCTACTGGTTTACTACAACCATTAGATATTCCAGCATGGAAGTGGGACAAAATCTCCATGGATTTTGTTACTAGTCTTCCTGTTACTCATAAGAAGAACGACGCTATCTGGGTTAATTGTTGATAGGTTGACTAAATCTACTCATTTTCTGCCGATCCGCAAGGAGCATCCGGTCAGCAAATTAGCAGACACATTCCAGAAGGAGATCATGAGACTACATGGTACTCCGTCAGAAATCATCTCTGACAGAGATCCCCGTTTCACATCACGTTTCTGGCAGAGTCTGCAGAAAGCTTGGGGCACCAGACTTAAGCTCAGCACTGCCTTTCATCCTCAGACCGAAGGACTGTCAGAGCGTACCATTCAGACATTGGAGGACATGCTGCAATCATGTGCTCTAGAGTGGTCAGGAAGCTGGGATGATTATATATTCCTAGTAGAATTTGCATACAACAATAGCTGGCATGCTAGCATCAAGTGTGCTCCTTTTGAGATGTTGTATGGTAGAAAGTGTCGCGCCCCAATCTACTGGGATCAAGTGGGCGAACGACTGCTCGAGGGTCCAGAGATGATTGAAGTGACCAATGAGAAGGTCGCTGTCGCCAAGGCGAAGATTCAGGAAGCTCGTGCTCGTCAGAAGAGCTATGCTGATAAACGTCGTAGAGATGTATCTTTCAATGTAGGTGATCACGTTTTCCTCAAGGTATCACCTGCACGAGGAGTTAAACGTTTTGGAATCAGAGGGAAGCTCAGTCCTCGCTTCATCAGACCGTTCGACATCATAGAACGCGTTGGTGAAGTGTCATACCGTTTAGCGTTACCGCCTCAGCTATCACACGTTCACAACGTGTTCCATGTGTCCTTACTAAGAGGATACAACTACTATCATCCAGTTCATGTTGTCCAGTATCCACTTGATCAGATTCGAGAGGATCTTTCATATGTCGAAGAACCCGAGAGAGTTCTTGAGCGACAAGATCGTGTCATGCGGAGGAAGACGATCCCTTTCGTCAAAATCCTCTGGAAGGATCATCCTGAGCGGGAAGCCACTTGGGAGACGGAGGAGTCTATATGGACTTCTTACCCTCATTTTCAGTTCTGATTCGGGTATGTTTTCTTTCAGTTTACGTTTCTCCAATTCGAGGATGAATTGTTCTTTTAGAGGGGAAGAGTTGTAAAACCCGCAATAAAATAACATGAACAGTACACACATGAAAATACGGTAAAATTAAAACTTTCCATTTATAATATAACTCACGTGTCACGGTATTTAATAACATGTAGTTACGTAAATATTATAAATGTGGTAAGTACACGACGTATAAAAAACCCGGCATTTATGACATAAACGATCACGTAATTAATTGAACACGGAAAAGCTACGGGTTTCCCCGTGGGCTTCCTTTAGGCCACGGCTACACAAGAGACAAAAGGAGAATATGAGCTTTGGCCCATAACCCATATTAAACCCATGTAAATAACAAAACACAGGAAACCTAAAACATAATTTAGGTTACAGGAAAAAGATTGTCTCTTGTCTCCTTCTTGCTCTTGCCGTCGACTACCATAGACCACAAGGACAAACCAGACGAATTTTCTTGTTGATTATTTGCGTGTACGTGATCGTGTTCATAACCTTTTTCTTTCCACGCGTTCGGTAAATTAAACACTTCCCTTTTCTTTTAATTCTTT
Organism: Glebionis coronaria; assembly: GCA_025667525.1. Lineage (NCBI taxonomy): Eukaryota > Viridiplantae > Streptophyta > Magnoliopsida > Asterales > Asteraceae > Glebionis > Glebionis coronaria. The sequence continues at coordinate 34,369,922 of CM046879.1, forward strand.
GTTGAATTCATGTTTTATTTAATTAATCTTAAAAACAAGTAATTAAAATCATGTAGATTAATTAAATCATGATAAAAGGGGTGTTTGTTTGTGGTTGTGTTCCGGCCGAGGCACCACCGAGAGCCAAGAGGCTCTCGGATTGCGTTCAACACCACCACCGAGACCCACAAGGGGCTCGGCTTGGTTGGGTTTGGCTTAGACGACACAAGGAAACCCCGACTGCATGTCGGGGGTGTGTTTTGGTTTGGACCGAGAGCCAACCGAGACCTTAGGGTCTCGACGGGGGTCTTTTGGGCTGATAGTGGGAACCGAACACTAGCAGGGGGAACCTGTCCACTACCGATATGAACCGGTGTGAACCAGCTAAACCACCGGTGTCAACCGGGGCTCGGCAGTGGGTACCGCAAGCCACCAGTGGCAACCGGTTAGCCGGTCTAGCCACTGGTAGGGCTGTTTGGCTCGGCTTATATGTGGGATCGGGTTTCGGGCTCGGGTTAATTTTTAAAACACGGATTCGGGTCTCGGGTTAAATATTAAAATCAGAAAAAAACATGTTTTAAATTAATTACTAGACTTTTTAAATTAATTAATTTCATGACTTAGGTTAAATATCAAATTAATATTACATGTATAACCTAAGTATTAACTTAGCTTAATTTAATTAAAACATGTATTTTTAATTAAATTCCTTATAACGTATAGTTTAATTAATTAATCAGTTATTTAAATAATAAGCTATAACCATGACTTGTATTATACTATTTAAACTTTAATCATTATTTATAATCCAGCTTATTTCTAATTATGAAAACTTACCATTTTTGGAAACTTTCTATTTTTAGAAACTTACTATTTATGGAAACCTGCTATCTTTAGAAAGTTACTTAGTATTACAATACAAGTATTATAATACACTAATACATGAATAATACACAGTAGAACATCAATATAACTACAGTTAACACCGTAAACAGTAGAACATGACAGAATATGTATAACAAGCTAATAACACACGGAACCAGTAAAATACACGTAAATCAGACAACTCATGCACGCCCATATTTCTTATGTAGTGTTATCCGTCGAGGCGGATTAGTCTTCATCGTTTTCATTAGCTTCTACTGGACATAAGGTACGGATTTCCCGTCCTTCAGTAAGGACAATCTCTTCCTTCATTAGGATTTCCCGTATGCAGCCAACTGTTTTCCCCTGTACTTACAGATTAAATGCTTATGTTTTATTAGTTACGTTAGCCATATACATGCAAGACCAGTTTCACCTAGTTATGGAGGTACCATAACCATAACACTAGAGACACTAGTGTTATGACTTCACCACTTGGCCATTATATTTATTATGTTATCATGTGGGGCGTATGAGTGCATCCTAGTTACATGTTTTAGTCAGGATTTTATGGTGAATGTGGTGTGTGCCTTGCATCCTTCACAAGGAGTTGATCCCTCCTACCCACTTACCAATTAATTAGAGGCATCCCCTCTAATTTGCATGACGAGGTCACCCCTCCAAGTATTCATGCACGTTGTTGACCTCATGACCTATATTGGATTTTGGTACATTAACTAATACAAATTTTCATAAGTAACATAAGATATGTTTTCAGAACTAAAATCAGTTAACATGACAGACAACTAGGTTTTCTAGGACTTATTTATTTCCGCTGCTATTCATGCTTTATGCTCTTTATATGCTTCCATTTTCTATGCTCTCCATGCTTTATTGTATATCCGTGCACTGAGCGTTATGCTCAGCCGTCTACTTTTCCATGTTCCCAAACGGCAGGTACCCAAGGTCGCAAGTAGGAACTCCAGAGTATGTGCATTCGGATTGGAAGCTATCCGGCCTCTTTTACCTTATGCATTTATTCCTACTTTATCATACTTTACATCTTTTGGACATTGTTTAGTCCTTTCATTTACAGTACTTAATATTGCTTGTGTGTGAGTTACTAGACTACCGATGTTTGATTCCGGTATTTCTATTTATGGTCATGAATGTTTAGACATTTACCTTGCATGCTTTGATGACACGCCATAATTTACTATAGCATTCCATCTTAACAAATGGGGTGTTACAGCGTGCGTAGTGTTCACTCATTTGCAAGTATTCACCTAATGCATCCAGTGTTGTACCGTCCGCCAATTCGTGCATGGCGGATATGCATTTCATAATGACACTAAAACTTGTCATATCCGTGCAATCATATCGAATAGTAAAAAACTGAAAGTACTTGGGTAGATGAACAACAGTTTGAATATAATTTTAATACCTTCAACTATTTCTAAAATAGTGATCAGTGTATGCGATATTGCTTTCTAAAATACTCCGCCGGATATTTTGGGTACGGACAGAAATAATCCGCCATTAAACATGCTTCAACGATATCACGTTCATGATTGATGTATCTACGCCTTCGAGCAAGTTCGACTTCATCTTCTTCGTCAATCTGCATTCCCATTTCCAAATCAGCCATATCTTCAAGATCAGACGAATCGGAAAAGCTTGAGTCACTCATTTTTTATAAAATGATTTTTGGGTTACGAAGAAAGATTAAGTTGGATTTATAAAAGTTGTGAGTGTAGGGTTATTATTTATAGGGATTAAAGTATTAAGTTTAAATTTTTTGAAAAAAAATAAAAAATAAAATTTGAGTTCAAGGTGATTGCATTTTTGGGTGGATAATGTGATTTAAAGGTTTTTTTTATACGACCCATATATGGTGGTATCGATATTAGCATCTCTTTAAGCGTGATGTGAACTCCTTAAGAACTAGATGAGAAAATTAAAGACATTTATTTGTTTTACTTCATTGACTATCTTTCATTGAAAAATGGTTCGGTATACATATACCGAATAAAACATAATAACTTGTTTCACAAGTTGAATCACAAAATAAATAATAAACATAAAAGATACTTTTCTAAACAGATATATTTTAAATAAAAGATAGATATGATGGTTCATGTGGATATGCATGCACATGCATATCATTCCCCACCCATTCGAAGCCATCTTTCCCTCAAGGTGATGTCTTGAAAAACACTCTTGATTCTCGGGTCCCAAATTTTGAGACGTTTCCTAATCATTTTCATGCTCACCTCCAACTTGTTCTCTAGCTTAAGTAGTAACAAATTCTGGATTCTTACCCTAAACTCATTCCATTCGGATGGAACAAACAACATGGTCCTCTTGGAGATTCATCAACAACAAGCCGTGATTCACTAACCTCAAGTACATCACAATAAACAATGATACACAATAAAGAATCTATCGAATTCATAATTAAAACCAAAACATCTTATTATTGAAACTACTATCCTTCTTCTTCAATCAATTCTTATTCATTCTCAATGAAATTTACTTTTCTCTTGTAAGACATTCTCCTGGGCCATGACAGAGACTTCATTTTATCCTTACACATATACGTTTATGTCCTCACACTTTGCTCTAACTGAGCAATTGCAACATCTAAATATGCTCTTTGTTGTGTTCTCACAGTCTTTATTTATGGAAGAGATGAAATAACATATTAGGCATCATTTTATCGACAACTAAATATGTAGCAGACAATATAAAAATGCACAATAGGTCGAAAGTGTAAAAAAACCATGTACAATATCGAAATATGGTTTTTCATTATAGTTTGTCAACATCATATGTAACAGTTTATGCATTATATATGATATACCTATCATATATCACATATCATATAACCATCATATATGATAAATATGATATCATATATGATACATCAAGCTTAATTCAACTTACTCCAACAACTTAATTAAAATGCCTCACACTAACATAAGTTTACTCATAACTCGCATTAAGATAAACCTTATAATAAGTCACAAAAATATTTAATTATAATATTGAGCTTTGTCAAAGATATTTGATTATCAACTCTAAGCCACATTCCACTTATCATAGCTATCCATAGTCGCTTTTGAGTTTTATGCCCAATCTATATACAATATCATATATATAGTATTATATATGATAGAAGACATGTTTGAAGAGCTTAAAGATATTTTGTGTAAATTAGTCATAAAGTCTTGTTTTTTCTTGTGGTTTGTTAGAATCATCATATATGATACCTCATGTATCATATTTGATATACATATAATATAACAAATATGATATATCTATCCAGGGTCGGATCTTGAGGTGTGCAGAGTGTGCAACCGCACATGGCCCCAAGATTTTAGGGCCTCCGATGTTAATAGTGCATATGATTTCATTTTGAGGTTCTCCATAAGAAATGATTGAAGTTAAGATAATTGATGTTTTAGAAGTAAAATAAAAAAAATTTTCAAGCGATTTACCTACTTTTTTGATGCATAATAAATGGCTGATAAACAGTCGAGGAAGATGATGAGTATGGGTGGTATTCGGTTTTCATATTAAAGTTTATAGTTTTTACATTTTTATTCTACTACTCCCCCGTCTCTAAATAAGTGTACACTTGGATTTTTTTCGGTCTTGATTTTTTTAGTTTGACCGTAAATATTTTTATTTGCGTTATATAATACTTGATACAAATTATATGAATGGATTGAGTTTTATGTGAAATTTCATTCGTATAATTTTTATCAAGTATAATATAACACAAATATAAATATTTACGGTCAAAGTTGAACAAACCAAACCAAAAAAAGTCAAAGTTGACACTTATTTAAGGACGGAGGGATTAATATTTTAGTTGCAAATTGTAATCTTAAACAAGTACAAGTGGGGTAACCCAATTAATAATTAGTGGGTTAACTCAATTAATAATTTCAACCCCTGCAGAAAAACTCTTTAGAATTAGTTCAATTTGTATTCCAAGTTAAAATATCATGAACATTTCCCAAAAGTTGATGTTATACACATTTGTTTTGTTATCATGTTCCGTACATCCTTTTTGTATAGTGCTGCTCGACAGGCTTATGACATAAAGCTTTAAGGGTACGTTTGATTTATAACTCGGTATCACTATTGATATGATTTTGATAAACAAGTGGAATGAAATTAGTGGTATTTGTTTCATTGCTTATGTTTGATATCATAATTTGGATATGGGTATTACATTAACAAGGATTCTATTTAAACATAAAGTTATATTAAAATATATTATTTTTAGTTAATTAATACTAATTAAATACTTTTTTGCTCCATTAATATATATAACATGACAATTTAAAGTGGATCCACGGGAATCAATTAGGAAAAGAGTCTCCTACCTCTACTATAAGTGTATGGGTATAAATTGATTGTTTGATTCCTCAACATAGCAACCAAACATTTATAATGATAATAATAGTGATTCATTTATTCCGATAGTGACATACCAAACGCACCCTAAATTTTTACGAGCCAACCCTATTCAAAACATATAACAATGTAACTAAAAAAAAGATAAATAACACATCTATCGGCGAACGCAAATTCGAGAAGGAAAACGCCGACAATTCTTTTTCTTGTACATGAAAACTCACTCGCATATTATGATCGGTGTATTTTACATACACCTAATATTATGTTAATTTATCATAACTGTATTTTTATTTATTATTGTACATGTACTTTGAGTTTGTTTTACGATTATGTAAGTTATGCGTGAAATGAAATAAAATGACTATTTTATAAATTATCGGAGAAAAGATTTGAGCTCGCGAAACAGAAGAGACAAAAAAAGAATTCATTCATCCCTATCTATATCTATATACCCTATAAAGGGTGTATAGGATTTGTTGAAAGTTGAAAAACTTGAAAGTTGAAAAACTTATATTTATGGTAATGTTGAAAAAGTTAGCATTTAGGAAAAGGTTGAACCACATAATAATGACGTGTGGTTTAAGGAATTGTGAAATACATGTTTAATACACATTGACAATGACAATTATATCTAATTTAGGCATCTTTAAAACTATGAAACTGAAAACTGAAAACACGATTTGTAATCCAAGAATTGACTTTGTAAATATAGAAAACATTAAATCTCATTTTAATCTCTTATTTCTCACAATCTTTATTCACTATATAAAACACACACAACTAAAACCCTTTACATGTCAGAATTCGAAAAAACCTCCACCTCTGCCTCCCCTAATGCCGCCACCACCTCGGCTGCCATTAGCATTGTCCGACTTCGAAAAAACGTCCACATGTTTTGTTGTAGATCTTGTGGTTTTTGAGATGGATCTTGTAGTTTTATTAGTGGTTTAAGGTAATCTCCACAAAAACACACACTATGAAACTCCTCATCGAGAAACAATACCACCACCGAAACACACCCGTCCACTGTAAACCGCAGCAGTACAGAACCACGAACACCGGGAGAAAACAACCAAGACGGGCCACCAAAAGGGTTTTCAATTTTTGAGGTAGTTCTTCAGTTTTATTGATATATCTATGTATGTTTATCAAGTTTTGAGGGCTTTTCCTTATATATCTGTAACTTTTAATCTAGGTCCGAGTTTTAATGAATTTTATCGCTATTTTTTAAATTCGCCAATGACCTTCATCATCTTTCCAGAAAATATGTTGCTGCTGCAGTCTTTTCGTTGCCTCCTCAGTTCTTATTTTTCCGCAATATGTGAGTTTAATTTTTGTAAAGTTTGTGATATTTGGCATAAATGGTTGTTATGGATATTATGTATCTTTTAAGCTTCGAAAGTTTTATCATATATAGATCTTTATAATTGTTTATCTTTTGTATATTTTTCTGCACTTCTATTTTTTCTATAAATTTGAGTTGCTCTAACATTGACTTATTTTTAGATCTGTTGCCAAATGTTTGATAACGTCTCTGGATAAAGTCACGTGGCTGAAATCATTGCGGACGTCGCCAGAATCTTCGTCAATCAACGCGTCCTATAATCAGAAATGGCTTTTGTCATCGAAAAATGCATTATTTTCTTTGAAAATATGTTGGTAAATTAGATTATAAAATCTGCTGCGTTAATTTCGTTTGTAAACCATGTAGAATGTACATGTTTACTTACGTGCGATTATTATTAGGTGTCCAACTTTCGAGATATGAGAAGAATTTTTGTAATTTTGAATATTTGAATTATCAATATTTTAATTAATGATAACCGAAATAAAATTAAAACAAAGAAAAAGGACCTAAATTATGAACTGTTATGAAACTATACATTAAATTGGATCATATATGGATTTGAACTTTTACACTAACTGAAAACTCAATTATATATGAATTTCAAATTGTTGATACATTCTTTGAAAATTGATTACATTTGAAATTGTTGAAAGATTAAATATCTATTTAGGGAGATTGCTACACTCTATAATAACCAGCTAATTGACAATCACAATACAGAAATGTTGAAACCTTTGTTATGTATTACCAATATGCAAAGAAATGATTGAAGTATAAACAATACAAAATTATTGCATTATTAAGGAAAGTATTACGTAGTAATATGGAATATTACAAGTTAGGAAAAAATTAAAGTGTTATGATTGATATGGTTGGCAAGAGTTAAAAGGTTTATTTTTGGTTATCTCAATCAATCGTTAATGGACATGAGCCTTTAATTTAGTTTTCAATATTTTAGCTTGCAATAAGATGATATATATGGTTGTTTTGCAAAACATAAGTGTAAATTGTATATAAAATGTATATACTTTCTAATCATTATGGTCTAACATCTATATATATTTTAGTATGAACGTTTTTAGTATTGTTCATATGCTTTTTCTTGTCTTTTTAAGCGTTTCTATATATTCAAAGAAGCTTAATAACATGTTAAGAATATATCGCATGTTCGAGCGTTGCAAATTCATTTTACCACCAAATCGCATAACGTTAAACATCTGTCATTAGACAACTTCCGCCGCTATGCACGGGTATTCGTCTAGTATTACTATATTAACCAATTTGTTGCTAGATTGGATGAATAAAAAGAACAACGACAAAAATAAAGAAGTGGCCCAATATTAATTCGGGGCAAAGGAAATTGGGGCTATTCTCACAACCGATAATTGCTATATAAAAAAAAGGGATTCATTATCTTACTATATTATACGTAAATCATTTTTACACTTTTGTAATAAATTTTTGAAATGCTGAATTTTTAGAATTTTTCATTTAATGTACAAAGTAAATTGTTAGTTTTTTTCTCACATTTTATACTAATAACTTTTAGTAACAACCTATTAAAATAATATTTTTAATCTCATATTAAAATATTTATTTATTTATTTATTATTTTCATAATTTAAATCGACTATATAATCTATAATTTTGTATATTTTAATTCAACATCTATTTCAATAAAAAAAAATAGTTTTAAGTTTTTTTTCTCTTGTAGCAGTTTTTTTTATTTAACTATTTTATCACCTTAAATTAATGTGATTACTAACTTTTGATAGGTAAAATAGTATCATTTCTTCATTTCAAAAATCGTTATCAAGTATTTGATGCTATTTTGCGCGAACAACATGTTAGTTATTCGTCATAGGGGATATCACAGCTGGTTCTCATTCACAGCCACCAAAAGAAAACAAAATTCGTCTTTGTAGAGTTTACTAGCTGCCAAACAAGAAACAATAGAAAAATAGTTGGAGCACGTTGCTTTACTAATAGAATATAAAAGTTGTAGCAGCTATTTGTTTTCTTATTCCATCTAAGTTAAAGAGATGAAGAGTGTACGTAGGGTCGGATACATGGCGATGTCCGATTAATTTTGTTGTAATTTTTTTCAGTAACGTTATTTATAGTTTGATCACTACTTTTAAATTATTATCTTTATATTACATGATTTATAATTTATTTATATATTATATTATTTGATTTGATATTGTGTTTAATAATTTGTGCAACACAATTTATTACAGTACTTATTAGTTAGCAATGTATACTTAATCTATTTAGCTAAAGAAAAAAATGGTTGCATAATCGATATGAATTGTACCTAAATAAATTATTAAAACATAATTGTTGGTTGTATTAGTATAAGACTTATTATTGCGAGTCACTGATAAATATAATAATTTCCGAGATTAATTCATTCATATTAAGTCAACGTAATCTTTGTAATCGATTTAAAAGTCTTGATAATCCAAAAACGTGATCAACCATAAATATTGGGAGTTGGAATTGATAACATTTTTCTTTTATTGTTTACATCTTCATTTATATTTATCTAGTTTAAATCATTAGTTTAATCCGTATTTTAGTTAGTAATCAGTACTTAGTTATTTAGATTTTTAAAACCAAAACTTTTATTAATCAGTGATCACCTAAAACTTAAACTAAAACTACATACTCCTCGTGGAGATGATACCCGCTTTCTCTATCTAGTGTAGGGTAATTAGGTTTATTTTTTACCGATAATTAGACGCCGATCAAATTACGATAAAGAAAAATTGCTTTTGTGTTTGATGGGGCCTGTTGGAAATACGTTTTTACGTATTTAGGAAGGATTAGTCAATCAAACAATATTCATATAGTATTGGCTCATAGTCTAATAGATTTATAATATAACCCATGAAAGCTCACATGTAGGGTGGGCTATATAAACCTCCTGCTAGCATGTTGGAGGATTTGGTTCACACATTACATAATTTTCCAGTCTAATATTTCTCATTTTCTTTCATTTCTCTCTCTAGTTCTTCATCTATTTCACTCTCTGTATATCATATTTCTATCACTAGATGCTTTGTTTATGTATTTGTTTTTGTTTTGATTTCGTGTGATTTATCCTTAAATCCTCACGTCGCAATTTTTTTGGTAATTTTATTGTTTAAATCTTCTTACAAATCATCTAAAATCATTTAGTAATATTTTGGTTATCATCTTTTTGCTAAAAACATAAAAAAAATTGCTTGTTTGGATTGATTTTTAACGAAAATCGTTTCAAAAAATTACAAATCTTGATTTAAAGTTTTCGTCAAAAAATTTAAATTTTTGGACATTTTTATGGTCCCTAAGATTCTATAATACTTGGAAGTACAAGTCGTTTCATTGAAAATCATCTAAAATGTTGCCTTTTCGAAGATTGAAAATTTTAAGGTTTTCTCGGATTTTTGGCAAAACTACCGAGATAGCATCAACCCTAACTACCGGGATAGCACATCTTTTAAACTACCGGAATGGGATATTTTTTATACCACCGAGATAGGGCTTTATTAATCTACCGATATAGTAATCTTCAAAACTACCAAGATAGCAATTTTTTGCAACTACCGAGATCAGATCTACCGAGATCAAAACTATCAAGTTGGTGACTAAACTACCGAGATCGTGCACCCTCAAAACTACCGAGATCGTGCACCTACAGGTACCGAGACCGTGCACCTAAAGGTACCGAGATAGTGTTGGTTTCAACTACCGAAATAGTGTTGGTTTAAACTACCAGGATAGTGTTATTCATTAAATACCGAGTTGGTGATCTTTTATTGAACTACCGAGATAGTGAGTTGAGCAAAACTATCGGGATAATGAAATTTAAAACTTAGCCATTTGAAATTTTCAATTTTCGAAATTTTGAAAAATTAAGCTACGGTTCGATTTGGTCAAACACAAGGTGTAGAATTTTGATAACCTATGAATCTATGAAGGGGTTGATGATTTCTAGAGAGAGAAACTAGAGAGAGAAAGTGAGAGAAAACTATGTGTTATTTTATTCAATGGAAACAAGAAATGTTCAACAACCAACCCCTTTCCAAGGAGGAAAGGGGTATTTATACTTCCAAGCAACATTGGGCTTGGGCCGGTCCATGACAAGCCCATGGACCGGTTCTTACTTAACTTAATAAGCATATTCTAACTACGAGCTATTACAACATTAATAATATTTGTGGAGTGACCGATACTTCTAATATACGTAAAAACGTATTTCTAACAATCTCCCCCTAAGGGAGGTCACTCCACGTTACAAAGTTCTAAACCTAGCATACTATACTAAGTCTTCGTTCTTTAGCTCGTAGTCTTTTCTTCTTTTTCTTTTTGTTGTGAATATGTTGGTTTGATCTTTTTAGGCTTTGGCTTGAGAGCATTGTTCTTTTGGCCTTTCACGTGCGATCTTTGCCTACTTGTGAATTTTGCCTCCTCGTGAGTTCATGTTCCACACACTTATGTCTTTTTGTTGAATTCTCGAAAGCTTCAGAGTTTGGTACAGCGGAAGAGTTCATCTTGTACTTTCTTGAATTTTTGCTGAACTTTGATGCAGAAAGACCATAAGCATGTGGGAACGACTTTTACAGGTTCACCGCAACACCACCGTCTTCAACTGGTACACAGCAACGCCACCGTCTTCAACAGGTACACAGCAACGCTACCGTCTTTAACAGGTACACAGCAACGACACGAATAAAATGGCTTTGAACATTTTATTCTAATTCGGTAACATTTTACCTCCGGTCGGTGAAGACCGTTGGACGATATTAGATATCGTACCCGTGACGGATAGTTTCAATTAAGTAACTTCCTGACAGGATTTCGCGGGTAAACCCGTTCTCTTTATTCGACCGTCCAAAGCTGACTGCGAACATAAAGAGTGAATCACTTGGATAAATTATCCTTGTGATTTGAAGCCGTCAATTCATGAAACCTGGAACAAGTGAATTTCAATTAAGATTTTCACCATCGTTGCTTTCCAGTTGTCACGAGCTCAATTCATAAAGAATCTTGCACGTCACCTACCAAGTGCTGTTTGATGTTAACACTAGAAGGATTTCCACTCGTCACTGTGATCAATAAAGAGTCACTCTGAGTGTTCTGGCAAGATCGTATGATAATGCGTAGAGGCCTGGAACGAGTTTAAGTTCAATTAAGAATTAAACCACTGTTTCCTTCCAGTTTTTCACAAGATTGGTTCTAAAAGAACCGCACGTGTAACCTACCATGAGCTTGTTTGATGTTGGCTCAAGCAGGATTTCCATCTTCATTGTAATACTTGCGTATTACTCGAATGTTCTGGCAATATTACAGGAATACTGCGTAGGACTCATGAAAATCTCTTACTTTTCACAGTGTGTGAGAAAGCAAGGAATAAATGGAAAGTGTCCTAATGAGACTTTTGATGATCTCTTGGCTCTAGACTCGATTGTGCGTTTTGATTTAGTGAGCGATGGCTGGAGAGGAGTGCCACCTTTTCAATACCAGTCTATTCGGAGTGAATAAACCAATAGATAACGTGTTGATCTCCGTGTGATTAAAACAAATACCTTTTGAGAGATATTTGAGTTAGCTGGGAAGGGTTGTGCATTGCATCACTGGGTCCATGATGTCTTTCTTCAATACCGAGAATCATTAGCAAAAATGACCTCAATAGCATATGTATTGACCCGGTTTCTTCCTAAAGTTGTAAGGAGGGCTTCTTTCTTTACACCCTTTATCTTTACAATTCTTTTTCATTCTTCAACCCCTTCAATGCTTACCAATACGTCATCACTAGCACCTTGTTGTGATTGTTCCAGTGCTAGCTTAAGTACTCGGTCGGCATTCAGCTACGTTCACATTCTTTCTCCATCTTTCCTAGGACTTCTAATTCTATCTAGGGAATTGTCCTTGGGAAGATTCCATCGGCTCTGATGAATCATTGGACTAAACCTATTCCTACCACCCTTTTGTCACCACATTCGTCGTGAATTAAGCGTGTTTTGGGAAGGAATTGCCACCATGAAAAATCATTGAAAAATCACTTAAGGTACTTGTGATATTGAAATCAAAAGTTTTGTACCTTAGGTGTTTTGTTCATCAAAAACGCTCCCCCTTAACACGTGCTTTACACATATTAAGTTGGATAATCGTTAAGTCTTTTTCATCTTTTAGCCAAGTATCATTTATGTCTCCTTAATCCCATTTTCTCCCCTTATCCAAAATGTTAACCATTAATATTTGGGATATTGAATGGATTAACCGGGCTTTGGGTAAAAATGAAATCGATGTTTGGCCATAGAACAAGTTAATGCTCCCCCTTAATTTAATAAGGGATAGTTGTAGTGCTTTAGTATGATATATTTTGAAAGATTTAGAATCTCGTGAGAAATTCTTGAAAAATTATCACACCTTAACACTACATCAAGCCGCAAAAAGCACAATATTCACAAATATACATATTCACAATTGAAAACCAATATAAAGTGGACCTGAAATGTACGACCCATTAGATGGATCGTTGCAGTAGCTTGTGGTGCACTAAATATGGTCTACCACCAACGAATCTTTCCAAGCTCCTCATCAATCTACGTTCACGGAGCTTTTGATCAATCTTCTTGATCACGTACTTCGCCATTTGCCGATAACCCGGATGCCAATCCTCCGTCATCTCTGGCAAAGTCCCACCCGAGTTAAGATGCTCCAATTTTCCTCTGACTTGTAGAAGAGTCCCATCACTATACTTATAAAGCTCACCCACCCTCATAAACTTCATTAAACCTCGACTGTTCAAGTAGAAAATGCCGCAATTCGGGACAGAAATGCCGGTATAGGGACATCTATCTACATGTTGAGGTAACACTTGATTCACTGGACGGGTTAGGTTAAGCTTCCTTTGGTAACTTTCGACTCCCAACTGAAGATCTTCAACTCGTTTCTTGATAACAACGCTTCGTGTGAACATACGAAGTGCTGTATTCAAGGCAATGAGGTCTTCACGAGGAATATGTGTGAGTTGATCTCGGGTCATCAAAAGCAGCATATCTTCGATATCCTCAAGGCGAATGATAGAAAAATCTCCCTGCTGGATTTTGTATTCTCTGTCATCCTCCCTTTTCAAACGAATCTCCGTCACATGATAATAGCCATTCTTGGCTTCAGTTTTCAACCCTAAGATGCTGGAGATGCGGATATCGGATCTAACGTTACTTCCTGAATTGACTAGGCAGCAACCCCTGTACGCCATTCGGACTCGTTCGTCCCAATGAGATGCACCTATAACAGCATACATATCATAATTACGAGTTACCCTTGGGACCCAGAGTCGGTTTACCTTTTCCTCGATCCAGGGTATTGTCCCCCAGTTGGCAGCTTTCAGCAAGGTCAAGGATGTTGCGTACTTTGATGAACCCTTCAGAAGATACTCAAGATCATAGGTGACGAAGAAGTCGAGAGCTATCTGATTATCTTGAGTAGGATCAAGTGGAGGTGGAGCTCTTTCTGATTCATGAAGACCTGGCTGTTGAACGGTATTCAGAGCTTTCAGGATCTCATCGACATAATACTCAAACTCCATTCGGGTTAACCGGGTTTTGGCGCGAAGTCTCTTATCCTTCAGCGCTTTCTTCACCAAAGATGGAGTAACCGAAGTCTTATACTCATGAGCAAGAAATGCACATAAGTCAATCGGACTGCGGATACGGAGATACAAAACATCTTTGTCAGCATCTGTGATCGGATCATATTGCGCTGCTGCCGTGATCCAAGCCTGTGGCGGTGCAGTCTCGTCAGTCTCCAACGTGTCTGCCCAGTCTCGTGTGCTTGGTTCAGGATCCGTAGATTGTTGTGCTTGTTGTAGAGGAGTAGAAACGCGAACATCTGCTGGTTCGGTTTCAGGCATCTCGGCGGTGTCATAAACGGGTGAGTGTTGTGCAGCTTCGGGTTCTGTTACTGATTCTGCAATCACAGGAGCAACAGCAACATGACTAATAGGGTTAGTGGTAACAGGTATAGATACAGCAATAGAGGTACCGGGAATCGATGACGCTGTAGTAGCATTCACATCATGGCGCCACTTAGATCGTCTTGATTCCGATGATGTTGATTTGTCCTTCTGCGCTGCATCTTTCTTGGACTTGTTTCCAGACTTAGCAGGTTTCTTGGAGCTGGTAACCTTATCTCCCTCTTTAGGCTGTTCACCCCCATCATCATCCTTATCGTTATCCCCGTTGCTCCCCCTAGCACTCTCCTCATTACCATCACCACCATCATCGCCATCATCGTCATCATCATCATCATCATCATCATCATCCTTTTCCTCTTCTTCTCCTTCTTATTCCTCTTCTTCTTCACCAGTACCCTCTTCCTGTTCACTATCATCTTTGTCCTCCTCAGGTAGAATGTGATAAGGTACCACACTTCCAAACGTTTTGAATAACCTATCATCCTCCATGATAGCGTCATTCAGGGATTTGTAAAGAGCCCGTTGAATCCTAGATTTATCAAACGATCCAAGTTCCACCATACGAGCTTTGAGGATCTTCTTTAATTCAAAATCCGTTAACTCATAAGCAATTTTGTAGGCGGATTCTGAAGGATTAGATGACTTGATCATCAAGTTATCAGCTGCTAGTGTCTTTAACTCATCACGCAGTTTAGGCATAATGGATTCAACGGATTCTTGCACTCTCTCTTCAACAGAAGCTTCAAGTGCTTCTTTTTGCTCCTTGTATTTATCCCTCATCGTTTGAAGTCTCGTGATACGTGCAGCATGCTTATCAGCCTCAGCCTGCTTAACCTGAGCTAGTTCTTCTGCATGAGCTTTTCGCGTCAATTCCATATCTGCAGCGAACTTAGCAAGCATCTCTTCTTGGGCTTTCCTAGATGCTTCTTCACTTTGAACTCGTCTACGTAGCTCTTGGCGAAGTTCATCCATTTCTCTTTTGTGATTATCCGTATGTTTATCCAACATTTCAGCCATCACCAATGCAGCCATTGTAGATGTTGCAGAGCTGCTCTGGGTTGATTGAAGAGGCTCGGTTGTGACCACGGTACTAAGGATGGGAGTTATTGGTGGTGGAAGGAATGGTGTTGAAGCCGGTCTGGTTGGTAAGGGTTGTATTGGTGGAGGTTGAGTTGCTAAAGGTTGAGTTGCTAAAGGTTGAGTAGACACCATGATTGTAGGAGCAACGGACTCCTTTTCAACATTTGCTGAAACCGGAATGGATGTCTCCTTCGAAGTAGAATACCGTTCAGGTGACCCAAACTCATCAATATCATATGGCTCCTCGTACTCTTCTTCAATATTTATCCTTGCACTTGAACCACTACCGCCCGTATCTTTCCTACTCCTTTGAATAGCTATTTTCATCATTTTTCTCTCCGTCTTGTCAAGAGTAGGATCAACAACATCTTCTTCGTCACGTAGAACCATCTCATCAGCCTTACCCTTTCCCTTCTTAACCTCAGTCTTCTTCTTCTTGGTTTCGGGTTCAGGTAACGCAGCTGGTTGCTTGCGTTTACCTTTACTCTTGACCGTAGTAGACGAGTCTTCTCCAGTCTGAAGGTTTGCTTTTAACTTCTTGATTTCTAGTTGCAGTAGTTTGTAATCAGCAGAACCTTTAATTCTATCCGTCAGAAGGTAATCGGGAATAGGACCAGGAATCACACCACCAGATGGTCCTTCATGCCTTAAGTCCACAATATGATCAGCCTCTTCAGTGTGATGACGACTTGCTGCACGCCTATCAATTGTAACATCATTCTTCATACAATAGTTAATGATAAGCTTGATAAACCGAGGGTAAGCAAAGAAATTAGTCTTCAGCTTCTTGTTATGGAAGAGTTGAAAGGTGAATTCTTCCCATAATAATAAAGCATAATCTGCATTTGCGCCTTTGTACATCCCATAGAAGATGTTCATTATTGGACTGCGCAAAGCATCATGCCCACTTGTTTTCGGTGTAAGACATCTACTGAGAATACACAACAATGCTCTCCAAGGTTGTCCTACTTTAGCAGTGGTAAATTCAGACGCAACTCGTATGTCAGGACATCCAATAGCATCGAATAACTCCATGAGTTCGTCTTTAGTAGGATCCCTCGAAAATACCATACCTTTGGGTGAATCCCGAATCCCAAATATCTTACGGAAGTCTGAAACCTTAAGTGTCTGCTGCTTGTTGTCGAAAGTGAAGGTGATCTTGTTTGAAGTGATTTCCTTGGTGGCCCAAAACTCATACATATAATCATAAGGCACCGAGGCAGTACTCCTTAAAGCATTCTTGAAATGAGATTGATCAAGAATGGCTATGGCGACTTTGAAACCATGGTGAGTGGATTTTGGGACTGGTTTTAGCCGGTGGTTGTTTGGTATGAATTTGAGTGTTCGTGCTTCGGCAATAGCTGCTTCTCTAGAGTCTTGGATTGCTTGTACTGTTGGATTAGTCATTGTATCTGCTTAAGATAAGACATGAAAGGTTGATGTACAAAAACATATATAGATATGTATTATTCTTATATCTAAGCATAACATATTTCAACAACATAATGCAACAAGTACTTATAGCATGCAAATACAATCAATCAAACAACACTTCATCCGGAACTTTCCTTCATTCGGAACTCTTCATTCGGAAGTTCTTCATTCGGAACTTCTTCATCCGGAACTTTCCTTCATTCGGAACTCTTCATTCGGAAGTTCTTCATTCGAAACTTCTTCATTCGGAAGTTCTTCATTCGGAACTTCTTCATTCGGAAGTTCTTCATTCGGAACTTCTTCATTCGGAAGTTCTTCATTCGGAACTTCTTCATTCGGAAGTTCTTCATTCGGAACTTCTTTATTCGGAACTTCCTTCATTCGGAACTTCTTCATTCGGAAGTTCTTCATCCGGAACTTCTTCATTCGGAAGTTCTTCATTCGGAACTTCTTCATTCGGAAGTCCTTCATTCGGAACTTCCTTCATTCGGAAGTCCTTCATTCGGAACTTCCTTCATTCGGAAGTCCTTCATTCGGAACTTCTTCATTCGGAAGTTTTTCATTCGGAACTTCCTTCATTCGGAAGTCCTTCATTCGGAACTTCTTCATTCGGAAGTTCTTCATTCGGAACTTCCTTCATTCGGAAGTCCTTCATTCGGAACTTCCTTCATTCGGAAGTCCTTCATTCGGAACTTCCTTCATTCGGAAGTTCGTTCGGAACATTCCTTCATTCGGAAGTTTTTCAGAAAATTCCTTCATTCGGAAGTTTATATCCATGTTCATCCGGAACTTAAGAAACGCAGCTATGAAGGATTAATCTAGTCGCATTTAGTGAGTTCTAAGGCAAACTAAGGCAACCAATCATAATCTAATGATATTCCGAGTATAACCCACCTAAAACCCTAATCAATTACTGCTTAAATAGACACAAACCCTAATTTGGACTTAATCTAATTAAACGAAGCAATTAACATGATTTCATTGAAGAATTAGACGAGTTATAAATTAAAGATGATGTTGTTACCTTTTAGAATCGAATGAACCGGTTGGATGATTAAAAACAAGAATTTTTTAAAGCTTGTGTATGTGTGTTAATGACGGCAAGATGGAAAGAAGCAGTGAATGAAAAATGGTAAGGGGCGGGGGGTTTTGTTTGACTAGGTCAAGTTTTAGCACCTTTCACACATTGTCACTTTTTAACCCTACATTTTTTACTCCTTTTCCCTTTTAGATTTAAAACTTTTCATTTCTTTTCTTGACCATTGTTAAACTTAGCCACTATTATCGTTCACACAACTTAGCAATCGCAACCTATTTGCAAATCTCCAAAATCTAAATCAATTCCTATCACATAGAACACGCACAAGTTGTATTCTAAAGCAAAACCACTCATAAATCATTTAACCAATTAATTTTCCACAAACACTTTTGAAAATCGATTTAATGACGAAGATGATTTAATATTTTCTCCCCCTTAAACGATGACCCGTTTTCTATTTAAAGAGCTGTAGTCATTGTTTAAAGAGTCAAATATTGATGAAAGCATTTCCAATTTGTATCTTGAAAAAGTTTGATTCGTGGTGTCAATAGGATTTCTCTTATTTTAACAAATTAATGCACTGAGACGTACACAAATTTGTGTTAGACCAAGTTGTAAAGTAAACTTGATCCCTTTGCATGATTTGGCTTGTAAATCATGCCCGAGAAAATTAATTCCCGTTCTGAGCCAACGTTTTCCAAGGAAATACGTGACTTTAATATAAAAACTGGGTTGCAGTCAGAAATAACTACAAGCCATAATGGGCATGTTTTTAAAATGTACAACTTTTATACGGACTCTATTTATGGCACCGTGTCAATATTGATCGACATTTCTAAGGCCGTAAATATTACCGTACTAAAAGACATGCCCGATTTAAAAACGAAAAATATTTTTGGTTTTTCTTGATTTTATAATTTTTATGGTTTTTGTAGATTTTATATTTTTTTATGGTTTTTGTTGGTTTTATATTTTTTATGGTGTTTGTTGGTTTTATATTTTTGTATTTTCTTTTTGTGATAATATACATGATCACGAACAAAGGATACTCTGAATAGTTTACCACCACTATTCAGCTGATTCTTCTGCCAACTCTTTGAGAGTCGCTGGAGTGAATGATTTCATGCCAAGCTTGTCGATCAAAAACTCGATTCGTCCTCGATCTAAGGCTTTGGTGAACATATTTGCCAGCTGGTACTCAGTAGTGACAAAATACAGCTCGATCACTCCGTTCTCCACCTGCTCCTTAATGAAATGGTAGCGAATGTCTATGTGCTTGGCCCGGGAGTGTTGAACATAGTTGCAGCAAAGGGCAATGGCGCTCTTGTTGTCACAATACATCGGGATTTTGTTAAATCCAAGACCGTAGTCAGTTAATTGTGATCTCATCCAAAGGACTTGAGCACAACAACCGGACATGGCGATGTATTCAGCCTCCGTGCTAGAAATTGCAGCGCTTTTCTGCCTTTTTGAAGACCAACTGATCAATCTATCTCCAAGGAGTTGCACAGATCCAGAAGTGCTACGCCTCGTGTCTTGACATCCAGCATGATCGGCATCTGCGTATGATATTAAAGCAATAGAGGAATCTTTCGGATACCATAGACCACGATGAAGTGTTCCTTTTAGATACCGAAAGATCCTTTTCACAACATGTAGGTGCTTTTCGGTAGGCCGAGCCTGATACCGGGCACACATGCATACAGCAAATTGCAAATCAGGCCTGCTAGCAGTCAGATATAGAAGGGTGCCGATCATCCCACGGTAAAGTTTTGGATCGACAATAGTCCCATTCCTATCTTCATCTAACTTGGATTTCTCCACCATTGGAGTGTCCACGGGGTCACAATTATCAAAGTTATATTTCTTTAACGATTCTAGAGCATATTTGGATTGATTAATAAAGATGCCTCTGGGATTTTGAGAAATCTGTAATCCTAAGAAAAATGAGATTTTTCCCATCATTGACATCTGAAAGCGTGTGGACATTATCTTCTCAAATCGATTTGACAATTCTATGTTAGTGGCAGCAAATATTATATCATCAACATAAATTTGTACCAGTATCATGTCGTTGCCCTCCTTGAGAGTGAATAGAGTGGGGTCCACCTTGCCTTTGGAGAAGCCTTCCGAAATGAGATATGTGGACAGGAGATCATACCACGCGCGTGGAGCTTGTTTCAACCCATAGAGAGCCTTCTTAAGCTTGTACACATGATTAGGAAACTCCGTGCTAACGAACCCATCCGGCTGACTAACATAGACTTCTTCCCTTAGTTCACCGTTCAAAAATGCCGTCTTCACATCCATTTGATAGACGATCATGTTCATATGAGCAGCATACGCAAGGAATAGTCTAATCGCCTCCAATCTTGCCACAAGAGCAAAAGATTCTTCAAAGTCTATACCCAAGGCTTGTTTATATCCTCTAGCAACCAATCTAGCCTTATTCTTCAATACCGCACCCATCTCATCAAGTTTAACCTTATAAACCCATAACAAGGTAAGGATGTTAACCTTGTCAGGGAGAGGAACTAATTCCCATACTTCAAGTCGTTGGAATTCATTTAGTTCCTCCTGCATGGCTTCAATCCAAGATGATTGAGTCATAGCCTGCTGCCAATTTTTAGGTTCAACTTCAGAGAGAAATGCATCAAAGTAGCAATAGAGTGCACTCTCTTGTAATTGATGGCGTGTTGAGACTGGTCGATCGAGATCTCCAATGACATTCCTAATTGGGTGATATTTTGTCCATTTAGTGCTATGGTTTTCAATCCTAGGTGGTCTGGAGTGAACAATAGAAGGAGCTTCTTCTAAGGTAGACGCGGCTGAAGGGTTTTCAGGTATCGCTACACCAAAGAAAGGAAGCTCTTGCAGGTGAGCATATTCCAAATCGTGATCAATAGAATCCTCTTCCACATCATTAGGCACAAGTAGGGGTGACGATTCAGGTGTAGTTTGAGAATCACTTGGTGAAGGTGCATCCGGTTCAATGTGAATTGAAGATGCATTAGATAAAGCTTCATTGGCTGGAGCAACAACTTCAGGAATTGGAGCTATCACTACGGGTGCTGGAACTTCATCATTTGGGGGATCAAAGAATTCGTCAAACAACGGTTGAAACAGTTTATCCCACTCGGGCCTTGATGGTGGTAAAAATGATGTAGAAGTAGGATTATTGGGAACTAATCCGGAACTAATAGCACCGGTTCCCATCTCATGAAGCGCGGGTTCAGAGCTGTGTTGCTCAGAAGCCATCGCTGTCAGCTCATCGAAATCTGCGTCCATAGTTTCTACAATCTTGCCAAGACGACGGTTGTAAATTCGGTATGCTTTCTTGGACGGTGAGTAACCAATGAAAATACCTATATCGGCTTTCGGTTGAAGCTTACCCAAGTTCTCACTATTAATGTTTGGATAACAAAGAGCACCAAACACATGAAAAAATGAAACATCGGGTTTACGGTCATGTAGAAGCTCATAAGGTGTTTTTCCATGGCGTTTCCGAATGATAGAACGGTTTTGGGTGAAACATGCAGTAGATATAGCCTCTGCCCACAAGAACAATGGAGCGTTCGCATAAATAAGCATAGTCCTAGCAGCTTCCATAAGTGTACGATTCCGTCTTTCAACGACACCGTTTTGTTGTGGAGTGCGTGCAGCGGATGTTTCATGTGAGATACCAACTCCTTCATAGTAATCACGAAGAGTCTGGTTGACGAACTCTGTACCATTGTCTGTACGAATACGGCGGACAGTAGTATTCAAACGTACCTGAATGAATTTCAGAAAAGTGATAATAGCCTTCGGTGCTTCATCCTTTGTACGTAGAAATCTAACCCATGTAAACCTGGAGAAATCATCCACAATAACCAGAATGAATTTCTTACCGCTCACACTTTCAGTTCTCATTGGCCCACAAAGATCCATATGCAAAAGATGAAGTTTTTCTTGATTGGTGTCTTCAGCTTTGGGCTTATATGATTTCTTGGTACTTTTCCCCCTTGAACACGCGGAACATAAATGATCCTTGTGAAATTTGAGCTTTGGAAGACCACGAACTAATTCGTTTTTAGCCAGATGATTAATAGCATCAAAGTTAAGATGAGATAATCTGCGATGCCATAACCATGACTTGGTCTTAGATGCTTTAGAGAGAAGACATACTGGAGAGGCGGCCATCATGTCTTGTAGAGACAACGTATAAAGATTTGCACCACGAGATCCCTTCAACAAATCTTTTCCTTCCAAGTTGCGGATGAAACAAGTGTGTTGTCGAAAAGCAACCTCTAGGTTGGAATCACAAAACTGTCCTACTGAGAATAAATTATGACCAAGACCTTCTACATAGTATACCCTTGAAATCGTAACGTTTCCAATCTGATATTCACCATACCCCATTATCTTTGCAATATGATCATTCCCAAATTTAACCGTACCAAGAAACTTGCTGACGAAATTTCGGAGCATCGAGCGATCTCCGGTCATATGTTTTGAACAACCGGAGTCCAAATACCAGAGGATGATTTGGACCACCTGAAAATATAACCACACGAAGACAATGTAGAGGTATCGGAATCTGAGTGTTCCTTGTTATTAGCAGGTACAGATTTAATAATCTTAGATTTGCTAACTCTAGGTTTCTTAGATTTCCTAGCCTTCTTCTTCCTAGTTGGTGGTGTAGATTCTAGTTGGCTTAAATCCTGTGGTATTTCTTCACTGATAGGCACTATAGTGGGAGATGACCTAATTAAAGGGCGCTGTTTCCATAGTTGAGTGCGAGTGTTCCTAACTAAAGGACGCTCAGACCTAACCTCAATGGATGCATTCCTAGTTAAAGGGCACATTTTTCCATCTAATGTAAAGGTCCTACCAGTGGGACGCCATTGCCAGCCAACTTGGGCACGAGTTCTACCTGTTGGCTTCCATTCAAGACAAATCCTAATGGCATTCATTTCATTCACATGATCAATAAGACACAAATCATGACGTTGGGAAAACATACATTCATTACAATTCCAACAATTCAAATTAGAATTCACGAATGGTTTAGGCTTCTGCACAGGCGCAGAGCTTTTAGTCTTAACATGATTCTTTTTATTTAAAACTGAACTAGCATTCCTATGGTGAACTTCTACTTTCTTCTTTTTGGTGCTACTAGTGGAGGGCTTGATCTTATCTTTCTTGAGTGGCGATCCTTTAGCCTTAGTAGTCTCTTTTAATCCTGTAGAAGGCAAAGTGGGAACATTAGCAACAGATTTAAAAGGTGCCTTACTTGATGGTGCCAGTGACGGTTTTGCTCCTGGAGTCTTATTGAATGGAGTTACAGCAATGGGCCTATTAGTAAGTAGTGCAGAGCCTGGTTTACCTATGTATTGCAAATATGCTAAGCAATATTGAACTCGCTTAATATATTCATGAGCCGAATAATAGTAGCTACTTGAGGGATCTAAGGCATAAAGATCGTCTAATATATCCCTAACAAGATCTACATGCTTAATGGCATTCCTCATATAATCATCGTAGGTAACCGGGTTTCTCTTATGAAGCGGGTTCTTATAAAGCACTACTGACTTGGTTGTTGGAGCACTAGTGGACGGTGCAGAGTCGGTAGCTAAGTTATCAACAACTTCTTGTCGGGTGAGAAGAAGTGTCTCCTTTAACTCGGCCAAAACCATGTTTTTGTCAATGAGCAGGATGTTTAAGTCAGAGATTTCCTCACACTTTTGGTTCAGTTGTTCAACATAAGATTGTTGCTGTGCCGCATTAAAAGCGAAGCGTTCTTCTAGTGAACCATAAAGAGCGGATAGTCCCTGTCTTGTCCGATCCATCTCCCCTAGAACAGACGAAAGTCTAATTTCTAAGACCTGGTTTTTAGACTCTGCAGCCTCTAGTTCCAATTTGAGTGTTTCATTTGATGACACATCTCTCTTCAATCTCATAATCTCTTCCTCTAATGCCTTAACAATTGCAATTATCTTGTCACTCGTCTCAACACCGTTTTCACAACCATTTGATATAAAAAGATCCTCATTTTGAGTTTGTTGTTTTAATTCTAAAGATATACAATGTTTTTCTAGTTGATTAAAGTGTTTTGAAAGTAAATTGTAAGAATCTTGTAGCTTTAAAAACTCAGCGTTAGATTCGTGACAAGAATGATTATCTACCTCATTTACAGTATCAGCAACATTTACAGAGAGATCACAAACATCATCACATATATGCACAGCATCACAATTAATCATAGCGGATGTTAGCTCATTCGAATAATTAACATTTACAGTAGTAAGCACATCACACGAGATTACTGCAGACAAGAACTGGTCATATTCGGTTAAAATCTTTTCTTTTTCAATTAGTTGTAGTTCGTAAGCGGTGTCCATTTCATAAAACACTTTTTGAACTTCCCCAATTTCAAACACAAGATTTTCCTTAAGAGATGCAAAACTTCCTTTTAGACTTTCGACAAACGGATTGATCTCATTTTTAAACACCTCGTTCATGTGTTCGAAAGCCCATTCTCCGGCGTTTAAGCCATTTGAAGTCGTACATTCCAAAATGACCTTGTCAAAATTAGTAAAGTATTGATTAATCTCTTGCAAGTTTAACCATACAGTGCTAACAGGTGGAAGATTCTTTGGAATTTCCTTAGGACCTTCCATGTTGAAAAGTGTAGGAAATGTACTAGGGTTTTCTTCCTTTAACATGTAGGTTGGTGCTGTGATGAGATCTTTGTCCATATGGAAGCGAATTCTAAAATCCGTTTTTGCAAGCTCCTTATTCATTTTAAAATAATCACACTCGGGATATTTTGCAGAATTGTATGACCGATCCTCATCAACTAAATCCTTACTTGTTCGATCATCGAAAGTAACAATCGGGTCTAAGACCAATCCTAATTGGGTTGCATTATAAAGTCTAGGACTATGTCTTAAAGCTTGTTTTGCATACCGTGGGTTAGGGGGACGACCTTTTTGACGTGATAAATTAAATTCTCTAAACGAAGCATCAAATAAGTGCACTAGTTGAGAAGCAGCGTATTGTCTTAAAAGCAAATAATCTAGACTTCTAATCTTATTAGTAGCATTAATCTCCATTTCATTCTTCTTAGACTCGAGTGATTCAAAATCCGTTTGAAGTTTTTGAAAATTAGTGACCACTAACTCCTTTTCTTTAAGTTCATTAGACAGATTTGCTCTTAAGTTTTCAATTTCTTGCAAGTGACCTATTTGTTTGTTTCGAAAGTGATCATATTCGGGATTTGTTAGAACACTAGACGAAGGCACTAATTCCAAAGTTTGAACTTTCTCGTTGCTTAAGGCAAGCTCATCAGACAAATTCTTATTCTTAGCTAGGGTTTCTAAGAGTGCAGCATTCATTTGGCTAAGTAATGTAGCAGGAACCATGACCAAATCTTATTGAGCAGGAGTAGGCGTATGCGAAATGGCTCCCGGTTGTGATTCACTCAAAGTCTGGGAACTCACATTGATATTGCTATCATTGATTGTCTCCTCATTTGAAAGACTCACCACCGAAGACTCATTCGAATCAGCACTCTCTTGAACAACTTGATGTGGTTGAATACTAGCATCAGTGGTATTATCGGTGGTATTAATAAGTACCTCAGATCTTTTTTCTGGCCCTAAGCTGGAGATAGTTGCCATGAGAGCAGCCTTTGCAGATTGAAATTCATCACAGTCTGAGTCATACGCATCGAGATCATCTGTTTGGTATGCTGCATTCTGTGTGGTGACAGTGTCTTGTTCAGCAATCCCTGGATCGGCAAGAAATGCAAGATCCTCTTCATCAAGTTCCCTTCCTTGTGCCTGAGCATTCACCAGATAGATCTTCTCTGCAAACCATTGTCCATCTCTTCTCCTCTTGGGTTTCTTACAATCCCTGGACATGTGACCTTCTTCCTTGCAGTTGTAGCATGTAATCATTCTCAACTTGCCTGTGGAATTAGCCCGTGGAGCAGGATTGATCATTGGAGCAGGATTGACCGTGCGAGCATTTGTAGTTGATGTGGTAGGTCTCCCCTGATATGTTTGAATAGGTTGAACCATTACCCTGCCATTCTCAATAGTAGCTTGTTGGCGAGAATTGGATGAATTCCTCAACTGATTGTTGGTAGGAGCTGATCCCCTAAATCCTCGTTTGCTTAAAGTCCTTGTGAGATAAGCAGACATAGTGGTTAACACTTCAACTGGGTCAGCACCTTGTTTGAATACAGGAATGGGGACTTCCTCATCATCACAGTACATTGCTTGGTCTTGATGAGCTGCATAATCACTAGAAGGAATACTCATTTGATCAGGGTAGCTTGTTGGATATGCTGCATTCTCTTGATAAGAAGAATATGAAGATTGAGCATAAGGTGCAATACTTGCTGGGTGATGTTGTGAAGCATAGTGTGGTGAAGGTGCATTGAACCAATATTGTTGCTGATGTGAGGTGGGTGGTTGTGGTAGAATCGAGTATTGGGGAAAGGTTGGTGTCATGTAAGGTGATGGATGATAGGCTTGATGTCCCAAGATATAAGGAGTGTTGTTGTGAGACAAGCTTGGTTGATTCGCCATCAAAGCTAATGAATCAGGGTACATACCTCGAGGCGAACGGTGCATGATCACATGTTTCTCATGCTGCTGAAGAAAAGCATATAGTTGATCCAAATTGCACTTATGCAAATCCTTGGTTAACTTAACATCGATAATATACTCACCCCATTCAGCTTGAGGTAAAGTATTCAAGAATTTGGTGTTAACCTGGAATGGTGCAATCACGAGATTGTATACATTCAGATCATTCATGAGTGTGGTGAATCTGAAGTAATAATCGTGAAGCGTTTCCCCTGGGTTGTACATGAATCTATCAAACAGATCATACAACTGACATTCCCTTTCCTGTTTGGTGAGAGACGTACCTTGTAGCAACACCTTTAGACGTTCCCATAAATCCTTTGCCACCGTATACTGACTTACCATCCGATAGATGTCATGGGGAAGAGCTTGGAGAATGGTTTGAAGAGCCTTTTCGTCTGCATCGGCAACAAGTTGTTGAGCTGGTGTAAGTTCTTCAAATTCTCTTGGTCGAGTCACATTGTTAGCCACGATGGTACCATAGTCAAGTGGACCATTTAAAATTGACTTAACCATAAGCCTCCCATAAACCGGTTTTCCCTTAAGGTAAGACATCATCCGGCCTTGCCATGCTTCAAAAACTTCTTTGATGAGCATTGGCGGGCGATTATCCGTTCCTGTAATGACGGAAATATCCGTAAGTGATGTCATCTGAGGCATTACTGAATTCGGATTCATTTTTGTTCACTTCAAAGAGACAAAGATTATCGGTTGATCGAGCAGTGAAGTAAAGCTTGTGAATTGTGTTGAGTTTTTGTTGTAAGAAACCAAGATTAAATCCTCTAAAAAATCGTCGAAAAAACAAGCAAAATAACCCTTGATTCGGAACTTTTTGTTGATTCGGAAGATTTGGCTTGGAATACCTTGATTCGGAACTTTTGGTTCGGAAGTCTTGATCTGGAACTTTCCCTTGATCCGGAACTTTTCCCTTGATCCAGAACTTTCCTTGATCCGGAACTTTCTCCTTGATCCGGAACTTTCCTTGATCCGGAACTTTTGGTTCGGAACTTCCTTGATCCGGAACTTTCCTTGATCCGGAACTTTTGGTTCGGAACTTCCTTGATCTGGAACTTTTGTTGATCCGGAACTTTTCGTTCGGAACTTTTGGTTCGGAACTTTTGTTGATCCGGAACTTTGGTTGATCCAGAACTTTTTGGTTCGGAACTTTTTGGTTCGGAACTTTTTGGTTCGGAACTTTGGTTGATTCGGAACTTGTTGGTTCAGAACTTTTACTGGGTAATCAGAAAGGTGTTTCGTATGAACAGTCGACCAGAAAAATGAAGATTAAGCCCATATTTTTACCAAATAACCCAAAAAGTTTTGTGATTTCTACAATAATAAGTAATAACTAATACTTATCTACTAATCCCAATCACAAAAACACCAAAAACACCAAGAATCAAGATGGATCTTCTTAAAGAACACTAATACAATCAAAAACTAAAAAGCACACAAATCATTACCTTAAATCACCCCATAGCTCTCTGATACCAAATGTAGAATTTTGATAACCTATGAATCTATGAAGGGGTTGATGATTTCTAGAGAGAGAAACTAGAGAGATAAAGTGAGAGAAAACTATGTGTTATTTTATTCAATGGAAACAAGAAATGTTCAACAACCAACCCCTTTCCAAGGAGGAAAGGGGTATTTATACTTCCAAGCAACATTGGGCTTGGGCCGGTCCATGACAAGCCCATGGACCGGTTCTTACTTAACTTAATAAGCATATTCTAACTACGAGCTATTACAACATTAATAATATTTGTGGAGTGACCGATACTTCTAATATACGTAAAAACGTATTTCTAACACAAGGCCACTTTTTCTTAAGCAATTTTTGGTTTTGAGAACCCAATCTTTCAAAAAAAATTTGGTCGATCCGCGTATCAAGTGGTATATATATAATTCTCGGTCTTATATCACCAACCTTAGAGGAAGTTAATAAGTCATCAAACAAGGATTCAAGAATTTTTACGGTTTTTCGTTGGTTTGTAAAACCCGCAAATTTAATTTTCGGTTTCTCCACGAATCGTAAAATCCCGTTGTGTTCTTCCGACAACAAACACACTTACTTACTTTCATTGCTCGATGGATAAGTAATCCTTAACTTCATTTCTTAGATCGAACTTCAATGGAACCGTTGATTTCGAAGTTCCAGGAGGGAGAATTTCATCAAGTGCAAGAAATAGCTAGAGCAGGTGGTATAAGTTCGTTTGGACTACTTATATTTCATCCAATGACTTTGTTGCACTCTTTGGTCAAGATCATAATACATTCATAGACTCAATATTCCTCAACTTGAATCAACTCGCATAACATCTTTACAAAGAAGAGTTTAATTCATCTGCATCCGCATATGCATATAAAACTCTAGTGACACAGTTTATACCTTTCTTCTAATTCAATATCGCTAAGATTGAAAATTCAGTGATTTTCCAGTCCTTTCTTAAAGACACACATCTCGAGGTTCAAGAATTTTGTGGTACATTGCTAAAGTACATGGCATCGACTTCGAATTTAATTTATGAAGGTCACGAATTCAAAGAGCGTATGATAGCAGGGTGCGAGAAATTCAGATGCAGATACAAGAGGAACATGGTCACACGGATGACTTAAAAGAGACCACTTTGGTTAACAATGATAGTAGCGACATAGAATTATGACACCATAACTTTGGCATGCATGACGAAGAGCCAACGATTAGGGTACAATTGAATACGTTCTCTAACGTATGTACCAATGAAATACATCATGTTGAACATTCCAAATTTACTTATGAAAACCGTGGGATGGAAAAGGGTGATAGTAATACCATTTCTGATTCATCCGACGTGAGTCATACTGGGGGAGAGAGTAATCAGAATGCTGTAATAAATCATGATACATGCCTTATGAGTGCTCCATTAACCAATTCTGACTCTAAGATTAAAGAGCTCAAAACGATCGTAGCTCAGCAATCTAAATATCTTGAGGATGTCAAAATTGAATTTTCGAAGAAAACATACAAATTTGAAACATATTTTTAAAAACTTGAAAATTCATACGTTGTCTTGAACAAAAATTAGATAAAAAAATTCAAGATTCTAAAGCCGAATGATATAATTTTGTGAAACAAATTACTTTGCTAGAATCTAAGTTTTATTATAGAGACGAGGTGTAAAACCATAGAGCTGACCACATCGTTAACTACCAAAAATGCTGATTTAAAGGCACAAGTTTAGAAAAAGGTTTTTGCAATAGCTGCTCTGAAAATCGAGTTGAGGAAAATTAAGGGAACTAGTGTGGACAGTAAGCTTGAAAAACCATCAATCTTGGGGAAACAACCTAAAAATTAGTCCTTTAGACAACCGACTGCATTTAGATCCGCCTAAAAATAAGGAAGGAGAATTTGTATTGAGTTAGGAGAATTGTTTTTGGTAATTATATTTTGGTATCTTTTATTTTAACTATAAATAAGGACCCCTAGACCCCCCAAACAACTTTAAGGTCACCCTAAACTCAAAAATCAGTCGAATAATTAATGGAGGTAAAGAAAAGTCGAGATCTTGCTTAGGGATTAAAGTTGCTTTGCGAGGACTTGAGTAGCTATGCTTTCAGGTGAGTTTAATAGTCCCTTGTCTTTTAAGTGGTTTTACTCCAGTAAGGGATGGAAATGATGGTTGTACAAATATGTGTTGTGAAATGTTGTTTAAAGTGTATGGACATAAATGTGTTAGTATGTGACTTGTTTGGTATGGGATATTGTGGGAGCAGATGGGTACGCCTACCCTATGTGATTAATTGTGAAAGAGCGGATGGGTACGCCTACCCAGTGTTATGATTTGAGATGGTACCATGGGAGCGGATGGGTATGCCTACCTAGTGTAATTGTGGATTGGGGAGAGGAGAGACACGTGCGGTCTCAACGTATGTTTTCATGCTTGCTTGTTTGCATGTAGTAGTTGTTTTCCAAAATGATAAATAATATGATTTTGATTTGTTAATGAGCACAAAAAGGAACTATTTTTGTGTGTCTTAAACCTATGGCTCTCACCAACTTTATGTTGACGTATTTTAGTATAATTTTCAGGTTTGCTTAGAGATGATTGAAGCTTTAAAGAGCGAAGGATTAGAGAGACCGTAGGCTTGCATTGCAGAGTTTATGTTTATTTGATGTTCTACACTATATGAGATTGTTGAATGTTTATGGCGTTGTCATAACACGCCCTATTGTATATACCATCTTTTAGTTTATTCTCTATTGTGATCCCATTGTGTTGGGACTATGTCCATGAAGTTTCATCTCGCGTTTCCGCCGAGGCCGGGTGTTACACTATACATTTAGGATTCTGGTATCCTAAAGGGACCAACGTAGAAACCATAGTTTACACCGACTCAGATCATGCGGGAGACTATGTGGACCGGAAAAGCACTAGCGATATTTGTACCTTAATGGGTTGTTTTTTAACTTCTTGGTTCTCTAAGAAACAAATCGCTCTTGCCATATCCACCACGGAAACCGAGTATGTGACTACCGGTAAAGCTTGTCAACAAGCTCTATGGATGAAGCAAGCGCTTGTTGATTACGGGATTACACTCGATGATGTTCCCATCATGTGTGATAATAAGGGTGCAATAGACCTTAGTAAGAATCTCATGCAACATTCGCGAACTAAGCACATAGAGATTTACCACCATTTGCTTAAGGATAATGTTCAAAAGAGGAACATTTCTATTAAGAAGGTACCCTCGGTAGAAAACTTAGCCAACATCTTCACTAAGCCACTTAAGAGTGAACCTTTTAATTACTTGCGTCTAGGTCTAGGTTTATTGGAACATATACCTTGACTGTGCTTGATTGATTGAATATTTTCTCATTTAAGTCTTTATTTTCTTTTTGAGTCTTTAAAATTTGTTTTCGAAATTCTTCTTCTTTATTTCAAAACTTCTCAAAGTCTTTTCTAAATGGCCAAGAAATGTTTTCACATTGTTAATTCATAACCAATATGTATGGGTCACACAATCATGACGAGAACACCATTGAACTATGAAGGACTCATGAATTATCAATAATATGTCATGACTACGTATCTAGATAATCACACCTCCAACATTGATTTTACTTTAAAATTCAATTATTTTGGTCAAAGTTGTGTTTGTTGTCTTATATGTGTTTCTTGTCTTTTATTGCTCCTTAGCATAGCTTTCTGATAAATTAGACTAGAACTTTATGATTTGTTGAACTAAAAAATATCGCTTATCCTCCAAAACACACTTTCTGTAGGTGGATCATTAATTGTCAAGCGACTTAATATATTTATTGAATCGCAGGCACAATTAATGAGCCACAGGCAGAAGTAGCCAAAAACGTCTTTTCTGAAACTCCCAAATTGTTCCAACACCTTTTGGAATCTATGGTTCAAACCTTTGACCACTCCCAAAATATCTTGTGCTTTCTCTACTTAACCCTCAGCATTTGGCATCTATTTCACAAAGCAAAATATCTTATTCACCAAATGAAAGCCTTGATTCTTCACCATTTTCTCTAATCTCTTTCAATCCTAATTCACCAAAGAACACTCAAAATGAAATCTCTTCTCCTTATAAGGAAATTGATTTTAGAAACTCTCATTTTCCAACACTTCCTTTTTGTGTTCTTTCTCCATCACATGATAATGTCATGCATCATGGAACATATTGTCATTATTGTCAATATCAACATCTTGCCATGTCTCACATCTATGATGAGTTGAATTACATTAAGAGTCTTTTAGTCAAGCTTTGTCTTCATTATGAATACAAGACCATTGCTAAGCCTCCACCACTACATCCCACTACCACTTCGTCTTCTAATTAATTAAGCATATGTGTTGCTTATTAATAAGACATCTAATTTAAGCAAATCTTAAAGTTCTAGTGTAACTAGGATTAAAATTATGCATAAGTTATAGGCTTGTTCTTCATACATCTTTGTATGACTTATTATTTCCTTGTATCTTTTCATGTTTTAGATTAACATGATTTCTTATGGATCTTGGATCTCTTCTTCGTGTGTTCTTTCTCTTTTGTTTGTGTGACCTTTGCTATATCTTGTGGGGTGTTTCTTTTCTACTTCTAAACCTTATATGTAGCTTGTCACCATATCTCGATCTCTTGGTGCCCCAAACAAGGGGGAGTAAGCACCAGGGGGGAGCATTAGCAAAGTCGGTTTCTTCTCTTCTTCAAAGACTTTGGCTACCTTTTTGCTTCGACAAAGGGGGAGAAATGAAATAAACTCGTCTTCGAAAATCTTGTTTTTATACTTGATTAAGTTTATATGTTGTCGAAATCAAAATATGGGAGATTGTTAATGCAATGATGCCTAAAAACGTTACTTGCATTTTTCGGTCTCGCTTTGTTTGATTACGACAATATTTAAAAACAAGCATTTAGGAAAACAATGAAATTCAAATTCTGGAGTTCAAGTATTTTTCATTTCATCCATTATCACTTAAGGTATGAATAAACAAGTTCTTAACCTAACTAAGTGATCAAGGATTTATATTTTTCTTAAAACTCGCTTTTATTTAAAAGTGACAAATGTTTTTAATAAACTTTAATTTTAAGAAAATATTTTATTAAAATAGAAAATGGAAATTTGAATTTGACATATTCCAAATGGTTTAGGATTATCCTTTTTAGATAAAACTACACCAGATGGGATTTCACCCTTAAAAGACAAAAAAGAGCGGACTCTAGAGCCGGCGGCTCAAAATAGGTGTCTGCGGCTCAATATCGATAATGAGTCGTGAGCCTATTTATTGAGCCGCGGCTAGATAGAGCCGTTGGGCCTTTGTCCTATAAATAGTGGACCGTTTCTTGTTTTCCACTTCACCTCTTTTGCACACAAATTATCAGATTCAGTCCACCTTCTTTAATCACACAAGTCCTTGATTATTTGGGTGATTACTACTTGTTAGAAGTGAATCTTTCTCGTTCCCTCTCATCCTTTCAAGTGAAAAGAGAATAACACTTTCATCCTTGAAGTTTTGTGTCTAGCTCTAGATTCATTCAAGATCAAAACTACATTACATTCTTGTGTCATTGTGAAGATCCAAATTGTTGTGTATATTTGAAGTTGTGTATGTATTGTGGTTAATACTGAGGCCTCATATTATATTGGTGTAGATTGGTCCTAGATAATATTAGGTCTCGACTTTTAACTTAGAGTCGGAAATTGGTTAAGCGGCGTGTATGGTTTCTCCCTTTAAAGAGCTTGTTGACTAGTGAATTCTCGAGTAAGGAGTACTCGAGGAGTGGAGAAGGAACGAACAATGAGCTTTGTTGCTGAACCACTATAAATCTTTGGTCTTCGGTTTGATATTTTCTTTCCTTATCTCTTTCGATTCATTATTCATTATTGCATATACTTGTAATTATTAGTTTAGAACCACTATCTATTGTTCATATTATGCATAAAAAGATTTCACATAAATCACTTGAATATAGTTTTTTGAAAAGTATTTTTGAAAACCGAGCTTTCGATCATTTTAACTTGAGAAACTATACGAACCCCCCCCCCTTTCTAGTTTCTACACTACGGGTAGAATCTTCAAATCTATTGGTCTTAAGTATGTTCCTACAAGAAAGATGTTTCCCTCTAGCACAACCAAAGTTGGTTGTGAACCCCCACATGGTTTTAACATAGATATCACTAACTCATATGAATGCATGCAAACTATTGATGCTAATTTAGGTACCGCGATCAAGGTTCAACAAGAATGAGACAATAATCATATTGTATACCGTTCCAAACCTCAGCTGCAGAAGAATTCAATATCTAAGAATCTAGTGTCTCAGGGTATTTGCGGTCAAGCTTGCAACTAAATGACTTAATGTCACATGACAGACTGTAACTCGATCTCAAAAGATAGGAAAGTTCATCTCGATGATGACTTATCCTTAGACGAGAAATTAAATTTTCTAGGACACGAGCTTGTATTAAATCTATTCAAAAGTTTTAAGCTCTTGTATATGACTTACAGTTAAATATCAGACTGTAACTCGGACCTCAAATAAAGGAAAGTGTATCTTTTAAATAAGATAACTAATCCTTAACAATAAGAAATTTAATTTTTCCCGGTCATGAGCTTGGATTAAAACATTCTAAATTAAGCTCATTTAGGAAAATTTGTCCCTCATAAGACTAATTCTCCTCATAAGGGGAAATTCACTTTTCTCGGTCATGAGCTTTATGTTAAAATATTTAAAACTTTTTAAGCTCATGAAAATGACTTCTAAGTAAATGTCAACTTAGAACTTGTTCTTCCTTTAAAAGGAAATTTTATCTTTTCAGATAACTTATCCTCTCAACAAGAAATCTATCTTTCTCGGGTCTTGAGATTTTATCAAAACATTCAAAGTTTTGTAGCTCAAGTCATCGGACTTTGTATATATTTAAACATCAAAAGAAAAAGAGAAAAATATAAAACCTATAAAAATCATAAAAACGAAAAATTAAGAAAAATCCAAAAATATTTTTTATTTTTCAAAAGGCATGTCTCCTGAGACGATAATAATTAAACCTTAGAAATGTCATTCAGTTATGACACATTGCCATAGTTCGTACATAAGTTATAGATAACTTAAAACATGCTTAAATGGCTTGCTATTATTTCAGATGATAACCCGCTTTTCATATTCAAGTCAAGTATTTCTTATAAAAACTTTGGCTCATCAACAAGAATTAATTTTCTCGGGCATGGTTTACTTTATAACCATGTAAGGGATTATGTTTATGTTATAACATAATCTAACACGAATATATGTACACTTTAGTGCATTTATTTGTTAAAACGAGAAAAATCTTGTTTTTATGGAGTTATCACCCTACAAATTGGTATCCACATACTCGACGATGTGATTACTCAAACGAAGACTACAGTTCTTTAGATAAAAAAATGGGTCAACAATTAAGGGGGAGCAATTGTCAAGCATTCAGATTCTTCGATGTCGATTTAAAGTACAATTGGTGTCAAGACAGAATTACCGATTTTTCAATTTGTGTCAAGACATAATTACCGACCTTACATTGGGTGTCAAGACAAGATTATCGATTTCAGGAAGAGGAGATAACTTCAGGAACGATGTGACGAGGGAGATTAACATTTGCCGACAAGAACCACATGATTCTATCATATGATGTTCTCATCAATCAGGTCTAACCTTGTCAATTGTTTACTTATGGTTAATATGCTTTCATATATTATCTTCATATATTTTAATACATTTGGTATCATGGAGATAAAACAAACTTGCATGTTTCTTCCCAAAATCTTTGTTAAAACTTCATTAAATCACACGATATCAAAAATATTGATTGGGTTTATATTTCTAATATGGAGGAGAAAATGTGATTTAATATGAGATTAAGTCTATCACAACAATTTTTATTACAATGGTTTAACTTAAAGTGTTGCCTCATCCTAACATGTGCGAAATGTTTTTGAATATCAAGACATATGTTAAGAGAGAGTAAAATAGATTTGGATATCAAAATGGATTTCATGGTGACATAACCTTTCCTACAACCCATTTATTTCACGACGATGAAGATTGTGGTGACATAAGGATGGTAGGATAGGTTAAATTCCAATGATTCTTCCAAAACCGGAGGAATCTTACGAAGGACATTCTAAAGCTGCAAATAGTAGTCCTTAGAAAAAATGGAGAAAGATTGTGAACATAGATGAATGCCGACCAAGTACTTAAGTTAGCACTGGAACAATCACAACAAGGTGCTAGTTATGACGTATTGGTAAGCGTTAAAGGGGTTGAAGAATGAAAAAGACATGTAAAGATAAAGGGTGAAAAGAAATTAGCCATCCTTACAACCTAGGCAGAAATCGGGTCAACTTATATGCTATCGAGATCATATTAATGATGCTCGGTATTGAAGATAAGACATCATGGACCCAGTGATGCAATGCACAACCCATCCCAGCTAACTCAGGTATCTCTCAAAAGGTATTTATTTTAATCACATGAAGATCAACACGCTATCTATCGATTTATTCACTCCGAATAAGTTGGTATTGAAAATGTGGCACTCATCTCCAGCGTTTGATCAATAAATTTCAAAATGCACGATCGAGTCTAGAGCCATTTGAGATCACATTATTAATCTCATTAGGACACTATTCCATATTTCCTTTCTTCTTCGCACACTGTGTAAATTAAGAAAGATACTGAGAGTCCTACGTAAAATCTTCATGATATCTCCTGAACATCTGAAGATGAAAATCCTTCTTGAGCGAACATAAAACGATCATGGTAAGTGACTTGTGCGATTCCTTATGAATCAAACTTTTGATAACTGGAAAGCAACAATGGTTTTAATTCTTTAATTAATTCAAATTTGTTATAGCAATATCCTTGTGATCTTGCCAGAACATTCAGAGTGACACTCTTAGTGTTCAAAAGGACGAATAGAAATCCTTCTAGTGTTAACTTTCAAATAGCACTTGGTAGGCAACCTGTAAGATTCTACAAGAATCAAGCTCGTGACAACTTGAAAGCAACGATGAGGCGATTCTTAAGTGAGTCGAACTTGTTCCAGGAATCTGAATTGATGGCTTCAATCATGCGGATAATTTTATCCAAATGATTCACTCTTTACATTCGCAATAAGGTTTGAGACGATCGAGTAAAGAGAACGGGTTCACCCGCGAAACCTTGTAAAGGAGGTTATTAATTGAAACTACCTGCCACAAGTACGGTATTTAATATCATCCAACGGTTTTCACCGACCGAAGGTAAAAAAGCTACTGAATTAGAATGAAATGTCAAAACAGCTTCGTTCGTGTCTACTTATGTTGCTGCATTTGAAGACGGTGGCTTTGCGATGTACCAAGAAGAAGTCGTCCTCACATGCTGATACTTTCTGCACTCAAGACGTCAACATAGGGCTGAGCATCGGGTCAAAACCGACCCGACACGACCCGTCCCGAGTTAAACCGAAACTGACACAAGGCAAAAAGCTGAACCGAAACCGAAACAACTCGGTTCGGTTCGGTTGCAGTCGGGTTTAGTCGGGCCAAAAATCGGTTTATACCGAAACCGAATATATGACTAGAAAACTCTACAAAAGTACAAAATGTCACCCACCCTCTCAATCTCTCACCTCACTTTCCAAGTTTCCATTGAAACACAAGTCTTCAGCTCTTCACCAACGAAAATACTATTGACTTTTTCTAAGGTAAAACTCTTATTATAAGACTTAATTCGTAATTAAAATCAATAGGTAAAAATCAAATATGTATATATTTTGATTTTTAGTTATTGATTTTAATTATCATTGATTAATTATCAATTTAATTGATAACTAAAATCAATGATAATTCATTGACGGTTGCAGTCGGGTTTATTGATTGATAGTGTTTTTTTAAAATTTTCTTCAATGCTATTTTCGTTGGTGAAGAGAAAAGTAGAGATTAGGAGATGTGTTGTTGATAAAAGTAACATACCCCATCTATAAGAGAAAACATGTGGCTGCCAAAATTATAGTAACAAATGAGTCGGTTAAAGTCGGGTTATATCGGGCTACAGTCGGTTTTATACCGACCCGACCCGAATACCGAAAATAACATTTTTGTCAACCGACTACCGAACCGATTAGCTCGGTATCGGGTTCGGTTTGGTCGGTTTTCTCGGTTCGGTCGGGCCGACCCGGTTTCGGTCGGGACTGCTCACCCCTACGTCAACATATTCTAGAAAGTTCAACATAAAGTCTTCCTATGTATCATACTTTCAAACTTTCAAGAATTTATAAAAGTATAAGTGTGTGCAACATGAAGTCACGAGGAAACGAATATCACAATTGATGAATGCACAAGTTCAAGGAAAGGAAACGCGCTCAAGACTAAAGTTAAAGATCATTACAAGCATATTCACAAAGAAAAAGAAAAGAAATAAAGAAGAAGACTACGAGCTCAAGACAAGCATAATATGCTAGGTTTTTTAATATTAAAACTTGGGTTAACCCCCTTGTACTTTGGAGTGACCTCCCTTAGGAGGAGATTGTTGGAAATATATTTTTACGTATTTAGGAAGGATCGGTCACTCCAATAATATTCATATAGTATTGGCTCGTAGTCTAATAGCTTTACAATATAACTCATGTAAGCTCACATGTAGGGTGGGCTATATAAACCCTCCTAGTGTGTTAAGAGGGGGGTTGGTTCACACATTTCATAATTTTCCAATCTAATATTTTTCCTTTTCTCTCATTTCTTTCTCTAGTTTCTCTCTCTAGTTTTTCATTTATCTATCTCACTTCCTTTATATCATCTTTCTATCACTAGAATATCCAAGGATTACGTAGACCCTCAGGGCCTCTTATGTCGGTGCCGCATAGGGCCATCGAAATCAATGGGACGACCATGTATCTTTCATATATGATAAATAAGGTATCATATATGATAAATCAATCTTATTTCATCTTACATCTTATTCACACGATCCTAAGCATATTGATAACTCTCTTATTCATAAAACTCTATAATTCGTTAAAATAAGCTAGCTTATAATTCAACACAATAAATTCAAATCATCTAATTCACAGCGTATTCATAACTCTCCTCTAGTTCAAAATCTTATTCATAAATCTCATTTAAATCAAAATCTTATTCAAACAAATCAACCTATTCACATAAATTACTTAATACACTTGCTTATAATCAAGAACAATGAATTCTAAAAATTTATTGGAAATAAGCTAATTGAATGCTTATAAATAAGCTTACTCAAATCAAGTAAGCTAAAATAAAGAAAATATTACTAACTTGATGGATCAATTCATGACGAATTCGTGATGATCACGTCGGGATGGATCCGTGATGGATTCGTAACTATAGATCTATGATGTTAGAGAATTTCTGGAAATATAAGAAGATCGGGGTAGAGAGAAAGAGAGTGACGGTATATATGTTTTTTATGAGAAAGAAAGAAGAAAGAAATGCTTATATAGGGAGCGGATGAAATGATTAAAATACCTTTATAGTGTAAAATGAGGATTTAATCTCAGTAATTAAATGATAGATGAAGGGTGGGAATGAGTTCTTCAATATAAAAAATAAGGGTCAGTTGGTATATAAATTTGAAAGCGTTTAGGCTGAAATATGGTCAAATCTAATTGTTTGGTTACTTTGATTTAGACTCAAGCGCATGCATGAGACTCAAATCTAAATTCCATGTAAATTAATGGGATTAGAATTTGTAGGCCCAGAAAATAAAGATTTTTGTTTTTAATAAATATCAACCACATAAACAAGTTAATCTAATTATTTCATATTTATTTTTATTTATTATTTTATTTTATTATTAACTTTTTTATTATAATAATTTATTTTCTTTCTTCGACATAAAATCAAAATCTAACCCAATCTTAAATCCTTTTATAAACTAACACCTAAAATGAAACCCAATTTTAAATCATACAGATCTTAAGTTTGATATCTAAATGAATTTAAATTTTAAAATATACATAATTTATTAAAAAAGAATATTAATATATAATGAATTTTTATATAAATTATATTAGTTGTATTAATATTAAACTACAATATTAAATTAAGTTGGATTTATTTATAAGTTTGAGTGCATGCACTTATAACAAGTTGTTTTTTTTTTTTTTTTTTTTTTTTTTTTTTTTTTTTTTTTTTTTTTTTTTTTTTTTTGATAATTATAACAAGTTGTTTTGAAAAAGAAAGAAATAAGAAGTTAACAAAGTTGAATTGTCAAGTTTGACGCCTATCAACTTTGACGCAAGAAATCATTAATGGTCGCATGTTAGAATCATTCTTCAAAGTTTGTAGTAACGTCATCCTGACTAAATTTCCACAAATATCTTATCATCAACACTAGAAGGAAAAAGACACAAAATTCAAATTTGTGGAAGGTTCCTTGAAACACATATATTTCCAAGGTTATACTATTATACACCAAACTTACTATATATAGACACGAGACACTAACTCATTTTACAAAACAAACTCTTAACCTAGCTTCAACCATGGAGGAAGAACCAAGACGGAGTATGCGAAAAAGCATAGGACGTAGCATAAGTAAAAGCATTAGCCGTGCCGCGGGTAGCTGGCGCATGGAAGATGCGTTCTCTATCGGCGGCGGTGGTAGTCATGACGGCCGTAGCAGCCGTCATTCCATGGAGGACGAAGAGGCCTTAAGATGGGCTGCGTTGGAGAAACTTCCGACGTACAATCGACTACGAACAACCATTTTTAAGTCGTATATACCTGCTGATCAACAGCAGACTAATGATCAGCAAATGCTTGTTGATGTTACGGAGCTTGATCCTCATGCTAGACAAGACTTTATTGATAAGATTTTTAAAGTTGCTGAAGAAGATAACGAGATTTTCTTGAGGAAGTTTAAAGATCGAGTTGATAAGTAAGTCTTCCACCTTATTATTTAGTATCATGGTATTTTGGAATATTTAGTTTTTGAACTTGATAATATGAATCAACATTATTCAATGTTTTCAAACCCATGTCAACCGGTTGACTCAGTTTCGATAAAAAAAAAGGGTTACATTGACTTGGGTTTCACACTCTCGAAACCCAGCTAGATACGCCGGATTTGGGGTGATTGGGTCATCCCAGTTCTCGAGACCCGGCCAGGTTTCGAATTTTTTGGTTTTTTTAAAAAAATATAAATTTTCCGTGTTTGCGACGGAATTTGTTTTTTACATATTATATTAGTTTGTAAACAATTTATATATTCACTATACGAAATTTTTATTGTTTTTATATATAATTTTTTTTAATTATTAAAAATATAAGAAAATATTTTTTTTAAAAAAACTGGGTTATCTCGAGTCGACCTGGACCCGGTGACTCAACCGGATCACATTATAAACCGGGTTTCAAAACATTGACATTATTAAACTTGTTAAGATTAGTAATATTTAATTTATAGAATCATACGTAGTAATATTGAGTATCTCATTTGTCAACGAGTTTAGGTCGTCTTAGAATTATATATATTGTCTTAGTGTGTATAAAAATATAGGAAATGCTAACAGCAGCCTTTATAATAATAATTTCTCAAATTTTCTTTTATTTTTTAATAAGTTGTATAAGTCGCATGAATTTTGGTTCGGTGAGTAAAAAAAAATGCTGAGTGATCTTACGGCATTCTTAAAGATGCTTCGGGGATTCTCAAACCTAGGTTGCATTAAAAGTTGGCAATTATTGAGAATGTTGTGTTGGTTAATACCAGGGTTGGAATCTCCCTACCAACGGTGGAAGTTCGGTTTAAAAATGTGTCAGTGGAAGCTGATTGTTACGTTGGAGAACGAGCGCTTCCAACGCTAACAAATACTGCACGAAATATCATTGAAGGACTTCTAGCTAAGGTGGGTATCGGTTTCTCTGAGAAAGCAAAACTTGGCATTCTTAAAGATGCTTCCGGGATTCTCAAACCAGCAAGGATGGCACTTCTGTTGGGGCCACCATCTTCTGGTAAGACATCGCTTTTGTTGGCTCTGGCAGGAAGGCTAGATCCCAGCCTAAGAGTGGATGGGGAGGTTACGTACAACGGTCATCCGTTAAATGAATTTGAACCTCGAAAGACAGCAGCCTACATTAGCCAGAACGATATTCATGTTGGAGAAATGACTGTCAAGGAAACTCTTGATTTCTCAGCAAGATGTCAAGGAGTCGGATCTCGTTTAGGTAACTTGAGTTCACTCAGCAAACACTTATGTATTAAAACCTTAAAAAAAACTCTCAGGATGAAATATGACCGGGTGCACAAAATTTTTTGAACCATAATATAACATATGTAAAAAGTGAATTGAAACGAAGGGTAAAAACACGTTCCGATTGACTGGGTGCATTTAAGATGCATTTAGAAAAAATCGATGTTTTCTTCACAAATTAACACTACACAGAAAAAATCCATAGGGGTCACGGGCACCCGCGGGAACCCCCTAGCTCCGTCCATGATCATAATATATACTTAACTGAACCATGGAATACAGAAATGCTCCAAGAGCTTGCAAAAAGAGAAAAGGAAGCCGGGATCTTTCCACAGGCTGAAGTCGATCTTTTCATGAAGGCAACTGCCATCGAAGGAGATGACAGCAGCTTGATTACTTACTACACGCTCAGAGTAAGTAGCACTATTTCAAGCTTCAATCTATTTATTGCGTAATTCAAAATAATTAATTATATGGTTGTTAATTACAGATATTGGGTCTTGACGTCTGTCGTGACACCTTTGTTGGAGATGCAATGCGACGAGGTATCTCTGGAGGACAAAAGAAGCGTGTGACCACAGGAGAGATGCTTGTCGGACCAGCAAAAACTCTGTTTATGGATGAAATATCAACCGGTCTTGACAGCTCGACTACGTTTCAGATAGTCAAGTGCATGCAGCAAGTTGCTCACCTCACTGAATCAACAATCTTCATGTCTTTGCTACAACCTGCTCCCGAGACATTTGATCTCTTTGATGACATCGTCCTGTTATCCGAGGGCCAGATTGTGTATCAGGGACCACGAGAACATATTGTTGAGTTCTTTGAGAGTTGTGGATTTAAGTGTCCAGAGAGAAAGGGTACCGCTGACTTCTTGCAAGAGGTAGAAATCGCAATCTTCAAAAGTTCAAATCTTTATTTGCGAGCTGCTAATTTGGATTTACAAATTACTTAATTTTCTTTATCTTGATGATAGGTTACATCTAAAAAGGACCAAGAGCAATACTGGGTAGATAGAAACAGACAGTATAGATATATCCCGGTAAGTGAATTTGCTCAGCGGTACAAGAGTTTTCATGTGGGTGAGAAGCTTCAACACGATTTGTCGGTCCCATATGACAAGAGCCAAAGTCACAAAGCTGCTTTAGTGACCAAGAAGTTCTTAGTTCCCAAAACGGAGCTCCTTAAGGCCTCGTGGGATAAGGAATGGCTACTAATGAAGAGAAATGCTCCTATATTTATTTTCAAGACTGTTCAGATCATGTTTATGGCTTTTGTGTGCACAACTTTGTTTATAAAGCCCAGGCAGCATCAGCGTAATGAAACCGATGCCGCCATCTATGTAGGGGCGCTTATGAACAGTATGCTCGTTAACATGTTTAACGGGTTTGCGGATCTTTCCCTCACTGTCATGAGGCTTCCTGTGGTTTACAAGCAAAGGGATCTCTTGTTCCACCCTGCATGGGCGTACACAATTCCAACCTTTTTGCTCCGTATCCCCATATCTATTGTGGAGAGTATTTTGTGGACTATTATTCTATACTGGGGCGCTGACTTTGCCCCCGAGGCTAGCAGGTAACTTTGTCTTCTTTTTATTTGAATTTCTAACGCTGTATGCTAATTAATAAAATATGCATGATGTAACAGGTTCTTCAAGCACCTCCTGTTGGTGTTTCTCATCCAGCTTGTGGCTGGTGGGCTGTTCCGGTTGATTGCAGGAGTTTGTAAGACAAATAACATGGCAAACACGGGAGGATCTGGTGTACTAATACTCATATTTTTGTTGGGTGGTTTCATTCTACCTAAAACACAAATTCCAAACTGGTGGGAGTGGGCTTATTGGCTATCACCCTTAGCTTATTGCTTCAAATCAATCACCATCAACGAGTTCCTTTCCGATAGGTGGACAAGCAAAAGAGTAAGTCATTAGTTTTTTAGCTAAGATCTCGATAATAATTAAAATGATTTTTTTAATATGCGAGTTACTTTTTGGCAGAACTTCGACAATACTACCAGCTTAGGCTTCGGCGTGCTAAAGAGCGTGGATATCCCAACGTCAGAAAGCTCATATTGGATCGGTGCAGCTGCTCTTCTTGGTTTTGCACTTCTCTTCAATATCCTCTTCACTTTGGCTCTCGCGTATTTAGAAGGTTAGTTTCAAGGAATTTTAAACTTAGATTTTTCTCAGTAACTAATAATTAACCTTTTCGTAACCTTTTGTTAATTACTTATAGCCCCTGGAAAACCACAAGCAATTATCTCTAAGGAAGAAGCTGCGGCCGCTAAGGGGCATGGTAACGGAAGTAACGAAATGCAACAAATAAAACCAACTGCTGATGCCA
The DNA here is from genome assembly GCA_025667525.1 of Glebionis coronaria. Taxonomy (NCBI): domain Eukaryota; kingdom Viridiplantae; phylum Streptophyta; class Magnoliopsida; order Asterales; family Asteraceae; genus Glebionis; species Glebionis coronaria. The sequence continues at coordinate 34,414,786 of CM046879.1, forward strand.
ATGGTGCTGCTAAAAAGGGAATGGTTCTTCCATTTACTCCACTCGCCATGTCTTTTGGCAACATGAACTATTTCGTTGACATGCCGGGCGTAAGTTCCCTTCTTTTGTTTTACTAACTTGAGTTTCAGAGAAACCTTTAATGTGAGATTTATGATTATCGGTTTATTAAACAGGAAATGAGAGAACAAGGGGTCACAGAAAATAGGTTGCAATTACTTCGAGATGTAACGGCTACATTCAGGCCTGGAGTCCTAACGGCATTGATGGGAGTCAGTGGGGCTGGTAAAACAACATTGATGGACGTTTTAGCAGGAAGAAAGACAGGCGGTTATATCGAAGGAGATATTAGAATATCAGGATTCCCAAAGGTCCAAGACACATTTGCAAGAATTTCAGGATATTGTGAGCAAACTGATATCCACTCTCCCACGATCACTATTCATGAATCTTTGATCTACTCCGCTTTCCTCCGTCTCCCAAATGAAGTCAGCAAGGAAGAGAAAATGGTAATAAAACCAATATTACAATCTATTGAATACGATATTTACAAAAAAAAAAAAAAAAAAAACCCGAAGTGATAACTAATTCCATTTACGATCTATATATTTCAGTTATTTGTGCAACAAGTGATGGAGCTAGTTGAACTAGAAAATATCAAGGATGCAATCGTAGGACTTCCAGGGGTTACGGGATTGTCAACAGAGCAGAGGAAGAGGTTGACAATCGCGGTTGAGCTTGTTGCTAACCCTTCAATCATTTTCATGGATGAACCGACTTCTGGGCTTGATGCAAGAGCAGCAGCCATTGTCATGCGAGCTGTTAGAAACACAGTGGATACAGGAAGAACCGTGGTTTGCACCATCCATCAACCTAGCATTGATATTTTTGAAGCATTTGACGAGCTACTACTAATGAAAAGAGGAGGACAAGTGATCTATGCAGGACCACTAGGCAGGCATTCTCAATCGATCATCGACTACTTTGAGGTATTGGTCAATGACTAGCATAACAATAATAAACTAGAGTCTGAAACCTTTGAGTTAAACCTGATACTAATAAGCACTTCTATTGATTATTTGATTAGGCTGTTGACGGGGTTCCTAAGATTCCCGAAAAATACAATCCAGCAACGTGGATGTTGGAAGTCAGCTCTGGTGCTGCAGAGATGCGGCTTGGTGTTGATTTTGCAGAAATTTTCAGTAATTCGACTTTGCATCAGTAAGTCCTATAAATCTTGGTTATTAAACACCAGTGATTGGATAAATTAAGAAAAAAATATCAACAGATTGTTATGGTTACTAAATGTGTGCGTATGCATATGAATAATAACAGAAGAAACAAGGCTTTGGTGAAGGAGTTAAGTGTACCGCCTGCAGGAGCTGTCGATATTCACTTTGACACACAATATGCGCAGTCTGCGTGGGGTCAATTCACATCTTGTCTATGGAAGTTTTGGTGGGCTTATTGGAGAAATCCCGACTATAACCTTGTCCGTTTTACCTTCACCTTGCTTTGTGCACTCGTGGTTGGGAGCATATTTTGGAAGATTGGAAAAGACAAGTGAGTTTATGAGTATGTTATTATATAGAAAAAAACATGGTGATCGAGTTTCTGAAGTTAGCCCCTCTGATGCATACTTGATTTAACAATTTCAGGGACACCAGCGCTGATTTGACCATTGTCATTGGGGCCATGTACTCTGCAATATTTTTCGTTGGTTTAAATAACTGCCAGACAATCCAGCCAGTTGTCGCCACAGAAAGAACTGTATTTTACCGTGAAAGAGCAGCCGGGATGTACTCCTCGTTACCTTATGCCATGGCACAGGTCACACTCGCTCAACACATGTTATTCCCAAATGCTGACATGTTAAGCTAATGAATAATATTACTAACATTTAGTTTTTATTCATTCAGGTGATTGTAGAGATACCATATGTATTCGCTCAATGCACATATTACAGTCTCATTGTGTACGCCATGGTGGCATTCGAATGGACAGCTGCCAAATTTTTCTGGCTCTTCTTCATCAACTTTTTCTCATTCCTGTACTTTACATACTTTGGAATGATGACCGTCTCCCTCACACCAAATGACCAACTAGCAGCCATTTTCGCAGGAGCGTTTTACCTGTTATTCAATATCTTCTCGGGATTTTATATCCCACGACCCGTAAGTCACCTAATTTTGTTTTCCTTTTTTAGAAAGTCAATCCATACTGGAGCCTAACTTATTATTATTGTTACTAAAATTTTAGAAAATTCCGGGATGGTGGATTTGGTACTACTGGATCTGTCCCATGGCATGGACCGTGTACGGATGCATTGTTTCACAGTATCATGATATAGATACTCCAATCAGCGTGCCTGGGAGGTCACCTAATCCAGCCATGAACTCGTATATCACTGACTACTATGGTTTTGAATTGGATTTCATGGGTCCAGTTGCTGCTGTTCTGGTTGGATTTTGCGTCTTATTTGCCTTCCTTTACGCCTTTATGTTGAGGGCTTTGAACTTCCAAATGAGATAGATGAAAAAAAGTTTGTAAAGATTATACCACATTTTTCCCATTATTATTTGAAATTGTATGTACTATCAGTGTTGTAATGTAATACAGTATAGCTTTAAAAATTGTATTAAATCTAATATCAAATTTGGCTTCATAATAAGGCCCTGGTGCCGATCGTTGCTCGTATAATATCATCTATCTGTTTTTGATGTATGTAGAGTGGCCGCTAAACACGCCACCTTTAGATTGGCCAACTCGGAAGTGAATTAGATTAGGAACATCACGTGGACTATCCTATTTACATGATTAGTGTGACCCAAAAATCATTCATCGTGATGTTAAACCTGCAAATATATTATTAGATGATAAGTTTCAGGTCGTGGTTGGTGATTTTTGTTTGGCTATACCAAAGGATTTTAAAGACACGCATGTTACTACTGCTGTACAAGGCATAATTGGTCATATTGCTCCCGAGTATCTTTCCACTGGGAAGTCGTATGAAAAAGGATGTTTTGGGTATGGAATCATGCTTTTGAAACTGATTAAAGGTCAAAAGGCGTTTGATCTTGCTCAACTTGCTAATGATGATGTAATTGTTAGAAGGTTTAAACCCGCATGTCTGTGATATTATTGATCAACCAAATATATAGGAGTACAAGACATCAAACCCTAACGGGCCTAACCCACAAACCGAGCAGGACCATATTTATCCACTAATAGTAATGTTACTTGATTGGTAAGCATTTTAACTTTTTCAAAATGGGCGGGTTTTGGTTAACAGTAAGTTTTATGGGTAGATGAAAGTTTGAGGATCTAACCTTTATTAGTATTAACGTTTATTAGTATTAACGTTTGATTCAGATTAAAGGGATTCTAGTTGCATATTTGTGCACACAAGGGTCACCAATGGACCAACCCAAGATGTCAGACGTGGTTAGAATGTTGGAAGGTGACGGACTGGCTGAAAGATGAGACGAGTTGCAAAAAGTGGAAGTTCTTCGTCAAGAACTTGATCTTGCACCACATCCTAATTCTGACTGGATTCTCGACTCTACTGAGAACTTGCATGCTGTTGAGCTATCTGGTCCGAGGTAATGAAAGCAAGGAATCTATTGTTTGAAGTGGTTTTTGGTGGTTAAACTTGTGCATATTGATTTTGGTTAAAGAAAAATATATTTGTTAGGACGACATGAACGTACACACGAGTAATTAAGCTATTTATAAGTAAATCTTTTTGTAAGAGCGAACAAAGTCGTAAGATCAAAGTTCGTGCCAAGAGCTTTGGCGCACCACACCCGGAATCGCGCAAATGGGTGTGGCGCCAACCCCATTTGCCACGCTAAACTCCCCCTTTCTAATTATTTTAAAAAAGGATAGCCGTTGGGAGGAGCCTATAAAGCCGTTTTTATTTAATATTGCTCTTTTTCTAATTTAAACCATTTAGAAAATCTATAAATACCTCCATTTTTTTCTCAACTTTTATACACTAAGTTATATATTTTATAACTCAGTTTTCTATACTTCTCTTATTTTTTACTCAAAAACTGAATCCCAGCCAACATTGTACAACCGGCATGCTGAACGACCCTAATAACCAAATTCCGTTAAACAATCCGGACTCGTCTTTAAGTCCGGGATCCTCCACCAATCTCCATTCAACTATATGCCATATTATCCCAACTGGACAACCGGGATGTCTCCCCTCGATGCGACTATCATCGAGGGTCGGAAAGACGTAATATGGGCCTCGTATCCATATCCTGGAAACCAATGTTTTCAAACCCCGGTCGACCCGGCCGGGTCAATCGGTTGACCTCGTTCTGGCCGAAAAAACGGGTTATATTGACTTGGGTATCACATTTTCGAAACTCGGCTAGACCCGCCGGGTTTGGGGTGACCTGGGTTAACCCGGTTCTCGAGACCCGGTCGGGTTTCGATTTTTTCGAGTTTTTAGAAAAAAAGATATGTAAATTTTACGTAATTGCAAAAAAAAATTTTTTTTCCATATTATATTGGTTGGTAAATAATTTATATTTTTAATATACGGGATTTATTATTGTTTTTATATATAACTTTTGTTAATTTTTAAAAATATAAAAAATTAGAAAAAACGGGTTAACCCGTGTTGATCCGGACCTAGTGACTCGACCCGATCAATTTAAAAACCGAGTTTTAAAACATTGAAACTAGTTTATTTATTCTATGTTTTTTTATTGCAATGTACTTAATTCATATTGTGTTGTATTTTAGTTATCTAATATTTTTTATGAAATGTTATGCTTTTTATACAATGTTTTTACTTTTAAAATTAAAAAAACATTGTATAAAAAGCATAACTATTAAAATGTTATGCTTTTTATCAATTTAAAAAAACTTTTTCATCATATTTTCTCATGTCAGCCACTACTCCTATGTGGTGCAAATACATGGCAACACTTTTTTTTTTGGAACGGCACATTGGGGTCCATCCGCTCACAATACTCTAATACCTATTAAAATATTTTATTCGTCCTTTTTTTCTATTGTCGGATTTTTTTTAGATGTCTTAATTTAATTGTCTATTGCTAAAAATAGATAGAAAAATTTATATAGATTTAATTAATTACTTAAACTAAAATTATAATTATCTCAAAAAGTACGAAAAAAAAAGAAATAACAATGCATTTTTGTCATATAATTTTAAAACCAACAAATGCACCCATGTGATGTTTACTGTTTACGACAACAATTATTTTTTTTTTTATTAAAGAATTTTTTTGAAAAGAAGTATTTACTTAAAAGTGAAAATTATCAAAAGGGTCATTTGGCCAATTCCTGATGGGTCCAAAAGTGTTTGTCATGCACATTTAGGTCCTGGGTAATTGGGCAATTAAGGCAATCGGATGCAGAATGCGTCACGTGTCATCTGTTGTTCTATTTTTAGGGTAATCTGTCATATTTTTCTTACTTTTTGAGACACTTGTCAAAATCTAACGTTTGTTGCCCCGTTTTATCGGTTGACCTGAACCTATACGAGGAAAACATGTTTTTGAAATTGATTGACTCTTTTGATAATTTTCCCTTTCTTAAATAGGTCAAAAGAAAAAAAAATTCTACATATGAGACACTTTAAGCAAAAGTTCCAAAAATATGAATGAAAAAAGCTCGAACTTTTGAAAAAACGTGACTTTTGTGTCTTTTACAAAAAAGACAAAAAAGAAATTTGAAAAACAAATTGTGGTATTCGAAAAGAAAAAAAGTCGAGAAAAAACATAAAAGTCGAGTCATAGCAAAAAAACATCCTACTTTTTTTAACGGCGATTTATTAATAAAAATAACTAACAAGGAGCTAGATTACACAGAAATAAGATAAGGAGTCTTAAGCCAATCATTCCAAGAGAATGTAGCTTTACATCTATACCTACACCAAGTAAAAGAAGTGAAAACAACATTGTCAAATAAAATCGCCTTTGAAGGAGAAGCGGTGCCAAAAAGCAGGTTGTTACGAAAACCCCATAAGAACCACCACATAGTGTAAAATACACCCTCAATTATTGCCTTAAGACGAGCTGGAAGACGGAGAGCAACTAACCAATTCAACCATTCATCATATGCGTTAAAACCTGAGTAAGGAATGTTCCATCAGTGGGATATGTTACTGTACAGTTGGTTAGCTATGTCGCAGCTAAAGAATAAGTGAGCCATTATTTCAGCTCTGGAATTACAAATACGGCAGTAGATGGATTCAATATCTAGGCCTCGTTGAGAAATATTGAACCGTGAGGGCAAAGCGTTATTCTTGATTTTCCAAGCTAGAATGTTAGCTTTAATTGGTTAGTATTTGACCCACCTCGTCATGGTTGAAACAATTGGAGCACGATGGAGATCAATCTCTTTTCGAAGGGAAGCCACAGAGAACTCTCCATTGCTAGTAATGGACCAAAAGTGCCTATCCGATTGAGGCACGAGAATAATGTTAGAAGTTGTTGCGACAACCTCACGTAGCTACGTTTCCTCAATTCCTCCCCTAACTTTGCGACGTAAAGAGGACTCCAGATTAGGGGACTCCATTTTGTCATAGAGGCTTATGTCTTTGTTGATTTCAAGAGAGTATATTCTAGGATATAAGGCTTTTAAAATACCAAGGTCGCACCACTTATCAGTCTAGAACCGAATGTTTCTGCCATCTCCAATTTTCAGCTTGACGAACTCTGTGAAATCTACCCCCTGCTCTTTCAGAATGTGAATTTCCTTGACAATAGTTAACCATGAAGAAGTATACCTGGTGTGCGTGTCGGTGCTAATTTTACCATCCTCGCCATGAATTGCTTTGATAACTCTGGTCCAGAGAGACCCTTGATCCGTGAGAAATCTCCATACCCACTTAAGGATTAATGCGCGATTGGGAGCGTAAAGGCTTGCCACTCCGAGCCCCCCTGATCCTTCGAGACTGTAACATTACTCCATTTGAACCAAGAAGCTTTATTGCTTTTGTCCTTGTGCCCGTAGAAGAATTTATGCCTGATAGTCTCCAGATCCTAAATAACACGAGTACGGGTTTTATAGATTGACATATAGAAGATAGGGATAGAGCCAAGAACTGATTTAAGCAGTGTGAATCTGCCACCAATGGAGAGAGCTTTCATCTTCCATTTAGAGAGTCTTTCTTTCACAATATCAGTAACTTCTTGCCAAGCGTCAATGCGATGCATGCTGCCTCCTACTTTGGTTCCCAAGTATTTAAACGGTGTTTTAAGAATCATACATCCAAGATTCCTAGCGGTATGAGTTACCTTGCTGCGATCAACGTTAACCCCCATGATCTTACTTTTGGTCATGTTAATCTTTAGACCAGAAGCACGGTGAAAGCATTCCAATACACTAGTGAGAGTATCCACGTTGCTCTCGCACCACTTACCAACGAAGACCGCGTCATCCGCAAAGAACAAATGGGAAATGGTCAAGGTGTTATTAAGGTTAATACCCATAAACAAATCGGCATCCACCACGCGCTGGAAGGATAAATGGAGGGATTCCATTACAAGAATGAATAGAAACGGGGAAAGAGAGTCACCTTGTTTGAGGCCTTTGTAGAATTGCAATTCGGGCGTAGGGCTACCGTTGATTAAGATAGAACCTTTAGAAGACCGTAAGCAGTTTTCAATACAAAGACGCCATCTATTACCGAATTCGAATTTGGCTAAAATCTCGTCCAAAAAATCCCACCTAACCGAGTCGAATGATTTTTCAAAGTCAACCTTCAAAATAAGAGCTTGCTTCTTCTTATGTGAACACCATTTCATAATCTCATTGAGTATAAAGGGACCATCCATAATTTGTCTACCCGAAACGAACGCGGATTGAACTTCATGAATGAGACCACTAATCACATTAGCAAGTCTGTTCGCTAATATTTTGGTGATAATCTTGTATAAACTGCCGATAAGACTGATTGGTCTAAAGTCTTTAACCAAATTTGCATTAGGAGATTTAGGAATAAGCGTGATGAAGGTAGAATTACAGCCGGGTGCGAAACCACCCTATTTAAAGAAGAATTGAACAGCCTTTGTCACATCTTTTTCAAGAATATCCCAAAACCTACGGTAAAACCCGAATGTGAAACCGTCTGGACCCAGGGACTTGTCAACACCACAATCCCATACTGCCCTCTTAATTTCCTTTCTAGTAACAGTATATTCTAATTCTTCTTTCTAATTAATACTAAGCGTTTTTGGAAACTCCATGACTATGGAAACATGGTTATCAACGGGATGTGCAAATTTGTTTTGGAAGTGAGCCAAGAATTCATCTTTGATAAGAGTCGGATTGTCGATCCAAGAACCATCTTTCATAATGCCTCTAACACTCATTTGCTTCCTTTTTTGTTAAGGATTCCATGAAAGAAGTGAGTGTTTTCATCACCTTTAACTGCCCACTTGATCTTGGTTTTTTTTCAAAGTTTTAGTTGAATTACGTTTGTTGATGTTATGAGGAATTGATGATTTCCATTCTGTTACTAACAGTAACTTCCGTTCCTTGCCCCATGTCAATTAAAGTGTCTATTTTATGAAGATCTTCCTGGAGTTGTTTTAACTCGTCTTTGGAATTAGTATTGTTGACAGTGTTCCACTCCTTTATTTTGCCTTTGAGGAACTTCAGTGGCTTCATCAAATTCTGCATATCATTATGGCTATCACCTGGAGCTGATGTCCAAGTATCAGCAACAAACTTAGTAAACCCATCATAATCAAGCCAATGATGATAAAAGCGAAATGGACAAGGACCAAAATCAATCACCGAATCCCGAAGTAAGATTGGTCTATGATCTGATAGGAAACGGTCCAAAGTAACAGCGTGAATACCCGGATGTGAGTTCCACAAGTTTTCGGAGATGAGAAATCGATCAAGTTTACTCATCTTTTTTGCCGACTTATGACACCATGTGTAAGCATTACCACCTAAAGGAACTTCTGTTAAGCCTGCGTTACGAATGTAAGAGTTGAATACCTGAGCATCACGAGCGTGAAAAAACGAACCAAACCTGTCCAATGGAAGGCGCACTTCATTGAAATCTCCCATCATGATCACTTCTCCACTCCAGTTATTCGCTACAGAAGACAAATAATCCCAGAGCATCACTTCTTGACATCATTTTAGAACATTCGAGTAGTCAAACACTCACGCAAAATTAACTTTTAAAAAAAATCGAACAACTTATGTAGTAAAATTCGACTTTTTTTTGCTCATTTGGTCACTGATTCTTTTGAAAAAAACGAATAAAGTCTTCTTTCTTAAAACAATTCGATACCAAAAGTAAAAAAAAAGTAAAAAAGAAACATCTTTCCCGCCAAAAGAAGGGTGTCAAATGACCTTTCATACCCACCATCAAGATCTCCATAAATGTAGCCAACTACCTCATGTACATTGCTTTATTTTTCTTTATAAAGTTCATTATTATGTCTTGTTCCATTATAGATTTCCACTTTTTCTTGTTTTTTTACAACTAAGATGCTTGAATCCGTTGTGTTTTCTAGCCAAGAAAGATTGGTGTGGCACGTGCCATGGCGATTATTATGTATTCTTCATTATTGAAATATGTGTTTTTGGAACTTAAACCCCTTTAGGTAAAAATCTCATTTTTTTCTTTGTTATCAATGGATTCAATTTTAGATTCTTTTCTTCTTACTCTTATTTTACATATTGTTTATTGTGCTGAAGAAATATGTTTATCACACAAGGTGTTGTCTAAATGGTTATAATTAAAATAATCTAGATGGTCTAATCACTAATGACATAAAGTGTTCTTTCCTTCTTTTTTCTTGTATAAAATTGGGTTTTATGAAAATGAGTAAGACTTTTTAAGAAGGAATAGATGATATTTTACATGTGTTTTAGTGTAAATAAATTATTATTACTTTATTGGGTTAATGATTTAAAAAGTCATTTAACTTGTCATTTTTTACCGTTCTATATATATTCATTTTTTTTCTTATATTATCATTAAACATTAGAGTATGATTTTGTACATTGTGTTTACTAGTTACATGTTTGACTTGCTATAGCAGATTAAGTTGACGAGTGTTTATTTCTTCTTTCAACCTTAGTCTTTTACATTAACGGCCGTTAATATAAAATGCTTAAATTTTGATTTTCTAAAAAAATCTAATGCTTGTTAAAAATTGCACTTAATTCTTTTTGGTAACTTAAAAATATATCGTATACTTTTTTAATAAGAAAATTTTAAAATTTTGTTATTGTTTTTTTATACAAATGCATGTACATATCAGTTGAGTTTTGTAAGACACTTTTTTTGCAAAATTTTAAAAGTTTTTTACAAAAAATTATATTTATTTTACAAAGTTTTAAAATTTTTAAAACTTAAAAGTTCACTCTTATTCAAAAAAAAATGTGAAAAATTTTTAATTTTAAAAAATAAAAAATAAAAATCGTACTTTTTTAAATTTTTTTTGGAAATATTGAATTTTTTTAAAACCAAAAATCGTACTTTTTGTACAAAATTTTAATTTCAAAAAATTCTCTTTAATCTTTTAAAAAGGTAAAAGCTTTTTTTATTTTTTATTTTTTAAAAAACATTTTACTTTTTTTTATATGAAAATATTTTTGCTTTTTGAAAAACTTAAAATTTTGCGAAAAATTTACAAATTTTTTTAAAAATGCTTTTCATAAATTCTAATATTTTTTAAAAAAGAGTGATGTTTTGTAAAAAAAATTCAAAGTTTCCAAAAATATTTGGTAAATAGATTACAATTTTCTACTTTTGAAAATTTTAAGGTTCGATAAAAAAAAAGTAAGATATTTGCAAAACAAAATTTAAAATTTTTTTAAAATAAACTTTCATTATAAAAATGTATATATACACGTGTTTATATACAAGAAAATAACAAAATTTTATAATTCTGCGAAAAAAATTACGATTTATTTTTAAAGATACGAAAAACATTTGTGAGCTGTGTAAAATATTTCTAAAGTGAATTTTAGAAAGTAAAAAAAATTATAAAGTACGAAAAATCAAGTTATATAAAACACGTTTTATCTAAATTTTAAAAGTTAAATATAACATGTTAAAATACTTTTATATAAACGTGCATATGTATTAAATAATTTTTTATCCAAAGCTACATATTTTTTTCTACGTTATACCTTTTATTTTTTAAGAAAATTAATTTTTAAGTGTTTATATTAATGACCGTTAATATAAAGGACCAACGTTGTAATAAAAAGTTAAACTTTCGTCAAGGTATCCTGTTAACCAATCAAATAAGTTACCTAATACACACAACTTAGATAACTTTTTAACTTTTTAATTAGCCATATTTTATTCTCACAGAAATTTTTGATGTGTATTTCTTGTAGGCTTGTTTCTGGAGGACATCGGCAGTTGAAACTGTCCCATCATAATAATAGGGCTGCGCATGATAGACCCAAAACCGATAAAAACTTGAAAACCACCCGATCTTTTCTCTGGACCGTGCTTTCAGTTCTAGGTCTTAGTAGTTTCACCATATTATCCGCAACAACTTCACCTGCATCATTTGCTTCCTGTCCATGATTTGGAACAACAGTTACCAGAGGCGGACCTACATCTATATAAGGTGGTGTCCCGGAACCACCTTAGACAACGAATTTTTTAAGAGGCTATATAGAAGTTTTTTTTGGGACCTATCTTAGAAATATGGAGGGAACCACCTTGGATTATGATTGAACAAGAAAGAAAGGAAATGAAAAAAAAACAGTTTTTATTCTAGGTCACCGGACACAATAGTACTATTAGTCGGAGGAAGAAGATGAAGATTAAGCATTTATATGTTTATTTTTTCAACAAATGAGAGAAAATACTTTTTTAATTATTTATTCCACTTCTAATGAAGTGTCAGCAAATACGTAGTATAAATAAGTACTAGTAGGGATCACACCTCTTTCCTTTTCCTTTTAGCAAACATAGGGATCACCCATATAAAAGAAATAACTTATGGTGTGAGACCCCCAAAATCTGACATGGAACAACTAGGCAACGAGGGGGTAACACGTCATAGTACAAGAAACAATGAATTACAGTTCATACAAAGCTGACGAAATAAAAACATGTACATTACATCATAAAAGGTCAAAGTTTTTAAACATAGGTTCCAGAGTTTTAGAAGCGGAAAATTATATTATTTCGTCTCGATTTATAACATAAAGTTGCCCAAAAGATAGAATAAACTCCTGACAGTTTTTACTAAAACCAGTTTTATAAAGGCATCACATAAATCTCCAAACTGCGATAATATCCCGCGGGCTCCCATCCAAGCAAAGCTAAGTAATAATACCTTAGATTAAACATGAAAAATCGTCAATATAAAGTTGAGTGATATTCATAGGTTTAGCAGTAAAGGTGTGGAACACAAGCATTCACTTGTAAAACAAGTAGTATGGAGTATGGTTATATACGTCAACCATAGTCCGAAATCATTATTATTGCTATTTAGTTCATAAACCGAAGCTTAACTTACGTAAGTATTCAGCCTAAATACTCAGGTATAAACAAATGTAATGCGTCATGGTTAAACAACCACATCATTGGGACAGGGATAGTCAATCCCGATGGATCCACCCACAATATTCGTGCTTCGTGCAATGCACCAAGACAATTAACGGTTCATGATCGGAGAGATGAAACTCAAGGCTAGCTTAAAATCAATAATAATATTGAAAACCTGAAATCATACATGTTCTTGATAGCATACAAGTTCTGGATAGCATACAAGTTCTAGATAGCATACAATTCTTAAATGGTTGTGTTCCACCATGTAAAATCTCACCCCGTGTTTAGAAACCATGTATAAGTAAAAAGAGGCTATGAACTCACCTTAGCCACGAGGTAAGTCAATCACGGTACTCAGCAACTGAGTAGAAACAATGATAGTGAGACGATCACCGACGATATGGATGCCCAGGGAAACACGAAAACCGTAACCTATCTAAATAAGGCGCGCGTTAAGACTCGAACTCAATATCGATATATATACCAAATATAATATGACTCAAATGTTTTCAAAGTATTCATGTTTCAAAACCATTGACACGAACCAAATGAATCTATTTATCCAACGTTACTCGTTTAAACACTTGTACACTTGAAATTGACCCGTCATAAGACGCCAAGTCAACGCAAGTCAAACTATCCCTTAACCTTATTCGGACCAGTAGCTAAGTCATTTATATAATGACTAAGTACTTGAATAAGTCACCATGTCCGATGTTGAATACTCAAACTCACGCAACACAAGCATTGAACTATGTGTCCAAAATTAAAATCAGCAAGTACACCCCGAATGTACACACCGATCTACCCTATCTAGACTTGTCCGATTTAGATGAAAATTGGTGTCAAGGTCACTTATAACCTGTATAAGACCTCACCAAAGTATGAGCCAAAGTTCACACTTTAAAATCCATCAGCTCGACACTTTACTCGACTCCAAATTTGGGACAGATTGTGTACTTGTTTTATAAAACCGTTCATACCGCTTTAAAATTACTAACTCGACAATCCGTCTTTTGAAACCACTACTAGACTCATCAAATTAAGTTTGTTAACTTTGAAAACCAGTAGTACCCATTATCTAACCAAGCCTAAAGTCCCCGAGAGTCGACCCAAAATCAGCCACAATTTCGGATTGTGCCGACTTGTGTCTCCCGGTACACGAATACTAAAACTAGCATAACTTTTGACTCGTAAAGAATTAGAAGCTTTATCTTATATCAAAAAGAGCGTCTTGGAAAACTCTACAACAATATCAAATAATCTCATCCTATCTCAGACCTTAAACCCACGAAAAATTTGTTATAAACCTGTTGTCCCAAAATACACTTTTAAAAATCATGTCAAATCAATTTTCCAAGCAAAACCACTCATTCCTATACCTATAGTGTCACCCAAATAACATGCCCATCAACCAAACAATCCTAAAAACACTTGCATGACAAATTTGACAAAAATCAAAGATAAAAAATATAACTTTTTATGATCAAAAAGTGATGATCTTACCAATATCATCACATGCATGATAATTTAAATATAATCAAACCATAAAATCATGAAAATTAGAAAACTTGATGCATGTGGGATATTTTTGTATAGATAGAATCACAAGAACATTTTAGGATGGGTTCTTGTTTTAGTTTTTGATAGATTCAATCTAAAATCAAATTTTGGGGGTGTTTATGGTTGATGGTGGTGGCGGAAGTAATAAGAAAAAGGGAGGGAGAGGACACTTTTTTTTGTAAAATAGTGAAGTGTGTGAGAAAGTGGAAGAAAAATGGCCTTTTATATGGTGGTTTAAGTGGAGGGACTAAACTTGTCAAATATGAAACTTGTGGACTAAAAAACAATTAATAGTTTAAAGGGTAGAAAATGACTATTAGTAAATCTTGAAAATGTTTACAGGGCTCGGGTTTCGTAAAAATACTTTTCAAAAGTTATAATGCATCATAATTATGATTATATGGTTTACGTAATTAAAACGAAGTCGTCGAAAATATTAATTATCGAAACAATCGATAATAAAATGTAAAATTTTGGGCATCCGTCGGTATCGCGATCACTAAGAATTCTCGTTGTACATTGATTTTGAGTAAACTCGTTGTAAATCGCACGTGGGTGATTTTAAATCAAAAACTTTGATTTAAATAAATAGGAAAAATAAAATAAGAATTTTATAATTCTCGATAAAGTATTTATCAATGATCAGAAAATAATTAAAAAGTATAATTTATTAAAACTATCAAGATCTCAGGATTTACATATAAAAATACAAGAAAACGTAATACGTATTCAAGAAACACGAATAAAAGAATAAAATAATGATGGGAAATTACGGGTTCTTACATATGGCTTCGTACAGTAGTTTTTTATAAAGCAAATGTATTAGGAACGTATTATTGCCGTGTATTTGTTATTTTCGGATTAAAAAAAAGCTTTTACTTTATAAAAGTTTTGTTTAGAAAATTAAATCCTAACAACTCTAACTATAACTGCATAATATTACATGATACTATGTCAAATTTGGTTTGACCCGACCCGGCCTGACTCGATATTAGTTGCTCGTATTTGTCTTTTTTATAGTCTTGAACAGGGAACCATCTTGTGTTTTTCGCTGGGTCCGCCACTGACAGTTACTCTCCCCCTCCTCTCCTGCTTCCTACGTTCTCTACTCTCCGCAAGTGCTTCCTTTCTTGCAGCTTCCTCTGCAGCTTCTTTAGCCTTGTTCTTCCTGTCGATTTCAATCTTTTTCTCTCTCGGGTAGCCTTGCTTCTTTAGTTGTATATTACTGCCAGCGTTAAGAAGCATCCCTGGTGTCTTGCTAAGGTTTTCCTGAGACCAAATTATGTCGCGTGCTGCAGTTGGATTGATCATGGTTGAACGATTGGAGAAAAAACGAGGAGGTGAAAAAGAGGCAGTTAGATCTGACGATTTTGTAAAAAAACACTAATACTATTGAGAATATAAGTCCTAAAACCTGAAGGACTAGTTTAGACAAAAGACAAAGATGGAGGACCAGCTTTTCTACTGCAATGTCAATGTATAACAAGAAGGACTATAAGTGCACAAGAGTGAAAGTGGAGGACTTAACTGAAGATTACAAGCTTATATACTCAACCACCTAACTCGTTTACTTTTAACTTTTCATTCTTTATTTTTTGTTATCGTTTCTAGTGAGAGAACTATGTGTATTGATATATCTTGATCAATCTTGTGAGTGTGAGTGTTGTTATTTGATTCTTACTTGTATCCAGATATTGTAATTGATTCATTGATTAAGAGAGCCAAGGGGAGGTTGGCTGGGTTCTCTATTACACGTTCTTGTTGATTTTGATCATTGATTCATTAGTTTTTACATGGTATCAGAGTCTGGTTGCTCTGAATCGTGATTAAAATCTTTTTTCAAAATTAGGGTTTTTCTAAAATTGGGGGTTTTGATCTATTTGTGTAGATCTTGAATTGTTTGTTGGTGAATCATTGTTTAAAATGGTTAATTTGAGTTTCTTGCAAGATTAATTGAGTTTTTTGAAATTAGGGTTTCAAAATTTTTCGGGGGTTTTTGGTTAAAACTGTTTTTGATCTAATTGGTGAGCTGTGTATTCATTATTTGGGTATAATTGTTGATCTTGGTTGATTAATTAGAAAACCTTAAATCCAGATATTAGGGTTTTCTAATCTTGGTAAGGGGATTGTGATTTTTGTTATTTTTTGTTGTTCGTTAACGTACAGGTTTGTTTTTCCGCTGCGTTGGTTGTATAGATCATCTTGATCTATTTGATTGGTTTATTGGTTTCTCTGGATTGTCTTGATCCAGAGTTCTTGCTTGGTTTGCTGCGCATGCCTTGTAACACCTTTCACACCTTTATTTTTGTCTTTTGTTCTTTTTTTAGATTTTTAGTTGTTTAGTGGGTTTTAGGTGTCGAAGGGATTAGCTAGTTTGTGGTGTTGATTGATTCAAGGTTTGTGGTAGTTACTTGTTATTTGTAGAGGAGATACAAGGAGGTTGTGATATTCTCTTTGTTTTATATTTGTTCTGTTGGTTTTTAGACCACTTACAGGTCTCATCTCTTGACCTACCACCTTTTGAGTGGTTAGGAATCTTGAGAACTATATTTTGGCATGTTTGTGTGTTCTTCGTGTTTGTTTAGTTTCTTGTTTGTTTTTCTATGACTGGGTCTGGTCCTAGTTCACCCAAGGGTAACTCTCCACCCAAGGGGGGTGGTGTTAAAATAATGATGTTGTTAAGTTTTATGTTTATGACCCTCTTTATTTGCACCCTCAAGACATTGGTTCTCAGTTGATTACCTTCAAACTTGAAGGGACCGAGAATTATAAAGTTTGGTCTGCTACTATAAAATTTGCATTACAAACTAGAAATAAACTTGGATTTATAAATGGTAAATGTGTTCAAGACACTAATGATGGTCCTACTAGAGACCAATGGGATAGATGTAATGCTGTTGTGCTTTCTTGGATGTGTTTCACCAAACTGAGAATTATAAAGTTTGGTCTGCTGCTATAAAACTTGCATTACAAACTAGAAATAAACTTGGATTTATAAATGGTAAATGTGTTCAAGACACTAATGATGGTCCTGCTAGAGACCAATGGGATAGATGTAATGTTGTTGTGCTTTCTTGATTACTTGGATGTGTTTCACCAGATTTGTATAAGGGTCAAATTTTCTCTAAATATGCTCAAGATGTTTGGGATGAATTAGATGAAACATATAATAAACAAGATGGTTCTGTGATATATAATCTCCATCATAAGATTTACACTCTTACTCAATCTGGTATGTCTTTATCTGAATATTATCATGAGTGTAATTCTTTGTGGAGGCAATTTGATGCTCTTGTTGATCTGCCTGATTGTTATTGTGATGGTTCTGAGGACCTTAAGGAACATAATCAGCTACTCAGGCTGATGTAGTTTCTTATGGGCCTTGATGATTGCTATAGTGTTGTTAGAAGTCAGATTCTCACATCTGATCCCATACCAGATGTGAGAACTGCTTTTGCAACCTTATCTAGAGATGAATCACATAGAAATGGGTCTAAAAATAATAAAGCTGGACCATCTACTTTTGTTGTTAAGTCTAGTGGAAATTCTAATAGTTAGAACAGAGGTTTTAATAATTCTAATAATGGGAATTCTAATAATGGGAGTTCTAATAATGGGAATTCTAACAGAAATAACAGGAGTGGGTCTAATGGTTATAGAAATGGTAATCTTGTTTGCAAGCATTGTAACATGAATGGTCATACTATAGACAGGTGTTTTGAGTTGATAGGTTATCCACCTAATTTTAAAAGAAATAATAATAACTCAACTCAAAATAATGTTCATAATGTGAGTGTTAATGATAATAAGTGTGATCAAAGTAAGAGTACATCTCATACTCTTACTTCTGATCAATATCAAAGACCTATGAGGTTACTGAGTGTTTCAGGAGAGAATTCTATGGGTTCTGCTACTATTGCAGGTACCTTCAAAGTGAATAATTGTGTTGTTAGCTTTCTTTCTTGTAGACTTTTTTAACTATAATTCAAATATAAGTACTTATAGTATTTATATTGGTTGGATTATAGATTCAGGGGCTAGTCAGCACATTACCTATTCTGAAAAGTTACTTTTTGATGTCATTGATGTTTCTTATCTAAACATAAGTGTTGCTCATCCTAATGGTACTTTGGAGTATGTGAAAAAAATGGTTGTTTTAAATTAATAATTTGATTATTAAAGATGTGCGGTTGTTCCTGGATACAAAGTTAGCCTTTTATCTGTTCAAAAGTTGTCCAAAGATAATAAAGTTAATGTTAGTTTTAATGAGAATTGTTGTATGATTCAGGACATAACTCACAATGTCCTGATGGGGACTGGTAGTGAAAAGGATGGTTTATATTTTCTTGATGAAGGTAGGCCAGTGTTTAGTAAAAATGTTAGGTGTTGTCAAATTTCTAGTTCAATTTAGCATAATAGACTTGCACATCCAGCAGATCAAGTTTTGGATGTTCTAAGAAAAGATAATTCTGATATAAAACTTAAAGGGTTAGAACCTTGTGATGTGTGTCATAAAGCTAAACAGACTAGAGAGTCTCTATCTTTAAGTGATCATAAGATTAAAAAACTTGGTGATATTGTTCATCTTGATGTTTGGGGTCCATATAAAGTTACTAGTAGGGAGGGGTTTAGATTATTTCTTACTGTGGTTGATGATTATACTAGATCTGTTTGGGTTTTTTTATTAAAGAGTAAAACTGAAGTTTTTTGTTGTATTGAAAGTTTTGTTAAACTACTTGACAATCAGTTTAATAAAAAGGTTAAAGTTTCAGAAGTGATAATGGGACAGAGTTTGTTAATCAAAGATTTTCTAATTTTGTTAAAATAAATGGTATAATTCATCAAACCACTTGTGCTTAAACCCCTCAACAGAATGGTGTTGTTGAGAGAAAGCATAGACACTTACTTAATGCTTCTAGAGCCCTCATGTTTCAGGGGCATACCATGAAACATGTGGCCTGAGTGTGTGCTAACTGCTACTTATTTGATTAACAGGTTACCTACTGCTGTTTTGTCTGGTAAAAGTCCTTATGAAATGGTTTATGAGTTGTAATAACCCGAACTTTAAAATCAACATTTAGACCAAGATCTAATATTATTATCGATATTTGGACCAGTATTTATTGTCCGACTTTTTAATTTTCCAGTTTATGAATAATATGGAATTCTTGACTAAACGGGAATGTTTAGGCTTTAACATATCGAATACATGTCATTTATTATTTATCGGCTAAGTTAATGTCTGACATTGACCGTAAGTATTTTCGTTATGACATAGAAATATTTTCTATTGTCGTTATTTTTTTATTTTTGTTTTACGAGCCTTCTTCGTAATCTACGATAGGCCTTTAGGCGTCATTCGTTTATGTAACGCGTTAACATTTATTAAATCATAAGCCCTCATTTATTTACCGAAATATCAACGTTCTCCGAATGTCGATGTTTTTATTTTATATTGAGCGTTTAATTTTCGTGTTTAACGCGTATCTTTCAAATCACGCAACTTTTAAAATATCGGACTTAAATAATATCCCGTTTTTACAAATTATGGGACAAGTTTCATATTAAACTCAACCCACGAACCTTCTACACGTTTCACACATAATCTTCAGCGTCATGAACACGTGTCCACTTGAATGAGAAAACTATACACTTCTAAATGTCATTCGTGTACTTTTTTTTTGACAAAATTAAATATGTGATATCCATTTTGTCTATACCTATAGAAATCTCAAAACATATTTCTTATCCAAATCCTTTTTCAGCCGAGTATTATATCTCAAACACAATCACCATCATCATTAACATAGTAGCTAATTATTTGATTAAATATAGAGGGTTTATATTACTAGTAGTTATCTTGATTGATTCTTTATAAATCAAGTGTTTACAACATGATTTGGTGATAATTGAAGTTCAAATAAGATGATTATTGGAGGATTAATAGCTTGGTGGAAATCTAATGATGGGTTGATTCTTATAGTTGAATTGAGAGAACTTGGCTATTTGACTTTAATCTTTGTAAGGATTCTTGCTATAATTTTCCCTATGATTTTAATTTTTAATTTATTTTTATATATATATTTTTATCAATTTTATTCTGAGATTACTGATTTTAATAGTTGAACTAGGTATTTTGGAAATTTTATATGATTTGCGACATAAAAAGTTGGCCAAAACAAGCTCTACATAATGGTTGTAATTTTCAGATTTACATCAATCCCAAAAACGAGATGATTGTTTGAAATCAGTATGGTTTGAACCTTTTATCACAGTACATGATGATAGGATTTGGTTTTGTGGTGATTTGGCCGGGTCGCCCGTCCCGTGACGATACTCGAAGAATGAGATATGGCTAAAATACGACACTAGGTCAGAATCTGACCTGCTGCAAAGATGGAATGTTTAGTCATAAATTTCTTATACTGACCCCTAAATATGTAAAACTAAAAGTTGTAGATAAACTTATGTAGAACACACACGAATTGAATGGTTTTCTACGGATAAACGGTTTGGAAATGGCGGGCAAAACGGTGGAACTGAAGTTGGCTGCGAAAAACAACCAACTCTTCTAAGTAATAGAATGGGTAAATGAGTCATGATAAGTATAAATTAGGAGTAATGGACTAATAATAAGTAAACTATATAAGTTAAGAATGACTTTGGTAAAAATAACTCATGTAAATTATTTATGGTTTAAGAGAAACGACCTAATCTACGAAGGATGTCGGGAAATTGTAAGAATTGGACTATATTAAATTAGCGTTTAACGTGACGATTTTTATAAAAACCGAAATGGTATGACCCACTTATCGAGGAGTCTAGACTAATTTATATACTGATATTTATAGAACCCGAAACTCGACCAACGTAAAATATTATGTCGACAACGTTTGGAGGCGTTTAAGAACCCGAAAAGCTTATAAAGTGGATTTGGGCCACAAAAGCCCAATATACAATTATAATGGCTATTGTGCCATTGTTGGGCCTGAGATTTGTAAATAAGTTTGGAGTTACTAATACTGAGATTGAAATTGTAACACCCCATTTTGATATATGGAATGTCACGCGTAATTATGGCGTGTCATCAAAGCATACAAGGATAAATGTCTAAAACATTACATGACCATAGGGTAAACCGGAATCAAACATCGGTTCGCAAATATAAGCCCAAAACATAATAAAGTAAATGAAATGAATGACATACTTAAACAAGCATAAATATGTGAAGGTAGAAGGAAATGAAGTCTATGGTAGCTTCCCTCCTATGCACGTCCTCCAAATGCTCGAGTCTGTCCTTGGGTACCTGCCATTTTGGGACATGGAATGGAAAGTAACGGCTGAGAAAAACGCTCAGTGCACGGATGTACAAGTAAAGCATGAATAATATAAGCATATAAGCATGAAACAGCGGAAGAAACTAAGTCCTGGATACCCGGTTAAGTCTTAGTAAAACTGGTTTTATAGTTTGAAAAGCCTTATGTTTATCTTATAAAAACTGTTTAACATATTTTACCATTAGCCAATATAGGTCATGAAAATCCACCGTGCATGAATACTTGGAGGGGTGACCTCATCATGCAAATTAGAAGGGCTGCCTCTAATTTAATATACTTGTTTTGGGTAGGAGGGATCAGCTCCTTGTGAAGGATGCAAGGCACACACCACATTCACACATAGTAATCTGCTGAAAAACATGTAACTAGGATGCACCCATACGCCCCCACATGATAAATATAATAATATGGCCAAAAACAGAAGGGACGCCACGAGCAATCACTCCGCCGTGGGGAAGTCATAACACCAGTGCCTATAGTGTTATGGTTATGGTACCTCCATAACTAGGTGAAACTGGTCATGCATGTATATGGCTTTAGGTATTCTAATTAAACATAAGGAATCAAACATATAAACTTATACTATGGGAAAACAGTTGGCTGCATACGGGGAATCTAATAAGGAAAGAATGTCCATACTGAAAGGACAGGAATCCGTACCTTATGTACAGTGAACGAAGAAGACGAACGGAAGAGAGTCCTACTTCGGTATCACTAATGCTACATAAATACATACGTATATAAGTATCTGATTACTGAATACGTAACTGGCTTTATGTTATGTCTTAGTTTATTTTATACGTTCATGTCATGTTTTACTGTTTTAAGCTTAATACTGTGTATATCTTATATTTTGTCTATTCTGATTAAGTATTACTTGTAATTCATGTATTATTATACTTGTTGTGTAATAATAAGTAACCTTTCTAAAAAATAGCAGGTTTCCTAAAATAGAAAGTTACCAAAAATAGAAAGTTTCCAAAAATAGAAAGTTTCCAAAAATAGAAAGTTTCCAAAATCAGAATTACTGCTTAAAATAGATAAGTTTCTAAAAATAGAAAGTTTCCATAAATAGATTAGCTGCCTTAATTAAATAAGTTTCTAAAAATAGAAAGTTTTCATAAATAGATATAAGCTGGTTAAATAAGCTAATTATATAAGCTTAAGTGTTTTTTGATTATTATTTTAAGTCATGTAGTTATAAAGTATAGTTTATTAATTATTACATGTAAATTAAATAAACTATAGGTTAAAAGTATTTAATTAGATATATCATGATTTTAATTAAATAAAGGTGAAATACTTAGGTTAAAACATATATTATTAACTATTAATAATATAACCTAAGTCATGTTAATTAATTATAGTCATGGTTTTAAATAATTAATTAATTATAAAGTCTAATTAAATATAAATACTTAGGTTAAAATTCATGATCTAATAATTGAACTTATAACCTAAGTCATGTTAATTAAATTAATCATATCATGTTTTATTAATTTAATTTTAACACATAACTATTAAAATCATAAACTTTAAAATAATATATGAACCGGACCCATAACTAGAAACCATGAACCGGACCCGAAATCAACACCATACCCCGAACCAAGGTCGGGGTTACCCCTTGTTGCTGCTGCCGTGACCATCATCATCACCATACCGAGACCATATGGTCTCGGTGGTGGATAATAAACCAAGCCGAGACCCCTTAGGGGTTCGGTTAGGCGTCGGCTATCACAAACACCCCTAAAAACCCTTGTTTTGATTTACCCCATGATCATAGACGTGTTTTAATAATTGTTTTTAATTAGTTTATAAAAACATCATATTTTATGTGATTCAACAAATCAAAACATAAAAGAAAAAGGTTAAAAGGTTATACCGAATACGTGAATCAATTAAGGATGAACACACACGAATCCTTGCAAAATATCCAAGATCAAAATCAACCCCAACACCTCTTTTGGTGTTGTAAAAGTGGCGGCCAAAAAGGAGGAGGAAGAAGGAATTAGGGTTTTTCTTATTTTCAATCTTTTGTAAATAATGAACATGTTTTACCCCTTTTTCCTAGTTAGTTAATTTTGCATGGGCTAAGCCCATTTCTTCTTCCTAATTTCGTGGTATGGGGCCCATATGGGGTAACCCGTACTTTTCTCGAGTCTAAATATTATAGTGTGTTCTCGTGTTTTATCGTGTTCGTGTTTTACGTGTTCTAATTAATTATTAACCGTGACTTGATATATTTATTCGTGTTCGTAATAAATATATATACGTAAATAATATTATCTCGTGATTAAATTACGTTCATGATTATAATTATTATTTGAATAATTATCGTGTGTTCATACGTAATAAATACTTATCGTGTTCTAACACGTACGCAATACTTAAAATTCTTATACGTGATACGTAACGTGCTATAAAAGGCAAGTTTTACTCATATACATACGATCTTAAAGGCACTATTCATGGTAAAAGCATGCGGGTTTTACAACTCTTCCCCCTAAAAAGAATAATTCGTCCCCGAATTATAGATAACGTAAACTGAAAGAGAAACATACCCGAATCAAACTGAGAGAGTATGTAAGATAAATGAACGTGCAGGTGACCTGGCAGAAGGAACGCGAAACGTAACATGTCTTGAAAGGACATGGAACGTGACGTGACTGAAAGGACATATCTAATTGATAAGAGAAAAACGGATAAGAAGTCCGGATGAACTTGTCCGTTTCCAAGTGGCCTCCCTCTTGGAACGGTTCCTTCACAAGATCTTGACACGAATGATAAATCTTGGTCCTCCTGACCTTGACTTGAAATACGAAGATGTTCTTGGTTATCAACGTGAGGTAGATCATTTGATCTAGGGAATAAGAATTAACGTGTATGGGAAACTAAAACGTTATCGTGCAAAACACTCTAACTTAACTGATACTTAGCAACGATGCGCGAGACATAAAGCAACGTAGTACGTGATAACTTTTGAACGTGATACGTGAAAAATTTTGAACGTGATACGTGGAGATATGGTGAGTGTAGTATGAGTAAACATATCGTGATCCATGATACGTGTAACATATCTTGATCATGATATGAGGAACGTGGAATGAACATGACATGTGAAACATATCGTGAACATAGAATATAATGGCGGTAACGCCAAACGCTACAAGGTGAGACGTGGAATATGACGTGAAACGTCTATCTGAGGATAGAGATTTATACTAAACTTGGGTCTGGTCTCTCAAGTTCTTGCAAAACTTCCCAGAATGAGAAAAAAAATGAACGTAAAATCGTAAGCCAAGATACCATCATGAACGTGAATGGTGTCATGAACGCGAGCGTGAAAGCAAATCGTGGAATTAGAACAAGGACGTGGACGTAACTACGGATCACAATTGCGACTCTTTGTCTGACCCGATAACTGAGGGATTGCCAAGTGATCGGATGAGCCTTGGCTGGGACATGTCTGATCAATCTGTTGGTTCTGAAATCCGTACGGATGTAAGGATTCTGCAGACTTGATCAAACTGTTGGCAATAACACAGATAGCATCTTGCTTCTTCTGAGTTTGCGTTAATCTGGTAACCAAAATCCGTGGAGATCTTGTCTTATTTCAATTCACAATTTCAGATGATGAAAACATCCCAGTCTGTTGGTGTCCTATCTTAACCTGTTGGTATGTCAGGTACTTAGATATGAACTTAACTGTATCTTGCTTCGTAGAAACTCGACACATAGAAATTTGCGGAACTATGAGTCTCCAAATTTAGACTTCTCTTAGCGTAGGGTTTTTTGGGCACCTAATGTAGTGTAGGGTTCTCATCTTTACGCATAAGCTGAGTCATGGTAAGATTAACCATGCGAATCCATGTGATTCAGCGTGTCACTGTAATCAACCAGAATTGATATTGGAAAAAAGTTTCCAGGGTGAAATTTCTCTTGTCATAGAATTTGCAACATGGTGCAGATATGATCTTCCTGTTCTTCTCTAGACTTAGAGGAAATCAAGTTATCCTCAATGAAAACACTGATGAATTTGCTTATGAGTTCATGGAAACTCATTCTTATAATGCTGCTGGAGCATTGATGAGACTAAATCAAAATCATAAATCTAGCATGACCGGGTCGTGCACGAATAGCAGTCATGGACATGTCCTGCTCTTTCGCTCGTCACTATTGGCAGCATGATCATGAGTCCGATCTTGGAAAGTGATTAACACCCTAAGGTTGATTGAACATGTTGCTATACGTGTAGGAGAATAACGGTTATGAATGGTGATTTGTTTACATCAACGGTGGTCAACACATAATCTCATGTTACCGTCCTCCTCCTTGAGGGTTCTGCTAAAATCTATGGGAATATTTTTGGTATAATCGGTTGATTATGCGTAAAGAAACTTCAGTGGTCGTGTCTTAACTGTCAGCTAGAAAATTTTAGCATTCATGGCTAACAAGGCACATGCTTGAGAAGCATATATAATTTGTAGAGATTTTCCTGATGGAAAACCATGCTGAATGTATGCAGGGGCCTGCACATTACTATATAAAATCATGCATCGTAGCAGGGTGTGCTGCTTGTAGTCCGTAATTAGAATTAAATTCAACTCGTGTCTGTCCGAGGTAATGCGTTAGCAGCTTGGATCTCATCATTAGGTTGAAGGAAAACCTTCGTATACATAGGGAATACGAATGGCGTCTTTTATGGTCATGAATATATATGAAATATGGGTGCTAGAATGAAAGTGTCATTGAGCAAACGTGACGGATCTCACTGATATACCGGTGCTGGTACTGAATTTCTTGTGGCCTGATTAATACATGGCACAACAAAGTGGATATACCCTTTGGAGGGTACCCTGAAATTCTTAGGGATGTTCCGGAATTGGACGTGAGTCATGTGTCCTGACTCGTGTCTTGGAAACTATAAGCATGACATGTGTCTTCACTGGTGTCTTGACATGTGTCTTCAGAAAGTATACGTGAGACATGTGTCTTGACCGATGTCTTGACATGTGTCTCGAGATGTGAAATAACTAGAACCACAATATTAGGTTATTATGCCAGAATTGGCGGATCGGATGGACTACTGATCAATTGTATGTCTGATCACGTCCGCGGCCAGAGCTTCGGTTGCGATCTCTAGGATAGTTGCTGTCATAGTAGTGGTTACTATCGTCCTGTCTGTCTGTTTCATGACGGTCATTCTCATGACTGTGATTCATGTAACTATTCAGCTGAGTGGCCGGCTGGTACCGGTTTGCACTCATATGACTGAAACGACAACTGAATGACGTGTGACAAGTAACTTAGAATTTAGGACATTGATTGATGAAAATCGTCTGACGGTGAAATATCTTCTCGTCCAATTGCTTTGCTCTGACGCCTTTGTCTTCGTCTTGTAGGATCTCCAGGTTGTGAATAGCATCCGCATCTCGTAGAGTCTCCAAACATCAACAGCATCAACCTTTAGTAACATCTCAAAATTATGAGCGGCATCAGCAATCTTGTAGAATATCAGCAAGTGGACATACGCCTGAGATGATTCAGAATCGACTAGCGAATACTCGTGAAGTATTGCAAGTGAAATACACATGGATTTAGGTACGTGTAATACACATGGAATACGGTACTTGGAGTACACATGGAATGCACATGAAATGATCGGTATGGGGTCGATCATTTGCCATGATTTATGGAAAGTATATCGGTTAAACGGTTAGAAAAAACATCATGATAACCTGGCAATGTTAGCATAGACATCATTCTGGTTGCATAGAGAAACGTTAAAGTGTGGTTACACAAAATTCAACGATGATTTGCCTGACAGCATGATCAATGAAAACCAACCATGACTATCATGAAAGCAGGATTCAATGAAATTCAATAATGCCTTGCATGAAAGCATAAATAACAAAAGAGGCGTAAGACGTAATCAACATGAAGACGGAATTATCATGAATAAACATGAAACAATATATCATGAAGGTGTGTATAACATAATCAGCATGAAACTGAAGTTAACCATGACAGTATGAAAACATACTTGACATAAAAACATAGTAACTTATGAGGGGACATGAAAAAAATTTATGCCAATAAATCATGAGAAAAATTTTATGCATGAATGCATAATGTAGTTTATAAAACCTTTATATGTGCGAGGGGACGCCTATGGGTCGGTCCCAAAACAAAAGACATGGCGAGGGGACGCCTATGGGTCGGTCCCAAACTTAAAAGTTTCGATAAAAGCACATGCGACTAAATAGGGCCAGTCTTGTACCAACCATTACTTAGTCATAATTCCTCCAACAATGATACATGAAACATTAATAAATGAAACTCATCTGTCAAAACTTATCAGAAAAAAAAATTATGTGACTAATTATGAACTACTGAGGTTCAGTTCACATAGTCACAGTTCACGAGGAACGTCATGCATGAAACCATGACACATAACTAAATATGAATGACGGTTTTCCATCCATATTAGTAAAACAATATCGATGAAAACATCAAGGTTAAAACCTCAAGGTGCTGAAAACATCATGGTTAAAACAGCAATGCGCTGAAAACATCAATACGTGGAATAGCAAACGTTGGCTTAGGAAGCTCCTGGTGACTACCCACTAGTCACAGGTCGAGTTTTTGAGCCTATAGGTCAAAGCCTTGGGCTCTGATACCATAATTATAACACCTCATTTTGATAAATGGAATGTCACGCGTAATTATGACGTGTCATCAAAGCATACAAGGATAAATGTCTAAAATATTACATGACCATAGGGTAAACCGGAATCAAACATCGGTTCCCAAACATAAGCCCAAAACATAATAAAGTAAATGAAATGAATGAAAGACTTAAACAAGAATAAATATGTGAAGGCAGAAGGAAAAGAAGTCTATGGTAGCTTCCCTCCTATGCACGTCATCCAAATGCTCGAGTCTGTCCTTGGGTACCTGCCGTTTTGGGACATAGAAAGGAAATTAACGGCTGAGCAAAACGCTCAGTGCACAGATGTACAAGTAAAGCATGAATAATATAAGCATATAAGCATGAAACAGTGGAAGAAACTAAGTCCTGGATAACCTGAATAAGTCTTAGTAAAACTGGTTTTATAGTTTGAAAAGCCTTATGTTTATCTTATAAAAACTGTTTAACATATTTTACCATTAGCCAATATAGGTCATGAAAATCCACCGTGCATGAATACTTGGAGGGGTGACCTCATCATGCAAATTAGAGGGGCTGCCTCTAATTTAATATACTGGTTTTGGGTAGGAGGGATCAGCTCCTTGTGAAGGATGCAAGACACACACCACATTCACACTGAGTAATCTGCTGAAAAACATGTAACTAGGATGCACCCATACGCCCCACATGACAAATATAATAATATGGCCAAAAACTGAAGGGACGCCACGAGCAATCACTCCGCCGTGGGAAGTCATAACACCAGTGCCTCTAGTGTTATGGTTATGGTACCTCCATAACTAGGTGAAACTGGTCATGCATGTATATGGCTTTAGGTATTCTAATTAAACATAAGAAATCAAACATATAAACTTATACTATGGCAAAACAGTTGGCTGCATACGGGGAATCCTAATTAGGAAAGAATGTCCATACTGAAAGGACGGGAATCCGTACCTTATGTCCAGTGAACGAAGAAGACGAACGGACTAGAGTCCTACTTCGGTATCACTAATGCTACATAAATACATACGTATATAAGTATCTTATTACTGAATACGTAACTGGTTTTATGTTATGTCTTAGCTTATTTTATACGTTCATGTCATGTTTTACTGTTTTAAGCTTAATACTGTGTTTATCTTATATTCTGTCTATTCTGATTAAGTATTACTTGTATTTCATATATTATTATACTTGTTGTGTAATAATAAGTAACTTTCTAAAAATAGCAGGTTTCCTAAAATAGAAAGTTACCAAAAATAGAAAGTTTCCAAAAAAATAGAAAGTTTCCAAAAATAGAAAGTTTTCAAAAATAGAAAGTTTTCAAAAATAGAATTACTGCTTAAAATAGATAAGTTTCTAAAAATAGAAAGTTTCCATAAATAGATTAGCTGCCTTAATTAAATAAGTTTCTAAAAATAGAAAGTTTCTATAAATAGATATAAGCTGGTTAAATAAGCTAATTATATAAGCTTAAGTGTTTTCTGATTATTATTTTAAGTCATGTAGTTATAAAGTATAGTTTATTAATTATTACATGTAAATTAAATAAACTATAGGTTAAAAGTATTTAATTAGATATATCATGATTTTAATTAAATAAATGTGAAATACTTAGGTTAAAACATGTATTATTAACTATTAATAATATAACCTAAGTCATGTTAATTAATTAATTATAGTCATGGTTTTAAATAATTAATTAATTATAAAGTCTAATTAAATATAAATACTTAGGTTAAAATTCATGATCTAATAATTGAATTTATAACCTAAGACATGTTAATTAAATTAATCATATCATGTTTTATTAATTTAATTTTAACACATAACTATTAAAATCATAAACTTTATAATAATATATAAACCGGACCCGTAACTAGAAACCATGAACCGGACCCGAAATCAACACCATACCCCGAACCAAGGTCGGGGTTACCCCTTGTTGCTGCTGTCGTGACCATCATCATCACCATACCGAGACCATATGGTCTTGGTGGTGGATAATAAACCAAGCCGAGACCCCTTAGGGGTTCGGTTAGGCGTCGGCTATCACAAACACCCCTAAAAACCCTTGTTTTGATTTACCCCATGATCATAGACATGTTTTAATAATTGTTTTTAATTAATTTTTAAAAACATCATGATTTTATGTGATTCAACAAATCAAAACATAAAAGAAAAAGGTTAAAAAGGTTATACCGAATACGTGAATCAATTAAGGATGAACACACACGAATCCTTGCACAATATCCAAATCAAAATCAACCTGAACACCTCTTTTGGTGTTGTAAAAGTGGCGGCCAAAAAGTAGGAGGAAGAAGGAATTAGGGTTTTTCTTATTTTCAATCTTTTGTAAATAATGAACATGTTTTACCCCTTTTTCCTAGTTAGTTAATTTTGCATGGGCTAAGCCCATTTCTTCTTCCTAATTTCGTGGTATGGGGCCCATATGGGGTAACCCGTACTTTTCTCGAGTCTAAATATTATAGTGTGTTCTCGTGTTTTTTATCGTGTTCGTGTTTTACGTGTTCTAATTAATTATTAACCGTGACTTAATATATTTATTCGTGTTCGTAATAAATATATATACGTAAATAATATTATCTCGTGATTAAATTACGTTCATGATTATAATTATTATTTAAGTAATTATCGTGTGTTCATACGTAATAAATACTTATCGTGTTCTAACACGTACGCAGTACTTAAAATTCTTATACGTGAAACGTAATGTGCTATAAAAGGCAAGTTCTACTCATATACATACGATCTTAAGGGCACTATTCATGGTAAAAGCATGCGGGTTTTACAGAAATTGACTAAAGTCACATGAACATGTAATGGCAACTAATGGGCTTTAATGGTCATAATGGATAATACATGAAAATTATTATCAAAAGTCTTATGAAAAGTTTTACAAAACTTATGCAGTGTCCAAACTTACTAAAATGAACTATTTACATATATGTATGGCTTATGTAGACTCGAGCCTAAGACGCGTCTCGTCATTATAGGTCTCGTTCGGTCATATGTCGACCGCTGGGCATCTCATTCTTGATCAATGAGCGATTGATATCTCGTGAAGTCGTGTATCGACTATTGGATGTTTGTTCCTCGATAAACTTTGATAGCTATATCAGGTGAGTTCATAGCCTCGCTTTTACTGCTTTATATGTGTTTATAAACCCGCGAGGGGGAATACATGCTCTTGGTATAAAAATATATGATGTTTATATATATATATATATATATATATATATATATATATATATATATATATATATATATATATATATATATATATATATATATATATATATATATATATATATATATATATATATATATATATATATATATATATATATATATATATATATATATATATATATATATATATATATATATATATATATATATATATATATATATATATATATATATATATATATATATATATATATATATATATATATATATATATATATATATATATATGGTTTTGAGAGAATACATGTTTATAAATAAACATGCGAGGTTTGACTATATGCTTTGAACGAATACAAGTTGTTGTAAATGATTGTTAAGATGTTTGATTAAATGCTTTTGAAAGATGAACAGAAGCGTTGATTGTATTGATTGTGAACCGCTATTTGCTAAGTACTGTATTGCCAAAATTTGAAAGTCCCTAAAACCCATGAACCGTTAACTACCTGTAATGGGTAGGCGCTGGTACAGACGGATGGATCCATCGGGGATGGCCCCCACCTGGGCAGGTCGCACCTGTGGGTTGGAGGCTCAGCCAGGTGTGTTGTATTAGAAGTAAGGGGGTATTAGGCAAGATACCTGACTAGGGCATTATTATACTTAAGGCTTCGGTGCCATGGCTTAGTAGAATAGCGCGGACTTTGAGTATTGTATGTGTTACAATATTGACAATGGATGATATTATTGTGTTCAAAAGCTTTATGGTTTATTTAAAAACCTATGAATTCACTCAACCGTTGTGTTGACATGTTAGCATATATTCTCAGGTGTGTAGGTTTAAGAGCAGCTGGAGCATGGAGTCGCGCAGGATAAAGTAATGGCAAAACAAACAATTTCCATTCGATACATTTGACAAATCTTTATTTTTTTCTTAAGGTTTGTATAAATTAGTGGGACCTCTTTTTTTAGTTAACTCTGATTTAATAAAATTATCGAATGGTTTATTTTATAAAACGTCTCTTTTGAGGTCATTTTCTATGACTATGTGTGATGTGCTATGAAGTAACGCCCAATGTTGATATTCTGCTGCCTTGTGAAATTGGGGGTGTTACATGAGTCTAAACCTAGTATTCTCTATTTAAAAGTGTTTGGTTGTTTGTGTTTTTCTAATGTAGTAAATGTTTCTGATAAGTTTGAGTCAAGGTCTGAAAAATATGTTTTTGTTGGTTATGCTTTTGATAAGAAGGGATATAAATTGTTTAGTTTGGAAAATAAAATATTTTTGTTTTCAAGGGATGTAAAAATTTATGAAACTGTTTTCCCATTTAAAAATGATGTGATTAGTAAAGAATTTGTTTTTAGTGATAATGGTGTTGATGATTTAAATTTTTTTAACATAAACAGTCAAGTACCTAGTGAATCCTATGATGAAAATGGAGATAGTATAGGTAAAAAGCATAGGCTTATACCTGAAACTAATGTTAAACCTAATGACAGCATTGTAGAGTCTTGTAAAGGTAGAAAAGATGTTCATACTACTGATACAGATGTTGTTTCTAAGGTAGATAGATCATCTGATACTAATACAGATTCTAGTAGGAAGGACATTAGGGTTGAGTATGCAACAGAAAATGTTTCTGAGGGTATACCAGACATTGGTAATGATGATGAGAATTCCTCTGAGGATGAAGGTATGGAGTCTTTTGGAAATGTGTTTAATTGGTCACCAGAACCAGCAACAGATAACACTGTTAGGAGAACTAGTATGAAAGTTACTTTTCCTTCTAAGTACAAAGATTTTGTGCTTAATAAAGATGTTAAATATAGTATAAACAAAGTTGTTAGCTATGCTAATTTGAGTGTTGATAATTTTGTGTTTACTACTAATCTGAATAAAATTCATGAGCCTACTATGTATTCTGAAGCTATTAAAGATAGTAGATGGATTGAGGCTATGAATCAAGAAATGGAAGCCTTAAACAGAAATAATACCTGGATTATTATTGACCTTCCTGAGGGAAGAAAGGCTATTCCATGTAAATGGATTTGGAAAGTTAAATACAAATCTAGTGGTGATGTAGAAAGGTTTAAAGCTAGGCTTGTTGCCAAAGGGTTTAACCAAATGGAAGGGATTGATTATGATGAAACTTTTTCAGCTGTGGTTAAAATTGCTACTGTTAGATGTGTTTTGAGTTTAGCTGTTAGTAATAATTGGCCATTATTTCAGCTAGATGTCAATAATGCATTCTTATATGGTGAACTTGATGAAGAAGTTTATATGAAAATTCCTGAATGTTATGGAGATGATAACAAAATAAAGTTTGTAAGTTGATTAAGTCTCTGTATGGGTTAAAGCAAGCACCAAGAAAATGGAATGAGAAACTTGTTTATGTTCTTATTGAAAATGGTTTTGTTCAAAGTCCAAATGATTTTTCTCTATTCATTAAGAACAGTAATGGGGTTTTCTTGGTCCTGCTTTTATATGTGGATGACATAGTTATCACTGGAAATAATCTGGATGAAGTTAACAAGTTTAAGGAGTTTTTAAGTACTAAGTTTCTTATTAAAGATCTTGGAAAACTTAAATATTTTTTGGGTATTGAGATTATTGACATTGATAATGGTATATGTTTAACCCAAAGAAAATTTTGCACAAAGTTATTGTTTGAGTTTGGTATGTTAGGATGCAAACCATGTGGTGCTCCTATTGAAGTTAATCCAGATAGTAAAAAACTGAATAAAAAGTTTGGGGATGATAAAAAACTTACTGAGATTACTTCATATCAAAAACTTGTGGGAAAGTTGATCTATTTGACTATGACTAGACTAGATATTGCTTATCATGTTCATTGTCTTAGTCAAGTTATGCATAGTCCTATGACATCTCATTTAAGACTTGCTTTCAGCGTTCTTAGATACTTAAAAGGTGAACCTGGTTTAGGTATCACTTTTAAGCAAGGTGATTGTAGTAAGCTGAATGTTTTTGTTGATTCAGATTGGGCTAAGTGTAAGATAACCAGGAGATCTTTAACTGGTTATTGTGTGTTTCTGGGAGACAATTTAGTTTCTTGGAAGAGTAAGAAATAAAGTGTGGTTTCTAGATCTTCCACAGAAGCTGAATATAGAGCTATGTGTAATGTGTGTTGTGAAGTCATGTGGATTCACAAAGTGTTAACAGATATGAAAGTGGAAGTGACTTTACCTGTTGAAATGAATTGTGATAATAATTCTGCTATTTAAATATCTATGAATCCTGTGCTGCATGAAAGAATCAAACATTTTGAAATTGATCTCTATTTCTTAAGAGAAAAAATATCTGCAGGTTATATAAAACCTATAAAAGTTAAATCTGAAAATAACACTGCAGATGTTTTTACCAAAGGTTTGCTTATATCTGACCATAAAAATTTTTGTAGTATGCTTGGTTTGTATAATGCTTTTGCAGGTTAAGGACTTAAGGGGAGTATTGAGAATATAAGTCCTAAAACCTGAAGGACTAGTTTGGACAAAAGAGAAAGATGGAGGACCAGCTTTTCGACTGCAATGTCAAGTGTATAACAAGAAGGACTATAAGTGCACAAGAGTGAAAGTGGAGGACTTAACTGAAGATTACAAGCTTATATACTCGACCACCTAACTCGTTTACTTTTAACTTTTCATTCTTTATTTTTTGTTATCGTTTCTAGTGAAAGAACTATGTGTATTGATCTATCTTGATCAATCTTGTGAGTGTGAGTGTTGTTATTTGATTCTTTCTTGTATCCAAATATTGTAATTGATTCATTGATTAAGAGAGCCAAGGGGATGTTGGTTGGGTTCTCTGTTACACGTTCTTGTTGATTTTGATCATTGATTCATTAGTTTTTACAAATACCATAACCCAAATGTGCTCGATGAATCTTTGGCTGGAATTGAAATACCTTCACGAAATCCTGTCAATGTTGATTTCCATCATTATAGTGATTTGTTGGATGAGTGTAGGGTTCTGGCCTCCCGGGTGTTAAACTAGAGAAGAAATGGGATAAAATGCGGGAAGTGGCTGGAAACAAGTGAATTCACATTTAGCGGCTGCATTTGTATTAATATGCGTTGTTGTGTACTAATCAGCACTAGGAAACGTGCTTTGGTATATGTTTGGTAGACGCATTTTGCATAAAAGCAAACCACTATACTTTCCCAGTGATGATCCTCTGTGTCGTATACTATATATTATATGCTCGACGTTAACTGTTTCCTGCTTTTTTTTCATTTCTAAAATGAAAATGATAGTTTCAGAACTGCTTTATATCCAGTGATGAAGTTGCTTTATCGCGGCTGATATATTATGGCCTTTTTTCCTGAAGAACTAAACAACCTAAGGCTGAAAGGAGTGGGTTATATCCCACGAGCGACTTTCAATAAGTCACCCGCGAGTGTCATTCCTCCAATACTAACTCACGCGCGAGTTAGTTGCACAGGTAAAAAAACAGGGGCAAAATCATCCAGCTTGAGTTTTTTTTTGTGAGCCCGATGTGTTTTATTTTTTAGGTTAGGTTTATTTTTGTGTGTTTTTTGTTAGTAGGATGTGTTTACATAATAAAAAATAGGTATTAAAAGTGAGTGTAAGTGAGTTTGAGTGAGTTTGAGTGAGTTGTAGTGAGTTTGTAAAAAAGCTGACATGACGCTGACGTGGAGGTGGGTGGGTTCATTAGGCAGCAACATGCTTTCGGGCCATTTACCATCCGGTATATGTTATAGTGGGTCACTTCTAATATTCTCAGTAAATTAAATAACAACTCGTTCTCGGGCCTAGTCCTGACCTCTGAGTGCTTTCAAAAAAGTCGGTATCCAGTCGAATCAATTAGTTGGGGAAATCCCGACTATTTTAGCAAGATTTAGTTCACTAATATATCTTTTGTTAGATGATAATAATCTTTCGGGCAACAATCCAGCCCGCACTGGGAGAACTTTCTAATTTGAGAAAATTGAATTTGGCCAAAAACGCTCTGATTGGTGTGATTCCAATGGAAATCAGAGACAGCTCGAGATTAGAAATATTGAATTTGAGCATTAACTTATTAAAAGACGGTTTTCTCATTGGAATCATGAGCTTGGATGAACTCCAGCTTCTTGATATATGTGACAGCGAGTTCATAAGTGGACTTCCGCGACAGCTTGGTGGTTTAAAAATGTTTGGAGTATTGAATATTTCCCGTAACAACTTTACTGGCTCGATACCATTAACTTTTATATGACCTTTTCAGTTTGACCTGAATTGATATATCAGATACTCAGCTTTTGATGGCCGTGTTCCTGATATGTAAGTCTTTCGACAAGCACCATTTGATGCAATCGAAAACAGCAGAGGGTTATATGGTAATGTCATGGGATTAAAAGATGGTCGCGCAAGCCTATAAACATAACACACAAAAACCTTAAAGTTTTGATCTTAGTTCCTACATTGTATTTCCTTTTGATCTTGTTTTCGATCGATTGCTGGAATTTTAATTTTTCAGCAAAAAACGAGCCACGAGAACATTAAAATCACTCTTTTCGTCATATGGAGTTATGATGAGAAAATAGTGCACGTATGAAACAATCATTAAGATGGTTGATGACTTCAACAACTCAAAGCATGTCATAGGAACCGGGGGTTGTGGGACTCGATCTCTATCGAGCTGAACTACCAACAGGCGAACTCGTCGAAATAAAACAGTTCACAACGTTAGAATACGACGAGTTAATAGATGTTAGTGCATGAATTTACAGATGGCGGAAGTTTGAAAAATGTACTAAACGGTGCAGGAAAAGCAATAGAGTTTGAGTGGTATAAAAGAGTGAAATTACGTTGTCCATGTTAGAAGGTATAAACCCCCATGAATTGGTATTGTATTATTGATTGATATTTATACTAATACACAGAGTATTCTAGAAACCCTAATCCCATAAGTCGGGCTTGGGCCATTTTATTGTCTAATAGTCCAGGCGTAGTGGATGCTTTATCTTATATGCATTATGACTTTTCACGACCAATTGTTCAACGAGACAGTCGAGACTTATCGAGTAGTAATGTTTTATTGGACTTAGATTATGTTGCTCACTTGACGGATTTTGGCACAACTAAGTTTTTGAAGCCGGGTTGTGCTAGCTGGACTTCCTTTGCTGGCACCTATGGTTATAGTGCTCCACGTACTTCAACAATAAACAAACTAGCTATATTTACTACTTACCAGTTTGGCCTATTCGACCCATATGAAAGTCTGACATACCATTAAGTTTTATCACACAAAGATCAGATAAAAAAAACTGTGTTTTACTGCTACGGTACGGGTAGCAATACTACAGAGCTTACAACCACCCCATCTACCCTATGTCCCTATGCTCTCATCATTTAGTGGCTCCATCTTTATAAAGTTTATTACCGTAGTTCTTATTCGGGTAAAAGATATAAATACGTAACTAAGTATATTTATTACTAGAATTGCCAAAATACTTTCAAATTATGAAAAAATAGCTAATATGACCGGTTTTACTGTTCAACTTTAGAAGATATGACTATAATGCCCTTATCTTCTAAGTACTTCTCTCACCGTCTTAAACTGGTAAGTCCCGTATACCATTTTGGGATGTCCCAAAATTATAAATGTAAGTAATGTAACAAGTTTACCATAGTCATCTAGTGGTATTAGAAATGACGAACTATATAAAAG
This sequence comes from Glebionis coronaria, assembly GCA_025667525.1. NCBI lineage: Eukaryota > Viridiplantae > Streptophyta > Magnoliopsida > Asterales > Asteraceae > Glebionis > Glebionis coronaria. The sequence goes on from CM046879.1 coordinate 34,452,814, forward strand.
AAATTAATTAATTACATAGGGGTTAGAGTATCATTTTGCAAAAAAGTATAAGAGAGAATACAGTTATATTGATATTTTCTAAAATAATGTATTTTTTGTCGGGGGACAATTAATTTGGGACGGAGGGAGTACTTTTTATTTGTGTTCTTAAATTTACAATTTCTTTTATAATATACTACCAAACACAAAAGTATCAGTTCTAATGTATCTTGGTCATCATTGAAAATATCAGTTCTAATGTATCTTGGTCATCATTGAAAATATGGATGGGATATTTTGATTTCACTACAAGAAAAAAGGGCTTTAGTGACCAAAACTGAGTGACCACTTTTTTATTTCGTCACTAAACAGTGACGATATAATTTATGGTCACTATTTTTCGTCACTAGTACAAATGTCAGTGACGAAATTATAAGTGGTCACTATGTAGTCACTAGATTACAATTTTTGTATTTCTATTCAAAAGCAGTGACGAAAATCTGGTCACTACTTTTGTTAATTTCATAAAATGATTAAAAATAAAAACATTTACACATATATCGAAATTTCTTCTCATTGATATGTAAAAGTGAAAAAAAAAACTTACATATTAAACCAAATTAATGTATAATTTACCGAACAAATAACAATACACACATTTTTTCTTTTCTCTAAAAAAAAATAACACAAGTTGAACAATAGGAATTTGGGCTCCAAGAGTCCAAATAGAAAAGTCCAGTTTAGTTACAAGAAATAAGCCCATTAAAATATATCCAGCTTAAAAGAAAAGTCCAGTTTAGTCCATCACAGCGTAAAAAATATATCCAGATTTAAACACCAATCCCTCTTTTCATTCCTCTCAAAACACCACTAACCACTCGATATCTCATTTGTTCGCTGTCATTTGTTCATATCCAAAAAAAATCAAAAAATCATCTCCGTTAAAATTAGCTTAATTTCATTTGTTACGGTTCGCTCATCATTTGATTATTCAATCGATTGTATAACTTATTCAATCGATTATTAAAATCAAACAGTATGTATAGCTTATTCAATCGATTATTAAAATCAAACAGTATGTATAGCTTATTCAATCGATTATTAAAATCAAACAGTATGTATAGCTTATTCAATCGATTGTTAGCTTATTGAAATCACATGCTTATTCAATCGATTATTCAATAAATTATTAGCTTATACAATCGATTATTCAATGGATTATTCAATCGATTATCAGCTTATTCAATCGATTCGTTTCAGCTTATTCAAACGGTGTTTCGTTTCAGCTTATTCAAACGGTGTTTTTTTTTGCTGATTCAGGTACCTTATTACTCTTGTTTCCTAATTTTTAGCTTATAGTTGTTTTGTTATCGTTTTTATTAGCCGATTAGTTGTTATGGCTAGTGATTGGTTGAATAAGTTAATAATAGTTTTTGTTAGGTTATTGTTTAGTTTTTGTTAGTTTGCATGTGTGCTGTGTAATGTTGACATTTGACAATATAAAATAGGCGTACAGGAATGAATTTTAGCGATTATAAAATAGGCCTAATAGGTTCTAAGCGTTGTAATTCTGTTGAAATTAGGGAAAGTAGATTTACTACTATGTACCAGGAGGCTAAGCATATAACACGAGCCCTATGGCTCTGGGCCGCCTGATGCTTTTTAAATATTTTTTTGTTACGTCACATAAACACATTTATGAGTGAGTTATCTTAAAAGGTATCGGTCAATCTATAAAATGTGATTTACCAAATTAAGGAAATATGTGACCGAGTAAAAATATAAGAAACACAAAATGAATAAACAACTTGATGGCCTGTGTAGGTTCATGACATTGTATTGGACTTGGTTTTTATGTTTGTGTAGGTTCATGACAACATCACGTTATATATAATATTGTTCATGTATAATATATGAAAATTGTTGGTATTATAAGTTAGGGCTTTACCAAGGTTTCACCTTTTTTCGATAACTCTCGTCACAAAGTAACTATGATTACAGTCAGGGGCGGAGCCCGAAAGTTTGGTTTGAGGGGTCAAAATTTGATATTTTTTATAAACTACACTACAAAATAGTTCTTAAGAGGGTCAAATTTTTAAAAAACCTGAAAGTTTTCGAAAATTTACACTACGATATTTTCGCTAGGTGGTCACCTGACCCTCTTAAGAACTATTTTGTAGTGTAGTTTCGCTATGATACTGGAAATGCAAGATAAGATTGCTGAGCTGCAGAGTCGTGTAAGCTTTCAACGTTCTCATTCTGACCATCATGTAGTAAATCTCAAAATGATAAGTGTTAGTAGTCACCGCATTTAGAAGTGATTCCAAAGAATCATTGTGATTTTATGATACAATATCAGTAACTAATGTTGTTATCCTTCATAGAATATAAAACTAACTTGGGTGGAGGAACGGGATCCAAGAAGAATCTGTTATCCTTCATAGAATATAAACCTAACTGATGGCGTTGTAGATAGGATAATAGTATTATCTTTTTGGTACCGGCAAATATGTTGTTAGTTTCCTCTTTCTTGTATATAAACTTTAACATGTTAATACACTTCCTATGGTGTGTGCATAATCTTAAATAGTTTCATCTAAGGCTGTGCGTAAAAATTGATGGTTTTTACCAAATGAGCTAGTGATATTGATGACGTGGATTCAGATACTTGCATTTGTAATACAGTGTAGAACTTATTTCTTTGGCAGACAGAGTTTGCAAAATATACAAAATTGTGTAAGCTAAGATGTGTTATCGCAACATTGTTTCTGCAATATGATCCCATTGCAATGACGGAGCATTTCTTTTTTGTTTTCGCATGTGTTACGTTATTGTTTGAGTATTTGATGAATGGGAAATGTTTTTTTGGTTTAACTGAGCTTGAGAATATTTCGTTTGGTGGTTTGACTCTAGTTTGTGCTGCTGCTTGTTTTTATCTTTCCATTAGGCTGTTTGCATTTTTTGCTATATTTTGCTGTCGGGTGGGATTGTTCTGAAAGGCACTCTGGTTTTGCAGTTTGGGTTGTCATTTCATAGTGATGCGTATGCGTTTAAAGGGTGTGGTAAAGTGGTGATTGCTCCTGGTCAAGGGAATGCTGATGCCAAATTTGATCTTGATGAGAAAAAAACCAGAGGGGTGTTAATATTGTGTTTTCTGATAATAGGATTAATGAATGTTAATGAGGCGAGGACTGGTGAGCTTCCACTGACGGCTCAAATCGAGTCTGATATGATCATATGCTGAATTTCCTTTTTCCCATATAGGTTTAACAGAAGTCGTTTGCATAGAGTGTAGTGCGTTAAGCTTCGTATGCTAGTTACCTTATCTCTAAGTGTAGATTTATGCACCGGTGGTCATTACATTGTGCTTTTCCCCTCTAATACTGTTCAGAAACGGAGTATGAACATACTGTTAATATCATCCATTGGCAAAGGGAGAAGAACAGGGCCACTTTGCTTATTATGATAGTCTTTGTTTTAGGGCCACTTTGCTTATTATGCTTATACACTTTTTATACAGGGAAGTCATGTCATCCAATGGCAAAGGGAGAAGAACAGGGCAAGAGAAATGGAAGCACTCGAGGTAAATTAAATGTTTTGACCCAGTTTTTTCTGAACTTCATACGTTCTCCCTTTTTTTTAATCTCCATCTTTACGGTGAATTCGCACAGGCTCCATCCGTTCTTTGACGATGAATTGGATGCGTTTGGAAGAGAACGTGGTTTAATAAAGGATTCTAGTGGACAAGAACGTGATGCAACTCTAAATCAGGTAACATTTTTATTATATCTGATAATTAAGATTTACAATGCCATTAGATGCAACTTGTATGGCTTTCTTTTCAATTCATCAAATAGCATAGTATCAAAATATCAAACTTGTATGAAACAAATAGCATTGCATATTCAATTCATCAAGGTACTGGTGAACAACTTACCTTCTTCAAAGTTACGTACTATCTCTTTCTTTTAGATGCAACTTGTATGGCTTTTGTTACCCTGCAAATGTGCTAATAAACATTCACATGGCATAGTATCAAAATACAAAAATATATCAAGCAAACTAAAGATGTGCCATGATCTAAACCCAGGAATATCATATATAATATGAAAAGATGCTTGTCCCCTCTTATTGAAATGAAGAAAGTTTAAAAAAGAAGAACATTGCATGAACCTAAAAACGCCGTAGCCATTCCCATCGATGCATAACATATCCAATTAACTCATTTATGCATAATCGCTCATTATAGTGGACGTGTGTCAGTAGAAAAAAGGAAACAAATAAAGTAGACCTTTGATATACCAACTGAAGTGGGACAAAAAAAACTACACTTTGATGCCGTTCAAAAAAAACTACATTTTGATTGATAAAATGATACAACATCATTATTATGTAGTTATAAACTTATAATCACGGAGTCAGGATCAAGCATACATTGTTTCCATTACTTTGTTTCACTTGTGCATTTTATCAAACGCTTAATATGCATATGCATTGATTTGTCACATTAATGTTAATTTCTATCTTCGAACCAAACTAAATATGAAACTTGCAAAGATGGATATAAAAGAAATTCATACCTTTTAATGATTGAACAAACGTCAAAGATGATCGGAGATGATTTGAAACTTCAATTTTTAGTTGCCTCTGGATTAGATACGCACAAGATCTTTACACAATACTCCATAATCATAGTATAGTAAATACGGTTTCTAATCTTATGTTTGTAATCTTATTTTTTTTCTCTTAGTATAGTAATACGGTTTTTTCAATTAGTTAGTGGTTTTGGAGCAGTTACAGAAACATGGGTTATCTTTACTTTTTGTTTTGCATGATTTTCTTCCTTAAAAATAAGCGGGAGCAACACTCGCTGAGGAGTTAACACGTATTAAAAATAGTGACGTGGCAGTGTTAAAATTGTGCCAAGTACTTGGTTAATTATAGGATAGACGTGAACTTAATGTATGAAGTTTTTTATACAAACTTTCAGGTGATGGGAGTACTTGTTACATTGAATGGAGATCTAAAGAACCAATTTGTCGAAGCTAATGTTGGTTTCGACACGGTCTGCAAGGTATGTATGCTACGGTCTTAAAAGCTTTATATGACTTACGGCTTCTAAAATATGAAAAGTATACTATTTTCCCAACAGCTTATATTACCAAATTAGGAACTAGACCTTGCTTATTTTTTTGTTTAGGTTGGCTCACAGCTCATCAGCAACCTCTGCACAGATGCCTTCTCAGCTGAGAAGGTAATAGCAAAATACCTTGTTAGATGATTGTGTTACTTGTTAATACTTGTTATCTTCACCAATATCGAAATATCTCAATTATTTTCAGTACTATTATTTTGTTCGGCTCATGGGTAAGAAGGCCTCTCACGTTGCCTTGGAATGCAGTTTGCAGTCACATCCTAACATGGTGCACATTCTTGCCTATCAGATATTAACGTTTATACTAAATTTGAACATATTTTAATTCTCTAAGCGTATCTTCTAGGTTATTCTTGGGGAAGATGTTGTTGCGTCCAAATTAACCATCTTCGACTTAACAAAACAAATCTGTGATGCCGTGCAAGGTAGGGAAGAAAAAGGTATATGACAGAAGTAATTCTGGAATTCTGTTCTTGTCAACGCGACTACGATAAAACTGATTTGAAAATTTGATTATCTGGACAGAAAAATATCACGGTGTAATCTTAATCTCAGAGGGACTTATAGAAAACATTCTTGATATTTATGCACTTTTCCAGGTGACTACTGTCTAAGAAGACTTCGCGAGTCTATTTATTAATCTACAAATGATAGTAATATTTTTGCCTGAGCTATTGCCATTAAATCTCGTGATTTCAGGAAATTCATCGATTTCTTCGGAAAGGTATTCCTATCGATAAAAGATCATCACAACTGTCACCCTGGGCATCACGTTATTCTACTTTTTGCCACCATTTATTAGAGAAGATGTATGTCTATCGTACTTATGCATATATACTTGTTTCAAACTAATATGTCAATTATAGCTCATATATGACCCTTCATGCTGTAGCTTCTCCTTTATCCTGAATCAGACGAGTCAGCACAGTTGTCTCAGGTACATGGTTTGACATAACTAGTATAACCCTTTGCAACTTCATCTGAGATGCTTTATGGCTCTTTTACCAACAATCTTTACACGGTTCAGTAAAATGTTGACTTTAGGGATTTTATATGTTATAATTTGTAAACAATCTGAATTATCTTATATTTACAAGTCCCCTTTTCTTACACTTGAATATTTTGTTATGATTATTTAGTCACTTTCAAAAGGCTGACTAAAATGCCCCTGGCTATCTACTTTTTTCCTTCTTTGCATTTACAAACAATATGCGCTTTTGCAGGAACTTCAGGACTCCGTGCAGGTTCAACTCGTGTTCTTCATAATGCTATGCCCAAGTTCTTGGGAAGTTTGGGCATGAAATGTGGTTATGCTCAAGCATATTCTATACATTCGGCTGATCCAAATGAGTTTGAGAGAGGTTTCAACAACGGGCCTACTGAGACAGAGAATAAACCTGGACTCTTCGGGGGTTTGGGTAGAAGAATGGATAATACAAATAGGACACAGCCACCCATTAACACAGGGCCAACTCCTGGCTTCTTTGAAGGTTTGAGCAAGAGATTGACTGACATAGATAGGACCCCAGCCCCCAATAAAATCGGTGGTGATAGTAGACCTTTCGGGAGGGGTTTTGGCTCATCTGAAGGCAGGAATGTGAATTTATTAAGGGGAATCACAAGAGATAATCAAAATGAAAATGATCGATCTGGGTTGGAACAAAATGCAGATATCGTCCATGTTAAAATTATGCGTAACAACACATTTGTCACAGTAACAGATTCTAAAGGTAACAAGAAAATGGGAGCATCTGCTGGAAGTTTAGCTGAAATGAGTGGAGGACCAAAAGTTGTGAAGTGTAATAAGCAGAAAGCTAGTGGCACAAAAGTATTCCAGGTATTTTGATTATTATTTTTAAATGTTTGAAGAGGAATAATTTCAAATTAAGGTCTAATGGAAAGATTGTTGGTTTGTAGAACTGCACCTGCAGCTCTTGCAGCACCAGAAATCGAGCTTGATGGGAAACGCCACATAAATTACGAGGTAATAATGTTTGTGACTTGCAGCACCAGAAACCGAGCTTGACTCATAATTTAACAACTTAATAAGATTATGTATATTAATTAAAAACCTTGGGCACTATCTGTATTCATATAAGAATGTGTATTCTGCAGGCCATGTGGGAGATGGCAAGACGACCAAGAAGTGGGTTCATGTCACTCGCTGTTTCTTTCCTGAGGATTTACTAGATGGTGTTGGTCGGCCATGTGCCCCGGAAAGCAATGAGGTGAAATTTCTGATTTAACTATGGTTAACCTGTACCGTAGTATCATTAACATGAAACCAGGGAACTATTATTTTGACTCTTCAGTTGGATCGAAATCGGTAGCAAGATCTAGCCCATTTTGACTTGTTACCTAACCCGTTCATATTGCTAAGTCTAGTAACCTACATACTGCATTATGTGAAAAGCTTTCATTGTTCCGTGTCTCCTTCCTTTTCAGAGTGCATCACTTCCTACAGTGTAAAAGATGCAATAAACTTGAAGTGTCTTGTATTCATTGTTTTATCTTTCTCAGTTTATGTAAGTTAAAAGCTCTAACGCTTGATAACACAAATAATCGTCAAATAGGTACTAAAAATGAGGATTAGGAAACCTTCACCAAAGATCATTCACAATTGATAATAGTGATGTATTAGACACTCCAAAATCAAATAAGTTGTCAACAAAAATAGAGAAAACAAATTAGATGCGCAAATGCAAACCCACGCTTAACGTTTCTTAGTATTGTGCAAGTGGAAACATTATAAGGCATATAATGGTCTCATCTGTTTTATGATGGTCTGTTTTGGTAATCACCTTTTTTTAATATGTTTCGACAGTTTAAAACTGTTTGAATGGGTCATTCAGTAATTATATTGTTTTCTACCTGCAGAAACGCAACTGGTGGTCCTTCAATTGCTTCTATACGTGGTCGTGTTCTTGCACTAGCTTGCATGTTATCAGTTCCTTATGATATGCCAAGGTACGCTATTGCAAAATATTGCCTATTTTTTACATCAAAACGGAAAATGTTACACTAAATGTTTACGATGTATATGTATTTTTTTATGTATCTCAGAAGATTAACGGAAGACCTTAGATCTTGATAGTGTTTGCTTGTTGCTTGATCTTGTTCTAGGGCCTAATTTTCGTCAGCAAGTTGATTCATTCTTGGAGTACTTACAGGTTTGTGGCTCGTTTTTTGTAACTTCTGTTAAATTGAAAAATGGTTCTTTTATTAACTACTTTGCAGGTGTATGTATGTGTCAGATTCAGAAAACATATAAGGTGATAAACATGTATCAGTGGACATACTTTTTTCGTTTCTGATATGAGGTGCGTGCCAAATTCTCATTGCAACTTGTACAATTTACTTGACTTAACCACCCTAGGAGTCAATATATGCCAACTCCTCAATGTTTAGGATGTTTAAAATCTATAACCCTATCGGCAAACTGTTTATTTCCATGTATAACGAAATCATCTCCATGAATCTTCATATACTAATTATATGCATTTGTAGATCGAACCTGAATCACGAACTCGACTCCTGGACGTGAGCGTGGGTACAGAAGGTTTCTATTTAGGCCCAGTTGCAACAATACTATGTGTTTTGTGATCAAACCTGAATAACATACTCGACCATGTATGTTGACCATGGGCAAAGGTGTCTTTTTAGGTCTAGTTACAACAATACTACGTGTTTTGTGATCGTATTTGTATTTCTGTAGAGATTTATAGATTTGAGTTTGTTTGCAAAAGTAATTATGCAGTGAAACGAATTTTTTAGTGAAACGAATGTTTTAGTTCCAGATATTTTTTTTTGTTATATGTTTATAATTAGTGACCATTTTTTGGTCTAATTCCACGGTCTGTGACGACTTTCTCGTCATTAATAGCATATATGAGTGACGATTTTTTCGTCACTTCGCAATTTGTGACGAATTTGCTCGTCACTAACTGGGATAGACAGTGACCATTATTTTCGTCACAGATCAGTGACGAAATATAATCGGTCACTAACAAATTAGTGACGCAGCTATAGTGACGACTGGTGACGACTTTTATTTTGGTCACTAAGTGACTTAGTGACGAATTTCTATATTGTCAGTGACGAATTCGGTTCTGTCACTATAGGTGGTTTTTCTTGTAGTGTTTTTTGGTTTCAAGCAAACAATTCAAATGTATAACAGGCTGATGCTGATCCAGATTCAAAATTACTGTAATAATCTATAAACCCAAAAACAATAAGCATCGAAATCGTTAATGTTTACGTTTATCTTAGAGCTAACATAAGAATGAAAAGATATCCCTTTTTAAGCATTTGTAGTAGCACGGTTGTAAAACTTATTCTTCTCATTTCTGGAAGCCATCATGGCCGAACTTGGATGATGTGTCAATGAACTTAAGTTTGATATCCTCAAGAGCCGAACGGGAAATCTGAGCAAGTAGAGATTGACGAAGAGTAACCACCCTCTTCTTTGGCCAAATACAGCAACCCTCAATCAAAAAGTAGTCGTCCTTCACCACGCCATAGTGAGGGAAGTGGGAACCAACCCATGAGAGTGATGTCCTTCTCGGCCCTGAGCAAGATATGTATTAGCACTACATAAATATTGCTTGCTGGTCAAAAAAACGTGCAAGTTAGTGTGTAAACATTCCGTTACACAATAATCTAAATCTTCAATTAAAATTATTAGACAGCTGGAGTTTCAAACAGCTTACCCTATTGAACTCATTTGGCAGGCTCATATTATAAATACGTTTTTACTGGCCCATTATTTGAGATAAATGATGCAGCTTCATTCAGGTTGATGTTAAAGCGGCAAATATATTATTGGATGATATAAGTTTGAGGCCGTGGCTGGTGATTTTGATTTGGCTAAACTAATGGGTTTTAAAGACACGCATGTTACTACTGTTGTACGAGGGACAATTGGTCATATTGCTCCTGAGATCTTTCCATTGGAAAATCGTCTGAAAAGAACGATGTTCTTGGGTATGGAATTATGCTTTTGGAACTTATTATGGGTCAAAGGGCGTTTGATCTTGCTTGACTTGCTAATGATGATGATGTCATGTTACTTGATTGGGTAAGCATTCTAACTTTTGCAAATTGGACATGATCACTGTGACCCAAGATGTCAGCCGTTGTTAGAATGTTCGAAGGTGACGGGCTGGCCGAAAGATCGGACGAGTGGCAAAAATTAGAAGTTATTCGTCAAGAACTTGATCAGGGTAATAAGAGAAGAGTTATTTTGGATACTATACTTTTGTTGGATATGAGGGGACTCATCTCTACCATCTATTTCATTTTCATCCAATGGATGAGATTAACTATCTTTTATTTTTCTACCTATTTTTTATAATTTAAATATCTTTTAAACCGTTAAGTGTTAAACGAAAATAATTATACCATCGCGACGAGCGTTTAATTATCTTTCTACCAATATGCAATATGATATACTTTCGAAGAAATTTTTTTTTTCGCTTTTTTCCTTCCTGTTAAAATTTACGTGAAATATCATATATGATAATATTGTTTCATCATATATGATAACAACGTTAAATCATATATGATACTGGTTTCTATCATATATGATAGGTCATATCATATATGATACTGTTGTTATATCATATATGATATTAGTATCATATATGATAATTTTCGATAACGTAAAAAAAAATGAAGAAAAAAATTTTTGTCGAAAGTGTATCATATAGCATATCTATAGAAAGATAATTAAATGCTCTTCGTAACGGTATGTTTTTTTTCGCATAACGATTAACGGTTTAAGAGATATTAATGTTTGAAAAAAGATGGTGAAAATATATTTGGTGTTTAATCTTGGATTAAAATAAGATGAATGGTGGGGATGAGTCCCCTCATATCTAAGGAAAAGTATGGTATCCAAATGAACTTAAATCCCCTTAGAATCTTATCTCTTTCTTTGTTATAGTTGGATTCAAATTACTACTCCCTCCGTCCCAAAATTATTGTCCTCCGACAAAAAATACACAGATTAAGAAAAGTGCATTTATTACAGCTTTCTCTTTCTTACTTTTTGACAGAATGACGATCTTACCCTTAACTAATTAATTAGAGTCTTCTTTAAATTTTGTAATATTAATTTCAAAGAAGGGTAATATAGTAAACTTGACTAAACATCCCTACCTATTTTTAGTAGTGGACAATTAAATTGGGACATCCCAAAATGGAAACATGGACAATAAAAATGGGACGGAGGGAGTAGTACTTTTCTTTTTGATATTAAGGTGCAAACAAGTAAATTTCTGGTAACCGAAAAAACATTTTCCCCTATCAAGTAACAAAATAATAAAAAAGTTTGTCGACTAACACAATAATGTTTCTTTTGTTATATTTTTATAAATCTATTTAAAAAATAGTTGCTTTTTACCTTTATTTATTCAACAAACACTTATTTTTTTATTGTTATGGCTTTTTTTTATTCACCTACCATTTTTATGTGTTCTATTTTTTTTTATGTAGAATTGTCTTCGGAAGGCTAATACTAGCATTTGATACTGAAACTCCCAAATGGCTAGTGTGGTAAACGTTTTCCGTGATATTAAAATTACTTTTATATTATTAGTATCTAAATTCTAGACAGTTAAACATATGTAGTTTAGAACAAGTATTTTTTCTGATTCATCGGTTTGGGTCTAAATAGATGTCTTTATCACTAAGGTTTGGATTTCAAATAATAAAAACGATTTAAATGGGCTTTTGGGCTTATTTAGTTACCTTTATCATAATTTTAGACAACTATATGCATTTTTTGTTGATATTATTTAATGGTTTTTGGGTCTAAATGGGGGTATCTTTTATAACTAAGGTTTGGGTTTCAAAAAAATAAATGGTTTATAAGTGTATCTTTTATCAAGGTTTTCAAGATCGGGATTTTACTTAGGATTGATTTTGCCTTTTCAAGATCGAGATCGTAAAATAAGATCGGGATCGTAAGATCCAACTATAATATAATTTCTTTGCAATATTTTACAAATCTACAAATTAATATACATCCTAAACACAAAATTATACGAATGTCTCATAAAATTGTAGTCATAAATTATGATTATAAAATGTATATGAAGATTTACACGTTGTTTTCTAATTATACAAAATAAAACCTATAAATTTGTAATTTTTTAGTTTTCCGTTCGAGAAAAGTAAGATCGGATCATAGTAGATCTTAAGATCCTATGATCAAGATCGAGATCCAATAAGATTTAAAGCATGCAAAGATTCTATGTAAGATTTGAATTGTTTTTGTTTTACAGTATCGTAAAATCGTAAGATCCTAAAATCAGGATCGAAATCTTGACAACCTTGATCATTATCTTAATTTTAGCTAGATATCTAGTATAGACCATGTATAGTTTTTGTTTGTAATATTATTTTAAATGTTTCTAAACTTGTACTCTTTTATCACAAAATTTGACATCAATGTTTTCTTTGTTTTTAGCGTCAAAGACACTGCCATTAAGACTATCAATACAATTTGGGCAATCAACAACGCGTCATATGTTTTTCTAATGTGGTGGTATTTTAGTCTTCTCATGGCTGTTTGCCTTTTGGAAACAATTTCCAGGGCCCACGAGGCACTACAAGAAAAAACACCTATAGTGACAAACCAGCTTTCGTCACTAGCAGTACAAAAAATTCGTCACTAGTCAGTCAGTGACCAAATTTAAAGTCGTCACCAGTCGTCACTATAGCTGCGTCACTAAATTTTTTGTGATAAATTATAAGTGGTCACTAACCTGTGACGAAAATAGTCGTCATTATTTTAACCTGTCAGTGACGAAAAATTTCGTCAGAAATCCTAGACTGACCAAAAAGTCGTCACTGTTTTTACAAAAAGTGACGAAAAAATCGTCACAGGCAGTGGCATTAGAGACCAATAAATTGGTCACTAATTCTGAACATATAACAAAAAAAAAGTAGCAGCTACATAGTTGGTTTTACTGCATTATCGCTTTTGCAAACAAACGAAATTATAGAAATCAATAGCAATAGGATTAAAATTACAAATAGTATGGTTGGAACTTGACACAAACACAACCAATAACATATCATTAAATGCAAATCCCACGCAAACCCACTCTTCCAGCATTCTTTTATCTAATTTTGGCTTCCATCTATAAACATCCCATCAGCAAATATGAACTATGAACCTTCCAATTGGTTTGGTAAAAGAGCTTATAGGTGAGCTTCTTTGTACAACCTCACAAAACACAAGAAGCTTCTCACTATGTCATGACGGGTACTCGAGGAAGTGGCTGAACCTTGTAACAATTTGTTGACATAACTTCAACAATCAGCATACAAGAGTTAAAAATGAAAAAACAAAAACCAAATGGATACAAGATAAGAAAAAACATGAAGAAACTCACTGCCCATGTTTGGCATCTATCTGAAAGTAGCGAAAGTAGATGTATGCCTTTCCAACACCACAAAAAAATGCTTCACACCCACTGCCTAACATACAGAGAGACCAATCATATCAAATGTATCAATAGAGGTACCAATTTGGACCCATGTGAGCTATGAATGGGTCAATCCAGGTTATGTTATATGTTTAACATGTCAATAAGCAGATAAGTTCCTCCCCCCGCCCCCAGTCTACCCGTTTTGGCACTATAAGAGTTGGAGTGATGAGTTACCTCAACTAATGCAAGTGTGCTAACTGCTAAGGTTGGGATACAATGTCGGCTTGACTCCTTGTGCTGCTAAAACATCCCCAGGAGTCCTATTAAAACAGATAAGAATTAAATAGTTGAAATCATTCTCTGGCTTCGAGAATGTGTTTTTTAGTTCAGAAAAAAGTATAGTACCTTCATTAGGCTTTAATCTTACGAGCATGTACCCCGAAATATGTATTTATCCAATGAAACGATATTACCAACCCACATTTTCAGAAAAAAAAATAGTACCTTCAACAATGATTCCAGTTTATTGCCTCGCATGATCATTAATATGGTGTTGATGATCACTAAGAAAGCCCACATACCTGTTAAATTCTAAACAAACTGATTAGTTTGGTTTTGACAAAATCAAACTCGACAAACATGTGAAAAAAAGATCATTGCATATAAAACCACGAACAACTTAGTGATAGTAGCGTAAAATGCCATATATGACTAATTTGACAACCAAGATAGGCACTTAGCGCCAATGCTGAGAACTTTCCTACCACAACCTCTAAATCTACATAAATGCAATATATGCTCGTAATTGTCCACATATCAGTATATGTTAGGGAGATAAATTCATCATCTAGTAGAAATAGCAGACTCGTTCATACTCGTTCATCATCTGTAATAGTTCAGACTCGTTCATCAAGTTAGGATTCTCTCATTATCCGGTGACCAAAGAAATAGCACAACGTGTTCAGATAAGTGTAGTCAAAAGCGAGAAAAGCGAGCGCAAAAGCGAAGAAGCGAAGCGAAGCGCCCTAAAGCGCTTTGATTCCAAAGAAGCGAGGCGTTTTACTAAAGCGAGAAAAAGCGTTGTCAAGCGACCGAAAAGCGACATAAAAGCGCTCGCTTTTTTGTATAACGGCTAATTTTTGATTTTTTTTAGCTAATGTAGTTCTACAACCACCCTAATCTTGTAGATTAGGTCAAATAATTATAAAACTAACCCTTTATGACGAGTCCAAGGCATTACACTAACTTGGGGTACTCTGGCGAGTGCTAGTGGTGTATATGAGCCCAGGCATTATACAATAAGAAATGCATCAGCATCTACAAGGACATTTACGAGTAGGACACCCTATGATGAATCCGGCAATGATCTTGTAGATGAAGATGATATAGTGGAACTCAGAAACGATGGAGAAACAAGAAATGAGAACTTAGACGAATATTCCGATTAAAAATACTAGAAGTATTTGAATAAACTTCTCTTTTGCGGTCTTTTAATATTAAAAATGAAGATTTTAAGATAATTATGTTCTTATTTATCATTGTTTATACTAGACACTAGATATGCACAAAGAGTAAAAAGTTAACTGAAGCGCTCGCTTTTGTTGCTTCTCGCTTCTCGCTTTAGAAAAAGGCATGTCGCTTTGAAGTCGCTTTCGCCTTTAACTACCTTGGTTCAGATGTGGTTCTCTTAATAACAAAAGTTAGTACAAATAGAAAACATCCACAAGCATCGCCCCTAATGCCTTAAAAACACCTAATTCATCCTCAATGGATGTATATACTATATGGGAAATAATTTCAGAAAGAAGGTACTGAGTTATTTTGTGGAAGTGTATTTGATTATTAGTTTCACGTCATTCTCTAACCAGAAATATGCGGGCAAGTTTCATGTCATGGTGAGAGCTTACCACACACTTAACAAATAGATTTGGGTCACAGCTGTGATTAATAAACCTCACAACGTTGCCAATGCTCCCACCATCTATGCAAAATTCAGGCTCAGCAGGAATACTTTCCTTTTCATCTGCTGCCACACTTTTGGACATAAATCACCAGGGAAGTCAACTATAACTAATATTATTAGCAGTAGTAGAATCGGATATCTCAAACACAATTAGAAGTAGAAAGATTGACATAGCATCCGATGATCCAATAATACTAGCATGTCCTATTACCTATTTTGTAGTTTATGTTATTATGCGATTTAACTATGACGTTATACCCATCACATGCCAGATAACGCACCATACTTAAAAGTTTAAATAAAGAATTCTATGTATGATAAGATAATATATATTCACATTCATGTAATATGTCATACTTGATTGGTTCTACACGAACTTTTGACGATCGCCCGTGCTTATATTCAACTTGTAAATTAAAAAGAAAGTAATATTTAACAAAATAATAACATGCTCCATGAAAAGACAACTCAAAGAGCCTACATGACATATTCTTCCATGCAAAATGAAATAATGAAGCATGAATAATGAAGGGTGGGAAATATGATACCTTATTGCTTTCTAATTGTACATGCTAAAGCAGGATCCTCAACCCATACGCGTGAACCTACAAATAAATTTTACACGATTAAAGTCATAAATAATGAAAAAGGGATGCTAACTTTTGGTCAAATATGTTGTAGGGATAGGCTTTTGATAAGAAAAGCAATTGAGCTGAAGTGAGCATAGTTCAACTTACATTACCTCATATAGTTGACGACCTTTGTCATCAAACCCACTAACAAGGAGTAATTCGACGAAACGTCTTACACCACTACAAGAACAAGAAATATATTGGACCCTCATGCCCCATATTTAACATATCAAGACTTGAGGTTCAAATAAGAAAAAACTTTACATATATTAAATATCTATCAATTATAATGTATGTTTGACTTCTCTTTTCAATCGACAATGGTTATGTTAAAAAATCAGGTACAACTTGTATACAAATGCATCTTTTATGACAATGGTTAGCTTTGAGCTAGATAATGCGCGCATATTTATTTATGTAAATTTTATGGAGCATATAATTATTATATGAAGATTCATGGAGCTAATTTCGTTATACATGGAAATAAACAATTTGCCACTTGACATATAGATGTGTACATCAAAGCTTCGAGTTTAGTATTCTACCAGTACCAATGCCATTAGATAGGAGGTCGATATAAAAAGTTATAGCTTCAAGTACCTTTGGATTCAACTTGCGTCCTGTGACAAGCCCTCAGTCTATCCTTTATTAGTTTTCAAGGAAATAAACCTTCCACAATTTAGATCACAGAAAGTCGTGGCTCCTATGTGTGGAACTCAATTCCCTACAATGACAATGACATCTGCTCTGCAAGAAAGTCTCTAATGTGCTCAATACAGACGAGTTAGGTTATCGAATGTAGGTCCCATAAACATATATAAAATCCTCACATACATACCTCTACTACACACCCGTGTTCAGCTATATGAGTAAACTGATCGTGATCATGACGACAACACAAGTACCTGTAATGACATAAATCACATTTACGTCATCAAATATTTAAAGATACGCTTTTATGCAATGTATAAAGAGGGAACCTACAGGTTTGATAAGAGTCCAGTAGCATTTTTGTTGTTTTTTTGTAAGATTAGTGTGATACTTGCATCGGTTTCATGCTATAAAAAGTTGAATCCTTAGCCAAACCAGAACTGAATAAGGTAATTGCATAAGAAAGTTACAATGTGTCTTAATCATCGGGAACACTCGAAATTCTCGGAACATTAACTAAAGATGGGCAGAAACTTACCAGGTTGGGCAACATGACATATAACCTCTAGCATTGTCAATAATTTCTCGCGGGAGTAAAGCCTGTGCACAAGTACATTAGTTAGCTCTCAAGAAAAAGAAAAATTTGTTATGTGACAATACATTTGAATGAATTCTGCAGGCATGTCACGAAGCGGAGCCAAATTAGGAATAAGACCAATTACGTATAAATCATCACATATACACCAAAACACAAAGAGGTTCATCATTGTTTAGTGAGGATGCATACATAATTTTGTTAATCAAAGTTCAAAACACATACCTCTGAGCAAACTCCCACTTCAATAGCAATTTAGCAATCCTCCTGCTGATACATCGTCTGACCGAAGCTCTTGTTCTAGAGTTATAAATCAAACCCTTTTGATTGACCCTGAAATAGTTAATGGCAGCAGAAAAGATGATTAGGGAGTACTACTGAAAGATAAAAAATGACAACTAAAGCATATGTTGAGGAGTCTGAATTAATGTTGTGTCTTCTATATTTTCAGATTTTATTTGACCCTGCTGTTATTAATGTTTAATTAGATAATGAACTGTTGTGTGTGCAACCAAAAAAAAGGCCGAATGCAAACAAAAAATGCTCGAACGCGACCTGAAACTGAATAGAACAGCACCTGCAAGTCCGCTACAAAAAAATGCCTGAAGTCGACCTAAAGTTGAATTAAAAATGAAAGTAAAGTGAAATAAGGACCTCGAGTGGGAAGTACCATGTCAAACATTACTGGAGGAGGTATTGAAAGCTTTGGTTGTGAGGATATCAAATGGTAAGGACGTGTCATAACCCACTGTAAACGGAACTCATCATGTGTTCCATCCAGTGGCAGAGTTGATGCTGCATGTATGTGTGCACTTATTACATCTTTTAAATGCTTAAATCCAATGTCTATTTCACTGATTTTGTTTTAGGGCCACATAAAAAAATTGTGTGAACATAATAACCATTATGTAAATGGTTGGTTTTGTTGTCTGAGACACGAATAACAAACACATGATGAAGTGAATGGAGTTAATATTATGCATGATAAAGAACAGTTGTAGAATATACCTCCGATCCAATCGAGACTTGCGATCAAATTCGAATACGGTTACAAATACAATCATTAAGATTTGATGCAGTTTGATTGAAACTAAAATCCGAACACAAACTAGAAACCCGAACTGATGAAAGAATACTCCGATCGAATATGAACACGAACTCACACTTTCAAACCCTCTGATCTTGTAAACGACTTGGTCTTTTGAAAGTGTTAATGACAGCGTTTGTTATAATTTATGGCTTAGCTTGGGATAGTATTGATGAGTTGTTAATTAGTTGTTTAACATAAATTTTATTTGACCAATTCATATAGTAGACACATAATACTCACTGATATTAGTTTCCTTTTCTAAACTTTCATATTTGATGTATTAATAATATGTAAAAATATCTTATATTTTACAATTTGTATCTACGTCTACTCCATTTTTAGTATTAAGGCTCATGCATAAATTTTGAAGGTACTAATCATACTCATCATTCATAGCTTAGTTGTTTTACAGATTCTCAACATTTTAAAAACTTGCAAATGAACTCATTCTTAATGGTGATTTTCGATCATTGTTACATAACTAAATTTTGTACTATAATGCGTGTGCGTAACATATGAGTATGCATTAAAATTATGTTGATAATCTAAGATATACTTTAGTTAGGCTAAACGATGATTGATCGAATCCAGTGGTAGATATCGTTCTACATTTCTAACATAATTCTAAAATCGACTATGGACAGATAATACCGGCCAGTTTCTTACGAAGGTCATCAGTTGAAGCATTATTTGATTCGAGCTACCCATTCGATAGATGAAGACAATGGCGTTGGCTCGCTACTGTTCTGGAATTTAATTTCTAACAGGTTAGTGAATTGCATAACCTATTTGAAGGTTCATATCCTAAATTCATTTGAAATGACATTGAGCCTAACGGTCTCAATAAGTTGAATGATGTTTTAACTAGTTTAGTTGTTACATCATGAATAATATCTAACTATTTACTCATAGTTTTGTTACATGATTGGCTAAATTTAAGTTGTAATATGTCTCTTGCCTCTATTAGTTGCTTTATAATGTTTTCATAACAAGAGTTTAGTTTTTTCATTCAGCATATCAGTGAGTGAATTGGATAGATATGTTGAAACTATTATCATTTCCCTGCATAATAAAGTGTATCTGATAAATGTTGAAAGTGATAACTATATAAAATTCCTTTTCTAGAATTGATAAGAGTTGATAATCCCTACTATACCAAGTGAGGGGGCGACTTTCATAGTTGCATACAATTTATGGGGAATTCATTTATAGTGCCAATAACTACAAATATAGCTTTACTACACCAATATAAATATCAGATAATCTTTCATTCATGCATCACCCTTGCAGAAACGGTCAGCATATAAACATTTTTACAGAAAGGAAACTACGAACAAAATCAGTTATATATTCCAAAAGCATACTACAGGCGTAAGAGAACATTCATTAATGTCATTTTATGTCAACTAGACACCTAACAAGACACCACTAAATATCTTGGATACAAATTTTGAAAAGGTGTTATTCTATAATCATGAACATAGTGAACAATAAGTTCAATGTTCTGTTATAATGTTCAAAAAACTAATATGTTGCAACTTTTAGGTACGTACGGATACTGGGGTATTGCGCGCAAAGATAGTTGACTATAAGTACGTTGTTTACTATGGTATTCCTACATTCAGGGATTCAAAATAAGCCAACATATAAGCCGAAACAAACACCCCTTAAATAAAACCATAAACTCTAATAAGCTTATTTTTTCAAATTGGTCGTATGGCTTAGCCAAGCTTATGCCTTCTAGGTTTTTAAAAGTTTCAATAAGCCAATAAGCCTATCAAATATGCTTAAACTACCTGAGAATACATAATGTGCATCCAATAAGCCTATCAAATAAGCCAATAATCCTACCTAATAAGCTCATCAATTAATCAGCTTAACATAACAATAAAATCAATGACTAATTTAGCATAAATTTATAACTCATAGCAATCAAATTAATAACTAGTTTAGCAGAAAATTAGTACCGGAGAAGAAGGTGAGCGGCGGTGAGCGGCGGTGAGCGGTTGTGAGCGATGATGTTACGATGGTTATCAGATCCATATTTAACGGTGTGATGTTAGTGGTGTTTTGAGAGTGATGGTTAGTGGTGTTTTAATATATATTCTGAGAGGGATGATTGTGGGTCGGACCTTTTGGTGAACTAGTTTATTGGGCTTATTTTCTTCAACTAACCAGGCTCGTGTTTTTTTACTCTTAAACCCAAAATTTTTTTATCTAACTTTTTTTAGTGATAGAAAATGTGGTATTTTTATTTGTTGGGTAAATTATAAAATAGAATAAATCTGATTGAATATTTAATTTTGTTTACTTCTACATATTAATAAGAAGAGATTTTACATAGAAAATGTGGTATTTTACATATTTTACATATTAATAATAAGAAAATGTGGTATTTTGGTTACTGCTTTTAAATAGAAATACTAAAAGTGTAATTTAATGACTACATAGTGACCATTTATAAGTTTCGTCACTTACTTTGTACTAGTGACGAAAAATAGTGACCATAAATTATATTCGTCACTGTTTAGTGACAAAATAAAAAAGTGGTCACTCAATTTTGGTCATTAAAGGTCTTTTTTCTTGTAGTGAGGATCACTCGGGTGGTTCCACTAGTTTAGGATGCATTTTCGTTTCAGTAATTTGTATTTCAAGCTTGCCTTCTTAATTGATGGATATCAGAAAATTGCTCTAATTTGTTCTTCTTGCTCTTAGCTTCTTAGGAGGCTCGCCATCTCAAATTGGCTGCTATCATTTGGTGCTTTCATTATCGATCTCACCATGCCTCCTTGTAAAGACACATCAAACGACGACGAACCACCAAGTTTACAAGACCTAATAACCACCTTGAACACAAAATTTGATACCCTCATGACACACCTCCTCCAAACCCCACTGCTAACCCCACCGTCACCACCACAGCCACCACATACCTTGCCACGGCCACCAAAAATATTTCTCCCAAATTTCGATGGCTCAAACCCGTTAGATTGGATCTTCCAAGCTAATAATTACTTTACGTATTACTCCATCCTACCCGCCCTACGTGTTGCACTAACTTTTTTTACTTTACCGGCGACGCGCTACGTTGGTACAAACATCTTGCGCATAACCACTCGCTTGGTACTTGGGAAGAATTTTCACGAGCACTCCAACTATGTTTTGGACCTTCCACATATAAAAACCATCACACCACACTCTTTAAACTAAAACAAACCTCCACCGTATCAACCTTTCAAACCGAGTTTGAAAGAATCAGCAACTTTGTCATTGGTATCTCGCCGGAAGCCTTACTAAACTGTTTCATCTCAGGTCTTCATGTCGATATCCAAAACAAAATAGTAATCACCACCCAACATCCCTCCAACCAGCCTACGGACTCGCGAAACTCATTGAAGACAAACTAACCAGTCATCACCGCTACAACCCTTTCCCACGTCCCCCATTTACTACTGCCAAAACCCGTTACCCCTGCCCTCACGGCGAACCCAAACTCCACCCCTACTACCACCGCTTTGCTACCCACACCAAAACCACGCCCCCACTATCCATTACAAGACTTTCACCCTGGTTGACAATTTTGTAATTTTGTAACTTGTGTAGTCTTTGGGCTAGTAATTTTGTAAGGCTTGTACATTTAGTGTAAAGCCCTGGTTGACAATTTTGTTCGCTTAAGATTCAAAGATGTCTATGATATCATGTTGTAAAATAGCCGAAAATGTTTTACCTGTTGCACCCATGTGATATTTGCAGAATGTAATATTTTCCTTTCATTTATTCATCAGGGGATATGTAATATGTCATTTATAGTTTTTAGTTTTTAAAATTCTATAATACAATTTTTATTATAAACTTCGAAACATGAAATATAAAGTTATCCAAAAATACGAAACATAAACTAATAAAAAATATGAACTCATAAAAAAATGTTTAAACGATAACTAATTATCTACAATCAAAAGGTGTTGGTGCCAAACTGTAACAAAGTTATATATGATTTTGAAACCGGAGCAGTTATAAATTGGGCCTTAAACTCAGAATATGCTCTACAAGTATCTTTATCAGTTTATCCCCTCCCACGCGGTGTGTGTATATGTGTGTGTGTTTATGTGAGCATGTCTCCATTTGGGTTTACCTTGATGAACTTTTGAGATTTCTCCGAGTTACTTTTTAACAATGTGCATTCCTCTTTCCTCAGGTGGATACAATAGCCTACCACTTTAGTGTGTTGAAGAACATGTTCCCAAATGGGATCAATGTAATTTTTCTCTTTTCCGGTATTGGAGGTGCCGAGGTGGCTCTCCACAGGCTTGAGATTCCCCTAAAGACGGTGGTGTCCGTTGAGATATCCGAAGCCAACCGGGACATAATGAGGAGCTGGTGGGAGCAAACAAATCAGATGGGCAATCTCATCAATCTTGATGAAGTTCAAAGATTAGAAGGTGACCAACTCGAAAAGTTGATTAAAAAATATGGCGCGTTTGATCTTGCCGTTGGAGGGAGTCCTTGCAACAACTTGGCAGGTGGTAACAGGGTTAGTCGAGATGGGCTCGAAGGGGAACAATCTTCATTGTTCTTTGATTACTTTCGTATCCTAGAGCTGGTCAGGAATATAATGATTGGGCACAACTAATTACAAGTCTGGTAAATACGCCAAAACGTGGTTGTTGCTTCAGTAGACTCCCTCTTAATGAACTTTTTAGAAATGACTTAGGGCGCAGAGATGGTTCTCTGCAGTTTTTGTATAGATGATTATGTAATGGGCGTTATTGTACATGCTATGGAATTACTACTCTGATTGCTAGCAGCAGTTTTTGTATAGATGATTATGTTTTTTGCGCTATGCCAAAACCAGGATCAACATAAATTCAAGACCAGTCTTTCATTACTTGTGTTAAATCGTTACAAAATTGTATTACAGTAGAACTCATCTGAGCATGATGCATGTTTGAGAGATGATAAGCCGCATTACTATACATCAGTCTACAACATATAAAAATCTCAGTCATCTTAGACGCCATCTTCTTCATAGTAACTAAAGGGAAGTGGGAAAGATCTGAATGCTCGATATTTCCCAACGTTGTTTAAGTGCTCGTTCTCCAACCTG
The DNA here is from genome assembly GCA_025667525.1 of Glebionis coronaria. NCBI lineage: Eukaryota > Viridiplantae > Streptophyta > Magnoliopsida > Asterales > Asteraceae > Glebionis > Glebionis coronaria. The sequence goes on from CM046879.1 coordinate 34,476,424, forward strand.
CCACATATACAATAACCTTGTCAGTAAGATGTCACGTACGTAGGTAAACTAATTCAGGAAACATTGTGAAAGGAAATATTGTACCTGAAAAACATCCACACCCCTCGTCGGAAAATTTCTAGGCAAGAAAACAGGCTGGATATGACAGTTCCTTTAAGGGCTGGTATGTTAAATTTCAACACTAATTGAAGCCAAGTAAGTCGTAGTATACCATCCAGTACCATCGCCACTAAGTACACACTCCTGCGCGATACTGAAAGCTTGTCCCTAAGAAACCTGTTCTTTGAATTCCTCTGTAGAAGGCCCCAGTCCATAACTAAATCCCAATATAGGTTGAAACAAATTGCAGCAATTAAGCACGAAATGGCCAAAACCTTCCAAGTTGTACCCGTCTTCAATTCAAACACAGTTCTAACCACTACTGTAATGATGGTCAAGGAGAATTTTGAAGCATTAAGCAAGTGGGTACGGTCATTTTCTTGAAAATACCGGCGAACACACTACAAGCAAATAACCATCGTCAGTGGGCGGGCAGTACTTTGTGAAATCACATGGTGAAAAAAACTACTCCCCTAGATGTATATACTCAATATTCTAAATGCATCGACTATCTTCTAGATGTATCTGCCTAGTGAAAAGAACAAAGAGCAAGAAGTTACCTGTAAGAATCGAAGCCAATATGGCATAAGTGATACAAGGACATAGAATGCATTGTAGAGATCCAAACTATGGCACTTTTGTTCCTTCTGGTACGATGCTAAACCATAGTAGCAAATGTAAAACTGTAAGCACCGTATGGCCTGGATCTGAGGTAAAACAAAATGTAATGCAAACTTAGTAACAAGCCTACAAGCACGACTAACCAATAGAATTGAAATTATGTCAAACCTGACTACAGAGCTGATCTACCAAGAGAAAATCTGCAAGTTGAACCTACAGTGAAACGAAAAACAGAATGTATACTTGAGCATAGGTTTAAGATATGAAAGACCGAAATTTATCTTGTATTATCTTATGTTGAACACGCATACCTGGTAGAGAGGAGCACAAATACCACGATATAATGTCCGGATAAGAAAGAACCGACTGGATTTGTACAAGATATTGATTGGACAGAAGAACATGAAAAGAATACTCTGCATGAAGAAAACAAATTAGAAATTTGATATCCTACAATGCTAAAAGTAAAGAGAGGGTGTGATATCTTACAACGAGTAATCCCAGTGGAAGGAAATCTACATATTTCGTAAAGACTGAGTTACTATGATCCACTTTCATGTACACGTGCGCCAAAAAGGTGCCAAATGTGAGTACAGCTAGACCCATACCGATAAGGAGCACATCATAGTGGCTTAATTCAGTACCCTGCTTGAAGCAAAATATAAAGCGGTAGTTGATTCGGCAGCGCCTCCAGAAGTATATATCCGCAGCATACATCAGCACATGCAGGATTACATATGCGTATAAACTGCAAGTAATTCAAGAGTTGAGTAAACCATAAATGAATCCTTTTTAACTTTTGTTATAGATAAATATTACGAGAAGTTACAACACCTGTAAAGAGGGAAAATATTCTCCATATACGTGACATGCTCCTTTGTAGACATTATTTTTCTTGATAGTATGAGTAAGATGATAGCAATCAGGACACAAATTGTGCAACCAGTAAAGCATCCTGAGCAGAATGTCACCCACTGCTGTTCCCTCTTCCCTTTTGGCCTCAATGCCATCATACCAACTGTTTCGTCCGAGTTTGCAAACTGTTTGATGAAGGTTTCCTCCACTCGGGCCAGAAGATCATTAACCTGAAGTGTACATATATTGTTAATTAGTTACCTTATTAAAGATAAGATGAAGTCTTTGTGGAAACTTAATTTTGTCGATCATTTTCATGGACGAGCATATTGGTTATATAAGAATTGTTCAAAAGTACTTATTAGCCCTTCCGCCACAATACAACGTTCTATATCAATCAAAATTCTTACCCACATTATATTGACAGGTGTTAAGTCATGAACATATATAAGTATGAAACAGAAAGAAATGTCGAGCAAACCTTATCGCAGCTCCCAATGTAAAACTCATTCACAGGTTTTATGTTTGAACTTGCTTCCCTTCTTTCTGCAACTCTGGCCTTTTCATATTTTTTGGATATCTTCGAGAAGGCTTTGATATTTGCATCACGGTAAAGCTTAAGTTGATAAAGTTTGCGGTAAAATTCAATAAACTCAACTTTCAACCGCCTTTCCGCTTCTTCTAGCTCCGCCTTTGTAAACTTTAAATTATTGTACCTCGAATGAGTAACAACAATTCTGATGACTGACTTAGGGTCTTCACAGGTATTGTTCATCCTCACATAGTCAAGGATACTCGGAGGATCTGTTTCATTTATGTCTGAATCGGTATCCATGTTCTCTACAATATAAATTCATATGCAATTTTAGATCCAGAATGATAATTACGCAACTCATTATTATATGCATAAGAAACATACCTAATGGATCTATTCTACCTGGAGAGTTAGCTTGCGGAGATTCTGTCGAGCTACTATCTGATGATTGATACACCTTGATCCGCAACGCTATTAACGCATCCATCTGCTTAGTTAACAAAGTATCCTCTTGAACCACTTCCTCTACCTTGGCCCTATAGAAAGTATTCACCTTGTTAAGCTCTTTATCAAGACTCTCAAAAAAGTTAATCTCGCTTTGTCTTTTAAGTTGGTTCTCGATATCAGCCTCTTGAGTCTCATTAAAGGCTTCTCGAAGTTCTTGTAGTACTCTGTTATAGTCCATGTAGGCTTCCATCCATTCTGGTACCTGTTGTTTATTAAACTCCTTTCCAAACTTCATGGTTGCGTATAAAGTCTCGCTTTCAAGTCTTTTTTCCTAATAGAAAAACAGACACCCTCAAATTATACAACGGTTCCACGCTAACAAATGAACCTCAAACAATTTCAGAACACAGAATCACAGAATGTAAGCCTAAAAAACATGAGTACTTATTTTTAAAGGCTCAAATATTGAGTACTAGCGGCTACTTGTTCCGTAGTGAACTAGCTATCAGACAGCAATATGACGATGCAAGTGAACCTTTTTAGTAACGACTGGCACTATTATATGCAGTCAGATTCGTCTCAGCATCATCGATACAATGTGTGATGCACCACAAATCAGGGGATATTTTCCATCTAAGTAAGACTAAACCAAAACCGCTACTAATTACTAAACGTTCACTAAAGTACATATCCTAGTTCCTCAATCAATTCCAAATTACAAAGAAATCGACTTGTGTTTGGTGTAATGAAAAAACTCATACCTAATGCAAACCCTAAGCCTAACACACCCGAAAACGAACAAACAACTAGCTAGGTCATTGTGCATATTAGTAACTGAACACCATATATCGAAAACCAGCACTGATCAATCCACCTTTGTGTGGTTATTGAACACATTGGTGCTTATTTAAGCTTATATGTGGCTGCTTATAAGCTTAGCGGGTTATATTTTATAATCCTCAAATAATGCTTAATCACACTAAAGTGAAAACACATAATCTAGTGCACACGAAACGAAAAAAAACTCATGTGAGAATCCAGCTTGGCAAAGCTAGTAGAAAATCTTAAAAAAAGATTATATATACAGTGGGTTAGCACGGGCGCGTACGTACTACGTAATTCTGATGCAAATACACCACAGTGCATACACAAGTAAACTAGACGACTATTATGAGATGGAGTATTTATTACCTTGAAACCAACTTGAATTGGCTAGATCGATTGTCTGCTTCTCAGTTTTTTTTGTGATAGATCAATGTATATGTGTTTGTGTATTTATAAGAATGACTTAGGATCTGGTTTCCAAATATAATGTCTGTCAAAATTATATTATGGAAGTTCAAAATTTATGGAAGTTGATAATAATTTCCTTTTATTCATGTTCTAGGGGATTCGATTTTGTAATTTCTAAATTTGGTTGTTTTGAACTTATTTAGGAAACTCATGTAGTCGCACACCAAAAACAAAAACGAGTTTCCTAAATCACAATATTGGTGTAGAGCTTCGAAACTCACCAGCACTTGTTCTTCCCATGCCTCGATCGATCTGTTCGAGTGTTGAAACTGACATTATGGGATGCATGGTTACTCTCTTTATCCAACCATCACGACCGTCTTAACAACTAACAGGATTCCCGGAAAGGATGAGAGGGAGTATGAGAATGGTTAGATTGAAGATTGCTTCGATCAATAAGTTTTAGAATCGATAAGCTCTTGCATGCATACTTGTAAGATATGGACAATGGTTCGAATGCATCAAAACACGAACCCCTGCTCTATAATGTTGCAAAGGACTCCGTAATTCATTAAAATTCACAATTACATTATGTCAGACATTAAAATTGAGGGACACCATTTTAACATAGTATAATTCTGAAGAAGTTGAAAACAGGCAGGTGGTTTAGTCCAGTCGTTTAATGGATACCCAAGTTGGTCCAGCAAACTATATATATGCAAAAAAGATGAGATGGAAACTTCATAATGAAATTTGCTTCAATAAGTTTTACAAAGAATGCTTGTATCTTGCATACTTGTAAGATATGGACAATGGTTCGATTAATGCATCAAAACAGTACACTCGAACATCGACAAGAATGCAGTTCCAAAATTAGTTAAACCGCTGTATGGCATATCAGCTTGAACAGTGCAACAGTATTCCCGGGAATACTTCTTTCATCGGGTCCATTCTGTGAAGAGGAAAGCGTAAGCTTTTAGTTACAGCAATGTATGTGTTGGTTGAAGACGATAAATCAGATAGTCATGTGTAATAAATTATATTTGACAAAAAATATAAGCATCCTATGAAGATTTGAAATCAAGTCCAACAATATACAAGGAAGGAATTGCAAGGATTACGGAATGTCCTATACAGAAACATAGCACATCTGAGTGACAACTGAGCTATTTGTTGTTTCTAGCCAGCTTTAAAAAAGTTTCGATCTGCAAAACAAAAAAGCTCTCGGCAATTTTGCCTATTTACGATTATACTCTTTCACTATGGCGTATGGAAATTCGGTAAGATTTAGCACAGAAGTTAAAACAAAAGGGTATTGGCTATTTATCACAAAAATAAGCTGATAAGTTTTTAAAATTAGCTTTACCAGACACTTGTTGCGAGTTTATTTTGCTTTGTTAAGGCAATAAGCTAGATGGTGTTTGGATTAGCTAAATATTATGGGTTTATTGGGTTACTGAGATTTGAACAAACGGATAAGTGAGCTTATGAACTGATTACTTTATTTAAGTCCATAAGCTCAAGTTAATAGGCTCATAAGATCCTGGTAACCTTATCGCTTTCCCGAATCTCCATGAAAGAATAATATTCTAGAATCTAGATAATCCAAACACCCACGTACTACTAATATAAAACAAGCTAAGGTCACTATCGAGGTGCTACGTTTACCAAAACAATAACCGCAAACACCTGGAACTGGTGGAGTTTCAGTATCACCTTCGAGTGTCTCCAAGACATCGATTGTTGCACATACATGCCATTTGGCAGCTAGGCATGTCACGCCTTGTGCCTTGTGGGTGATCCTAGTCGCACTTCACTTCGCAGTAGTATCATTAGCCCTTCGAGCAGGCTTACAGAAACCAACTGCAATACAAGACACATAATCATCATTGACTTTATCCATTATGAATGGGCCAATTTAAGTTATATAAAATCTCCAACAGGTCAAACTCAATAAGTTAGAAAAGTAAACGAGTCACATGATGGGTCGAAAGAGAACCACTAACATTTGAAACACTTATAATATATACGAGGTCTAATATTGTTGGGAAAAAAGTGATTCGTTTTAAGTTGATCCATAACATGAATAAGGAAGTGTCCGGGATTTCTTATCTTAAACTGCTTATCTGCTTAAAATAAGTAGGTGCCTGCTTATTCTTAAGTGCTTATTTTAGTATTTGCATTATAATAAGCAGATAAGAAGTAAATCCAAACACTCAAACTTCAATAAGCAATCTAGACACCGTCATACGAGTTTTGACCCGTTGCCCAACCCGCCGTTATGCCACCTCTACAACTTCAGTTAATAAACCATAGCTACTAAAACTTACGGCAACTTCACCAGATTTGAAGATGTTGAGGTCTGCGTTAGTTCGGGTAGTACTAAGAAGCGAAGCAAGCTGACTAACTGTAACAAAGATCAGTGCAAACAGTATAAAAGAACGATAGCTTATTCGGTGAAAGTCCGTTTGGGTCAAGCTTATTGGGTCCAACTGGTAGTCCTTTCCTGGATGCACAACAAGCTGGGCATAGAATGGACGATGGTAGGTCTGCCAAACAACCTTATGAGGGAATGAAGGTAAATGTTTTTGTTATGCATTTGTTTTTTACTTTTTGCTAAATAAACAACATATACACGTGCCTCAAGTTTATATTGGTCTACTGGATCCCTATTATCTACATAGAAACGGTGAAAACGATTTCATCGATTCATTTCACTGAATGCGATACAGAGCACATGATCAACTTATATACATCAGAAGTCAAACTAAAAAGTCAACTGAACTAAGCTATTACAATGTTGTTGTTGGAGCTTGACTTTGTCGTAGAAGTGTTTGGATTAGCAGATATATCCACCGTAGTAGTATCATACCTTTGGAATCATATAATCATCTATGTAGGATTAGTCAAGAGAACTTGTAAAATTCGACCCGTTGTGCTTTCACGGGGCCTTTGTTTTACACTGATATGGTGTTTGGTTGTATAACTCGGAAGCTTTATGCGTGGTTGTTAAAGAGCATGGCCTTAATTAGATCCAGACTCATCTTCATTTGTTTCATCGCCTTCATCTGCTTCCACATAAATTATGCATATCATCTCATTACCATACTAAAACATTCCCACATGTATGTAAGCCATATGAAATACACTACAAGAAAAAGATGAACGGGCAGCGAAATAATTCTCGGGGACAAATGTCGCCGGAAAAACACGCTAAAAGACAAAATGGAGCCGACGTGGTAAGTTTTTGAATTGAAAAAAAAGTCAAACAGTTACTTTAGTTTCCACGGGGACGCGTCGATGGGGATTGTTTGGGTATGGTTTAACTGATTTAGTCAGCCAAAAACATAGCGGGAAACTTTCCCGACTCACTTTTTCCGGGACGCGTCTTCGGGGATACTTTTAACCGTTATTGACTTTCGTTGACCATCATTAGCAAGTTGTCGTTAAGAATTGGTGACGTAGCTCAAAATTTCCCTAGGGACTGGTCCCGAGGATCCTTTTGCTCGTTATTGACTTTCGTTGACTGATCTTAGCATGGTGATTAAGAAATAGGGCGACGTGGCCAAAACTTTCCCCGTGGACTCGTCCCTGGGAAGGTTTCGACCAAAAACCAGGTACAAAAATATTACTCAACTAAAATTTATTTTGGTGGGTGTTTGGCGCCAGACTTTCCCCGCAGACTCGTCCTCAGGGATACACTTTTAGTACTTGTTTATACAAAAACTTATAAGTATTGTATATAACATATATAAATTATTTAAAAATTTTAGTATTATTTGAATTTTTTACTTTTAATTAATAGGTCCGATCGAGCCGAGACCGAACCAGTCTGTCCAGTTTCTCGGTTCCAAAGTTGGAAGTTGAATTCATGAAGTCAAAGGCATGTCAACATTACAACATGGTTCAAGAAGAACCAAACCTATATTTCAGCCGCTTGCTGCATCTTCTTCGCCCTTTTTGGTCTGGCTGCAGCTCATTTTGCCAATCCGTAAGTACTTGCTCCACATTTCTTCTACAAACTCACCAAACACCATCTTCTTCGCCCTTTTGTGGTCTGGCTGCAGCTCGTTTTGCTGGTGCTTGCTTCTTTGGGGCTTCTGTTGTTTAAATAATCTATGTTAGTCACAAACTCGACATGCCAAGACTGAAGAGTTATTCCGCATAAATCATTTAAAAAATGGTTTTACCTTCTGCTATCTCAGGGGATGATTCATCGTCGTCCTTATCTTGTTGTTTCCTTTTTCTACTCGCCTCATCAGAATCACTCGCAGCATCTCCTTTATCCAATTCTCGCTGTATCTCTTACTTCTTATCACATCCTATAGACATCAAGTAATCATATTCTTTTCTGAAATCATCTTCAGAAGCCTTGCGCATAAGCTCATCACACATCCTCACTTTGTCTTTCAGTGGCAATAAGGCTTTCTCAAGCTCGCGAAGAAGAGCTGTCTGTTAACCATGATCGCATTTGGATTAGTACAGTCTTAAACAAGGTTACCAAGAACAAACAAGGACATGATATAAAGCTGTTAACATCCAACTTACCCTCTGCTTTTCATAAAACTTGAGACGAAGGTAAAAAAACTCCTTAAGAACTGTGCGACACAGAATAAACAGTCAGTTAACAAATTAAGAGTATAATAGAACCTTTATTTTCATGGTATTGATACTTACTTTGTTCAGGGTTGTCATACTTCTTCATTACGCCATTTGCATCCAACAATTGCATGTTAGTTGTGCTTAGTGTATTCGTTAGCTTAAATTTCTTCAAGAACCCCTCTTGTTCTTCTGTGTTCATTTGATCTTGAATCATGGAAATTTCAAAATGCACAGTTGCAGCATCATAGCCTGCTGTATAAGCCTGCAAAAAAAGCACCGGGTTGCCACATATGAGCTATAAAGATACTAAAATAAAAATACACCGCATAACTTGTTTAATTTACCTTGATGAAAGGTGTATTACCCTTCCTATCCTGTGAAGCTGCATCAAAAAATTCCTTGTAGTGCTGAGTCCATCGCCTTACTGGGAGTTCAGTGATACTAAGAGCATTCTCGTCCTTTGTTACATTATAAATTCCCGTTGTTGTATATTGTGTATCCTCTGATGCTGCTTTCTGAATATTTCCCTTGAACCCTTTATACCATGGAAGCATAGGCACCATTGCTTCACCCTTCAGTAAGTGTTTTAGGTTACAAATAATGTCTCGTAGATTATAATTGGAATTAACGGACTCCATCCAGCAGGCCCTGTTCCTTCACTTCCGTTAACCAGAACCATTGGGATGATTGGAATAAACCTGTTTTAAGAAAAAAAACTGAATTGTTATAACAACCAATTCAGATAATATTAGATGCTTATAAAAATGCAAAGATTAAATAAAAATTACTCCCATGCAGGCTGAACTGTTGGAACCGTTGGATCACCATCCTTAAGTATTCAAGAAGAAGTTCATCACCCTCGTGAAAAAGATATCGTGTGATAGGAGAGAGCGCAGTGTTAAGATGTATGCCATTTCCATGATCATTACCACCCTGCAACGGAATAATAGACTTTAGAAGAGTATGCAATGTATACAAAATAGTAAATGTTTAAATTGTAGTACATCTCACCATCTTACGTGTACCAAAATTCCCATCCGGTTAAAGAAGGTTAACGTTGTTACTCCCAACATAATTTTGGGCCATGTCAACAATGGTACCGACTAGACTCGTCTCACCATAAAAATAATTAGAGTGCGCAGACACACAATCACTGAAGTGAGAAACATCAGGCTGTAATGAAATTCGTGTCATTTAGAGTGTTGTATCCAAGATTCAGAATTTCAGATAACAATTGTAATATATTGAGTACGACCTGCAAGTATTTGAAAGCATTGCGTATTTGCTATGTTTTTTAAAGGAGAGAAAAGTTTTTACTGGTCGAATACATTTTAACGATACTAAATGACATCTGTTGACCTAAACACAATGATAATCACATATTCGACACCGTAACTGTTTATAACTAAGTTGACGAAAGCTGAAAATGACCAAACCTCATATGCTAGAATCCAGTCTTTTCTCTCCATAATCTTCTGCTCACTGAAGGCGAGCTCACCATCGTCTTCATCAGCCCATGAAAAGACCTTAATGTTACGATCAATATCAGCAAAACACCTTTTCACTTCTTTCGTAGGAATACCTGGCAGGTACTGGAGACCGATAATAAAAAATATTAAAACCTGCAACAACAAAAATGTTTATAGTTGCTATTCAAAATTTTCAAACACAAAACTTATAGTAGTTTATTTTGTAGTTTGTTGCTTCGTTTCCCAATCCTTCCTTACACGCCTCATACTCGGGCATTGTGTAGAACCGGAACACTTCCTCAGTCTCGTTGTTAGAGGCCTTAACAACTGGTGTTGTGAACGCCCCACAGAAAGTTTGGAACTTTTAGTAAAGACGGCCAGTGAGAGTAAAGGAAGTTTATCAATAGCCCTACGAACACAAGTAACGTTCTATAAGCATAACGAAATAATAACGACAGATACTTGATATATACTGTCGATCAACGCAATATAGTTAAACACGCACCATTTGAGCCATAACCATCAAGTGTCCATATCTCAAATTCTCAACGCTTTCATAAACTTCACCACACTAGAGGCCAAGAATCTTGGCCATCTTCTGAAATCCAGCTTTACGCCGGAGGGTCAAATGACAATGATATTGATATGTTTGACCCTCTTTACCTGCATAGTAGTGATACTAGTGGTGTTCCTCTAATTGGGTTTAAATTGGAAGGGATTGAAAATTATAAAATATGGAAAGCTGCTATTTCTAGGGCTATTCATACTAAAAATAAACTTAGTTTTATTGATGGGAAAATACCTAAACCCGAAGAGGCTGGTTTTTTGCAAGATCAATAGGAAAGATGTAATTTTGTTGTTTTAAACTGGATTCTTGGTTGTGTTTCACAAGAGGTTTATATGGGACAAGTCTTCTCTAAAGTTGCTAAAACAGTTTGGGATGAATTAGAGGAAACTTATAGCAAACAAGATGGATCTGTTATTTTTAATATGCATTATAAGATACATTCAATTACACAGTCTGGTTCTAATCTGTCTGAGTATTACCACAAGTTTAATGGCTTGTGGAGGCAATATGACTCTTTAGTTAATCTACCTGAGTGTGTTTGTGAAAATGCTTATCTACTTAAACAGCATAATCAACTGCTTAAGCTTATGCAGTTTTTCATGGAGTTAGATGATGTATATGCTCCTATAAGGAGTATTATACTCACTACTGATCCCCTTCCTGTTGTTAAGGGAGCCTTTGCTACTCTGTCAAGAGATGAATCTCATAGAGGTTCACAATCTCAGAGTACACCAAAGGCTGGGAATACTACTTTTGCTTTAAGACCTAACAATAGGTCTAACAACAATTGGAATACTAATAATAATCAGGCTAGAAAACTTACTAGGCCTAATTTGGTGTGCACTCATTGTAATATGAATGGTCATACAGTGGATAAGTGTTTTGAACTTCTGGGATATCCTCCTAATTTCAAAAAGAATAATGGTTCTAATAATAATCGGAATACTAATAACAAAGGTACTAGTAATCATGTGGCTTCAGGTTCAAAAGATCAATCTAATGGTTGTTCATCTAATTTCTTTACTAATGAAAAATTTAAAAGATTGCTGGATTTGATTGGTGAAAAATCTGGAGTCAATAGCATACCTGCAAATGTTGCAGGTATAAATTGTGCATTTAGTTTTTGTACTTCAAGGTTTTTTAATCATAATACTAATGTTAAAAATTATAAGTTATATGTTGGGTGGATCATTGATTCAGGAGCTAGTCAACATATGACTTATACTATGATTAACATGTTTAATGTGATTAATGTTTCTCATTTGAATATGACTGTTGGTCATCCAAATGGAACTAAGGCTATTGTTACATATATAGGAAGTTTAAAATTAACTGATAAAATTTCTATACATGATGTTTTAGTTGTGCCATATTATGAAGTTAGTCTTCTATCTGTGCACAAACTAAACAAAGATAGTAAGTTCAGAGTCATTTTTGATGAAAACTCTTGTGATATTCAGGACTCTGTTCTAAAGACTCTAGTGGGGACTGGTAATGAAATAAATGGATTGTATTTTCTTAATACAGGTAAGAAATATTATAACAATAATATATCACAATGTTGTTTATCTAAGTGTGTTTGGCACAATAGACTTGGTCATCCTTCAGATAAGGTGTTGCATCTATTAAAAGATAAACTTAAAATTGATAAAGTTGAAAGTAATATTTGTGACGTTTGTCATAAAGCTAAACAAACTAGAGAACCCTTTCCTCTAAGTGATCATTAAACCAAGAGTGTTGGTGAGTTGATTCACTTAGATGTGTGGGGTCCTTATAGAGTTCAAAGTAAAGAAGGATTTAGATTTTTCCTTACTGTTGTTGATGACTATAGTAGGGTTGTTTGGTTGTTTTTGTTAAGAGACAAAGATGAAGTCTTTTCCAATATAACTGTTTTTGTAAATTTGATTAAAAATCAATTTGGGAAAATGGTTAAGATGTTTAGAAGTGATAATGGTACAGAATTTGTCTATAATAACATGGATAAATTTTGTAAAGATAATGGAATTCTTCATCAGACCTCTTGCCCATACACCCCTCAACAAAATGGTATTGCTGAGAGGAAACATAGGCATTTGTTAAATGTTGCTAGAGCCCTCATGTTTCAGGGGGGATTACCTTTGAACATGTGGACTGATTGTGTTTTGACTGCTGTTTATTTGATTAACAGGATTCCAAGTTCTGTCTTGTCTGGTAAATCACCTTATTAATTAGTGTATGATAGTGAACCAAATCTCTCTTTGTTAAAAACATTTGGTTGTCCTTGTTCTGCAAATGTTTTAAATGACACTGACAAGTTTTCATCTAGGTCTAAAAAATCTGTCTTTATTGGATATTCTAATGATAAAAAGGGTTATAAGCTTTATAGCCTTGAGAGTAGAAAAGTTTTCTATTCTAGAGATGTTAAGTTCTATGTAACAGTGTTTCCATTTAAGAATGGGTCTGAAAATAGTGAGTATGTTATGAGTTTTGAAAATAAGGACAGTTTAAACTTTTTTAACTTAGATGATAATAAGTCAATGTCATATGATCCCAATGATGATAAGAGAGATAATGTACCGAATAGTAGTGAGGGCATAATTACTAGGAGGTACTGAAAAAGCTAGTGAGACTAGAAAGAGTAGTTGTGATCTTAATGATAGTAAACTAGCAGAAGCCACCAGTAATGTAGATGAAAATGCAACACTTGTTGATAATAATAGTGATTCTAAGGGTGATGACAGTCAATATCAAGATTTTGGTAATCTTTTTCAAAGTCCAGATAATTCCCCAGACAGACATGACTTGTTTAATCCTATAAAATCATCTAGGAAGGTTTTTATGCCTAAAAAGTTTAATGATTACAAGTTGAATGCAAGTGCTAAATATGGCATAGAAAAATTTGTTAATTACTCTTGTCTTAGTAAAGAGAATTACAATTTTTCTACTAGCCTAAATAAAGTTGTTGAACCAAAAAACTTTTCTGAAGCCTCTAAAGATATAAGATGGCTTATGGCAATGAATTTAGAGATGGAGGCTTTAAATAGAAATGGTACTTGGATTCTTGTGGATCTTCCTGTTGGAAGAAAATCTATTGGTTGTAAGTGGGTTTACAGGGTTAAATACAAAATCTAATGGAGAAATTAAAAGGTTCAAAGCTAGACTAGTAGCTAAAGGATATAACCAAAGTGAAGGTATTGACTTTGATGAAACTTTTTCTCCTTTAGTTAAAATTGTAACTGTAAGGTGCATCTTAAATTTAGTTGTTTATAATAATTGGCCTTTATACCAATTAGACATAAATAATGCTTTTCTATATGGAGATTTAGTAGAGGATGTTTATATGACCTTACCTGATGGTTACTTTGATAAAAATGATCAAAGAGTTTGTAAGTTGGTGAAATCCTTGTATGGTTTAAAACAGGCACATAGGAAGTGGAATGAAAAACTTACATCTGTTTTAATTGAAAATGATTTTATGCAAAGTAAAAATGATTTTTCTATGTTCATCAAAAATAAAGATGAAGTTTTTATTGTACTTCCGGTGTATGTTGATGATATTATAGTCACTGGCAATAATGTGGAAGAGATTGAAAAGTTTAAGAAATTTTTGAGTTCCAAGTTCTTGATTAAAGATCTTGGTAAACTCAAATACTTTCTGGGTACTGAAGTTCTTAAGTCCAATGCTTCTCTTTACTTAACTTAAAGAAAGTATTGTTTAAAACTTCTTATTGAATTTGGTATGTTGGCTTGTAAGCCATGTGGAACACCTATTGATGTTAAAGAGGGTATGAACAGTAAGAATAAAGGTATTGAAATTGATAAACCTTTGAAAGGGGTTAATAACTATCAAAAGCTAGTTGGTAAGTTGATTTATCTGACTCATACAAGACCTGATATAAGCTATGTTGTTCATGTCCTCAATCAGTATATGCATGCACCTATGTAGTCACATTTGAAGCTTGCATTTAGAGTCTTAAGGTATTTAAAAGGTTCACCTGGAAAAGGACTCACTTTTAATAAGAGTGATAGTCTTAATCTTGGTAGTTATGTTGATTCTGATTGGACTAAGTGCAAGCTTACAAGAAAATCTGTGACTGGATATTGTGTATTTCTGGGTAATAGTTTGGTATCTTGGAAAAGTAAGAAATAGTCTATGTTATCTAAATCATCTGCTGAGGCTGAGTTTAGAGCAATGAATAGTGTTACTTGTGAGGTAATGTGGATTATGAAAGTTCTTGTTGAACTTAATGTTTATCCAATGTTACCAGTTCCTTTGAGATGTGATAATAGCTCTACAATACAGATAGCTGCTAATCCTGTATTTCATGAAAGGACTAAGCACTTTGAGATTGAACTCTTTTTCTTAAGAGAAAAAGTTGCTGCTGGAGTTGTTATTACTATAAAAGTTAAGTCTGCTGACAACATAGCAGATGTCTTTACCAAAGGCTTGAGTGTTGCTGAGCATCATAAGTTTTGTGAAGGTCTTGGTTTGTATGACCTTTACAGAGTTGGTTTAAGGGGGAGTGTTAAGAAGAGTGATTAAAGTCTAAACCAACTCTCAGGGAGTGGTTTGGTAATAAGGTAAAGTTCAGGTATCTGTTTATTATTATTTTTATTATTATTCTATTGTTTAATAAAGTGCAGGGGTGACTTTGGCACATTTTTGAAAGTATAAGGGGAAGTTGGAGCATAAGCTGGAAGCTCGGTAGGGTTGTTAGGATAGTAGTATATAATTTGTTATTTGCTCATTGTGTGAGTGCAGTCTTTTTCATTATCTCTCTCAAACTTGTATTGTATCGCTCTGGTGTTCATTGTTTAGATCAATCTGTTTTGATCTTTAGTTTGGTTTTCTTTCTCTTGTATGTACGATCACAAACCCATGTATTACATTTGAACTAATAGCCTGAGGCAGTTTAATAAAATAATAAGGGGAGGTTGGTTGAATAAATCTTGATCTTTGTTAACTTTTCTACATTATGTATATCATTATGTAAATGCTTCTTTTATTTTGGTAGGAATGAATAATCAGCGATATAAGATTGGGACTATAAATATACAAACATAAATACCGGACACAAATAGGCAAAAAGTTGTCTTCTACTGATATAAATGAATAAAGGTATATAGGTACTTTAACAACACTATAAGATATAAACGAAACTATAATTTGAATGGTTTAAATTCACGAGACGAGATGGCCTTAACAATAGCAAAAGTACCTTCAATTGAGTAGTGTATATATCACTCTTAAAAACTCACATTCTCCGAGTAACTTGAACATGAAAATCTCACACGAAGAATATGTTGAATATGTTTCATAACAATCACTAGTAACAAACTATGTTGATTTGTACTCGTATAATATACAATACAAAGTTACAGGACAACCACTACATTAGACATGTACGCACAGTATCTTAATCTACCGTATTTACTAATTTTACAGGATCATTTAGAGTTTTGAATATCCACGACTTCGAGACCTATGTGTGAATAACATACGATTTAAAGAAGGTAGTTGCTTAAAGCCTTAAATGCTAGGGCATGTCTTATGAAGCTTTTTAGACTTGTAATGTCTTATAAAGCCATAAATGCTAGGGCTAAAGGCACTATCCGTAGACAGGGGCGGAGCCAAAATTTTACATTGAGGGAGGCTGAACTTTGTTATATATAACATACACCGTAATAAAGAGGCGGAACCAGAAAAAACTCAATGGGGGTCAATTTTTTTTTACGTCAGGTATGAATTTAGAACGAAAAAAAATTACCAACGCAAAACTTTGCAAAATACTATATCTATTACAGTACATACTAAAGTAGAAAAAAAGGAATGAAATACTATAAAATATAAATGGAACTCCTTTTGTGCAGAGTAGTTACACCCCACGTGACAAAACATATTGTAGTATTACTTTTCCTCATATTAAAATAATTGTACCATCTTCTCCGATGACTCTTTTCTTTACATTTCAACAAAGAAGCAAGCTTCACCATTCTCAAAACTCTCTAATAATAGAAGTTAACTTCTACTAGTTTTTATAGGTGAGACACTTTTTGGGAGGGTCAATTCGAGAAACATCAAAATTTTCAAAAATTTCACACTATAATTTTTTACCCCCCTTAGCTCCGCCTCTGCCGTAATACCGTATATATGAACAAAATGCATTGGGTTATAAACGTTTGAAAAAAAACAAACCAAAAACATATATCACTAGCATGCAAAAAAGTAAAAAGTTACGAAAAGAGTATGGACTTTTATATAGTTTGCATATCAAGTTTAACAAGTTTGCGAAAAAATATTATTTGCGAAACTTTGTTGTATACGAATAACAAGAGCTCGTAAAAACAGGAAGAATTGGCTTATGAGTAAAAACAAAACTTAACATTTTAGCTACTCATGATTTGATCTAAACATTTTTTGAAATATATGAATGAAAATAAACATTGCCTTTTTATTTAATTTTTGTCTTGAGACGAAAAGCAAACTACAAGAGCACTAGGTGCATTGTCGATGTATAGGCTCGTGCTATAGAAAAAAGTAATTTAGGTAGTGTTTGATAAAGACTTATAAAGTCCTAATTAAAAAATAGGAATATGGATTAAGTCATAAGTATTTTGTTTGTTTTGTGCTTAAAATAAACTAACGAATTTCTGGAAAAAGACAGCAGGAGGGTGCTTTCCGTATTAAGTCATGACTTATTATCTTTATTTTACATATTTACCCTCTAACTCCCTCACTTAAGTAATTTAAAAGGACACAATAGTAAACTTCCCTGATTTAGACTCTATATTCAGAACACAAAACAAACAGTCATATATCCATCTACAAACAGACAATATATATTTTATAGACACTTTAATTTTACAAGACTTAAATAAAAAGAATAAACAAATAGGCCCCTAGCATCATTTACTTTATAACTTAAAATATGCCGAAACTAACTGGGTTAGCTCAGTTGTTCACTGAAAGCAACCTTGAAAAGTGTTTTTAAAGAACTCAAGTTCGAGTCTCATAAAAAATCTTTAGAGACGGAAATAAAAATAAAAACATGAGTGTGATTTATCCTTTTAAAAAAAGATTTAATACCTCTTGCATACTGCTCAATTGAATGTCACTGAAATCTGAATCACTAACTACTAACTCGTCATTAAAAAAAGTTTAAAACATTAAACATTAAAATGTGAAAATAAAACATTAGAATAGAACTATAGTATAATTTAAATACAATAGCAAGTGTTAGTATTACATATGAAGGAATTTTTAGACATATTCTAGGCTAAAATGTGAGAAATATGAAACAATAGGGTAAAATGTGAACATATTAAAACATGTATCTTCTTCTTCCTTTGGTCCCACCTGCAAAAGAGAAAAGATAAGAGCATATGTGGATGATTTTATCAAAAGATTTTCACTATTTGAAAAAGTAATTAAAAAGCTTTTTACTATTAACTACAAAAGTTTTTTACAAGATTTGAAAGAAAGACTTGCATTAGCCAAATCTTTGAAGCAATAGCTTTGTACTTATAAGAATTCTCATAAATGTTTCAAGTGATAACAAATTTAGCATATATTTCCATAAAAACTCCAAGTCATGAAAAACTTAGAGCATTGTGGGTGCTCTAAGATACAAGGGCAAAACACAAACGCAACACATAAAACAAAAATTTCAAATAAATTCGGAGGGCCCAAGTAACCCTTCTTTGTGAAAATTTTATAAACATGCAAAACTTCATACGTGAAAGTGTGGTCTTGTGGAAGTTTGAGAGGGGCCTAACACCCCTTAGTCCCCCCACCCCCTCTACTTCTGCCCGTAGATATCTTTTTTATTTCGTACAGTAGTGTAGTAATGAAGACATTTGAATCTTCATGTGTACCCCATGTTTGGCCCTTTGTATTTTCATCTTAACATTTTTAGCCCTATTAAAATATGATAACCATTTGAAAATGTTACCGTTGGGTAACAACTAGTTTTTTTTGCTTATTTTAGGCCATTTAGATGGGTTAAATACCCCATTTTATCACCTAGTTTCACTATAAATCACACAAATACATACTATTTTCTATAATTCACACACTATTTTATCAATATGAATCGCGGAGGTTCCTATTTGTCCGCTATTTATGAAAGCTACGTTCAAGATGATATGAAAGATTATGCCCGATATCTTGAATATTGGGAACAAATTGAGAAGTTAGATGACGAAGAGAAATAAATTAGGGGTAATTGTGGTCCTTGTGTTAGAACATACATCCCATGTGAACGAGAAGATGCGGAAACAAAACTTATGGCCGATTACTTTGGTGACCTTGAAACTCCGTGAAAGTATCCAGAAGATCGATTCCGATCAAGGTATCGTATGAGTTCTACCCTTTTTAGAAAAATAGTTCATGTTGCAACGTTCATCCACTACCACCCTACTTCTATTTCTTTAAACAACGTTATGATGTAACGGGTCGTTTAGGTTTTAGCACCACTATGAAATGCACATCGGAAATACGCCAATTGGTGTATGGTACAACACCCGATTTACTAGATGAATACTTGCAAGTAGCCGAGCGTTGTTCACGTGAATGCTTATGGAACTTTACCAAATGCATTTATGTATTGTATGTAGAAAAGTATCTTAGAACGCCTACTCCTGAGGATGTAGAGCATATTTATGATTTTCACAATAGGAAACATAAGCACCCGGGTATGCTCGGGAGCATAGATTTTATGCATTGGGAAAGGAGAAATTGTCCTAAAGCCTTACATGGTCAATTTAAAAGGCGTGATAAAAAATACCCAACACTTATGCTCGAGGCTGTTGCAGACCAACAGTTATGGATATGGTATTCTTATTTTGGGGTGCTGATATGAGTGAAATCTCATATCAATTATAAGATATAAAACCCTAAAACACAAGGAAAATACCAAGTTTTAATGTGATAAAACATAATTATGTGGTATTTTTTGTTTTTGTGATTGTGTAGGTAAAATGATACGATTTGGTGCAAACACGGATTCCAATGCATGATTATAAAAAAAAGACAAAAGAAGGACCAATCATGACAATTCTTCATAGTCCAAGTATCTTACATGTCAATTCAAGAAGATGAATTACTTAAAGTGCCAAGTCAACCAAAGTCAAAGGTCAAAGATTTTCAAATTACAAGTCAGAAGGCTAAAGATGTTAAGTCTACAAAGTTTCTATGCTCAAAACAGAATCTGCCAAAGTTGGAGGGTTAAAACTGCCAAGTTGGAAACTAAAATCAAGCATGATCCATGTGAAGCCAACTCAACCAATCAAATTACAAGAAATAAGAGACTCGGGTTGCCACATTAGCTTAATAAATGAGGAGATATGGGATCTTAACAGTGCAACGCACCAAAGTCTGTCCACCAATCATATTTCACTTCTACTGTGCAAATGGATTATGATCTGAGTGACGATTAATGAGCCAATCCCAACATGCCACGTGGTCGTCTTAAGCCCAGAATGCAGAGATCGCTAGAGGCAATATCACGAGAAGATTTCTACATGAAAATTGATCGCAAGGAAGAGACGAATACATCCCAGATATTCAATTAGCATGAAATCAAGTGAATAAAAATTCCCCAAATTTGGCCAAGAAACTTGAAGAACAACTGATAGATTTTTGACACCTGGCAGCATCAGACACGTCATGGACTTCAACTACATTTCATTCTTTGTCTATAAATACCTAGATAGCTCTCATTTGTTGTATGTAGATAGTGTGTGAAATTTACACACACTTAGCTTAAATCCTCTCAACTTTTCCCTTTCATAGCTTAACAACTTTAGAGTGTCTGACAAGCACTCTAAAGTTTGTTATGTCATTTGTAACTATATAACAACCTTTCTTATGTTAATAAAACTTCAAATTCATACTTCTCTCTTCCATCTCATATTACCTCATTATCCTACTGTTCATAACAAGTTCCTCTTGATTCCGATATTCATCTTGAATATTGGAGTTAGTGAGTGTGTTTTGGAAGCTTTGTTTGATCAAGGTTGTTGCAATTAGCTCACATCTAGTTTCTTGCCTTTTTACCAAGTCAGACATTAGAAGCAGTTATGATGATGATCATGGTGATACTTGTTGTTCATGGTGATTGTTAGAGTTGATTTTGTGTTTGATAAGTAAAAAGAGAGTTCAACACTCTCTTCTTCAACAAAGGATACTTCAAAGCTAAAAAGTACTCTTTCTTGTTTTTAATTCCTCTTAAATCTCATAAACCCTCGGGACCAAAAACAGTAGCAAAAGCAACCATTTGTGAAAAACTATTTTCTTTATACTCTCAAATCTTTCTCTCTCACGTTCATAACAGCAAGGACAACACAACTACCCTTTTGTAAAGCAAGCTTTTGACCTTAACGACACAAAGCCCCTCACAACGATCTCTCACAAGGCTCACCAAAACTTTCACAATCTCTGTCTCTTGCTTATACGTACTATATTTCGCTCCAAAACCTTTGTGTTTCTCTCGTCACCTCAAACCACCATGAAAACCCAAGTTGAAATACATTTTTCTCACGTAGTAAGGCATGCACCAAACTCTCATTAAACTCACAAATACTTGTATACGAGATGTAAGGAAACTCGCAACACTCGTATCAAACTCTCACAACCTCAAAACAACAACGCAAGATTTCATCATCAACCCTCGTCTCACGTTTGCTATAATTAAGACACAACATAAAACTCGGTTTTTGACGTACCCATTTAGCTCAATATAGACCAAAATACACCCAACCATGGGTTTTAAAACAAACCATAAGACTCTTGGCGTAAAAATCACTTTGAACGCAAGCTTGGACTCGATACTATGCAACCATAATGCAACGTTTTTACAAGATCTTTAACATGGTTAGTTTCCGAAAAAAATGTGGTAAGATGACGCATGTATGCATGAAGGACGAAACAAAAATAAAGTGAAAGAAGATAGGGATGGAGAGACCTTGTCGAGCTCGCGAGTATAATAGCAAGTTCGCCACCAACGTAACACTAAACCTTCGAACTGTATAGCACCCACTTTACGAATACCCGTACTCACTTTACATATTGCAGCTATGAACCCACTTGAACTAGTGACCCTCGTGAACACTGCAGCTACAAACTCGTACAAGTAAGGAATGTATCGGCAACATCAGCTAGTATGGACCTCGAACATAAAACCCACATCGACTTATACCGCAACAACAAACCCTCGAACTGAACTCGCGTCGAAGACGATGGAACAATTTCTCGAGCACAACCCGCAGAAAATACTCTAGTTTTACGAATGAAAGGCTGCTTGCAATGAAAGCTAGTTACGTCAAATGTGGGCAGAATGCATAGTGAAGTCTGTGATGTTTATTTTTGTAAATGAAATGAAGTTTGGAGAATGGTATTTTATGTGTTTGAAGTGAAGAGAATAGTGTCAAATAGTGTATGGCAGAAAGTGTGAGATTGATAGTTGTAGGTGTAAAGTGAATACAAAAATGTGTTTATGAATATGTGGGTTTGTTGATTTGTGTATAACCGAGCTATATTTGCATGAGTGGGGGACCAAAATGATCTTCCAATGAAAATTTGATAATAGGACATGTACTAGTCTTAGCTTTAGGAATTTTGGAGACTTGAATTTAAAATTTGTTGTAGGCATGTTTTGATGGAGGGAAAGTAAACAAGAAGAATGGGATCCTAGGTTGCATATTTTATTTATTTGTTATTTGTCCCATAGGATAACATTTTTGTCATTTGTTTTTGTGTGAAAATAAGTATGTTGTAGCATTTTAGGGTTGATCGGCTGTTCCGCGTTAAGTGTCGGTAATACGAATTAGGCAACAGTATAGGTCGTTAAATAAAAGACTCGACCAAATAAATAATAAAATTTATTATAACGATAATTATGAAAATAATTATTTGCACAGTATTGATACGTACAGATATGCATACAGCAGTTGATTTACAAATAATTCGAGCACACGACACAAATAAATCCTACATAGATTATGCACACGTATAGGAATTAAATTTACAAATCGTATATATATTGATCGTAAAACATTACGCAACCAATAGTGACATACTCACAGTGTTCACAGCAAAGCAGACTGAGCACAGTCAAGACATATTACACGTCAGCAGACATTATTTCACAAAACTCGGGAAAGCTTCCCGGTTTAATAGCAACTTAGACACATGTTGACTAAATAAAAAGTCAAGGGGGAAAACTGTAATTTTAGACAGTCTGAAAATTACCGCGTGTTACATTAAATCTGTTTAGCTTGGCCTTAATTCTGTTTGCAGCTTTAAGGTTTGTTTGGATTAAACTGGTTTTGGTAATTCAGTTAGTGAATTGGTAAAATTCTTGTTTGCAGTCACTTAGTATCAGATAGAAAGCATTTGTTCCAAGTTTTAAAGTCAAACAGGCAAATGACCATACAATAGTATGGGTCACAGAAACTAATCTTAAAACAGCCATATTTATTTGCTCATTACTTGCTCATTTCTGAGAGATAGAACCTGATTTTTAGCTCTCTAGATAGCTTATCATATAAGCTTTTAGAATCTGTAAAGCATTAAGCTCATATTTTTTTGGAAATACGTTTTTACGTATTTAGAAGGGATCAGTCACTCCAAAGATAGATTCAAGTATTAGGCTCGTGATCTAATATGTAAACATATAGCCCACCAAAGCCCACATGTAGGGTGGTTATATAAACCCCCTCCTAGCATGTTAGGAGGGGTTGAACACTTTGTTATTGCATTCACTTTCCATCTTTCCTCCATTTCTCTCCTTTCTCTCTCTACCTTTCTCTCTCTAGTTCTTCCTTCTCCCTTCAATTCAATAGATAAATCAAACATTGCTAAATCCTAAGAAACTACGATTCTACAATTGGTATCAAGAGCTATGGTTGCATCTTAGGATTTGCGTGTTTTTATCTATTGATTTGGTGTTCAAAAAGTGACAAAATTTATCTATTGATTTGATCTTATCATACGGTTATTGTCTCAAATTTTTGTGTCACTTTCTTTTATTATTAAACTTTTATCAAGTTTTCTTGTCTCGATTTGGGAGTTTTTTTTTCTTGTCACAAACAGGAAAAATATATCAATTTTTGTCCTTTGTATCAGAAAAGGGTTCTGTTTTGTCTTTTTTTATAAGTTTTAAATAAAATTTCCTGTTTTGTCCTTTGTATCGGAAAAGGGTTTATCTTTCCGACCCTTTTTCCGACCTTTTTTCTGACGGCTACATGTTTTGCTTATTCCGATAGATTTCAAGATACCACTTTCCGACACTTTCGCATTCCGACACTCATTCCGATGGTTTGAAGTTTCCGATAAGTATTCCGATGGTGTTTTTGTTTTGACATTCCGATGGTTTTATTTGTTGACATTCCGATGGAAACGTAAGTTGGACTCGACAACTTGGACAATTTGGACAGGACTCGAAGAAACCAACAGACGCAACCCAAATATAACAGAGACTCAAAACTAACTCAACACATCATAACACTTGACTGACCCAAACATAACTCAACACTGTCTAAACCAACAGACGCAATCCAGCTTCGAACACCCTTGAACACATCATCACTAGACTGACGACCACAATATCAGTTCACAAAAACTCAAAACTAACTCAGCCTCACCCAAACATAACACTTGACTCAAACAAGTCTCATAACCAAAAGACACACCAAGAACACAGACTCCAAAATAGACTTGACCACCCTCATCACTCGTCAAAACATCAAGTCAACCTACAAAATTCAAAAATCAATACTGATCTCAGATTCATTTCGTGCTTACACATGCAACCCGAGATCTTTTAGATCCATCACGAATTTAATTTTAAATCATCATAGATCTTTGTTAAGGTTGTAACCTTATTTGACTTTCGAAGATAAAGCAAGAATGATAACAACCTTGTTATATTCTCGTCTTAATTTCGATTGAAAACATTTCATGCAATAAAAATCTGTCAAGGTCTTAACCTTCTTTTATTTTCGAATTAAAAGATTGAATTATAACAATTTTCGTTATATTCTTTTTTCTTCTAACTCGAATCGAAAAACAATTAATCAAAAACTGACATGCAATTATCTATTAACTTACCCGAGACCATTTATTTATAGATCTTGTAGAACTAATTCGTCTTGGTCTTTGACTTCTTGGTTCTTCAATCGTAAGCTTATGCGTGGGTTTGTTGGGTCTTGGTCTTCGACAACTGATTAAAGGAGAAAGATCAATTCGTTTGGGTTGTTTATTCGTCTTAGATGGACTAAGATAGGGATAAAAGATCAGTAATGATAAGATATATAATATGCGGATAGATTAATTGATACTTGACTTATGTTTGATGATTGACGGGAGGAGATTGATTGATTGTGATCTCGAATGCATTATGGTATTGAGTGAATGAGATGAGATTGGGATTTGCTAGTCATAGCAGAGATGGTGATGGGGATACAAAGATGAGTCGGTTGAAAGAAAATAGTATAGCTGCGTGTAGAAAGTGATTAGGGTTGAGTTGGTTTAGTGGTTAGATGATATATATACCTAATAATTAGTTATAGCTATTGTTTGGACTTAATATTGGGCCTTTATCCAAGTGAGTAGTGGGCCTAAATTCATCTAAAACAAGTTTAACTAATTGGTATTAGATAAATAGGATATTGGCTAATATTGTGGATTGAGCAATATTTTGTCGTGCTTTTGTTTTATTTTTTCGTGTTTTTGTTATATTTGTGGCTCACACATTTAAACGTGACAAAAAGAGGTGACAAAGACAGCCCGAGTATCATAATCGTTGTCGGGATTTAAAAGTGTCAAAGTGACGAGACAAAAAAGACGAGACAAAGACAAAGTGACAAGGTTTATTTTGACGACGGATTTTTGATCGAGTATTTGTAAGTGAAGATGGATTTTTTATCGCCAAGTAATCCTTACTTTATCTTTATCAAATTTAAATGGAATCATCGAATTCAACATTTCAAGAAGGAGAATTGCATCTCATGCAAAACACAGCCAGGGAAAGTGGTATAACGTCTTTTCGACTACTTCAGTCCCATCTGTCGAACATTTCTCTACTTAATGAAGGAAGCGGATTTGTGACTCTCTTTGGTCAAGATCGTCATATATTCATGGAATCGATACTCATCATCTTGAACCAACTAACAGAGCAACTCCACAATGAAGACCTTAATCACACTGCATCGGTACTTGCATACAAGGCTCTTGTGACACAACTCACGCCTTTCCTCCATTTCAATATCGTCAAGTCTGAAAGTTTAGTGATTTGCCAGTCATTTCTTCGAGATACACATACCGAGCTTCAAGTTTTCCGTGGTACACTATTGAAACTCATGGCATCGGTATCGTCTTCAGTTTATGAAAGATCTCGACTTCAACAAACGTATGATAATGGAGTGCAAGCATCTACGATGCAAGAGGAATATGATCATACGGTTGACAACTTGGAGCCTAAAGATGGCAAGAGCATAGAATCGGGAGGAAAGCATGATACAAGAAGCATGTCAGGTACAGATAATATTCTTCATATGTTGTCTGAAATGAATGCGCTAATTAACAATCCTGCTAATTGTTTTACGACTGCTTCTTTAACCAATTCTGTTTCTAGGACTGAAGAGCTTGAAAATTTTTTATCTCATCAATCCAAAGAGCTTGAGGATGCCAAAATTAAATTTTCAAAGAAAACGGACAAATTTGAAAAGTATTTTGAAAAACTTGAAAAGTCAAATGTTGTTCTTGAACGAAAATTGGATCAAACAATTATGGATTCTAAAGTTGAAAAGGATAATCTTTTGAAACAAATTAAGTTACTTGAATCTAAGTTGGCATCCCAAGATGAATTGCTCAAAGAAAATGAGACTTTAAAGGCTCAAGTACAGGAAAAGGTCTTTGCTATAGCTGTGTTAAAAAACGGATTGAGAAAAACTAAAGGATCTAGTGTGGATACTAAGCTTGAAAAACCATCAATCTTGGGGAAACCGCCTCAAATTCAGTCCGTTAGACAACCGACTGTATTTAGATCCGAGCGACCAAAATCCTTGAGACCGCGGTTTGCCTCCCAAGTTGATATGGTTCATCTTTCTAGACCAGTCACTCCACTATCTAGGCCCAATGTGACTAAAACAGCTTCTACAAGACCTAATCACATGATTGCCTCTAGTCTCCCTAGACATAGTCCAAAGAAAACGTCTCAAACTAGTTCAAATGACGTTCGCCATACATTTGGTCTAAGAGAAGCTAAGCTAAAGACACAAGTAAGAGATAGGAATTTCAAACCTAGTCAGATGCCTTCTAGTTTACCCAACACTGCTAACCGTAGCATGTCACTTCCTAGGAGCATCAATCAATCATCTAGGAATTCTAGATCTTACTCAGACATTAAATATGCTACTTGTAAAACATGTAGGAAATGTGTCTTTAAAGCCAGTCATGATTCTTGTATCAAGAAATTACTTAATGAGGTGAACTCCCGTGCTAGAATTAAATCCCAGTGGGTAGCTAAAATCAAACCCATTGGTAAAATGTGGCGCCCCACTGGTAGAACTTTCACTCTTGTAGGAAACGAGTGCCCTTTAACTAGGATAGTCTCCGATTCTACTAAGACTACTAGGGAGGAAATTGAAGAGGATGACACATCACTTAAGCCTGAAGTTAAGGTTTTCTATAAAAAGAAACGTTTTCTAACTAAGACAAGTGAATCATCTCCTCAGGTCACCTCTGGCACAAGTAAGGCCAACTGTGAACCCCCACATGGTTCTAAAATAGATATCGCTAACCCACATAAAAGCATCCAACTTTCTAATGAGAAAGCAGGTGCCAAAGTTAACATTCAACAAGCACACAGCGTTCCAATCGTTGTATACCATTCAATTAAGGACACTCTCAGAGTTTGGTTGCTGAAGAAGCTGATATCTAAGAAACAAGTGTCTCAAGGGATTTGCAGTTAAGCTTACAATGCACAAATGACTTACAGTCACATTACAGTCTGTAACTCGATCATCAAAGAAAGGAAAGTTTATCGCCGATGATAAACTTATCCTCACAACGAGAAATTAAGTTTTCTCGGGCATGAGCTAAAATTAAAAACATTCGAAGTTTTTTAAGCTCATGCACTAGGACTTATAGTCACATCATAGACTGTAACTCGTTCATCAAAGAAAGGAAAGTTTATCGTCGATGATAAACTTATCCTTACAACGAGAAATTAATTTTTCTCGGGCATGAGCTTATATAAAAAACATTCCAAGTTTTTAAGCTCATGCACTATGGCTCCTCGTTAAATGACAGACGATGACCCAGACTTCAGAGAAAGGGAAGTTTATCTACGCAACGATAACATACCCTCAAAATGAGAAATTAAGTTTTCTCGGACACGAGCTTATCCTAAAACCATTCAAAGGTTTTAAGCTAGTGTATAAGGCTCACAGTCTGTGACCCGAACTTCAGAGAAAGGGATTTTTATCTCGTCAACGATAACTTACCCTAAAAACGAGAAATTAATTTTTCTCGGACACGAGTTAAATTTTAAAACTATTCAAAAGTTTTAAGCTCGTGTATATGGCTCATCGTTAAATTTCAGACGATGACCCGATCTTCAAATAAAGGAAAGTTTATCGCCGATGATACACTTATCCTCATTAACGAGAAATTAGTTTTTCTCGGGCATGAGCTAATATTAAAAACATTCGAAGTTTTTAAGCTCATGCACAATGAATTACAGTTAAATATGAGACTGTAACTCGGACCTCAAATTTAGGAGCGCTTATCTTTAAAGATAGCTTATCCTCGTAACGGGAAATTAAATTTTCTCGGTCATGAGCTTGTATTAAAACATTCCAAGTTTTAAGCTCAGAAAGGAAAGTGTATCTTTTAAATAAGAACACTTTTCCTCATAACCAGAAGTTCATCTTTCTCGGTCATGAGCTTTACGTTAAATTATTCAAAAGTTTTTCAAGCTCATGAAAACGACTTCTAAGTAAAGGTCAACTTAGGACTCGTTCTTCAGTTAAAAATAAAGTTTATCGCCGATGATAAACTTATCCTCACAACGGGAAGTTTACAACTTCTCGTACTTGAGCTCGTTTTGTAAGATATTCAACATCTTAAGCTCAAGTAATTGGTTTTCAAAACTTTGAACACAATTTTTCGAGAATTTCTCAACAGGTTTTTTCTAAATCTTTCAAAATTGTGTGTTCAAAAATGTTTTGATAAAAAGAGCATGTCTTCTGGAATCGATAATATTTACGATACTAGAAATGTCATTCAATAATGACATGGGGTTGTAAATAAAGTTCGAGCAGAAGTTCAAATGTTTTAAAACATGTTCAAAATGGTTTGCTATTATTTTAGATAATAACCCGCTTTTCATACTCAAGTCAAGCATTTCACCGGAAAGCTTTGACTCAATAATGGGAATTAATTGTCTCGGGCATGGTTTACTTTATTACCATGTAAGGGATTGTGTTTACGTAATAACACAATCTAACACGAATTTATGTACGGGTCAGTGCATTTATTTTTTAAAACAAGAGATAACTTGTTTTTATGAAGTTATCATCTCCACCAACCGTAGCAATTTACAATTGATATCTACATACTCGACGATGCGACTACTCAAACCACGACTATAACTCTTTCAATAGAACACGGGTCAACAATTGAGGGGGAGCAATTGTCCAGCATTCAGAATCTTTGACGCCGAATGTGCCAAGTTCACATGTTGGTGTCAAGAAAACGATATCAATAGTACACATGGAGTCAAGAGATAACTTCAGACGTGACGAGGCGATCAACATTCGTGAACCAGAACCATGTGATTATATCATATGATGTTCTCCATCATTCAGGTCCAACCTCGTAAATTTGCTAATCTTGTGAATACATTATCATATATGATCTTTGCACGTGATAAATACCTTACACTTGTGTTTAAAAGGTATTTAATTTACGTTTCAAGGACACCCTCATTAATTTGAGGGGGAGCTTGTGAAAATCATGGAGATAATTGGATTCACATTTTTCTTCCCAAATTTTCTTAAAATCAATTGATATTAAAAACATCAATTGGGTTAATATTTTTAATATGGGGGAGAAAATGTGATTTAATAATGAGATCAATCAATTCAATGGTTTGACTTAATGTGCTAGCTCATCCCGACATGTGCGAAATGTTTTCGAATATCGTGGCATATGTTAAGGGGAGCAAAATGGATTTGGATATCAAAATAGATTTCATGGTGACATACACTTATCCAAAACATCTCTATTCATGACGGTGACGATTGTGGTGACATAAGGATGGTAGGATAGGTTAATGTCCAATGATTCTTCTAGAACCGGAGGAATCTTGCCAAGTATATTCCATAGCTAGAAATAGTAGTCCTTAGGAAAGATGGAGAAAGATCGGGAACGTAGCTGAATGCCGACCAAGTACTTAAGTTAGCACTGGAAAAATCACAACAAGGTGCTAGTTATGACGTATTGGTAAGCATTGAAGGGGTTGAAGAATTAAAAAGAATTGTAAAGATAAAGGGTGTAAAGAAAGAAGCCCTCCTTACAACCTTAGGCAGAAACCGGGTCAATACATGTGTTATTGAGATCATTTTTAATGATGCTTGATATTGAAGATAGACATCATGGACCAGGTGATGCAATGCACAACCCATCCCAGCTAACTCAGATATCTCTTAAAATGTATCTATTTTAATCACACGGAGACAACACATTATCTATTGATTTATTAACTCCGAATAAATTAGTATTGAAAAGGTGGAACTCCTCTCCAGCCTCCAATCACTAAAATCTAAAATGCACGATCGAGTCTAGAGTCATTTGAGATCATCAAATATCTCATTAGGACACACTTTCGTAATTCCTTGCTTCTTCATACGTTGTGAAAAGTAAGAAAGATCTTAAGAGTCATACGCAAAATCTTCATGATCTTGCCTGAACATCCGAGTAATACGAAAGTATTTACAATGAAGATGGAAATCCTTCTTGAGCGAATATCAAAAAGCTCATGGTAGGTGACTTGTGTGATTCTTTATGAATCAAACTTATGATAACTGGAAAGCAACGGTGGTTTAATTCTTAACTGAATTTAAACACGTTCCAGGCCTCTACGCAATATCTTAGTGGTATTGCCAGAACACTCAGAGTGATACCTTAGTGTTCATAGTAATGAGTGGAAATCCTTCTAGTGTTAACCTCAAACAGCACTTGGTAGGTAACTTGCAAGATTCTATACGAATCAAGCTCGTGACAAATGGAAAGCAACGATGGTGCGGTTCTTAATTGAATTTCACTTGTTCCAGGAACATGAATTGACGGCTTCAAATCATGCGGATAATATTGTCCAAATGATTCACTCTTTATGTTCGCAGTAAGCTTTGGACGGTCGAATAAAGAGAACGGGTTTACCCGCGAAATCTTGTCAAGGAGGTTCTTAATCGAAATTACTCGTCACAAGTACGATATTTTATATCGTCCAACGGTCTTTACCGACCGGAGGTAAAAGGCTACCGAATTAGAATGAAATGTTCAAGGCCATTTCATCCGTGTATATGTTTTGTTGCTAACTGTCTTATGCAGCGTAACAAGAAGGTGGCATTGCGGTGTACAATCCAGAAGAAGTTGTCACCACATGCTTATACTGTATGCACTTAATACTTCAACAAATTCAAGAAAGTCTAAAAGTCAAGTCTTCCGCTGTATCAAACTCTGAAGCTTTCAAGAATTTATAAAATTATAAGTATGTGGAACATGAAGTCACGAGGAGGCAAATATCACAAGTAATGAATGCACAAGGTCAAGGCAAGGAAACATGCTCAAGACTAAAGTCAAAGATCTCATCTGCATATTCACAAGAACAAGATCGAAGACTCAAGCATAGTATGCTAGGTTTAAGATTTTGTAAAATGGTGTGACCTCCCTTAGGGGGAGATTGTTGGAAATACGTTTTTCCAAAGAAAGTCTCGATCACATCATTGTTAGCATAGATCACGAGCTATAGACTATTTAGGACATTGTAACTTGGAGTGACCTCCGTTAGGGGGAGATTGTTGGAAATACGTTTTTATGTATTTAGAAAGGATCGATCACACCAAAGATAGATTCAAGTATTGGGCTCGTGATCCAATATGTAAACATATAGCCCACCAAAGCCCACATGTAGGGTGGCTATATAAACCCCCTCCTAGCATGTTAGGAGGGGTTGAACACTGTGTTATTGCATTCACTTTCCATCTTTCCTCCATTTCTCTCCTTTCTCTCTCTACCTTTCTCTCTCTAGTTCTTCATTCTCCCTTCAATTCTATAGATAAATCAAACATTGCTAAATCCTAAGAAACTACGATTCTACATAGTTCATTGTAGAATAAGTTGTCCTCAATCAAAAGTCTCTGTAACAAAAGTCTTCTTCTGTTAAGTCTGATTTTCATTTCCCATAGATTTGTTTCATAAAATTGGTCATTTTCTTTCATAATTCAGTTAGAAAAGTGTTAAAAATAAGATTTAAGGTTGGTCAACTTTTGGTCAACAAAAGTCAACATAAGCTCAATTTTGGCTTATTTAGATTCTGGCTTATTTTGTTGATGGATTTTGAAATTTCTTGGGCAGGTCTTAATATTTTGAGCTTTTAAATGTTTTTTATGAGTTTTAGTCAAAGTGCTTATTCCAAAGTGCTTATTTTTACAAAAGTGCTTATTGAAAAATGCTTATTTAAGTTCTAGACCATTTCAGCTTATTTTCTTTTACATACCTAGCTTATTTTGGATTTTAAATCTTTTAAAATTAGTTTCAGCTTAATTGGTTGGCTAAATCTCAAGATATCGCTTAAACAAGTCTTAACCCGTTTTTAGTTTGAATTTTCTTAAAATTTGCACTTTGGTCCCTAAGAGTTGTTAATCTTGTTTAGTTTGTTGTTAATTAGTTATAAGTTTGATAGGTTTTGTTGTTTAGTCCTTTTGGTTGTTAGGGTTGATGAACCTTGTTACAAGTTTGGTTAGTTGTTTAATTTTGGCATTTAGTTTCATAATTTTGCATTTTCAGTCCTTGTAGTTTACAAGTTTTCATAATTAGTACTTGTACTTTTTAGACTTTACAATTTGGAATTTGATACATTGGTGTGCTTAGTTTACTTGTACTTTGTGCTTATTTGGATTAAGTGCAATGTGTTTTTAGTGTAATACGTATACGTAGGTGATAATATTATTACCTTTTGATTGCTTTGTGACAATTAGACATAGAGTTCTATAATTCTACTATTACCACCAAAAACAATTATGTGGCTTGATTGATATCGATTAATCAATTCGTAAAGACCAAGAGAAAAACGAACCTTAAAAAATGAATTATTAGGTGTCGGGGGCAAATAACGACCTTAATATTTATATGGTTCACCGTTATTTGATAAGCTTCTTTTGGACGCGGCTCCAGATACTGAATTTGTTGTTAACGAACATACAAGTAAGGGTATTATTTAGAAGATGCAATTTACCCTCAATGGGCTTCTTTTTTTAAGTCGTATACAATTGCATTGGACGAAAAGAAAATGAAATTTAAAAGAGTTCAAGAAAGTGCTAGAAAAGATATTGAGCGAGCGTTCGGGGTATTAAAAGGTCGATGGGAGATTATTCAATAACCATGTAACACCCCATTTAATAGGATAGGATGCTACAGTAAATTATGGCGTATCATCAAAGCATGCAAGGTAAATGTCTAAACATTCATGACCATAAATAGAAATACCATAATCAAACACCGGTAGTCTAGTAACTCACACACAAGCAATATAAGTACTGTAAATAGAAAGTACTAAACAATGTCCAAAAGAAGTAAAGTATGATAAAGTAGAAATAAATGCATAAGGTAAGAGAGGCCAGATAGCTTCCGATCTGAATGCACATACTCTGGAGTTCCTACTTGCGTCCTTGGGTACCTACCATTTGGGAACATGGAAAAGTAGACGGCTGAGCATAACGCTCAGTGCACAGATATACAATAAACCATGGAAAACATAGAATATGGAAGCATATAAAGAATATAAAGCATGAATTGCAGCGGAAATGAATAAGTCCTAGAAAACCTAGTTGTCTGTCATGTTAACCGGTTATAGTTCTGAAAACATAGCTTATGTTATTTATGAAAATCTA
Source organism: Glebionis coronaria (assembly GCA_025667525.1). Classification (NCBI taxonomy): domain Eukaryota; kingdom Viridiplantae; phylum Streptophyta; class Magnoliopsida; order Asterales; family Asteraceae; genus Glebionis; species Glebionis coronaria. Next base: position 34,510,010 of record CM046879.1, read on the forward strand.
TATTAGTTAATGTACCATAATAGCCAATATAGGTCATGAGGTCAACAACGTGCATGAATACTTGGAGGGGAGACCTCATCATGCAATTAGAGGGGTTGCCTCTAATTAACTGGTAAGTGGGTAGGAGGGATCAACTCCTTGTGAAGGATGCAAGGAACACACCACATTCACCATGAAATCCTGGCTGAAACATGTAACTAGGATGCATCCATACGCCCCACATGATAATATAATAATAAAATGGCCAAATAACTGAAAAGGGACGCCACGAGCTATCACTCCGTCGTGGTGAAGTCATAACACTAGTGCCTCTAGTGTTATGGTTATGGTACCTCCATAACTAGGTGAAACTGGTCATGCATGTATATGGCTAAGGTAACTAATAAAACATAAGCATTTAATCTGTAACTATTAGGGAAAACAGTTGGCTACATACGGGAAATCCTAATGAAGGAAGAGATTGTCCTTACTGAAGGACGGGAAATCCGTACCTTATGTCCAGTAGAAGCTAACGGAAACGATGTAGACTAATCCGCCTTGACGGATAACACTACATAAGAAATATGGTCGTGTATGAGTTGTCTGAATTACATGTGTTTTACTGGTTCCGTGTGTTATTAGCTTGTTATATGTATTCTGTCATGTTTTACTGTTTACTGTGTTAACTGTAGTTATTCTGATATTCTGTTGTGTATTATTCATGTATTAGTGTATTATTAATACTAAGTAACTTTCTAAAAATAGCAGGTTTCCATAACTAGTAAGTTTCCAAAAATAGAAAGCTTCCAAAAATAGAAAGTCCCAAAATTACTAAGTTTCCATAATTTGAATTAAGCTGAATTATAAATAATAAATGAAGTTAAATTAGTACAATACAGGTCATGTTATAGCTTAATAATTAAATAACCAGTTAATTTAATTAAACTATACGTTATATGATTTAAATTAAATTACACATTTTAATTAAAAAGACTAAGTAGAAATACCTTAGGTTATACATGAATTAATTGAAATTAATTAATTAACCTAAAGTTTAATATGACATGACTTATAAAACTAGTTTTTATAAAAACCCGAATCCCGAGCCCGTGTTCTAATATAAGCCGAACCATATAAGCTATAAAAAAAGTCCCACCGAGACCTTGGAGGGGTCTCGGTTGACACTACTTAACCAACTAAACATGTAAACATACCCCGACTCGAAGTCGGGGTCCCTTTGGTCTCGGGTCCGATTAACAAAAACCAACCGAGCCCCCTAATGGGTCTCGGTGGTGCCTCGGTGCACACAAACCAAAAACACAAACACACCCCGCCCTTCGGTCGGGGGTTTATTGCCTGCGCCGAGCTGAAACCAACCAAGCCGAGACCTTTAAGGTCTCGGTGGTGGTGATTAAAAACAAGCCGAGCACCCCTTTGGGGTCTCGGTGTCTCGGCCGAACCACAAACCACAAACCAAACTTGCCCCATGTATTTAATTAATTCATTCCATGTTTTATTTATGTTTTTGATGATTAATTAAATAATTAACATGAAATAAAAAGATTTAAAAATAAAAGAAAAATGGTTTTGATTATACCAACGTGTGTAAAACGAATAGATGATCACGAACAAATAAACAAGTAGCAAAAATCGTCTGGTTCTTCTCTTTTCTTTGATGTGGCCGGCGGCTATGGTGAGACAAGGAGGAAGAGGACAAAATTTTCTGTAGACCTAAAAATAATGAAAAAGGTTTCCTTAAGATGTTTTTATTAAAATTGGTTTTGGCCAAAAGGCCCACTTGGCCTCCCTTCTCTTGTTCTAGCCGCGACATAGGGGCCCACCAAGGGGTAAACCCGTAGCATTTTGTGTGTTAAATAATTTACTTCGTGATTTAATATTCGTGATTTTGGTATTCGTGATCGTGTCACATTTATAATATTCATGATTTTTATTTATTTATTGTGTCGTGACACGTGTATTAATATTATAAATAGAAAGTTTAAATTTTATCGTGTTTTCGTATGTAAGTGTTCACGTGTACTGTTCATAGGTTTTTAATGCGGGTTTTACAAACCAGCACGAAGTTACCAAGTCAGCACGCTTAAAAGAATCATGTATTGTGGAATCATACTAGATAACATGATATTGGATGACCAAAAGTTTGACATTAGTGAATATGACCATATGTATGCTCCGCCTCAAGGCAATCTCGAACGTACTTGGGTAGAACGGTGTGAGACATATAGAAGGAATAACAAGGAACTTCGAGATATGAAAGTTCACGATGAACTTCGACGTGACCTCGTTGAGTATTTGTGGAACCTTAATCATTGATGTTTTTATATTATTGTTATTTTTTAAAGATGTATTTTGCTTTAGTGTTTTTTTTTCGTGTATTGTTTTTTAAAAATTTGTATTATATTTTTATTATAAATGAAATGTGTTTTTAATTTATAATAAATTGTTGAAAAAAAAGAGAAAGTGGTGGGGTCACGATGACACCAGAATTTTGGTGTTAACCAGGGAGGGGGGTTGTGGGGTTATAAAGAGTTTTGGTGTCATGGGAGAAAAAGGTGATGTGGCATTACTTTTTTCCCACGACACGAACACGACGGCTCAATCATACAGTGGGCTCTTACTATGAAAAATTGGCCAGTTTTTGAAATTTTATTTTGGGCTCAAGTGATTTGGCCTAGCCCATGATGTCTTGAAAATTTTAAGGTTAAAAAAAACAGAAACCTTAATTAGTGGCTTTAGAAAACCAGAAGTCACTCTGAAATGGCAATGACGAAAGGATAGGCATGTAACCTTAATAATTCTACAAAACGCATGTAACGTTCTATAAGCATAACGAAATAATAAAGGCAGTACTGTCGATCAGCAATAGTAAAACACGCACCATCTGAGCCATAACCATCAAGTGTCCATATCTCAAATTCTCAACGCTTTCATAAACTTCACCACGCGCGCCGGAGGCCAAGAATCTTGGCCATCTTCTGAAATCCAGCTTTCATAGCAGGACTTGCTTCGCTCGCATTGAGTAATTCGCCTCTCAAAGGATACAGACCATAGTAATCTCTGTCCTTGCCAGATAATCCACACTCCTTCGTGCAAAATAATAAACATTTTATTAAAAGATATTTTATGTGAATACATGTATCTAAATCATCAAAAGCAGGGATGGAACCGGGGGCTTTCGCGGGTGCCCAGTAATTATCAAATTTATCTGACACTCAAAAAACTAATTATCTAATTATTGCAATTTCAAATAGGATAATCAAATCCAAACACTATTTTCTAGAATGACGTTTTCAAAATGAATAATTTGTTTTCAGTAAGAAATCCCAAACAGCCCTTAAATGCACCCGACAATTTTAATCTCTGGTTAAAAAGAGCAAGCAAGACAACTTATTACCATATCGTCTTGCGTCAAAATCAAAGTGCAGTCTCCGGAACGAGCTGTAGCAGCCAAGTTAGCATCTTTCAGCTTCGCTTTCCTCGTACACTGTTCATCGGTTGCCATGATCATTTTTTAGGGTTTTTACGTACGTTGGTTTCAGAAACACACAGTCGAGGTGTGTTTAGCGTGCGATGGGAACTGGTCTTGTAATAATTACTATTTCCTTTTTAATCTTATAAACTTGTTACTATTTGCTAATGCTTTACTTCTAAATTTATTGTTTTCCAAAAAAAATGAATAAAATAAGATGAGACCTAATCGAAATGGTCCGATCGGGTCCGGGTTGGTTCGGTCCTGTTCGGTTTGTTGTCCGGTCTGAATCTAATAGGTATAATAAACGAGATTTAAGTAATCGAACCGGATCGGACCGGACCGAAGACCGAATTAGTCCAAAACCCCGGATCGAGGACCAGACCAAAATTGTTCTGTCCGGTCCGGTCTGATTTTTCGATTCGGGTCGATTTTGACTCTGCGGTGCTCAACCCTAATGTATATCACGGTTAAAAACTCACATTCTCCTAGTAACTTGAATGTGAAAATCTCACCCGATTAGCATACATTACATTATTAAAATGGGCGACGTGCAGCACGTGCCACACATAGTTTTTCGCGATGAAGGGTAATTTTTCGTGAACTTTCCAATTTTCATAGAAATGCTACACCCATTTTAAAGAAAGAAATCTTTAGAGATGTGTTTTTAAGAAAAAAGAAAGAAAAATCTGAAGGTGAAAGATGATGAACAGGAAAATTCATAAATGGTTTTGGCCTATTTGACTTTTTTTTTACTTTTTCTTGCGTAGGGTATGTAGAGGCCGGACTAATAGTACTTACAAGGGCGGAGCTACAACAAGACCTAGAAGGGTGCTGACCCTCCTTGCATTAGGCCCACTAGTGTATAATTTTTTCTATTTTATGTGTTAAAAATACAAAATTTTATTTTGGCCCTCCTATAACTTGGAGCCCATTTAGATAGTGGTCTGCCTAAATGTCTAACTAGTACAAAATTTAACCTCAAATATTAGTTGAGTGTGTTAAAGCTTAAAAGTTTTTCCAATGAAAATTTTGTATTATATATTTTAAATTGTTTCGGCCCTTCCATGAAAAATATTCAACCTCCGCCACTGAGTACTTACCGTATGTAACTAGACTACTAGAGTGCTTTTATATATACTCTAGTTTTTATACTCCCTCCATCCCAAAATTATTGTCACCAAACAAGAATCACACAGTTTAAAAAAAGTATATTTATTACAGCTTTTTCTCTATTACTTTTTAGCATAATGACAGTTTTACCCTTAGTTAATTAATTAATTCTTCTTTAGAGTTTGTAATAACAATTTCAAGCAAGGATAATATAGTAAATTTATCTAAGTTTTCTATCTATTTTTAGTAGTGGACAATAATTTTGGGACAACCCAAAATAGAAAGATGGACAATAATTTTGGGACGGAGGGAGTATCTTTTTAATATAATTATATTACTCGGATTCATGAACAAATTGATAAAAAACTAGTTTTAACTTTAAAAATAGAACTAAAATTTTAAAAATTGAAGCGAAGCGAACTAAAAAGTTGTGCCACACATAGACAAGACTTCTGTATCCGCTACTGACCACTGCTAACAATCTGTGTTGATTTGTACTCGTATAGTATATATAGTATACAAAGTTACAAGACAACCATTACATTAGACATGTACACATTGTATCTTAATTCATCGTATTTTCAAATTTTACAGGACGAGATCATTTAGTGAAGTCACTTGCAGGTCTCGCTCCTAATTAATTAAGGTTGATGGCACCTTCAGAGTTTCAATATCCACACCTTCGAGACCTATGTGCGAATTACTTACGATTTGAAGAAGCTAGTTGAATAAAATAATAATAGATAGAATATTATGGCTGTGAATTGATTGTCTTTCATTCATGACATGATAACATATTTATACATATATACAAACTAGCATGGTACCTGTGCAATGCAGCTAGGAGTAATAAGTGACTATTTTTTAGCAATCGATTTAACGTTATAATGTAAAAAAGTTGAATTAAAATAAATAAAATCTACTAAAAATGAAAAAAAACAATTTTTTTTTGGTAACCGTGATTTCCGACTCATTGGCCTACTAATCCACGGGGTTGAATTAAGAGAATAAAAATTTGTAAATATATCATAATGGATGTTGACTTAAGAGAATAATTTTTTTTAAAATATGGTGAAATTAGATTATGAAAAAAATAAATGAGTTAAAAGATATTTCAATTTAAAATAAAAATGGTTTTTTTTAATAAGTTGTTATGAAAGTTTGATACAAAAGAAATGGATGGTCAATATTTAAAGTTAGGTTTGGATTAAAAATGATCTAATGGTTAAGTTATTAATATGTTGATCTTAATTTTTGGTCTGGAGTTAGGATGTGTATATGCACCATTTGTAGATAGTATAGATTAGTCAAGTAACAAACGTCAAGTAAACACAAAATAATCTAAGCGGGTGTTTAGTTCCCGGTATGTTTTGAAAAGAATTGTAATTAGTGAAAAAAATTGTAATTTAAATGAATTATAATTGAAAAAAATGTAATGTGTTGTAATTGTAATGTGTTATTGTACAATTGATACGTACTATCAATACGTTTAGTTGGTTATCAACGTAATGTAATTCAATTTTTTAAAAAAGACACCTAAAATAATAATATTTATAAAAAACAATAACTAAAAATAATAGTAAAATAATAAATAAAAATAAAATATTAATAATAAAAATAGAAAAAATATAATAGTAATAATAAAAATAATAGTAGTAATAAATAATAAATATAATAAATAAAAAAAACAACAATAATAAATAATTGAATAACTGAATAATAATAATAATAAATAATAATATTATTATTATAATATTTAATTATTTATTAATAAAATTTAATAATAAATAATAATACATAATAGTAAATAATAAATAATAAGAATAAATAATAAATAATAAACAATAATTTATAAATAATATAACATTAAAAATAATAATAAAAATAACATTTATATCATTGTTTATTATTTTTTAATAATAATTCATTTATAACAATTAAAATAATATTTAATGTTTTTCATATTAATTATTTTGTTAATAAATATTATATTAACATACTAATAATATAAAGATATCATTTTTATTAATAGCAATAATTTTAACGATAATAATTTAATTTGTTATTTTTTAATTTTTATGATAATAATTTTATTAATAATTATTTAATTACTATTTTTTTAATATTACTATTTCATATAATTTTTTTAATATAATATTATTTTTACTTGTTTTCTAATAATAATTTTGTATTGATAATTAATTTTTAATAATTTTTATATTAATACTTATTTATTTATTTATTTATTCTAATAATTTTTTATTAATAATTTATATTAATATTATATATTAATAATTTATATTAATATTATATTAATAAAATAATAATTATTTTATTAAAAAATACTAATAATAATTTTAATAATAATAACTTTTTTAATAATAACTTTTAATAATAAAAATAATTCTTATTATTATTTTAACATCACTTTATTATTATTATTTATAAATTTTGTATTTTAAAGTATAAATAGTGAATTACAATGTAATTTTAAATTTTCTATCCAACTTCCTATGTAATTTGAATTCCCTCAATTGATGTAATTGTAAAGTCTGAATTACAATTACAACGTAAACGAAACAGCTTACGTAATATAAAATGAGTTACAATTCCCTTATTTTTATGAAACAAACATCCTCTGTAATGTAATTGAATTAAAATTACATTCAGTTACGTCGGATTACAACGAACCAACAGAGCCTAAGTAATATATTTAACTAATTTTGAACTTTCTAACATATTTTAATAAATAAGACGAACCTTATTATTTGTAGGGTAATTGAAAAAAATAATCATTTTTGTAAAATAAAAACTTATAGAAAGAATCCTTCAGAGCATAACGTGCTTTAAGCCATGACTTGAGCGATCTTTAAAAACGTCATTTGGTTGTACGAGCCTCACACTGTAACTCGGACCACCACGCCAAATGTTCTCAGAAAACGCCATGTGGTGGCATGAGACCCACACAGCGAGTCACATTTTAAGGTATTTTTTCATGTTATAACTACAACAAAAATGAGATGTTATAGAAAAAGGGTTGTTATGACATGATTTTTCTTTTCTTTTAACATCATTTGAATATGAAAAATGAGCCAGTTTTTTATGTTTTGGGCTTACTGATTTGGGCCTAGCCTTAAGCTATGACTCGAATCATCTTTGAAAATGTCACTTGATTGCATGAGTCTCATATCGCACCTCGCACTACAATCCTAAATGCTCTCAAAAAATGCTATATGGTGGCATGAGACCTACACCGTGAGTCACATTTTCGGATGTTTTCTTTGTGTTATGGAAAAACATTAAAAATTTATGTACTTAACGGAAAAAAATGAGGTGTTATAGATGGAAGGATATTTTTGGTGTTATGAGAAAAGTTATACTCTATGACACACTTTTCTCATAACACCGACTTGATAGCACCCTAGTTATGAGTGCTCTTAATATGAAAAAAAGTGGGCAAGTTTTTAAAACTAGACGTGTATTCGTGCATAACTGCGAAAATTACCTAGCAGGTTGACTCGGTGGTCGAACTAGTGGACCGATGACTCCACCAGATGATTGATCCCATAACCGATAACTTATATAATTGTTTATGGTATATTCCACATTTGTTTTTTTATATAATTGTTGAAAATTCAAACATTTTGAAATCATGCATTGGGCTTAGTGATTTGGGCCTAGCCCATGATGTGTTGAAAATTTTAAGGTTAAAAAAACAGAAACCTTAAGCCATGACTTGAGCGATCTTTAAAAACGTGCTTTAAGCCATGACTTGAGCGATCTTTAAAAACGTCATTTGGTTGCACGAGCCTCACACTGTAACTCGGACCACCACGCCAAATGTTCTCATAAAACGCCATGTGGTGGCATGAGACCGACACAGCGAGTCACATTTTAAGGTATTTTCTTTGCGTTATGGGAAAACATTAAAAATTTATGTACTTAACGGAAAAAAATGAGGTGTTATAGATGGAAGGATATTTTTGGTGTTATGAGAAAAGTTATACTCTATGACACACTTTTCTTATAACACCAACTTGATAGCACCCTGGTTATGAGTGCTCTTAATATGAAAAAAAAGTGGGCAAGTTTTTAAAACTAGACGTGTATTCGCGCATAACTGCGAAAATTACCTAGCAGGTTGACTCGGTGGTCGAAATAGTGAACGAATGACTTGACCACGTGATTGATGTCACCATGACCAATAACTTATAGAACTGTTTATGGTATATTCCACATTTGTTTTTTTATATAATTGTTGAAAATTCAAACATTTTGAAATCATGTATTGGGCTTAGTGATTTGGGCCTAGCCCATGATGTCTTGAAAATTTTAAGGTTAAAAAAAACAGAAACCTTAATAATTAGTGGCTTAGAAAACCACAAGTCAGTGTGAAATGGCAATGAAAGCACTTGTTCAAATCTTCCTCCGTCCATCATCTTCATCATTAGCAGTAGCAGTAGCTTGTTTTCGAACCGGGCCGAACCCGGTTCGGTTGATAAGGGGTGGACCAATAAGCTACACCCCGGTCCGGTGTGCAGCAGCCGGTTCAGATAATAAGAAGGCGTCAGCAAGGCTGTCAGTGGTACAGCAGCAGTTACATGAAGCGATTGAGAGATCATCTGTTGGGGCCAATGCCCCCATTCCTAATATTACTCTTGGTATTAAAAATAATATATTTCATTTCATTTCTTAATTTTTTTATTTTGTCACAATTGTCTAGTTTGACCAGATTGGCTAGTTAGAAAAGTGTAAAAAGTGTGTAATAAGAGGCCTCAAGTTCAATTCCCCGCGTGGCGCAAAGGGCCACGCTAACTTTCCAGAGACTATAACAGGGTCGTCTCATTGATTTAGAAAATAGGCCCTTCAAACACGAAAGGTTATTAGTAAGGCGGATTTGAAATAAAGGTTTATAAAAATGGTGGCTAAATGGAATTATATCACATTCACTTGCGTCTTAACTAATTTCTTATATGTGCATTTCAAATTCAAACCAGATTTCGACTGTTAAGCTAAATGTAAATGTTTAAAAAAATAAGGCAAATAAGGAAGCGTTTGGGTAAGTTTAGCTCAAACATTTTCAGAAAATTGACCAAAGGACTTGTTATAATATATATAGATTGCATGCTTCAATGTTATTGGTACAGTTGTTGTGTAGTGGCGTACCAATAACGGAACATCATATATAAAAAGACAAAACATATACGGACCTTGTTTTGTCTTTTAATACTTTTGACTTGTCAAACTTTATATTTGATGTTACAGTTGTCTTGTGGAGTAGCAATAAGGGAATGTCAAATATAAAGTTTGACAAGTCAAAAGTAGGAAAAGAGAAAACATACGGAACAAGACTATTACTATAACCCTTGTTTTGTTTCGGCTTTTTGTGTCTTATTTTTAAACTCTTATATAAGGGGTGTTTGTTTAGGCTTATGAAACATAAGCCCATTTCGGCCTATATTTCATAAGCCCCAAATTTATGGCTTATTTGGAGACTTATGGGATTATGTAACTTTATTATGATATGATGAACTTATATAAGCCTATAAGTCTTTGCCATAAATTTGGGGTTTATGTAGTATCAGCCAAAATTTGGCTTATTTGCGCTTCTTTCTCATAAGCTCCAAGTTTGTGGCTTATTTTGAGAATTATGGGCTTCAATAAGTTTATTATATCATAATATAATGCCGCCCTGGGATTAGTCGAGTCGGAACCAGGTAAACCCAAAAATAAAACATAAGTTAGTTTAGCTAAATGCAGTTAACGGACGAGAAGATACAATGCTTAACTAATCATTGCTTCTTGGATCCTGCAAGGGACCCCCACGCTTAGTAATGGCGGAAACAAGCTAGCTAGAACGATTTCAACTCCTAACTAACTTTTGCGCTAAACTTGAATAAGCCCATTCATCTCGCAGTTACATAAAATAAGTGATGGAGACTAAAACTACAAACATAGTGAAGAGGCATTTTGCTAACTGCATGTCTTAATTTGAACTGTTATCACCCTGCCCATGAGGGACGCTCGGTTAGTTCAAAAGTGACTTTGTAGAGGCTACTTATTTATCTCATTCTCACCCGTTATGGTTCGACACTCACTGGGACAAGTGCTGTGTGGCTGCCTCTTGAGTACTAACTAAGACCATTTTCTCAAGTGCCGACTATATTCTATAGGGTAACCATGTTTTCTGATCTTTTGGCCTACTAATCCACAGGGTTAGCCACACATACTCAAGCTAGGTAAACCCTTTCCCTTTTCTGGAAAGTTAGCGTGGCCCTTTGCACCAAGCGGGAATTGTAGCATATATTAGATCTCCTTCAGTGGAGGACCTTACGTACCAATTTGATGGTCCCTGAGAGTTCCCCATGCTGCATAATCATTACCCCTTCTGTAAAATGACTCTTATCTAAATAGAGGACGCCTTAGAAACGAGTATGCTTGTCGATGAAAATCACCTTTATGTTTACTGTTCAAATATCATAGAAGCACTGTTAGGGGGTGTTTGTCTAAGCCTATATGACAAGTTCAATAGCTAATTGTGTTTACAAAGTTATTAAGCTCCCTGAAGGTGTTTAGGCAACCTTACTTTAAAGATTTTTGTGGGTGAAATAAGCCAATAAGTTTGTGCTTAAACTCCAACTTTGGAGCTTTTTGAGAATGATTAAGCTAAAGCTTACCCAAATGCTTCCTTGCTTGCTTTTCGTCTCAAAGAAATCCATCGAAGCATGCACAGTACATGACCCATACTCGTGACCTTTTTTTAAAAGTATGCTGGTTTTACAAAAAAAGAACACCTTGGAAATGACTCTGTGTTACTGAAAAGCGCTCTGCTGCACTAGACTTTGACAAGTAGTGGGGTACCAATAACAGAACAAAAAACCATAAAAGAGATGTTTTCCTGTGCGGACTATTACTATGGTTAGGTATTTTCAGAGTCAAATGGGTGGAAAGCTCATCTTGATGCAGCATTTATATGTATTTCTAGTTCGATAAAACACGTCTAATGTTTTTTTGTTCCGAACATGGCGCATACTCATTAAAAGGACTCTCTTCTCTAAATAAAGGACGCCTTACAAATGAGTCTGCATATCGGTAAAACTCAACTAATGTAGATTTCATACTAGCACTGTTATCTTAGTGGGTCTTTGTCTAAGCTTATTTGAGAACTTGTGCTTAGAAAGTTATTAAGCTCCCTCAAGGTGTTTAGGTAAGCTTACTTTCAAAAGAAAATTAGGTGGAATATGGCAATAAGCTTATGCTAAAGCTCCAATTTTGGAGCTTTTTGAGAATGTTTATGCTAAAGCTTTTACCCAAACGCTTCCTTTTGCTTGCTTTTGGTCTCTACTGAAGCATGTAATCTGAATTTAATATGATGCCCTTTAGCCATTTTGTGCCAACATGTTGGCCCACTGACTTCCCCATGCTGCAGCAGATGGCCCATAATCACGACCCTTTTTGAAAAGTCTTTTACAAAAAAGAACACCTTGGAAATGATTCTGCGTGTCAATGGAAAATGCTCTGCTGCAGTGGAGCTTACTTCGTGGTTCTTTGGTTCATATTACAAATCTACATCATATCCATATGGTGTTCTGTACTTCTGTGTACAGTTTGATTAGCATATGTTGCGGTAAAACAGGCGGAGGGCATAATGTGAATCATACCATTAATTGTCCTAAATGTATAGATATCTGGAGATCTAGGACAAATTAGTTATGTTTATGCTGGAAAAACGCTCATCCATATCACTCCATGTGAGATAACTATTCAACCTAAACATTAGCAGTAACTTCACACATATGCGATGTCTTACTTTCTTGTAAGAGACTTGTAGAGTATTAATTGTGTTGTTGTAGCAATTTTTTTACCTGATGGGCGACAATCTGCTTATTATAATCTGATAAGTGGAGTATAATTTACCTGATGGTTTTTTGTTTTTCTATTAAGGAGGGGGGGGGGGGGGGGTGTTTGTTTCAGCTGATATGTTATCAGCTTATTTCATTTCGCCTTATATTTCATAAGCCCTAATTTTCTGGCTTATTTTGAGATTATATACCTTTGTCATTATAAGATAAACTTATATAACCCTACGAGAATCAAAATAAGCCAGAAATTTGAGGGTTATAAAATATAAGCCGAAATCAAATAAGCTCATAAGACCACATATAAGCTTAATCAGACACCCCCTAACATGAAAACCTTTATAATTTCTACCGGTTTGTATTTTGTGACCATTATACCCTTACATATTTTATACATGTGTGTATTTTGTTCATGTACAATGACCATTTTACCCTTGGGTGGTTAAATAATATAAGGGGTAGAATGGTCAATAAAAGTCGAAATTTGAAAGGTTGCCGTCTAAAACAACAAAAAAGGTCAAGTTGAATACGTACTTTTTTACTATTTACTAACTTAAACCATAATCAGTCCTTTAGAGTTTAGACTACTTGTTTAGTATCCAAACTACACTACTGAATTTGTAGAGGCTTCTTATAATAATTAATCTCACGGTGAGATGTGCGACTACTTTTGAGAATTTGTTACATCCAGTATACATGCATAATGCTCACTTTTGTACATTGTCATCGCTTTATAACACTATCAAACGGGTGGAAAATTCATCTTGCTGCAGCATGGTATGCATTCTAGTTATGTGTTAAGTCAAGGGAAGTCAGTTTTTGGTCCCTAAGAGTTCCCAAAGATGGCCTATAATCATCACCCTTTATAAAAAGACTTTCTTATCTAAATAGGGACACCTTAGAAATGAGTATGCTTGTCATGGAAGTCATCTGATAGGTACCAGTAAAACAGACGGGCAAATATGTTTAAGATTCTACCCATAGAAACACTGTTAGGGGGTGTTTTCTAAGCTTATTTGAGAAGCTTAATAGTTTATTATGTTTTGAGAAAGTTACTAAGCCCCTTGAAGCTTACTTCAATTTTTTTTTCTGGCTGTAATAAGCCAATAAGCTTATGCTTAAGCTCCAATTTTGGGGCTTTTTGAAAATGTTTTAGCTAAACATACCCAAACGCTTCCTTGCTTGCTTTTGGTCTCGAAGAACCTCCATTGAAGCATGCAATCTCTATTTTATAGCATGTCCTTTAGTCAATTTGCTGCCACTGTAGACTGCCCCATGCTTCAGTATTTGGCCCATAATCATGACCGTTTTTTAAAAGTCTGCTGTTTTTACAAAAAAATGGCAATGACTTCGCGTGTCAATGGAAAGCGCTCTGCTGCACTAGATTACCAATAACAGAACAAAAAACCATAAAAGAGATATGATTAGATATTTCCCGAGTCAAATGGGTGTAAAGCTCATCTTGATGCAGCAGCATTTATATGCCTTTCTAGTTCGATAAAACATGTCAAATGTTTTTTTCATAGAAAAACTGATAACTTACATGCTGCGTCAAGGGTTGTCAGTTTGTTTGTTGGTACCTGAGACTTCCGGAAGATGACACAAAGTGACTCTCTTCTCTAAATAAAGGACACCTTACAAATGAGTCTGCTTGTCGATGAAAGTCATCTACTGTAAGTAGCATACAAATATCATGCAAGCACTGTTACCTTACCGGGTCTTTGTCTAAGCTTATTTGAGAAGTTGTGTTTAGAAAGTTATAAGCTCCCTGAAGGTGTTTAGGCGACCTTACTTTAAGGAATTTTGTTGGTCCCATGCTGCAGAATATGGCGCATAATCATTACCCTTTATAAATTTAATTTCTTATCTAAATAAAGGGACACTTTAGAAATATGAATATTATTGTCGATTGAAGTCATAAATGCATTGATAGATCTCCTGCAAATATCATACCAGTACTGTTAGGGAATGTTTGTCTCGAGTGTAATTGCTTATTGTGCTTAGGAAGTTATTAAGCCCCCTGAAGGTGTTTAGGTCAGCTTACTTCTAAGATTTTTTTGGTGGAACAAGGCAATAAGCTTATGCTCGAACTCCAAATTTGGGCCTTTTGAGATTCCATAAGCTATTAAGCTTAAGCTTGCCCAAACACCCACTTGGCTTGTATTTTGCTTCACGGTAAGTCCACTGAACCATGCAATGTATATTTTATAACATGAGTCTTTGTGCGAACATGTTGGCCCCCTCATGCGCATATAGCCCATAATCATGACCTTTTTGAAAATTCTGTCTTGTTTTTACGAAATAGAACACCTTGGAAATGATTTTGCGTGTCAATAGAAAACAACCGAAGGGCACTGGAGCTAACTTTGTGGTTCCTTATATGACAAATCGACAGACACTATCAACAACCGAAGGGCATAAGGTGATCTAGGATACTAGTTATGTGTATGCTGATAAATGCTCATCCATATCACCTGTTCACTTGAAACAACTACTGCGATGTGTACTTTCTCGTAAGAAAATTGTAGAATATTAATTGTGTTGCCATAGCAATTATTTTGCCTAAAGGGACTATTGATACGTAATCTACAAAGTAATAGTTATACTTCCTTTCTTCAGTCATACACGGGGATATCACTAGACAATTCCTTCCATGCTTTTTATCATTATTCATACTCATTCGCTTGTTTTATAATCTGGGTGGGTAGAATACACCTCCTACTCTAATGCTAGTTCTATATGCGGAGCTTTATATTGAACTATGTCTTTACTGTCTTACTGACTTTGATTTTCTGATTTAGATCATGTAACTGTGAGCTTTGCTAGGAGTGGTGGACCTGGCGGTCAAAATGTCAACAAAGGTTTGGTATCTGTAATGCTTTCATGTAGTTTTGATTTATTCTCACCGACAGTTCAGAGTTTTCCATTTTTCTTATACCAAGATTCACCCTCTGCCTTTTGTTTGCAGTAAATACCAAGGTCGATATGAGGTTCAATGTCAGTGCAGCACATTGGTTAAGTGACAGAGTGAGAGAGAAAATTCTACAGACGGTTAGTCCACTGTTACTCTCATTGGTGTTTCTGATATCGTAGTCATAGCATTGCGTAAAGTAAGATAACTGTTTTATCTTTTCCCTGCGTCAACATAAATATTTGTCTTCAGCAAAACTCGGTACATGGACGCGTATGTTGGTTTGGTTCGGTACATGGACGCTTATCAATTGTCAGAGTGTCTTCTTACGATTCTGATCTGCTTCTTAATCAGGAAAAGAACCGGATCAACAAAGATGGCGAGCTTGTTATATCCTCCACAAAGACCAGAACACAGAAGTAAAATTCTATCTACTGTCCATTCAGTGATACATTTCGTAATCGCTGGATGTTGCAAGCTTATTCCGTTTAATCTTCTTTTTTTTCATTTTCAGGGGTAACATTGAGGATGCTTTGGAGAAACTACAGGTAACGATAAACGAAATCTTGTTATCAGACTAGGTACTTTCACATTAATAAACGATTCTTATTTGTGTTTTATGATTCGTGATTATATAAATATGATAGGCGATCATTGATGCTGCTTCATATGTGCCACCTCCTCCATCCGAAGAACAAGTAAAAAAGATAACCAAAATGTAAGGCCTTTTGCTAGTATCGTAGATTTCCTATATTACAACTGGTATCAAAATCAATACATTTTCTTTTTTGCTAAACAGAGCCGCTGCAGCTGAGCATAAAAGGCTGCAGAACAAAAAGGTACTTTCGCAGAAGAAAGCATTCAGAAGAAGCCGAGACAGTTACGATTGAAGACCGAACAACATGGATCAATGTAAGATGGCACCATCGTTACCATTGGTTATAATTCCTCTATAGGGCTTTTCCAAAGGAGAACATAGAATGAAAATAGGTAAAATGTAAAAAGTAAAATCTTAGCAAAGAACAAAACTGGGCAAATATTCGAACAAGTGAAGTTACTAATGCAGCGAATTCTGCTTTTGGTTTTGACATATGCCGATCTAGTGACATGTGTATCTCAGAACTTGAAACTTGTCTATATATGCATGCATGATCAAAAACTTATTACAAAAATATATGCGAGCATGGATAACCTAGACATTAGAATCTGGCGTATATAAGAAGAGCCACTTCGTTCGGGATTCTGCATGCAAACGTTACTCGAAACAATTAAACAAAGTTCGCGAACCACAATGGAAAAATCCCCCTTCTCACCCCTTATAAAATGGGGAAATTTGAGCTTTCTCACAGGTATCTCAAACTGCTGCATTAATATCTTTTAACTGTAGGAGCGGACATACTTGAGTAAGATTAAGCACCATCAGTAGTGTCAAATAGTTCATATTCAAAAACCCTTATCAGAGTTTAACTCTAGGTGTACTCTTTTCCGTTTCGCTGAAAAAGTGCACATTCTTAGTAAGAGCCTGATGAAGTGGAAAGTTTACTCGGCTTTCCTAGAGATCATACACGAGGAGGTGGGATAAACCGGACGGATAGATATAAATCTCTTGGTAACTCGTTTCAGGTGTTAATCAACCATCAAAAGGTGTTGGTGCCAAACTGTAACAAAGTTAAATATGATTTTGAAACCGGAGCAGTTATAAATTGGGCCTTAAACGCGGTGTGTGTGTGTTTGTGTGAGCATGTCTCCATTTGGGTTTACCTTGATGAACTTTTGAGATTTCTCCGAGTTACTTTTTAACAATGTGCATTCCTCTTTCCTTAGGTGGATACAATAGCCGACCACTTTAGTGTGTTGAAGAACATGTTCCCAAATGGGATCAATGTTCTTTCTCTCTTTTCGGGTATTGGAGGTGCCGATGTGGCTCTCCACAGGCTTGGGATTCCCCTAAAGACCGTAGTATCCGTTGAGATATCGGAAGCCAACCGAGACATTATGAGGAGCTGGTGGGAGCAAACAAATCAGATGGGCAATCTCATCCATCTTGATGACGTTCAAAGATTAGAAGGTGACCAACTCGAAAAGTTGATTAAAAAATATGGCGGCTTTGATCTTGTCGTTGGAGGTAGTCCCTGCAATAACTTGGCAGGTGGTAACAGGGTTAGTCGAGATGGGCTCGAAGGGGAGCAGTCTTCATTGTTTTTCGATTATTTTCGTATCTTAGAGCTGGTCAGGAATATAATGAATGGGCACAACTAATTACAAGTCTGGTAAATACGCTAAAACGTGGTTGTTGCTTCAGTAGACTCCCTTTTAATGAACTTTTTAGGTCAAGACTGATAGTAGGTATTTGTAGAAATGACTTAGGGCGCAGAGATGGTTCTCTGCAGTTTTTGTATAGATGATTATGTAATGGACGTTATTTTACATGCTATGGAATTACTACTCTGATTGCTAGTTATCATGTGCTTGTTGCTATATCTGTTCGTAGTTTGTTTGTTGTTCATAACTAGAAGCAGTTTTGTGCTATATATTCAAAATGAGCTTCATTTTTCTGAGTTTCAATAAAGCGAGACGTGAATGTTTGTCCGAGATGGTATTGAATGTTGCTACTTGGATGAGGATCAATAGCTTATATGAATTGCGTGACATTTCATAGATAGACTGTTTGAAGAAGAAGAATGCAGGGTGGTAGAGGAAGAGGTGACCCTTTCTTTGGTATGGGCGGGGATCCTTTTGCTGGTATGCCGAGTCTGTTTGGAGGCAGGGACTCGTTTGATGACCCTTTCTTCACCAACCCGATGGCTGGAATGTTGCAGCCGAATCCATTTGGCCATATGGGGAGTTTGTTATTAGGTGGAAGTCCGTTTGGGTCAAGTTTATTGGGTCCAACTGGTAGTCCTTTCCTGGATACACATGAATCTAGAGGTTATGAGCATACTGAAAAAGTGAACTCTGACGATGAAAACGATGAACAACAAGCTGGCATAGAATGGACGATGGTAGGTCTGCCAGACCACCTTATGTCGAGCAGCCATATGACGGAAGTGAAGGTAAATTTTTTTGTTATGCATTTGTTTTTTACTTTCTGCTAAATAAACAACATATACACGTGCCTTAAGTTTATATTGGTCTACTGGATCATATTATCCACATAGAAACGGTGAAAACGATTTCATCGATCCATTTCACTGAATGAGATACAGAGCACATGATCAACTTATATACATCAGAAGTCAAACTAAAAAGTCAACTGAACTAAGCTATTACAATGTTGTTGTTGGAGCTTGACTTTGTCGTAGAAGTGTTTGGATTAGCAGATATATCCACCGTAGTAGTATCATACCTTTGGAATCATATAATCATCTATGTAGGATTAGTCAAGAGAACTTGTAAAATTCGACCCGTTGTGCTTTCACGGGGCCTTTGTTTTACACTGATATGGTGTTTGGTTGTATAACTCGGAAGCTTTATGCGTGGTTGTTAAAGAGCATGGCCTTAATTATATCCGGACTCATCTTCATATGTTTCATCGCCTTCTTCTGTTTCCACATAAAACATTCCCACATGTATGTAAGCCATATGAAATACACTACAAGAAAAAGGTGAACCGGCAGCCAAATAATTCTGGGGACAAATGTTGTCGGGGAAAACACGCCAAAAGACAAAATGGAGCCGACGTGGTAACTTTTTCAGTTGAATAAACAAGTCAAACCATTACTTTAGTTTCCACGGGGACGCGTCCATAGGGATTGTTTGGCTGGCTGCAACTCGATTTTCTTCGCCCTTTGTGGTCTGGCTGCAACTCGATTTGCTGGTGCTTAAGTACTTGCTGCAGATTTCTTCTATAAACTCACCAAACACCATCTTCTTCGCCCTTTGTGGTCTGGCTGCAGCTCGTTTTGCTGGTGCTTAAGTACTTGCTGCACACTTCTTCTATAAACTCACCAAACACCATCTTCTTCGCCCTTTTGTGGTCTGGCTGCAGCTCTTTTGCTGGTGCATTCTTCTTTGGAGCTTCTGTTGTTTAAATAACCTATGTTAGTCACAACACAACTCACAAACTCGACATGCCAAGACTGAAGAGTTATTACGCATAAATCATTTAAAAAATGGTTTTACCTTCTGCTATCTCAGGGGATGATTCATCGTCGTCCTTATCTTGTTGTTTCCTTTTTCTACTTGCCTTTCCTTGTTTCTTTCTTTTCATATCTTGATGTTCCTCGTTATCAAAATCACACACCGCATATCCTTTATCAAGTTGGTGCTCAGGAGCAGCAAGATATTTGTGAGCACACCAAACTGTTTCTTCTTTTCAACCAATTCTTGCCTATACTCCCTCTTCTTCTCATATGTCGACATTAACACACTTCCCACAGCAGCAAGTAATCGTATTTTGTTCCGGGATATTCTACTCTTTCTTTTGGTAAAGGTTTAAAATCGTAGGACTCTAACTCTTCACACAAATCATCACTATTTCGATTGACCAAACAAATTTTTTCCCGAGAAATTAGACTGATAAACCTCAGTTTGTCGATCTCGCAAAGCAGAGCTGTCTGTTAACCATGATCGCATTTGGATTAGTACAGTCTTAAACAAGAAAAAACAAAAAAAAGTGAAATAAAGCTGTTAACATCCAACTTACCCTCCGCTTTTCATAAAACTTGAGACGAAGGTCAAAAAACTCCTTAAGAACTGTGCGACACAGAATAAACAGTCAGTTAACAGATTAAGAGTATAATAGATCAACCTTTATTTTCAGGGGTGCCATACTTCTTCACTACACCATTTGCATCGAACAGATGCATGTTATCTGTGCTTAGTGTACTCGTTAGCTTAAATTTCTTCAAGAACCCCTCTTGTTCTGCCGTGTTCATTTGATCTTGAGTCATGAAATTTTCAAAATGCACAGTTTTAGCATCATAGCTAGCCGTGCAAGCCTGCAAAAAGAGCATCGAGTTGCTACATAAGAGCTATAAAGATTATAAAATACAAATACAATACGTAACTTGTTTAATTTACCTTAGGTAAACCATGCAGTTTGTAAATGTGATCCAAGAACAGTTGAGCCACTTGAGAAACAGTATAAGGATGTGATAATGGTACGAAATGAGCTTCTTTTGACAGCGTGTCCACCACCACTAAGATTATTGTTTTGCCTTGTGACGACCATGGGAATCTTTTGCCAAATCCTTTGAGGTAAAAGGTAATGGTTGAAGCAACCCCCAAAACCCCATAATCTGAACTCTTACGCCCTTGCAATAAAAAAAATAGGAATCATTCTTGAACCGTAACACACAAATGCCATTAAACAAAATGAGCTTCATTTTTCAGAGTTTCAATAGTATGTTACATAAAGCGATACGTGAATGTTTGTCTGAGATGTTATTGAATGTTTCAATAGTATGTTACATAAGCTTATATGAATTGCGTGACATTTCATAGATAGACTGTTTGAAGAAGAAGAATGCAGGGTGGTAGAGGAAGAGGTGACCCTTTCTTTGGTATGGGCGGGGATCCTTTTGCTGGTATGCCGAGTCTGTTTGGAGGCAGGGACCCGTTTGATAACCCTTCTTTCACCAACCCGATGGCTGGAATGTTGCAGCCGAAACCATTTGGCCATATGGGGAGTTTGTTATTGGGTGGAAGTCCGTTTGGGTCAAGTTTATTGGGTCCAACTGGTAGTCCTTTGCACATGAATCTAGAAGTTATGAGCATATAGGTCCAGTTATTGTATAATTGAACTCTGAGGATGAAAACGATGAACAAAAAGCTGGGCATAGAATGGACGATGGTAGGTCTGCCAGACAACTAGAGGTGGCAATTTTTGACCCATGGTTAATTTTTGGGTCAACTTGGTTAAATTGAAAAAAGAAAGGGGTCTAGTTGGGTTTCCTTTAATATCTTTGATGGGTCTAGATGGGTCAAACAAACTACTTCTTAAAATTATAAATGGGTCTACTTGGGTCTCCTCATATGTCACATGGGTCTAGATGGGTCTCCCTTTATATTACTAATGGGTCAAGATGGGTCACCCAATAGGTTTTAGTAATATCAAATTTGTTTTTTTTTTCCTTTTTTTCACAAGCTTGTCAAATTTTCACACACTTGTTAGTTTTTTACGTTTTCGTCAGAAGTTTTACGTTTTCCTCAGAAATTTTACGTTTTCGTCAGAATTTTACGTTTTCTTCAGAAGTTTTACAATTTCATCAGAAATTTTACGTTTTCGTCAGTAAATTTACGTTTTCATCAGAAATTTTACGTTTTCATCAGAACTGTAAAATTCGACCCCGTTGTGCTTTCACGGGGCCTTTGTTTTACATTGATATGGTGTTTGGTTGTATAACTCAGAAGCTTTATGCGTGGTTGTTTAAGAGCATGGCCTTAATTAGATCCGGACTCATCTTCATATGTTTCATCGCCTTCTTCTGTTTCCACATAAAGTGTGCATATCATCTCATTACCATACTAAAACATTCCCACATGTATGTAAGCCATATGAAATACACTACAAGAAAAAGATGAACGGGCAGCGAAATAATTCCCGGGGAAAAATGTCGCCGGGGAAAACACGCTAAAAGACAAAATGGAGCCGACGTGGTAACTTTTTGAGTTGAAAAAAAAAGTCACACCGTTACTTTAGTTTCCACGGGGACGCGTCCATGGGGATTGTTTGGGTATGGTTTAACTGATTTAGTCAGCCAAAAACATAGCGGGAAACTTTCCCGACACACTTTTTCCGGGACGCGTCTTTGGGGATACTTTTAACCGTTATTGACTTTCGTTAAACATCATTAGCAAGTTGTCGTTAAGAATTGGTGACGTAGCTCAAATTTTCCCTAGGGACTGTCCCGAGGATCCTTTTGCTCGTTATTGACTTTCGTTGACTGATCTTAGCATGGTGATTAAGAAATAGGGCGACGTGGCCAAAAGTTTCCCCGTGGACTCGTCCCTGGGAAGGTTTCGACCAAAAACCAGGGACAAAAATATTACTCTACTAAAATTTATTTTGGTGGGTGTTTGGCGCCAGACTTTCCCTGCAGACTCGTCCTCGGGGATACACTTTTAGTACTTGTTTATACAAAACTTTATAAGTATTGTATATAACATATATAAATTATTTAAAAAATTTAGTATTATTTAAATTTTTTTACTTTTAATTAATAGGTCCGATTCGAGCCGAGACCGAACCAGTCTGTCCAGTTTCTCGGTTCCAAAGTTGGAAGTTGAATTCATGAAGTCAAAGGCATGTCAACATTACAACATGGTTCAAGAAGAACCAAACTTATATTTCAGTCGCTTGCTGCATCTTCTTCGCCCATTTTGGTCTGGCTGCAGCTCATTTTGCCAATCCGTAAGTACTTGCTCCACATTTCTTCTACAAACTCACCAAACACCATCTTCTTCGCCCTTTTGTGGTCTGGCTGCAGCTCGTTTTGCTGGTGCTTGCTTCTTTGGAGCTTCTGTTGTTTAAATAACCTATGTTAGTCACAACACAATACAACTCACAAACTCGACATGCCAACACTGAACAGTTATCACGCATATATCATTGAAAAAATGGTGTTACCTGCTGCTATATCAGCGGATGATTCATCGTCGTCCTTATCTTGTCGTCCTTATATCATTGAAAAAAAGCAAGATTTAAAAAAGAACACTATGCATACCTTCTTCTTAAGTTGGTGCTCAAGAGCAGCAAGATCTTTAAGCCATAAATCCCCAGGAAGAGTTTCGGTGAGCAAATCAAACTCTTTCTTCTTTTCATCCAATTCTCGTTGTATCTCCTGCTTCTTATCACATCCTATATATCACTATTGAGAGCCTTGTTCACTTGAGACTATTGCATTGCTATTTATAGATTGTTTGGAACCTTTTTCACTTGGGTGTGGATTTGGAGCTGTAAGTTTGTGCCGTTGACTTTCAAAATTATTTGAAAGTCAACGGTCAAATCATTGACTTTCTTATGGATCATACTACGTAGTACAAAACAGTATTAGCTCAGGTTTTCGGACAGAACAAAAACCAAAACCAAAACCATGAGCTAATGAAACCACTATATCCTTGTTAGATATCGTGAAGGTTCTTATATTACCAAGATTGATGGGAGCCCGTTGAGCAATATGTGTTAGACGATCCCAAGCCTGACTGTCTAACAACATCCTGAGGCAAAAAAATGCAGTCGACCATACAGTGTCTCTTTTGTTTAGATGACCCCATGACGGTCTCAAGAAAGATAACATCTCTTCTTTGTTTTCGAAACATCATCATAAGACATTTCTTAAAATTTCTAATCTCATCCCGGGCATATTTGTCCACAGCTCTTGTCATTAACTCGTGCTGAAAAAAGTTAACTCGGGCATATTTCTATATCAAAAAGTTTCTTTAAATGAGTTTGTATGGTGTGTACAAATGGTTAATCTTATGTGCAACCAAGGCACGCCCATTTTCATAACAGTTAAAGGAAAGTAGGAATAACCGTCGTATGTTTAGTTATAAATATATCACAAGTTTACTCACCCACCGATGTGGGATAAACTATTGGAACTTTTGTTAGAGCTTGGTAAGTTACTAAATGCTTGTATATATAAACTCAAAACGTGACACTTTATAAAAACTCAATCATCTAATTTTTACACTCACAACTGACAAGTACTGAAGTAACTCATACTTTGCAACTACCGGTAATAGTGAGTCCTTTGATGCCTTTGTGTAGATAGCTTGTTCCAGTGCACATTTCTTGAATTCTAATGACTTCAAGGTGTTGTCTAGCTTGATATTCCATGCACGTGGTGCTTGTCTTAATCCGTATAAGGCCTTTATAAGTCTGTAGACTTTTCCATCATTTCCTTTCTTTGTAAATCCTTCGGGTTGTGCTACATACACTTCTTATTTTAACTCTCCATGTAGAAATGCAGATTTTACGTCCAAGTGATGTACTTCCCATTTATAGTTGGCGGCGATGGCTAATAATAGACGGATAGTTTCCATCCTTGCAACTGGTGCAAATACTTATTCGAAGTCTATGCCATGCTCTTGTATGTATCCTTTTGCTACTAATCGAGCTTTATGCTTGATTATGTTTCCATTTGCATCTTTCTTCGTCTTGAATACCTATTTCAAGCCGATTGCTTTGTGACCTTTTGGGATGGTAGTGAGTTCCCATGTGTTATTCTTGTTGATGGAATCTAATTCAGCTTTCATTGCCTCTATCCATTTTTGTTCGTGTGATGCTTCTTTGTAGTTCTTGGGTTCATCTTCAGCTAAGTGTAATTCCTCAGTATGTTCGTATAAGTCATCCAAGTTTCTAAAACCTCTTATTGGTGTATGATCAAAGTTTGGATTTGTGATTGATGTTGTAGAAGATTCAACATCACTTTGATAGAATGACTGAGATGAATTGTTGGGTGTGACTTGAGAATTTACTTGAGATGACCTTGTAGATCGTGTGTTAGGTGTTAGAGAGTGATTGGGTGAGTCTGGTGGTGACGAATCATATCCATTGTCGTTGTTGAATGGAAAATCGTTGTCGTCATTGGGTTGATCTTCTTGATTATGTTGATCACGGTTTTCAAATTGAAATTCTGTCCATTCTGGGTCGTCATTGTTATAATCTTCTAAGTATTCGCTCCAATCCCATGTCTCATCTTCTTTAAACTTTACATCTCTACTAACACATATTCTTCGTGTTATTGGATCAAATAATCTGAAGGCTTTTGATCCATATTCGTTTCCTAGGTAAACCAATTTTGAGCTTCTATCATCCAACTTCGTTAGGTGTTGAGATGGTACTTTTGCATATGCTATGCATCCAAAAACTTTTAAGTGTTCTAGGTTTGGTTTCCTTTTCTTGATTGCTTCGTATGGAGTGATGTCTTCAAGTGCCTTTGTTGGAACACTATTTAAGATGTATATGGCATGTCTAACAGCTTCAGCCCAAAAGTTCTGAGGTACCTTTGTTGCTTTCATCATACATCTTGTAGTAGACATAATTGTCCTATTATGTCTTTCTACTACTCCATTTTGTTGTGGTGAGTAAGGAGCGGTGAGTTGTCGTGCTATGCCATTTTCTTTGCAGTATTGTGTGAATTCATTTGATGTGAATTCACCTCCACGATCCGTTCTTAACATCTTTAAAGTCGTCCTTAACTCCTTTTTTTATTATGTTCTTGTATTCCTTGAAAGTATCAAAAGCTTGATCTTTTGTACTTAAGAAATATACCCACATGTATCTTGAGTAATCGTCTACTAATAGGAATATGTATTTCTTTCCAGAAGGTGTTGGAGGAGTGATTGGTCCACATAAGTCTCCATATACTAAATCCAGTGGTGAGGTTGATCTAGTTTTCGCCTTCTTAGGAAATGGCATTCTACTTTGTTTTCCCATTAAACATACATCACATACTTGTTTTGTATGCTTAACTGCAGGTATTCCATGGACTAAATCCTTTTGAGTCATAGTTTTAAGTGACTCAAAGTTGATATGTCCCAATCTTGCATGCCATAGCCAGGTAGTGTCGTTTATGTTTGCTAGTAGGCAGACAGGTGTGCCTATTTTGAGACTAGCTTTGTAGAGTCGGTTTTGTTGTCTTGTGACCTTCATAAAGATTCTATTATCCATGTCATAAAGTCGTAGTTCATCGTCTTCCATAACAACTTTACAACCGATTTCTGTGAATTGTCCAAGGCTCAATAAATTGCTTTGTAGGCTTGGTGTAATAAACATGTGATATGATTCTTTGCTTTTCGTTCACATTCCAATATGATTCCTTTGATCTCTATGTATGAACCCTCTCCAAATTTTACTTTTCCACTAACCTTTTCGTCTAATTCCTTGAAATGTTCTTTTACTCCAGTCATATGATTACTTGCACCATTGTCCAAGTACCATAGGCTATCCTTACTTGTCTCTTTATATCCTACATCTTCTTCGTGTAGCGAGACCTTTTGTTCTTCAACTTCTGCTGCTTCATTCCTTTGAACTTTCCCATCCAATATTGCCATAAGTAGAGTTGGTTCAAAGTCTTCTTCAACCAAGTTGGATTGTTCGTGACCTTTTGATTTTTGTCGGCATTCTTTTGACATATGTCCTAACTTGTCACAATTAAAGCATTCTATTTTGCTTAGATCACGGTTTGGTTTTTTGAAGTTGTTGTAGTTGTTGAAGTTCTTGTGTGAGGTTTCTCCATTCTTCTTTTCGTCTCGAGGTTTCTCGTGGTTAATGTCACGTGAGAAATTTGATCTTCCACGCCCACGTCCTCTAAAATTCTTTCTACGATTATCATGTCGTGTGAACATCAGTTTGTCTTGATTGTCCACTTGTTTACCCTTCTTCTGCCGAATTCTTTCTTTGTAGGTTTTGAGCCTACCTATTGCTTCTTCTAGGGTCATTTTGTCTAAGTCAGAGTATTGTTCGATGGATGCGATGATTTGAAGGAATTTGTCAAGTACAGCATTGAGTAATTTTCGAACTAGTGTTGAATCCTCAAATGTGTGTCCTAAACTAGTGGCTTTGTTTGACAAGGTTGTCAATTTGTTGGTAAAGGTGTCTATAGCTTCGTCTTCCTTCATTTGTAATAACTCAAATTCAGATTTGAGTGTTTGTAATCTCGCTTGTTGAACTCTGTCTTCGCCCATATGTTTGGTTTTCAAAGCATCCCAAATTGTCTTTGCAGTTTTGTGCTTTGTTATTTGAAGTAATTGATCTTCGGGTAAGGATTGATAAAGAAATGCGATTGCAGTCTTATCTTTCCTGTTGTCGGGTTGGGTTGTAGCCGACGGTTCTATCATTTCCCATAAGCCGTTGGCTTCGAGAATGATTTGCATTCGAATTGCCCATAGTGAGTAATTCGACGGTTTTAGCATAGGACATTGGAAATTTGGTGTACCGTTGGTACTGGCTTCCTTCTTGGAAGCATCTCCGTCATCATTTGTCATATCGCGAGGGATATCAAAATAAAATCTCTAAATAAAATTTTCAACACTTATTGTGTCTAAAAATTTCTTTTTCGGTGAGTACTCAAAATAATATGCCTTATAGGCTATATCAAAACGCGGAATATTATTATACGTAAATAACTATTCCTAGAGATTTTCTAAAACTAACATATTAAACTGAGGTTAATTACTCCTTAAAAAATTATTCTATATAATAAGCAGCGTATTCGCTAGGTTATTATATGTCGTATTAAAATTTTATAACAAACAAATATTTTAAAAACTTATAGTTAAAAAAAATGATTTTGTTTTTATAAAAGTAATAATACCCTACCTTTTATATCTAAAAAAATTAATTTTTTTTTTAAATTTACTAGATACAAAAATTTAACTTGACAAATGGAAGTGGGGAAAAAAGGTTAATAAAACCTGACTGGGCTTTTGGCCCGTAGACAGTATAAGCCCATGAGATGGATTAGTAGGCTTGGCCTTTTTTTTCACCCTTGGTCCTTGCTATCCTCTTATAACCGGCCTTCACCTATTTGTGTTTAGATAAAACACACAGCGGTTTGTTGTCTTTTTTGTGGCCGTTTCTTATCCTCTTCCTCGATGATATCGAAGATTTCTTCGATGGTGGTTCTGGTCACCAATCGACGCTTCCTATATCCAAATCTTCTGTTCTACGATTTCTTTTCGTAGCAACCTTAATCCTCCTGTGCGAATCCTTCGTGGGTTTCGATGTGTTCTGGGGATTTGTAGCCTCGAATGATTTGGGGCTTTTGGATATGTGGAAAATCACGTGGTGATTTTCAGGCTAGGCATGATTCAGTGGAATCTACAAACAGGTGTGTTTGTTCCCTTTCGATGATCTTTATTTTTCTGTCGTTGACTTTTTGGGTTTCGAATCTGGGTTTTGTACTAAACCTATATGTGTGTTTTTTTCTTGGGTTAATTTGTTCTTCCCCTTTTTTTTCCAAGAAAAACATTGAAACGGAAGAAAAAACAAATCTTGCAAAACGATTTTGTGGGTAAAAACCCTTTCGTTGCCGATATGAATATATCCTGGTAACGAGAGTAGGAACCCTCAATCAAAACACTGACGAATTAATTTGATTCGGATGAAATTTGTGTTTTGGGTGTTTTTTGCGTAATCTGGGAAAGAAAAAAAAACTGGGTCGAAACCTTGGCAGAAAAACTTGGTATATGATGAAAAGGCTTTGATTTTGATTAAACAAAGCTCTGATGCCAATTGTTGGAGAAACAAGCACGGATCAAATCAAATCAATATACCGAAACTAAACTTTGTATTAATCGTATAAATTACAAATGTATCATCATCTTTACATTGATAGAATCCTAATCTATATATACTTGTCGAACGGGTATGTCGACTAATGGTCACAACGTTTCAAGAAAAGTAAACGTTGTGATGGTTCGTTTATAACCGTTTTGTAACTGTCAAAAGTAAACAGCAGGTAAGATTATCTAGGCCCATGGGTCGTGTCTTTTGGTAACTTGGATCGGGCCTAATAAAGTTTGGTGGCTTACATGATATTGATGATCGCGAGCATTCTGTGTCATTTGTTACTGGAACTAGAAGTGATGATGATCGCACCAAATGCTGTCTTGAATTGCAATCTAAGTTCATCCTCACATGCTTACAGTGTAATATGTTATATTCATAGCTATTGTCAGTCTGTTATTGCAGTATCAGACAAGCAACTACTAGTTTTAATGTTCAATGATCTTGAAACACAAATCTACAATAAAGCCCCGTACTCAAAAAGTTCTTACTTTCTATCCCAAGAGAATTACGAGACCCCCTGACCAGTTATTGAAATATCATTCAAGACTTCGGATGCATGCGTTGTTTACAACAATTCTATTTTGAATAAATATCATTGCTGTTGTACTAATGAAAGCAAATTGCACACATTCCAGTATCTATGTTAGGGCGCTATAGCAAGGGCGCCATAGCAAAGACTGAAAGGCGACACTAAACTATCTAAGATAGCATTTCAAAACACATATATTATGGGAAAGAGTCCACTACGTTCCTACACAGGCCTTAAGCAATGTGGATACGATTGAGAAAGAGTCCACTATTGAGAACGAATGAAAGGGAGACAAGATGGTGTTACTGCATGTTGAGACTACTGCATTGCTATTTATAGATGGTTTGGAACTTTGGAGCTGTAAGTTTGTGACGTTGACTTTTTAAAATATCATACTCGAAAGTCAACGGTCAAACCATTGACTTTCTAAAGATGATACTACAAAACAGTAGTATTATTTTCTCAAACTTAAACCAGAACTCTTCTTCAGCTTTATAAATTGCATACAAAGCAAAAACCAAAACCATGAGCTAATGAAACCCACTATATCCTTGTTAGATATCGTGACGGTTCTTATATTACCAAGATTGATGGGAGCTTGTTGAGCAATATCTGTTAGACGATCCCAAGCCTAACTGTCTAACAACATCTCAAGGCAAAAATATGCACTCGACTATACAATGTCTCTTTTAACGATCTCATGACGGTTTCAAGAAAGATAACATCTCTTGTAAACATCATCAATACCGCTGTTCCTAAGACTTTGTTGTCAGCAACCCCAACCAACCGGTTGGGGGGTAAAAGGACACAGTTTATTATTATTTATATGAAAAGGACACAAAAGAAGACGGGGGCACACACGACTGGTTCGTTGGGTGACATCCAAATTGTTGTTTCAACCTCGCCACGTGTCATACTAGGAATGGCCAATCAACCCACATGCATATTCTTTCATTCTTTTCAATTAATAAGAATATAAAAAGATGAGAAAGATGAATAAGTGGGTTTAAGTAAGGTTTAGAAAACTGGATATGATTCTTGAGATGGAGGTTTATGATTCGTTTGCTGTGATTTTGAGTTTGATAAAGTCAGCGGAAATGAAAAAAAAATGGTGGCTGAAAAGAAATGGGATGATGATGAGAGCCAGGAAGTGAGATATATGAAATTAGGGTTGGGCTTAATTGAGAACTGGGCTAAATATTAGGAAAAAAGAATACTGGTGCTGGTTTTTTAGATGGCCAAATGGTGCTGGTATTTTAGATGGCCAAATGGGACAGTTATAAAATGTGATTTAAGCAGATTATGATTAGTCATAACATACAATTTTATATAAAACTCGTATTTTACTTATATAAAAAAGAAATAATATTATATGTATGGTTGGGTTAAAGATGGGGTTGTGAATAAACATAGTCTAAGGTTTAACCTTAGGTGCAACCAAGACACACCCATTTTCATAGCAGTTAAAGGAAAATGGGAATGACCTTCGTATGTTTATTTATAAACACATCACAAGTTTTCTCACCAACCGATGTGGGATAAACTATTGGAACTTTTGTTATAGCTTGGCAAGTCACAACATTATACTAAATGCTTGTACATATTAAACAACAAACGATACAAGCTTGTTATGTAGCTCTTTTTTTTGCTTGTGCTTGACCTGATTTGTACGGGATATTAGACTCGATACGTTCTTAATCTCCAATTTCTCTTACCATTTTCAGTTTTCAAAAATAAAAACATAAAATAATCCAATTTTACATATTTATAAAAACTACTAGCATCATGTTATTGAGAATATTAAATGGGCTATACGTCCATGGCGAATGCCTTGTTAAATACAAGAAGCAAAAGTTATGACTTATCGGATGGAAGCAAATCAATTGATATTGTCTTATCAATAAACACCAACAATCAGATGTTATCTAGGTATATATATTGTGCCACTTGTCGAACCTGAGTTTTTGAAGTTATCTCGGGTGATTCGATCAATTCGCTCATCTCCAACTTCAGTAGTTGTTATCCTGCAAGAGTTTTCAATTTAGGCAAATAGTTTCGATTAAAATTTGAAGAAAAAGCGGATGTAACAAGCTAGCAAGTGTCTATCATTCATATCAAGAATGTGGCGCAACATATCTCCCGTGCACCTTCACCACCCAACAACAACCAGCTCACCATCATGGATGTGGGTCCCACCATGGCACAATAACCTTTAGGAGTCATGTCAAAAAATATGGAGCAGATGGGTCAGTGAAAAATGCTAAAGCTTTGTCTCCAACATCTATTTGTTCTTCTGCTGGTTCATCTCCTGTTATTGACTTTTCGATTGAGAAAAGAGGCAAAGTCAGGTTGCCATCTGCTGGAAAACATTCACCTAATGTTTGGATGGAAAGCTTAGGTATATGATCTAAGTTCGTCTTGTATGGAGTAAAAAATAAACACGCCATTTCAATATACTCATCCAGTCATCCTTCCCGACTTGTGAAATACCAGCTGCACAAGTAAGTTGCCAACGCATGAGGCCGCCATTAACCGTGTCTGCTGGATTAACGTAGTCTTCCACCCCTATTTTGAGGTTTTTCCCAAAGGCGTCTAGCACACGACTAGGAGCTGAGTTGGCCGACAAGGTAAAGAGACTGAATAACTTACTGTTTTTGGGGTAGGTTGAGAATGTTGTGTCAACTGTCAAGTGTTATTTATTGAAGCTGTGGGTTTAATATTTTTAGATATAATGGAGCTGTGTGTGGGTTTGTAGTGACTATCATACTGTATTAGAAAGTCAACTGTCGAACTTTGCCAACAAGATCGTGAGGAGTCTGCTGAGAAATTAGTTTATTTTGTTGGGATCATATACCTCGAACGTTATTTAACACAACCGTATTTAGTACTAACAAAGAACGACACTCCAATGTTCTTTATTATTTTAGAATGCATTAATACAAGTGCCAGAACCAAAAACAAATTAATTTAAGGGATAAAGAAGCTAGCTTCTTCCTCGCATAGTTATTCAAACGTCGATATAACAGAAAGGGCTAAAGAAACAATAAAATCGAAAAGTGACTTTTTTAAAAAGATGGGCAGCAAAGATCAGTTTATCGAAAAAAGTCCAAATCCATATCCAAATTCAGCAGTTTTTTGTATCTAAAATTATCAAAAACACTTGCGTTGCACCATGTTTTCAAATCTCCACCAACTATAAATAGCACTTGACACGCAACATTCCTAATCACCAAAAACAAAATGCATACAACCACATTATTCTTTCTAGCATTCATTCTCTTCTTTGCCTTGTCAGCAAATTCGGCTCCTAGTCCTAGTCCTGTGCTCGATGTCATTGGAAATAACCTCAAAACAGGGGTGGAATACTTCGTTATGCCAGCCGCTAGAGATGGACAAAGTGGCGGACTCTTACTGGCAATAGTAGGCAACTTAAATTGTCCAGCTGGGGTTTCCCAATTCCGAACTGATGAGTACGGACAGCCCTTGACTTTCACTCCTGTCAACCCCAAGAAAGGTGTAATCCGTCTCTCCACAGATGTTAACATCAAGTTCTCGGGCTACACTTTTTGTCAGGAGTCAAATGTATGGAAGCTCAAATACGATAAGAATATGAAACAATATGCTGTGATGATGGGAGGTGATGAAGGAAAGCCGGGACCTGGAACACTGGATAACTGGTTTAAGATTGAGAAAACTAAGGATGGTTATAAGTTCGTGTTTTGTCCTAGTGTATGCAGCACCTGCAAAGTTATGTGTAAGGATCTTGGAATAGTTTTAGACGTTTATGGAATGCAACGTTTGGCTGTCAGCAAAGATCCTTTGTCTGTCATCTTCTACAAATAATTCAATGTCTTCCTGAGTAAGCGATTCTCGAATAAAGTTTTAGAAGCAGTTATTTCTTTGTTTACGGCTGGAAAAAGTCTTTTGTTGATACAATCTTATATACGAACATTAGAATGTCACTTTTCTTTTTATATCATCACGTTAGGATATTCTGATGTTTTCTCATCGCCCGTTCTTGTTCTTTGTATATATAAACAATGATATTTGTTATATTGTGTTAAATTGTGTTCAGAAAACAACAAACAATGTAAATACGTGAGCTTATTTAGTGCAACATTTGAACGGTTTGTACTTGTATTCATGTATAAAATGGTTAGCAATCAAAATTTGTTTCCTTTACCAGCCCACCCATGGGTAGTCTGCTGAAAATTTGCCTCTATCCATCTTCAGTTTCTATTCGATCCAATGTGCTCTAATTTTATATATTAACTACAATAATGAGCACGACTATAAAGTTCATTGAACTAAAAACAGAAAGCGGTTCCTTACAATGAGGTGACCTCAGCAGCTATAGCATAACACACGTCATCATTTCGTTGACTGTTGATTTTCAATTTGATCAACACCAGCTTTCTTCTGTAGAGTTGGAACCTACTGTGGCAGAGTTTGCAAATTCGATTGTTTGGTTTATAGATGATTCACTCTTTTGAGCTGTGTAGTCCCGTAAATCGTATGAGATCTATCCATTACTGCACAAGGATAAAATATAGGGAAGTTTGTAATATTTAATGGAATATTTACAGTTAGCATGGATACATTATGTAGCATATTAACCAACAATGTTTTATCGACTTAACCTGAGTTCCCCAGTAGAATTGATAGTCCGTGACACAAACGATAGCATATTAACCAACAATGTGTGATCAGCAAACATATCTGAAAGCCGTTGCTCCACCAATCCAGCAATATTTATAAATACATAATGAGTTGCGCTTATGTTCATAACTAACCAATATTTATAAATACAGGTGGAAATCTCGATACATGGGTTGATATAGGGTTGTGTTTTATCTTGAACGATTTCTTTTGGTATCGGTCAAGTTAACCTGAACATCTCTTTTAATCAATATATGTGTGAAAAAAACATTAAAATTAAATTAGTGCCGGATGTAATTAAAAAATTTGTTATCTTAAACATAATCCTGCAATTTTCGAATAAATGTTCGAAGCTTTTGTGTATTAGAAAAATCAACTTTCCAGATTTTCTAAGATACTTGTTTCTTCTTACCCATTTCGCCCATTAGAGGAGGTAGAACATACAAAGGAAAACACGTAAATCAAATATGGGAAACAAGCAAGAAAAAAGCCAGAAGGCTGACCAAACTTAGGCAACCAGGCGTCTTTGAAATATTCCATAAACTGAGTTTGGTCAACAAAAAAATACGTAAACTTCTCTAAGACAACAAAAGAATCTACTCCGGCCTAAATGTTGTAAACTATTTCTCCCAAACGTTTGGAAGTATCTGTTTGAACTTCAATGTTTTTACACTTCATTAAAATATGTCGCAGCCATGACCGACGTATGCGCCAGACTGATAATATAGTACAGGACATGAAAACGTCTCCATGGAAAGATATGCACCAAGAAAAAACTAGATCAAGTCCCCGGTCTCATTAACATTATAAAAGAAAGAAAAAAATGAATATAATAGGAAGCGTTAGTCTAATAAATGAAAAACATGCCTTATAGGATCAGTCTCAGCTGCTGCATCGTCAATAAGAAACACATTGACCTTCCATGTATGGTCAACAGCACGCACACGGTCAAGTAGAGATTTCATCCACTAAGAGATACTATCAGATCAGGAAACACTCCGAGTCACGACCCATGCTACTGGGAGTGCATGTTGTCTCGAATCGAACACCAGAAGCGTGCACACAGGATACTGCCATTAGGAAAAAAAGTAAACAGGTTAAACAAGGAATTGAACCTACAAAGGCTATTGGTAAAGCTAGCATTTTAACCCATTTACTTATAAATGGGTCGGTCAGGTTAGGTTTCCTGTTTCGACCCATTTTATACTGTCCAATCAGCCAAAATTTGCCACCTCTATCTATAATTTATAAAACATTCACTTTCTATACACTGCGAATGATAAAAATGTTTGCACCTTTAATCTTTTAATTCCAAATGTTGAGTCAACTGCTATAAGACTGCGATGTTCAAAACAAAAGGCTCGCAAGAATAAAAGGCTCGCTTTCAGACATATGTTGATAGTAGAAAGTGGATCTCTTATTACGATCAGCCCATATTCTTATGCTAGTCTGGTCATCCAAATCCAGTTCATGCGTTGATCGTTTGATGCTCATCCCAATATCATGAACATACCGAGAGTTTACTTTCGCATCTGAACCATAATAATGCTGAATGTCTTTTATGTGCTTCTCTAAGACATTCTCTTCAGGAATGCCAAGATAAATCATTGACGTTGTTTTTTTTCTAATCTCTTCCATATGGATCCTTTTTGGGTCTAGGGCCAATAGCATCCCGATCGAGGGGGCCATGGCAGATGAATCCTGATGTATTCACATGGCGTCTGTTATTGTCATTGTATACTATCAGTGCAAGTTCTGGACGGTCATACAAACGTTTTACATCAAAATGGCATTGACAACCTCGCATGGACTGAGGTCTAGCTATACGATTTCGAGTATTCGTCCAATATCTTTAGCACTTTTTGAGTGTCTAGATGATAAAAACAAATCACAGGGTTCCACACAGTTCCATTCAGCATCAACCAAACGCGTACGTTGACAAGGAGTAGACATTAAGATCCATTTTTGTCGACAAAAGCATGTACAACACCATCTCTCCAAAAACTAATGTACATCAAATATGTGATGGATATAAATTAATTTTAACAGTATTTTGAAAACTCTGCATTCCAAATATTACTCGCTATTGAACTTCTGGCCAGCTTTGACACGTTTCCTTTTCTCGTCAATGTGAAAACAAGTTGGAGATTATACATCAGAACTCTCTCCAAAAATGAAGTCATCAACTCTAGTATAAGGTATTAGGGCTACATCATCATGACGTTCTGAAGTTCCAAACTTGACCCACTTCAAATCAGCAGCGGAGAAATATTCCACTGATGGATTTGGCTGTTAACAGGTCCAGATTCGGGGAGATTCCAGGAACGAATGATCAAACAAACAATCATCATATTCGGATAAATAGGGCATAAAATAAATAGGGGATGAACAAGAGATTGAATAAGGGGTTTGAACCCAAATAACTGATATTGATATTGAATGGGTTACTTTGTGATTTACAGGATCCTAACTATATATATAAACTGAAGGGGTGTGACTGTTTAGCCAAACGGTGTGTTAAACAAACACAACGATTAACAGAAAACAGTTAAGTTCTTTGCACCCGTTCCTAAACCTAATGGGCCGTATCCCTTTAGTTCTTTGGGTTTGGGATGCTACTAAATAATACAAATACAGAAACAATTGTAAAAATACAAATACATAACTATTACAAGCCTGCAATATATTATTCGTCCAACATTGGCACTGAGATGTCATGAAGTGACTCGATAAGGTCAATTTGCAACAAATCTCAGCTGTAAGTTTAAAGTTTAATAACTGAATAAAGAGAACAAGTCACAGAAATTGGCAAATCTTACAAATGAAGGCATGTAATACTCAATCCATAATACTAATTCAACAGCGTATACATCTCATAAGGCAAAATATAAACTTAAGTGTCGGACTCGTTTTATCTCATCTCTAGCCGGTTTAGGGATTAGAGTCAATTAAGAATCACATTGACTCAAAAAAATCAAAGTGGACACTTATGTTTACGTCTATTACATAAAAACAGAAGACACTTCTGACATATTCTCTCTCAAATGGCCGACCAGCAACAAGCTCCCAATCGCCATAATCCACCGGCTGCCCAGTTTCCAATTCGACATGAGCTGGGTCAGTGACATCTGCACCCCAGTGGAACCATCTGAGCAACCCATCAGCTCGTGTCATAATGGTCACAGGACCAAGCCCACTTACATCTGCCCATATATGGAGCAGTACCCATCTCTAGAGTACTGTGTTGTTGGGACATCTGCAGGCATTGACCATGTTGACTTGGACGAGTGTAGGAGGAGGGGAATTAGGCCACCTGGTCATGCTTTTTCTAAAGATGGAGCTGATTATACGGTTGGGTGGTTGTTAGATGTGCTCAGGCTTCTTTCGGCGTCTGATCGTTATATTAGTACTGGCCGGCTTGTGGCCTGCTAATGGCTTCTATCCTCTTGGGAACTCGTTATATAGGCCGTCTTATCTTATCTCTAGCAGGTTATTTGTTACTTATTCTGATGCTATATTTGTAACTCGTAACGTTTAATCCATTTCACTTGCCTTGCTAGAAATTTTGCATTGTACTTACCGTCCCAGCTATTGGTTAGCTAGAAACAAAACACACACACACACACTCACACACAGACACACACACACACACACACAATCTTACGGTCTTACCTTTGCCGCAAAAAATGATATCTTGCATTGCCATAACCCCTCCCTCACTGCAGAACATAAGAAAATGTTATATGATGGTAAACTTGCACTAACAAATCTCCTGGCTGGCTCTAGTAGGTTTGTGAAACAAGGGGTGCCGAGACTGACATGAAATTAAACGGGTTAGGGTTGTGTGTTAGCATGTCTAATGTCATGTTTGGATTGAGCCAGTTAAACCCCTCCCTCACTGCAGATTGCAGAACCTAAGAATATTATATGATGGTAAACTTGTGTCTAAAAATTTCCTGGCTGGCTCTAGTAGGTTTGTGAAACAAGGGGTGCCGAGACTGACATGAAATTAAACAGGTTGGGGTTGTGTGTTAACATGTCTAATGTCGTGTTTGGATTAAGCCACTTAACCCGTTTATTTAGGAGGTTGTGTGCAGATTGAGGACGGGTTACATGGGTCCACACGCCAACTCGTTTAAGTGCTTTTTCGAAAGTCAAAATTTAAGTTTATGGTGGATTTAAGGAGTTGTACCGGTTAATAAGCTGAGCTGTCAAGTCATGTAACCAGCTAAACTCACCAATCAACCCATACAGATAAACGGGTTAAATGGGGAGTATTGATATTATGTCAAACATGTTAGGGTTGACAAAGCTGCCGAATATTTAAACAGACGTGTTCGGGCTGGGCTTTTTTAAACAGCCAACCGGAAACAATCACAAATTGCCGTCCCTACGTGAAACTATGGATTTTGGTAGGTGACAGAAGGTTGCGATTAGTGTCATACACAAGAAATAAAAAGGCCCAACTTCCGTATGCATTCTACTCAACGGTACTCGATCTTGCAACCAACAATGATGCTCTAATTGTTTGCTGTTCATTGACCAACAAAACACGCCACAATATAAACCATGATGTCCTGAAAGCTCTTGGGAACACTGGCGTTCTAGTCAACATAGGGCGTAGAGGCCTCGTG
This sequence comes from Glebionis coronaria, assembly GCA_025667525.1. Classification (NCBI taxonomy): domain Eukaryota; kingdom Viridiplantae; phylum Streptophyta; class Magnoliopsida; order Asterales; family Asteraceae; genus Glebionis; species Glebionis coronaria. The sequence continues at coordinate 34,548,424 of CM046879.1, forward strand.
GATGAAAACGAACTAGTGAACTTTTTGGTTGGAAGGGAGATTAGAGGAGCAGGTCTTGATGTGTTCGAGAATGAATAAGATGTACCAAAAGAGCTATATAGATCTCCACCCAAAGCTACACTGACACCTGAGTCGTTTGCTGGAATTAGAGAGGTAATGACTAGAAACTTAAAAGCCTTTTTTTTTCAGACGAGCCATTGTTGTCTGAAATTTATCTGTAATTTATGTGTATGTTCAAACAAGATACATTATAATTTACTTTGGTCTCGCCAAAACCGATTTGACTTTACAGCAAATACATACACGTTGATTTCAGAACCGATCTAAAAGTAACAATCTGGTACCTAGTATTCTGAAACTCAAGAATATATAGTAGTAGAATTTATGCCTTTGTGAGCTCGCCCAATTATTTCTAATATTTTCCCAGAAACGACCAAAATCCATGGTAGTAGCGAAGCCCCAGAAACAGCCAAAATCTTTCCATCCGGTGACATACTTACATGTCATAGTATTCGGTGCTTGTGAACTCCTGGGATGTATAACAAACGTAGGCTGTAGATCTAGCAATTGAGAGTTAGAAACAATAGCCCACACTCTCACTGAGCCGTCTTTAGATGCGGCAATGACTCAGAAATGCTGGTGCTGCCCACAACTTTACACACTTGTCAGCGCCCGCCGTGGCTAAAACATAGACCCTTTTGCCCCCTATAAGAAGAATATAAAAAAATTGTTTAGGTCGTCAAATACTGTTTGTGATATCAAGTATAAGGTGGGCAATTACTAACCAACACAAACAGGTGCCCAAGTCATGCATCTGATATCACATGCATACATAATTTATATATGCATAAAAAGGCAAGAATTTAGGTGAAAAAATTTCAACAGGTTAGCCTAAGGAAGTAAAAATGGTATATTCTTATGGTTTACACACAATGGCACCTACTGTCCATCCCACAATCGTTTGTCATCTTGTCGATTGTTGCAAGTTTTGTCCTTTCGTCTTACGGCCACGATAATCTATTGCGACAAGATAAAATGTCCTCATGGTCGTGAGACGCAAGGACAAAACTTGTAAAAATTGACAAAACCACGGACTTGGGTGTAAACCAAAAGGACGAACTTTGAATTTTACTTTGCCTGTTTTCTAATGTTCTTTCTTTGCCCAATCCAATGGAGTTTTTACCAGAAAATGTGGTATTAAAAATAATTACCATTCGGGTGTTTTTAAAATAAATAATAGCGTGTTTATACAAGTTTATTGATGGTAAAAATGCATGTACCTCTACAGGATGTCACAGAGTCTTGGGAATCAGACCTCTTTAGTTTATACTCACCAACCGGATACTGAGTCCTAGATTCTGTAGATTTTGGAAGCATTAGTTGTTTGAAATCGGGTCGGGTGGGTTCGGAGCATGAAGGTTTGCAAGAAGTTGAACCCCAGGGTTGGGAACAGAGTCGTACGGGTGCAGAAGAGCATCGTTCTGTTTTCGTAGCTATGCTTTCGGTGGACATTGTTTTTTTGGATAATGCTTTCTTCAAAGATACCATTATTGATAACCTACAATATCAATCAACAGAAGGAATGGTAACTTTATACAAAACAATTGAAGTCTCATTATTTTGAATCGATGAAATAGCAAATCTACGAGGTCTCATCAAAAAACCTTACTTGTAGTGTCGGCTTATGTCCATACTTCTGCATTAGACCAAAAGTCTCTAAATACAAACCATTTTTTTAGTTTTAAACGACAAATTAACCAGATCGCAAAGACTGTAATGAACCCCATTGACCATAAAATTTAACACATCGAGAATACGTAACTACAATAGAAAACTTTTTTTATAGATGAAGACAAAGAAAGGCTAAACCCATCACCAAGCTATAAAGTACCTCAACACTAGATTTTGAGATGTTTTAGTTTTCACTTCTTTCGTATGGTTTCCAATCAGCCTCACTTTAGTAGTTTCTCATAATCTTACGAATCAGCATTATGATTATGTTATATAAGCATTAAGCGGCTTAGCCACTTTTTTAGCAACAAATAAAAAAGAAATGTAAATGTTACAAAAACTTGCAAAGTGCAGTAATTCTTTTTTGTAAAAAAAAAATGTAAATATTTTACTACGGTTTGACCGAATTAAGTATGAAAACGAGATAAGATACAAAGGATAAAAAATTTACCTTTGTGAGCTCGCCCAATTGTTTCTAATATTTCCCAAGACTCGAAACAACCAAAAGTCTTTCCATCTGGTGACATGCTTACATGATTATAGTATTTGGTGTTTGTGAACTCATGGGAAACGTAGGATGTAAGATTCTGAAACACAAGAATATATAGAGTTTTAACAAGAATAGATCTGCTTATGAAGATCTAAACATTTGTCTAATAACAAAAGAAACAAAGTCATATCTCAGAAATTGTTTATTTGTATCAAACTTTCAGATCGAAATGGAAGATCTGGGATTTAAAGGAATGAGATTTACAAAATGGTGGTGGCTGCTGTTGAGGCAAGATTAGGTTTACAAGTGTGTGTTGAATTAGGTTTTACTTTTATATACTTTTAAACTTAAGATGGAGTTGGGCTGGATTGGTATTATGGGCTTTATCCCAAGTGTTATGTTACTTGGGCATTGGATTTCTTGCAAGTTGTGTGAATTTATGACTATAACATTTTTACTAACCAGTTTTATTTTGCAATTAAATGGGATGAGTTGATGATAAACATTAGAAAATGCTTACAACATAATATGAGTGACATATGTATATTTTTATAGATTTTTTATAAGGTTCTCCCATTAAAACTCCTCTTAATACCTTTACAAAGTATAAAAAAATACAAAACTTTTATGCTTTTTGTCTCTTTATTCATTTAATTTACAGTTCAACTCAGTTTTCTATCAGTTTTGATTTCATATTTTTATCTGTTTATTAATTTTGACCTATTAAACTTTACTGTTATGTTTTTTCAGATTTCCAGTTTTATAACATAAATAAAATTGTAAAAATTTAAAAAAAAGGTGGGGGTACCGATGGTTTTTTAGAGGTATGTATAACTTCGCCCTTTTTTATATGGTAACCACATTGTATGTATGCAACCTATTGTCGGGCGGTCAGGGTGTTTATACTTGAAGTTTAACTCACAAAAATTGAAAATTAAATCGAATCGAATTTGAACTAAAACAGAGCTGTTGGAAATATTTATTTGTGCATAGCAAGTGAGTTAAGTTCGAAGGACTTGGCTGCAATTATATTTTGGGCCAATATTGCACTTATTAGAAGACTACAAGGACTTATCTTGCTAATCGATGGAAGTTGAAGACTTGAGCTATTTAAGCTGGTTTCTCAGCTTATTTTATTTATTATTTTGTTATCATTCACACATACTTTCTCTCAGTCGGTTAGGGTTTGTTCATCTGTTATTGATCTTGTTATATCAATCACATCTTGTGATTGATCTGGTTTAAAGTTTGGTTACGTTTGAGTCTGTATAGAGTCTGTATACTTAGTGTAGCATCCGTTTTGGGGACTACCTATTTCTTCTGTATTCGTTGAATAACATCCATTTGGGGACTATTCGTAATTAAGATCTTTTTTATATCTGGTGTTCTTGGTTTTACTCAAACTGGTTTTATATTTTTCACATGTTATCAGAGCTTTTGGCTCTGTTCTTGGGTTGTTTTTTGTAAATCTGGTTCAATTGGGTTTTAATTAGGTGGATCTTGAAGATCTTTTACTTAATTTGTTTTTCCAAAAAAATAGGTTTCAAAATTTTTTCTAGGTTTTTCAATTCTTGGCTTGGATATTATTTTTGAGGGTGTTGATCGTTGATTGACGGTGTTAATTAGTCTATTTTTAGTTTATTCTTGAAAAACCCTAAAATCAGAAATTAGGGCTTTTCTCTGGTAAGTTGGATATTTGTTTATCTAACTTGTGCAGGTTATTTGTTGTTATCTGCTACTTGTTGATTTGTTGGTTTGTTGGTTCTTGCTGGTTGATTGTTCTTCTTGATCAATTTTCTTGGAAGCTTTGCGTGCTTTGTAACACCTCTCTCACTTTCCCTTTAATATTTTGTTGTTTAGAGGGTTTAGGTGTCGAAGGGATATTGCCTAGTTGGATTTGTGGAGATACAAGGGGTTGTTGTTTGTGTTATCTGTTAGTTTGTTGTTTATTCTTGTTTTGAGTTTGTTAGTTTGTTAGTTTTTGATTTCTTGTTGTTTTTAGAACTTTTCCAAGTCATCTGCTCTTGACCTGCCACCCTTGAGTGGTTAGGAAGCCTGAGAACTGTCTTTCGGCTTGGAATTGTGTTCTACATTTTTTCTTATTCTGTGTATTTATGGTAAGTCCTAGTGGTAGTGGTAATGAGAATAATGCTAATGTGATTAATGGTTTAGATGCTTGTAATCCTTTACATTTACAGTCTAATGATAATAATAGTGGTTCTTTGATTAATTGAAGTTAACTGGTTATGAAAACTATAGATTATGGGCAACTGCTATGAAAATTACTTTACAGGCTAGAAATAAAATGAGTTTTGTTGATGGTACATGTGTTAAAGATACTTATGCTAATAGTGTTCCATTATCTAATCAGTGGAATAGATGTAATGATGTGGTTTTGTCTTGGTTGTTGAGTAGCATTTCTAAGGATTTGTATTTGAGTCAAGTATATTCTAAAAATGCTGCTGAAATTTGGGCTGAATTAAAAGAAACTTATGATAAACTTGATGGGTCAATTTTGTTTAATTTGATGCAAAAGATTAATAGTTTTAAACAAAATGGGATTTCTGTTTCTGTATACTATCATAAGTTGACTTCTCTGTGGAGAGAGTTTGACATTTTGATTAAGTTGACTCATTGCTCTTGTGAGGCTAGATATGAAATTAATAAGCATAATCAGTTAATGAAGTTAATTCAGTTTTTGATGGGTTTAAATGATGTGTATCAACCTACTAGGAGTAATTTGTTAACTCATACTGAATTACTTGATGTTAAAGATGCTTTTGTTATTGTTGGGATGGAGGAGTCACATAGAGGTCTTGGTTCTAGTCCTCGCGTTCAAAAACCTCAGGTTAGCTCCTTTGTTGTTAAATCTGAATCCAATGGAAGAAACTTTAATAGGTTTGATAATAATGGGGTTAATAAGGGCCAGGGTAATAGTAATGCTTACAATTCTTTGTCTTGTAAGCATTGTGGTATGAAGGGTCACACTATTGACAGATGTTTTAAGCTGTTTGGTTATCCCAGTCGTATTAAAAGAAATAATAATGGAAAGAATTTTACTAATAATAATAATATTGGTGGTCTTAATAAGACTAGGAATGTTAGTAATAGTGCTGATGTGCATAAGTCCACTGGTAATTTGCCTTTTACTAGTGAACAAATTGGTAAACTTATGAGTCTTACTGGTGAAAAGAGTGGTTATGGGGTGCATGCCAATATGGTAGGTATGGGGTTTACTTTCTTTAATTCTAATGTGATGTTCAATAATCATTTTTACAAATTCTTTAATTCTAATGTTAAAATTGGTGAAAAAGTTTTTCATTATGGTTGGATTATTGACTCAGGGGCAAACCAGCATATTACATCATCTATTGATAATATGACAAATGTGTTGATATTTCTGATCTTAATATTACCGTTAGACATTCTAATGGAACTGTTGCTAAAATTAAACATGTTGGTAATCTTAGGCTTACTAGTAATGGGGTGTTATTTGATGTGCTGGTTATGCGTTAGTATACTGTCTATGAATAAAATGATTAAGGATAGTAAGCTTCATGTTGGTTTTAATGAACATGATTGTGTTATTCAGGATTTGAAAAAAAGATATTACTCTGAGGACTGGTAGTGAGTCTGGTGGTCTTTATGTGTTTGATGAGAACTGTGAGTTACCAAAAATGAAAAGTAATTTTTCGATTATGTGTTGTCATATATCTAAGTTTGTTTGGCATATTAGACTTGGTCACCCATCTGATGAGGTTTTAAAGGTTTTAAAGAACACTTTAAAGTTAAGTAAACCTGAACACATGAGCCTTGTGAAATTTGTCACTTTTCTAAACAATCTAGAGAACCTTTTCCTTTGAGTGATCATAAGTCTTCTAAATTAGGTGATTTAATTCATCTTGATGTTTGGGGGCCTTATAGAGTTACTACAAGAGAAGGCTTTAAATACTTTTTTACTATTGTTGATTATTTTAGTAGGGCTGTTTGGGTTTATTTACTTAAGTCTAAGGATGAAGTGTTTGGATATTTTAAAGATTTTTATCATTTACTGCTTAATCAATTTTCTAAAAGGATTAAAGTTATTAGATCTGATAATGGTACAAAGTTTTTGAATAAAAGTATGTCTTGTTTTTTGAGTGACCAAGATATTAGTCATCAGACTACTTGTACTTATACTCCTCAGCAAAATAGGATTGCTGAGAGAAAGCATAGGCACTTACTTAATGTAGCTAGAAGCTTATTGTTTCAGGGAGGTATTCCTCTTAGTTTTTGTTCTGATTGTGTGTTAACTGCTACTTATTTGATTAACAAGCTTCCTTCTTCTAATCTGGCTGATCATTCTCCTTTTTCTAAGTTGTATAACAAGGAACCTTCCCTTTCCCATTTGAGGTCTTTTGGGTGTTTGTGTTTTTTAAATATTTTAAATAATTATGATAAATTTTCTTCCAAATTTGAAAAATGTGTTTAATTGCTTTTTCTTCTACAAAGAAAGCTTATAAATTGTTAAGTTTACAAAATAGAAATGTTTTTTTCTCTAGAGATATGAAGTTTTATTGAACTATTTTTCCTTTTAAATGAAAATGTTGATCAAAGTATTGAGTCTACTGTTGTGTCTGGTTTAAATAATAAATTATTTTTTTATTTCTTAGAGTCTGACACCCATCAGTCCTTAAGTTTCTATGATGATGGTGAGGGACCATTTGATGATGCAGGGGAGGTAACCGTGGGACACTCAGATGATACTACAGAGGAGCAGTCATCTGAGGGTTCTCATGTTGCATCATTTATGGGTGATCAAATCTCATCTAAGGGCAATATCCCTAATTTTCAAACTCAGGTTCCTACATTAGATGTAAGTTTTAGAACATATGTGAGTGTTAGGAAGTCTAATAGAATGTCTAAATTGCCTGAAAAACTGAATGATTATGTGTTAGACAATAAAGTTAGATATGGTTTAAAGAGATATGCTAGTCATACTGTTTTATCTTATGATAATTGTTGTTTTATTAGTAATTTTAATATGACTGTTGAACCTAATAGTTTTAATGAGGCTATTAAAGATATTAATTAGGTTCAGGCTATGAATAATGAAATGGAGGCTTTATATTTGAATAACACTTAGATATTAACTGAGTTACCTAATAACAGAAAATCTATTCCATGTAAATGGGTTTATAAAATTAAATATAAATCTAATGGAGAAGTTGAGAGATATAAAGCTAGGCTAGTTGCCAAAGGTTGTAGTCAGAAAGAAGGGGTTGATTATGATGAGATTTTTAGTTCAACTGTTAAAATGAGTACAGTTAGATGTTTTATTAATATGTCTGTTCAAAATAGTTGGAGTCTTTTTTAGATGGATGTTAATAATGCTTTCTTGTATGGTGATTTAGATGAAGAGGTTTATATGTTTCCTCCTCCTGGTTATAGTAATAATACTAGTGACACTAGGGTATGTAAATTGGTTAAATCTTTATATAAGTTTAAAACAAGCTTCAAGACAATGGAATGAAAAATTGGTTGAAACATTGCTTGAAGCTGGTTTTGAACAAAGTAAAAATGATCACTCCTTGTTTGTTAAAAATGTGAATGATGTGTTTATTTCTTTGTTAGTTTATGTTGATGATATTGTGGTTACTGGTAATAATGTTTCTGAAATTGATAAAGTTAAAAGTTTTCTGAATAATAAGTTTAAGATCAAAGATCTTGGGGAGTTAAAATTCTTTTTGGGAATTGAAGTTTTAAAAGTTGAAAATGGTTTATGTTTAAATCAAAGAAAATATTGTATTGAATTGTTACATGAGTATGGGTTATTAGCTTGTAAACCTGTTAATACTCATATGACTGAGAATGGTATTCTTGCACATAAAGAATCAGAAGGTGATAAGTTGCTTAAAAATGTTAACTCTTATCAAAAACTTGTTGGAAAACTTATATATCTGTGTAACACAAGACCTGATATTTCATATTATGTACATTGCTTGAGTCAGTATATGCATGCTCCTTTACAATCTCATTTAGAAGCTCCTTTAAGAGTTCTTAGATATCTTAAGGGTGCTCTTGGTAAGGGTATTGTTTATGAGAAAACTAAGCATAAAACTTTGAAAGCTTATGTTGATTCAGACTGGGCTAAATGTAAACTTACTAAAAGGTCTGTTACTGGGTATTGTGTATACATGTTTAGTGGTTTGGTGTCCTAGAAAAGTAAAAAACAAGCTACTTTGTCCAGGTCATCAATTGAGGCTGAGTACAGTTCATGGCATCTGTTGTTTGTGAGGTGATGTGGTTAGTCAAAATTTTGAATGATCTTAACATCAAAGATGTGCTTCTAGTTTATTTGTTTTGTGATAACAGTTCTGCTATTCATTTAGCAGCTAATCCTGTTATGCAGGAAAAGACTAAACATTTTGATTTAGATGTGCATTTAGTGAGAGAAAAGGTTGCATATGGTTTGATTAAGATTGTGAAGGTTGATTCTAGTGATCAGATTGCATATGTTTATACTAAAGGTTTGGGTACTTTTCAGCATCAGCAATTGTGTTCCAATCTTAGACATATAACTTTGTTTAAGTCATAAGCTTGAGGGAGGTTGTTGGAAATATTTATTTGTGTATAGCAAGTGAGTTAAGTTTGAAGGACTTGGATGCAATTATGTTTTGGGCCAATATTGCACTTATTAGAAGACTACAGGGACTTATCTTGCTAATCGATGGAAGTTGAAGACTTGGGCTATTTAAGTTGGTTTCTCGGCTTATTTTATTTATTATTCTGTTATCATTCACACATACTATCTCTCAATCGGTTAGGGTTTGTTCATCTGTTCTTGATCTTGTTATATCAATCACATCTTGTGATTGATTTGATTTAGAGTTTGGTTACGTTTGAATCTGTATAGAGTCTGTATTCTCAGTGTAGCATCCGTTTTGGGGACTACATATTTCTTTTTTGTTCGTTGAATAGCATCCATTTGAGAAATATTCATAATAAAGATCTTTTTGATATCTGGTGTTCTTGGTTTTATTCAAACTGGTTTTATATTTTTTACAAGAACTGAACAAAAAATTAAGTTTTGGGTCATAATCAAACTGAACTCAGTTACAAATTCAATTTTTGAAATAAATATGATTTTGTCAATAGAGATTGAAAACCAAATTTATAGTAGTATATATTTTATACTTGCAGTTTTATTTTTCAGAAAGTCGACCGTATCCTCTTTAATTAGCCTAGAGAAAGTCTCAAAATGAGAGATTTAGCTGCGAAACAACAAGCACGATCAACTAAGTGCCTTTGAGGCTTTATCTAAGTTGAGGGACGCAATGCCCGACTAAGCTTTTTGTTGATCCCAAACTTAGATCGATTTAGCTTTGTGTTATCAAGATTGAATCAAGTATAACACGTAGAGAAACTTTGTTGTGTATAAGACAATTTAAGTATTATGCGGAATTAATACTCAAACAAGAACACACAAACAATGTAAACCAAACTTTCACTTGATTGATAAAAACAAACTTGTGTACAATGAAAGTGTTAAAACGTATATCAAACATAAACCTAAAGGCCTCCTTTTATAGACATAAGGAGCCTTGTACAAGAGTCTACGTATCAGCTATTTTATGTAACGATAAATATAGAAAATACATTGTCGATCCTATCTTTACTAGAAACATACTAGAAACATAATACATGTAGACTAAGTCTTCTATCAGTGCTTGACTTCTTCTTATCAACGCCTGACTTCTTCCTGTCAACACTTGTTCTGTCAATGCTTGTTTTCTTCTTAACAACGCTTCAATTGCTCTTGTCAGCGTCCAAGTATATTGGCTATATTTTATTCCCAACACTTTTACTAGTTTATTAAGAACTTTTGGGTAATATCCATTAGAACTTCATTTTTGTTTGTGACATATGCCTTTGCCTTTTATCAAGATTTTAGCCTTCCAACTCACACACACAAGCCATGCATGCATCAACTTTCATAGCTGTCAATGCTCTCTCTTTAACACCCCCAAATTTACACGCAGCGGAATACATCTGTGGGTGCTAAACAATGATACACAACACATAATTTATAAAGAAAGACTCGAAAAGAGACGTTCCAAATTTATCGTTCCTAAAACATTTGTGAGAGTAGCGTAGTCCCAAGACATCGTAACCAAAGTACAAACAAAACAAAAGATTTAAATTGTTTTGAACAAAAGGAACGACAAACATTCAAAGAGTTTATATTACAAAAGTAATGCACAACACCATTCCCGTGGCTTCCAAGCTTCACACTTCCTGATTACCTGAAATACATGTGAGAAAATCATCAGCAAAAATGCCGAGTGAATCTATAGGTTTATATAATCATTTTGAACACAAGCAAATATTATAAATTTGTGGCATACTTGAAGGCAACAAGCATCAAATAATAATTTGCATCAACAATAATAATTGTATATAGCATAAATTGCAATAAGCTCATGGAACCGAGCCCTTAGACACTCCATTAGGTCTAATAAGACAAGAGATTTATTAATTGTCGGTTACCTCCAGATTATTAGTACATTGCCGTATACCTGACTTCTCAATAGAATATGTTCAAACAGTGTGGAGGTCGGGCCTAAGCTTCTATGACAAGTCCACAAAAACTGAACCGGGGCGGCTTCCCCCATAGATCTATTAATTGTACTAGCGGCTAGCCCATCATAAGCTAGTTAACGGTCCATAATTGAGGCTTTAACAAAGGCAATCACTTAATGTAATTTAAAGGCAACCACGGGTCCATTCATAGAGGGACACACATACCATAAAAATCTTGTGTTCTAATTTTATAAAACATGTATTCCCCCTCGCAGGTTTTTAAAATCATATAATTGCGCAAACGAGGCTATAGACTCACCTTAAGTAGTAGAAGTAGTTGAAGACGATCGCCGACGATAGTAGATGCCCGAAAAACACGACAACCACAACCTAGCAAATAAGGTGCGTACATTAATAATAGACTGGAGAAATAGATGATACATAATAAAATCAAAACTCAAGTATAAAATCACGAAAACTCGAGAGAAAACGATACAAGTGGTTCTATTATACTCTCCTATATGTTCATTTTATTATCCTATGCCTTTAATAAAAATCTGCCGGAACATACCGAATGTCCAAGCCGTTTTCCCATACTTAAACATATCAAAATTTTATGATACTACTCAGAGAAGTTACTTACTATATGTAGAAAGTCCTCCCAAGAGCCCATCAAAATATTTTACTCCTAAAGTTCCCTGCCCGACTCATCTTTGAATCACAAAATCCGGACAGTTTAGCGACCTTGACTTACGAAACCATTTTGACCATTCTAAACATCTCCATTTGTAAAACCGACGCTTGATACTAAAAATAGACTCAAAACAATAAACTTTGAGCCTGAGAACAGCCCTTGAATCATTTTGGAACTCATTTTATAGTCCCCGAGATTCGATCCAAATGTCGACAACAATTTTCGGATTGTGTCAACACTCGTCTCCCGGTACACGAAAATCAAACTAGTGTATCTTCCACCTCGTTAGGAGTTGGAAGGCCTACCTTATATCAAATCGAAGCTAACGAAATTCTCTACGACATAATCCCATAATAACAACCTATATTCAGAATTAAGACCCCCGAAAATGGTCTCAAACCTACTGCCTAAAATTGGCCATTTAAAAACCATACAAAATCAATTTTTCAACACAATTTACCCATTTCTATACCACTAATATGATCATTCTAACATTACTACACTATGATCAAACCTATAACACACTTGCATGTAACTTTTTACAAAATTCTTTCAAAAATTTAAACACAACAACTAGTAGAATCACTAGCCATAATAATATACAATATATAAGATGATCATACAATAGATTAATTAATCAAGAATTCAAAAAAATAAAAAGTAGATGCATGTAGGTAAATTTCATACCAAAATGTAGCCCTTTGAAAATCTAGGATGGGACTTTATTTAGTTTTGGAAGATTCAATGTAGAAGATCAAAATTTTTGAGGGTTTTTGTTGATGGGGGTGTACGGCAAAACAAAGGGGAGGAGGGAAAAAATGGTGGTTTTTGTTTTATGAATTTTTAATTGTAATGTGTTGGTGGAAATATTATATATAGTGTAAGGTTTGGGTAGTTTTTGCCAATTTGTGATAGTTTTGGTCCAAAATGTAAATATTAGTTAAAAAGCGGGAAATGACTAAAAGTAAATTTTTACAAATATTTACGGGACTCGGATTTCGTAAAAATACTTAAATGTTTAAACGCACACGAAAAATAATAATATAACGACTCGATACGTAATTAAAACAATATCGTCGAAAACATTAAATATTGAAACGATCGATAATAAAATATAAAATCTTGGGCATCCGTCGGTATCGCGATCACTAGTAGTCCTCGTTGCTCGTCAAAATATTAAAATAAAATATTAAATATCGGTTTCAACTTAAACCGTTAAACATAATAATAATTAATGTTATAAAATACTTCAAAAATATTTGAAAAGTAGGATTAAGTAATGACCTTATTTTGCGGGTTTTACATCCTCACCACCTTAGGAGAGCACCGTCCCGGGGCTTACTTCTCCTTGGGTCCGTCTACGAATAAGTGTGGAAACTTGCTCTTGAAGTAGTCCTCTCGCTCCCAAGTGTATTCGGGTCCACGTCGGGAATTCCATCGCACTTTCACTATCGGTATCCGACTTTGCTTAAGCCGTTTCACCTCTCGATCCATGATCTCCACCGGTTCCTCAATAAAATGAAGCTTGTCGTCCAGTTGAATCTCCTCAAGTGGAATTATCAAATTCTCATCCGCCAAACACCTCTTAAGATTAGAAACGTGAAAAGTATTATGAATAGCACTAAACTTCTCTGGCAATTCCAACTTATATGCCACAAGACCAACTCGATCAATAATCTTAAATGGACCAATATAGCGTGGACTAAGCTTTCCTCGCTTGCCAAACCGAATTACTCCTTTCCAAGGTGATACTTTCAACATAACCATGTCGCCAATATCAAATTCCAATGGTTTTCTCCTCTTATCCGCATAGCTATTCTGCCTACTACGAGCTGTCAATAAACAATTCTTGATTTGCACGATCTTCTCAGTCCTTTCTCTAATCAACTCAGGACCCGTCAACTGACTTTCTCCAAATTCACACCAACCAACTGGTGATCTACACTTTCGCCCGTAAAGTGCTTCAAAAGGCGCAGCCTTGATACTTGCATGATAATTGTTGTTGTATGAGAACTCCACCAAAGGTAAGTGTCGATCCCAACTACCTCCAAAGTCTATAACACACGCTCGTAACATATCATCCAAGGTCTGAATAGTCCTCTCACTTTGTCCGTCCGTTTCCGGATGATACGCAGTGCTCACGTCCAACTGAGTCCCCAAAGCTCGCTGAAGAGATCTCCAAAAGTCAGATGTGAACCAACTATCTCGATCAGAAATAATTGACAAAGGAACTCCATGTCTACAAACAACTTCCTTTAAATACAACCGGGTAAGTTTGTCTAAGTCATCAGTTTTCTTTATCGGCAAGAAATGAGCCGACTTAGTCAACCGATCAACAATCACCCAAATCGTAACGTAACCACTAGAAGTTCTCGGAAGTCCCGAAACAAAATCCATAGTTATCTTCTCCCATTTCCATTCTGGAATTTCAGGTTGTTGCAGTAAACCCGAAGGTCTCTTGTGCTCAAACTTCACCTTAGCACGTGTCAAGCATTTACTAACATAAGTAGAAATGTTAGCCTTCATATTCGGCCACCAGTAGCATTTCTTCAAGTCTTGGTACATTTTATCCGATCCTGGGTGAACCGAATATTTAGACTTATGAGATTCGTGCATAATTAGATCTCCCAGTCCTCCATACACCGGTAACCATACAAAATTCTCGAAATACCGAATTCCGTCATCACGAATTTCAAATATATGTGTCATCCTTCTACCCAAGTCTTCATTTCTCACATTCTCTTCTTTCATCGCCTTCATTTGAGCTTTAAGTATTCGATTAGATAAATCAGAATAAGTTTTCGTGGCTAAAGCTCTAACCCTTTTCATTATTTCTCTATCCTTCCTACTAAGAGCATCGGCAACTACATTCGCCTTACCGGGATGGTAGCAAATTTGAATGTCGTAATCACTCAACAATTCTACCCATCTTCTCTGCCTCATATTGAGCTCCTTCTAATCCAAAATATGTTGCAGGCTTTTATGATTGGTATATACCTCACTCTTTGTACCGTAGAGATAGTGTCTCCAAAGTCTAAGAGTAAAGACAAGAACTCCTAATTCCAAGCCATGTGTAGTATAATTCTCCTCATGCTTCCTCAATTGACGAGATGCATACGCGATCACTTTCTCCCTCTGCATCAACACAACACCAAAACCCTTACATGATGCGTCACAATATACCACAAAGTCTTCAGCTCCGTCGGGCAAAGCCAAAATTGGTGTAGAACACAGCTTCCGCTTCAAAGTTTGGAATGCTTCTTCTTCTTCTGAACCCCACTCATACTTCTTGTTTTTTTGTGTAAGTTTAGTAAGAAGTTTAGAAATTAAAGAGAATCCTTCTATAAATCGCCGGTAGTACCCAACTAATCCTAAGAATTGTCTAACCTCAGTCGGGGTTGTAGGCCTAGCCCAATCTCTAATAGCTTCAATTTTGGAGGGATCAACATGAACACCGCTACTATTGATCACGTGCCCAAGGAATTGGACAGAATCCAACCAAAAATCACACTTGGAGAATTTTGCATACAAATTCTCCTTCTTCAACAACTCCAAAACAATCTTTAGATGACCTTCATGCTCCTCCCGACCTTTGGAATAAATCAGGATATCGTCGATAAATACAATCACAAACTTGTCGAGGTATGGTTTACACACACGATTCATTAAGTTCATGAATACCGCAGGTGCATTAGTTAACCCAAACGGCATCACTTGAAATTCATGGTGTCCATAGCGCGTCCGAAAAGCTGTAATAGGTATGTCCTCCTCTTTGACACGAAGTTGATGATAACCCGACCTCAAGTCGATCTTCGAGTACACACACGAACCTTGAAGTTGATCAAACAAATCATCGATCCTATGAATTGGATAACGATTCTTAATAGTTAACTTGTTCAACTCTCGGTAGTCTATGCACATTTTGAACGATCCGTCCTTCTTCTTCACGAACAATACTAGAGCTCCCCAAGGTGACGAACTTGGTCTAATGAACCCCTTCTCCATTAACTCCTTCAATTGATCTGCCAACTCCTTCATCTCAGACGGTGTCAAACGATAAGGTGCACGCGCCACCGGTGCAACTCCCGGCACTAGATCAATCTTGAATTCGACTTCTCGCTGAGGCGGAAGCCCTGGCAAGTCATCAGGAAATACTTCAGGAAAATTACGAATAACTGGAACATCTTCCACACGCCTAACTGGTAGTTCTTTCTCCACTACTTGAGCCAAGAACAGGTGACAACCTCTTTCTACATATTTCCTCGCCTTTATAAAAGATATCACCATCAGACGAGATTTACCGACATCACCTTTAACTACTAACACCTTGCCCTTCACCGGTATGTGAACAACTTTCTCCCCACATACAATCACCGCATCATGAGCAACCAACCAATCCATACCAACAATCACATCAAACGAACCCAACTCTATCGGCATCAAATCAATTTCAAACAAATGATTTGCTAATTTCAAAGGACACTTCTTAAAGATAGTGGTAGTACTAACTAACTGTCCATCAACTAACTCAACCTCATAACTAGTATTTAGGCTTGTTGGCTCAATATCAATTAAACGACTAAAGGAAGTGCTTAAAAAGCTCCTATCAGATCCTGAGTCAAATAACACACTAGCATAACGATGGCTGAGTAAGAACGTACCCGTCACCACATTTGGACCTTGTGCCTGATCAGCATCCTTAACAACATAAACTGCCCCTACAGCTTCGCCTGCTTTCTTGTTCGTCAACTTTGGACATCTAGGGCGAAAATGATCACGTTCTCCACATTCAAATCATGTCTTGATCGGAATAGCATTTGCTCCAGTGGCAGGGGTTCTTTCCTTGCATTTCTCCACAACATGCCCAACCATTCCACATTTAGTGCACCTTGGGGGACAATTACCAAAGTGACAAACACCACAGCTCTTACATTTCTAGGCTGGTCCCCCATGGTCAGCATTATTATCCTTGTTAGTTGCAGCTCTAGCCCCAACATTCCTTTTCTGATTGTACTGCTTATGGAGGTTACTACCCTGATTACTACTCTGCGAACTTTCCCATTTCCTTTTACTACTCTAAACAGCTCTCTCAGCCCTATCTTGAACCTTCTGCCCCATTAGTGTATGAGCCATTCTTACAGTTTAAACAAAGTTCTTGGCTCGAGATGAAGTTGTCTCACCTTTAATGTACCCATGCAGCCCTTTGATGTATTGATCCATCTTCTTCTTCTTCTCAGTAGCAAAAGCATCTGGACACAACAAAACTAACTCATTGAATCGGCTAGTATATGCAGCAATGTTATTATCTTTCAATTTCAGGTGCCTCAACTCATCCTCCAAAGCAGATAACTCTTCTTCTGGACAGAACTCTTCTTTCAACAACCTTTTAATTTCATCCCAAGGTTTCTTGTTTGCAGCTTCTAAAACAACTGTAGCAACTTGAGTCTTCCACCAGTTTAAAGCTCGGTCCTTGAAAGTAGCAACTGCGAACTTAACCTTGTTCCTTTATGAGCAATCACTAATCTCAAATGTTGTTTCTGTTTTCTCAATCCACCTGAATAATTCCAGTGCTCCACCAGTTCCTTGAAATGTAGTAGGTCCACACTTCATGTATCCAGCAAAAGTACACTCTTTAACCGCAACCGCAGCCTGAGCAACCTCATCTGCAGGATTCTCAGCTACACCTGCTCCTCCAACAGCTTCTGGTTCAGCAGGTTCACCTTCACCTTCAGCACCCGCACCTCCAGAGCCACCTGCTCCTTCAGTGTTAACACGTGCAGCTCTATCCACAACTACTGCTTTTGCAACCTCTTCAGCAACTAGCCTTGCAATGGCATCATTTGTCATTCTCCTAGGTGGCATGATTCTGTCATATCACAAAGAAAGAAGATAAAATGAATGAGTTAATTGTAATCATAGTATAGTCATATCATGTACAAATTCAATCATCAAATGCATACACATTATCAATACAAGGATTCACGATCATTATAAGGATCAAATGAAACTATTATCATAGATCAACAAGGAATGATCTTAAATACAAATAGAGTACAATGACACAAAGACACTAGTCAACGTGGGGATCCACATGGCTTAGTTGACTGTGACTCGCTTGCAGCAGTGAAACCTGCTTCCTCCTCATCGAAGACGTAATTTTGACGGTGGTAGATTCACAAAATAGGTATAAGGTCATAATAAAATGAAATGGAATAATTTCCAAGATTTTAAATAAATACAGAAAATCCTTCAAATAAATACAGAAAATTTTCAGAAATTTTTTCAAATAATTCATTAATAAATGATAAACATTTATCGAAAAGTTTAACGATATTAATATATATCGATAAAGAATTATAGTATTCATTTACAAATACTTAGCAATAAGGCATACATAATAATGTATACTAAAGTTGTAATCCCAGAAGTAGCTTGAACCTGAAGTCACGCGAAATCATGTGCACCGACTCTCTGAAAAATAAAAACTGACAGTTATAGTTTAGGTTTTTAGAAAAAGACCTAGTTCTCTATAACTCATGGCTCTGGTACCAATCTTTAACACCCCCAATTTTACACGCAGCGGAATACATCTTTGGGTGCTAAACAATGATACACAACACATAATTTATAAAGAACGACTCGAAAAGAGACGTTTCAAATTTATCGTTCCTAAAACATTTGTCAGAGTAGCGTAGTCCCAAGACATCGTAACCAAAGTACAACCAAAACAAAAGATTTAAATTGTTTTGAACAAAAGGAACGACAAACATTCAAAGAGTTTATATTACAGAAGTAGTGCACAACACCATTCCCGTAGCTTCCAAGCTTCACACTTCCTGATTACCTGAAATACATGTGAGAAAATCATCAGCAAAAATGCCGAGTGAATCTATAGGTTTATATAATCATTTTGAACACGAGCAAAGATTATAAATTTGTGGCATACTTGAAGGCAACAAGCATCAAATAATAATTTACATCAACAATAATAATTGTATATAGCATAAATTGCAATAAGCTCATGGAACCGAGCCCTTAGACACTTCGTTAGGTCTAATAAGACAAGAGATTTATTAATTGTCGGTTACCTCCAGATTATTAGTACATTGCCGTATACCTGACTTCTCAATACAATATGTTCAAACAGTGTGGAGGTCGGGCCTAAGCTTCTATGACAAGTCCACAAAAACTGAACCGGGGCGGCTTCCCCCATAGATCTATTAATTGTACTAGCGGCTAGCCCATCAAAAACTAGTTAACGGTCCATAACTGAGGCTTTAACAAAGGCAATCACTTAATGCAATTTAAAGGCAACAACGGGTCCATTCATAGAGGGACAAGCATAGCATAAAAATCTTGTGTTCTAAGTTTATAAAACATGTATTCCCCCTCACGGGTTTTTAAAATCATATAATTGCGCAAACGAGGCTATAGACTCACCTTAAGTAGTAAAGTTAGGTGGAAAACGAGTATAAATAAGCTGAATCTTTAGCTGAGTCCTAATCTTCCACGCTTGTACACTTTTGGCCCCTCCAGTAATAGAGTTGTCATCCAAGAACAAATACTCCCCCTTCATCTTTTTCCTTTGTCCACTTTAGTCCCTCAGGTTAAATGACTTATATTCTCAATACTCCCCCTTAAGTCCTTAACCTGCAAAAGCATTATACAAACCAAGCATTCTACAAACATTCTTATGATCAGATATGAGCAACCCTTTAGTGAATACATCTGCAGTGTTATTTTCAGATTTAACTTTTATAGCTTTTATATAACCTGTAGATATTTTTTCCATTAAGAAATAGAGATCAATTTCAAAATGCTTGCTTCTTTTATGAAGCATAGGATTCAAAGATATTTGGATAGCAGAATTGTTATCACAATTCATTTCAACAGGTAGAGTCACTTCTACTTTCATATCTGTTAACACTTTGTGAATCCACATGACTTCACAACACACATTACACATAGCTCTATATTCAGCTTCTGTGGAAGATATAGAAACCACACTTTGTTTCTTACTCTTCTAAGAAACTAAATTATCTCCCAAAAACACACAAAAACCAGTTAAAGATCTCCTGGTTATGTTACACTTAGCCCAATCTGAGTCAACAAAAACATTCAGCTTACTACAATCACCTTTCTTAAAAGTGATACCTAAACCAGGTTCACCTTTTAAGTATCTAAGAACTCTGAAAGCAAGTCTTAAATGAGATGTCATAGGACTATGCATAACTTGATTAAGACAATGAACAACAAAAGCAATATCTGGTCAATCCATCTACTATCTTTAATAGCTTCAGAATATATAGTAGGCTAATGGATTTTATTCAGATTAGTAGTAAACACAAAATTATCAACACTCAAATTAGCATAGCTAACAACTTTGTTTATACTATATTTAACATCTTTATTAAGCATAAAATCTTTATACTTAGAAGGAAATGTAACTTTCCTACTAGTTCTCCTAACAGTGTTATTTGCTGCTGGTTCTGGTGACCAATTAAACACATTTCCAAAAGACTCTATACCTTCATCCTCAGAGGAATTCTCATCATCACTACCAATGTCTAGTATACCCTCAGAAACATTTTCTGTTGCATACTCAACCCTAATGTCCTTCCTACTAGAATCTCTATTAGTATTAGATGATGTATCTACCTCAGAAACAACATCTGTATCAGTAGTAGGAACATATTTTCTACCTTTACAAGACTCTACAGTGTTGTCATTAGGTTTAACATTAGTTTCAGGTATAAGCCTATGCTTTTTACCTATACTATCTCCATTTTCATCATAGGATTCACAAGGCACTTGATTGTATATGTTAAAAAAGTTTAAATCATCAACACCATTATCACTAAAAACAAATTCTTTACTAATCATATCATTTTTAAATGGGAAAATAGTTTCATAAAACTTTACATCCCTTGA
Organism: Glebionis coronaria; assembly: GCA_025667525.1. Classification (NCBI taxonomy): domain Eukaryota; kingdom Viridiplantae; phylum Streptophyta; class Magnoliopsida; order Asterales; family Asteraceae; genus Glebionis; species Glebionis coronaria. Next base: position 34,568,832 of record CM046879.1, read on the forward strand.
AAACAAAAATTTTTTATTTTCCAAACTAAACAATTTATACCCCTTCTTATCAAAAGCATAACCAACAAAAACACATTTTTCAGACCTTGACTCAAAATTATCAGAAACATTTACTACATTAGAAAAACACAAACAGCCAAACACTTTTAAATGGAGAATACTAGGTTTAGACTCATAGACCATTTCATAAGGACTTTTACTCAGCCCATTTTGGGTACTTCATAGTTGAACAGGCTATCACAAATGCCAAATTACAAAGTGCAATTGCTTCGGCCAACACCACAAATGGACCAGTCTATTATTCAGCAGGTCCAACAGCCTTCTCCTGCCAGCAGCTAGAGATATGTACTATGATAGAAGTGTTAAGCTCACTTGTAAGGTCAATGGTCAAGAGCTAACTCACTTACCCACCACACACATAACCTTATCTTGTTATCTTCTATATCTAGTGTCCACACAAACAACTTCTCTTACTAGTAATGCATAGGCAAGCTTTTCGTATACAAGATGGAGATCCTCCTGCAGGACATCTAGGGTAAGTTACCAATTCATTGCGTTTTGTTTTATTTTTTTGAGACTTTTCCAACACTATTATTTCTAAGTAAAAGAACAAGCATACATGCTAATTTAAGTAAAAGAACAAACTTTTCTAACAGGGACTTTGTGTTATTATTTTAGGAATATGTGATACTATATCTGAATCACAAAGAAACCAAAAGAGTATGGTGGGTTCAGAAACCCTATTACCAGGAAGTAGTATATGTGAGTTTACTAAACATGGGGATGTGAAAGATTACTTCAACCTCGGAGACAGGGAAGAAAATGGCCAAGCCTTGTTCCATTGAAGGGTTGAGGACATCGTTATTAATGGAAAAACGGTAACTTTGGTGATTTTTTTAGCATAAGAACATATATGTTTACTTTTAGTGTTGGCATTATTATTATTTAGTTGTATTGACTTGTATGTGTGAGTCACTGTGTCATTCAATTATTTTTTACAATAGTTTTACCATGTCAAATATACTTGTTGGATGTTTAACTGTAAAAAAGACAAATGAGTGAAATAACAAACTTTTATTTCCTGTGTTGTTGTAAAAACAGGTTTCTAAGGCCTCGGGCCATCAAGCTTCTTCAATGCATAACAGAAGACGACCTTCTGAAACTTAAAACATACTTCGAAAAGCAATACAAAGAAAAGACAAATCTCCAAGCAGATACCGAAGTGATATATTTAGACTACAACAATGGTACTCGGGGTATTAAGTCTGATGGAAGCTTAATGGTGACCAAACGACTTGTATACCTTTACAAGGATTCACCAAAATCCTGGACCTTGAGATTTACTTCCTATGAGGCCAAATTCCCTAATCCTCTTTATGACAAGGAGAACCCCCACCCCCTGTGACGATCGTGATCGACCCGATTGTGTTGTTTTCCATGGTTGGAATCATGGCCGCTTTAGTTATGCACGCTCTGAATTCATGCTGAAAGATTATGATTTTCCTATGCCTCGTGAGATCAACTATATAGGTAACACCTACATGATACAATTCGTATTCCCAGAGGTCAAAATCTCTATAACCAAATCATCAAAAAATTTGAGAGGCACATATAAAGGGTTTAAGGTTCTAGTCAAACGGGTGAAAAGGAATCATAGTGTACGTGCGATTATTACGAATTACAAAGCTGATAGCCCACATGACAACATTGTCACACTGCATGATCACCTGATGCATGACAAACATTGTGATCACGCAATAGAAGAGTTCTCATGTGATCTGCTGGAGCACATGCGTCAGAATGGCTATAAACATATGAGTTTTGAGTCCATGAAAATTATGAGGTAAAATCTTTATCTTTATACATAATAAACGGTTTTACCCAACATTTTTGTGTATTACACGATAGATTTTTTTATTTTTTTATTTTTTATCATTGGCACAGCTCTATTGTTAAAGGAGTGGCTCACATGCATAAGAAACACATAGTTCATGGAAACATAAATCCGAAGAATGTTGTTTTAGGTTTTGATGGTTGTACTTCTAAGCTATGCGGCTTTAACAACTCAAAACGAGTTTCGGAAAGAGATTTTGGTAAGCCTTTTTAATTAACAAAAATTATTCTTCTTTCATTGTTTATTTGTATTATACACATTTATACTCAATTGTTGAAATTATTTATTTTGATCATACAGTATTTTGTGTATGATATAGATGAAAAGTCCACGGAAATTTTTATGTTGGGTATAACCCTGTTAAACTACATGTATGATATGAAAGAGGATGGTCAAAATTTTGTTAAACTACATGTCTGATATGAAAGAGGATGGTCAAAATCATATATGATTCATATCACGTATCGTATATACGATACGTGATATGAATCATATATGATTTTCTGAAAATCATATATGATCCGTGACGAATCATATATGATTCTCTCAAACGTGACTTAAGAAAAAAAATAAAGCTTTACTTGAACCGGCATATCAGCAATCTTGCTTTGATATAGCTCAAGAGCAACCCCAATAATCCGGGCTCGTTTGGTTGATCATACAATCCTTAACACATACAATCCCGAATAACAGTCATTCATACAATACTTAACTCATTATCCCAAAATGCCACTCAATTTCAAAACACAATACAATGCCATTCAGACCCTCTATTCCGGTAAAATCAACAGCAACTTATATTTTGTGGTCGAGGTTCTCACAACCTAACAATATATATTCTTACCCTTTTCACATTCTGGCAGTTTGTCATGGACAGTGTAAAACCAAAAGTGCTAACCATAGTACTTCTTGTACAATATTGTATTATAATGATCACGGAGCTCCTTCAGGATACCGTGTATGGTCATTAGAAATGTTGGGTCCCGTCTACAGTATTCCAATTATAAGTCAGTGAACTCTTCGTGCCATTTCTTATTACTAATTTCTCTTAATACTATGAGTATTACGCGGAGAAAAACGGCTTGTAAACACGGTACTTGGTTTTCCCTCTTTAATAAAATAGCTTAGATGACAAAGAAACATAATGCGACGCTCCGAATCCCAAAAAAGTGGATGTTGTAAGACATCTTCGATTATTGGCCTGGACAAGATTATTCCAAATTGAATTCGTTAGACTATAGTCATCCAAATATACATCTACTCATAATAACAATAACTATTAGGGTCATACCGTTTAGTTATATCAGGGTCCATCATTTTGGAGATTAAATTGAAACCTTTTATTATTCAAACGTTGGTTCTTCCCAAATATATACACTATGTTAGTGTAATGAGCCATATTCGTTGGTTCTTCCCAAATTTTGTTCCTGGGAAGGATCTGCACTCTAAAGAGGAGTATATACAAACGAATATAGCTCATTACACTAACATTGTGTATATATTTGGGAAGAACCAACGTTTGAATAATGAAGGTTTCGATTTAATCTCCAAAGTGATGGACCCTGATATAACTAAACGGTATGACCCTAATAGTTATTGTTATTATGAGTAGATGTATATTTGGATGACTATAGTCTAATGAATTCAATTTGGAATAATCTTGTCCAGGCCAACAATCGAAGATGTCTTACAACATCCACTTTTTTGGGATTCGGAGCGTCGCATTATGTTTCTTTGTCATCTAAGCTATTTTATTAAAGAGGGAAAACCAAGTACCGTGTTTACAAGCCGTTTTTCTCCTTGTAATACTCATAGTATTAAGAGAAATACGTAATAAGAAATGGCATGAGGAGTTCACTGAGTTAGAATTGGAATACCGTAGACGGGACCCAACATTTCTAATGACCATACACGGTATCCTGAAGGAGCTCCGTAATCATTATAATACAATCTTGTACATGAAGTACTATGGTTAGCACTTTTGGTTTTACACTGCCCATGACAAATTGCCAGAATGTGAAAAGGGTAAGAATATATTGTTAGGCTGTGAGAACCTCGACCACAAAATTTAAGTTGCTGTTGATTTTACCGGAATAGAGGGTCTGAATGGCATTGTATGTTTTAAGGATTGTATAAATGACTGTTATTCAGGATTGTGTTTTGAAATTGAGTAGCATTTTAGGATAATGTGTAAAACCCGTAAAAATAAGGTCATAATTTAATTATAATTTTCAATTATTTTGAAGTATTTTATAACGTTAAATATTATTATGTTTAACGGTTTAAGTTGAAACCGATATTAAATATTATTTTTTAATATTTTGACGAGAAACGAGGACTACTAGTAATCGCGATACCGACAGATGCCCACAATTTTATATTTTATTATCAACCGTTTCGATAATTAATATTTTCGACGATATCATTTTAATTACGTATCGAGTCGTTATATTATTATTTTTCGTGTGCGTTTAAACTTTTAAGTATTTTTACGAAACCCGAGTCCCGTAAATATTTGTAAAATTTACTTTTAGTCATTTCCCGCTTTTTAACTAATATTTACATTCTGGACCAAAACTATCACAAATGGGCAAAAACTACCCTAACTCCACACTATACCTAAGATTTCCACTAACACTTTTACTTTAATAAATTCATTTAACAAAAAAAACAACCAACTTTCTCTTCTACCTTGTTTTTAGCCATCCACCATTAACACCACAAACACCATGATCAAATTTTTTCTAGCTTGATCCAAGAGAAACTAAAACAAGTCCCATTCTCCATTTTCAAAGGGCTACAATTTGGTATAAAATTTTCATACATGCAACCATATAAATTTTTCAAGAAAAGTTGGTGATGTTTGATCCGAATTTGTTGTATGCATGTGTTAGTAGTGATGATCAAAAGATTTTCATGCTATGTTTTTTTTAAAAAGTTGATTTTTTAATTTTTGGGTTTTTGATTTTGATGATGATACAAGTGTTAGGATTGGTTTATGGTGATATTAGGATGTTAGGTTGATGATAAAAATGATTGGTTTTGATCAAAAACATGATTTTGTGGGAGATTTTGAAAGGTGATTTTGGGCAGTAGGTTTGAGGCCATTTCGAGGGTCTTAAGTCTGAATATAGGATGATATGATGGGATTATGTTGTAGAGAATTTCGTTAGCTTCGATTTGACATAAAGTAGGCCTTCCAACTCCAAACGAGGTGGAAGATACACTAGTTTGATTTTCGTGTACCGGGAGACGAGTGTTGACACAATCCGAAAATTATTGTCGATATTTGGATCGAATCTCGGGGACTATAAAATGAGTTTCAAAATGATTCAAGGGCTGTTCTCAGGCTCCAAGTTTAGCATTTTGAGTCTATTTTTAGAATCAATTGGCGGTTTTATAAATGGAGTTGTTTAGAATGGTCAAAATGGTTTCGTAAGTCAAGGTCGCTAAACTGTCCGGATTTTATGATTCAAAGATGAGTCGGGCAGGGAACTTTAGAAGTAAAATCTTTTAATGGGCTTTTGAGAGGACTTTCTATATATAGTAAGTAAGTTCTCTGAGTAGTATCATAAAAATTTGATGTGTCTAAGTATGGGAAAACGGCTTGGACATTTGGTATGTTCCGGCAGATTTTTGATAAAGGCATAGAACAATAAAATGAATATATAGGAGAGGGTTATAGTATCACTTGTATCGTTTTCTCTCGAGTTTGTCGTGATTTTATGAGTCGAGTTTTATATTCTTATGTATGGTTTATTTCTCGAGTCTATTATTAATGAACGCACCTCATTTGATAGGTTGCGGTTCTCGTGTTTGAAAGGCATCATCTATCGTCGGCGATCGTCTCATTACCACTATTGGCTAAGGTGAGTCTATAGCCTCGCTTTATACTAGTTATTAAATGATTTTAAACCCGCGAGGGGGAATACATGTTTTTATAAACTTAGAACACAAGATTTTTATGGTATGCTTTGTCCCTCTATGAATGGACGCGTGGTTGCCTTTAAATTGCATTAAGTGATTGCCTTTGTTAAAACCTAAATTATGGACCGTTAATTAACCTATGATGGGTTAACCGCTAGTACAATTAATAGATCTATGGGGGAAGCCGCCCCGGTTCAGTTTTTGTGGACTTGTCATAGAAGCTTAGGCCCGACCTCCACACTGTTTGAACATATTGTATTGAGAAGTCAGGTATACGGCAATGTACCAATAATCTGGAGGTAACCGACAATTAATAAATCTCTCGTCTTATTAGACTGATATGGGAGTGTCTAAGGGCTCGGTTCCATGAGCTTATTGTAATTTATGCTATATACAATTATCATTGTTGATGCAAATTATTATTTGATGCTTATAAGCATGCCACAAACTTATAATCTTTGCTTGTGTTCAAATTGATTTCATAAACCTATAGATTCACTCGGCATTTTTGCTGATTGTTTTACTCACATGTATTTCAGGTAATCAAGAAGTGGAAGCTTGGAGGTCACGAAAATGAAGTTGTGCACTGCTATGTTGTTCAAACTCTTTGATTTAATTATCGTTCCATTTTTAAAACAAACTAATATGTTGTTTTAACTTATCTTTTGGTAACGATTACTTGGGACTACGCTACTCTGATGAATGTTTTGGGAACGATAAATCTAAAACGTCTCTTTTCGAGTCGTTCTTTATAAATTATGTGTTGTTGTATCATTGTTTAGCACCCAAAGATATATTCCGCTGCGTATAAATTTGGGGGTGTTAAAGATTGGTACCAGAGCCATGATTTATAGAGAACTAGGTCTTTTTCTAAAAACCTAAACTATAACTGTCGGTTTTATTTTTCAAAGAGTCGGTACACATGATTTCGCGTGACTTCAGGTTCAAGCTACTTCTGGGATTACCACTTTAGTATATGTTATTACGTATAACTTATTGCCAAGTATTTATAAATAAATACTATGATCCATTTACGGATATATATATTTATATCTAGGATCCCTTTAATCGATATATATATATTTATGTCGTTAAACTTTTCGATAAAAATTTATCATTTATTAATGATTAACTTAAATAAATACATTGAATTTTCAAGATCTTTCTGTATTTATTTTTGAAGTATTTAAATTGCTTTTATTGCAAAGTCTTATATTATGACCTTACATACCTTCATCTACGCGCGTTACTTTCATTGTTTAACCCTTTGTGATATCTATATAGATATCCAAATCGTCTTCCGACTGTTTGTGTTTAGACGTCTTGAAACGTAATTTCTAGACCATTGTGTAGCTCAATGTGTCCTTGGAATAGACTAACCGCTATTTATTGACATTTATATGTATCGACTCCGAAGTGTATTGTTCACTTATATCTCGGTAACGTCATCGTCATTTTATAAATCATCGTCTAGATTATGGCGCTAGAATTGGAATACGATTTTACTTATATAAAATTGTATCATTTGTTTTTCATAAACCTTCTCGCTCCCGGAGTGTAGCATGTTAATGTTCCATTCTTTTCTTATTTATGTTTTGTGTTTTTTACAATCGTGGCACCAAGGAGATTTGCCTACATTGCATTTTGAAACTTAAATTATGAACGTCAATTACCGTTTTGCTTCCTAAATTTCGTGTTGAATACCTTGAAGCATCTTATGTCATTTCATTATACTATATTTTTATTTGATGCTCATTATGAGATTTATTTTTCGTTGTTGTAAAATCCACAAGACATGTGTGTATATATATTTTGAGTGGTCAGGAAGTGTCGAAAAATATATTTAATTGAGAAACTGCAGGGGCAGTACAAACAGGTCAAAACTTAAAAGTAAAACCTGCGTTTTTTTTAAAATAAAATAGTCAAACCTGCACAGAACTTGCAGGGGTATTTTGGTCATTTTACATTGGTTTTCAGGTCTCGGGTAAAACTAGAAAGTCGTCTGAAACGTCGTTTTGCATCAAAATGCTTTAGACTCTGAGTCTTGGAGATGTCGTTTATCGGGTCAATTAATCGGCTCATATTTAAAAGTTAAATCTGATAGAAAATTCAGAACATGAGTTTTAAATGTTTCTAAGGTGTTTTGATTTCATTTGAGATCGTAAAATTTTAACAAATATTATTTTACAACTAACGAATACTAGTTGCATGTGAAAATATTTAAAAATAAAAACATTACAGAATTAGCAATTACCAGATTAATGGTGTAATTTGAAAACGAATAATATACTTTCTTAAAAGCATATTGTGTCGAGTATCTTACATAGAATACACATGTGGATTGATTTATTCTTTTTATATATATGACTCAATTGTCATACGATGTTATTTTATTTTCGTTTTCTTCTAACCTTGCACTGACTTGGGATGAGTTTTGAAGTTTTGTCTTCACATTCTTCGTCGATATTTTATCGCGTGTCTCATGGCGTTTTCGTCTAAACCTTATAACCTTTTGAAACCTTAACGACTTGTAACCATTTCATTGATTGTTTTGTGAGCTAATATTTGCCACTTTTTGCAAAACTTTGACTACTTTATACGTTGTCATAATGTCATATTATAAATAAATCTGATATTGTTTTACGATTATTTTCACCAATTGTTTTTACTTTGGTCTTATAAAATACTTTTCGTAACATTAAAAGTTGCTTATTGAGTATCTCACAAATTACTTGTATCCTATAAATTTATAAACTATTTTTAAATTCCATTTTACAAATGGCATGGTTTATATAAACATAAGAAACGTAATACTTTTCGACGAAACGGAGCACTGCATTGCTAGCCCTAAATTATCCATGGCCTGATCACCTATGTCTAATTTAGATGGAGCCATCCTAGGCTGAATAGTAGTCCACTTAAAAATCTTGATAATAATCAACTTTTTACTTGTATTTATGATGAAGATAAATAAAATGAAATAAAATGAAAAGTAGTTTTAAAAACCTTTATATTTCATGCAAGTAGCGCAATTTCTATGCATTCGCATATGTTTTCTTACCTTTTCTTGAACGAATTACGCGCTTACGAATACGTTTTTACTCGACAATCGTTTTTCCACTTGTTACTTCATTTTGTCTTATAACTGACTTCTTTTGACCGTTCGTCTAATTGCTGACTGTTGATAAATGACTTGAAAGTCTCAATGTTTTATCCTTCCTTCTCGTCCAATCTTCTTTATGCGACTGGGTAGATCTTTGGAATGTCTCCGCACGTGAATAATGAATTATCACTAGAGTGATTTCCGTATATCCGGGATGACGTCCGTCACTCTCGTTTGTCTCGAAATCCACTCTTGTGAACCGTGCTTTGACTTCTCTCTTTAAACACTAACATCGTTCATTTGATTTGTTTTAATTACAAGTGATTATTAGGAATTTTATTTATTAAAATTTTTGTATGGATCTTCTTTCCGATCATGTATCGACCACCGCTAAGTTAACGAGCTGATATTGGTGAACCATCAACCGCACTAACAAAATTGACAACTTGTTTAATCTATTATTTGTTATCGTCTTACCATCAACGCCTTTATTTTATTATTCTCTTTAAGAATTCATACGACATTTGTTTCGTCCTCTTTTGTACCGTTGATTTCGTACTAATTGTTGACCATTATTTCCATTCGTATTCGTTTGTTATCTTGTCACATTTTGAAACCTGAACATATCCCATGTTTATTTTTAAATAATAAACACCTTTATGTATTTCTACAACGTATTATAAATTTTCATGGAACTTTTATACATTTTCCAATGATTTTCAATTATGGAAATAACCATCAAAAGTAAAAGGTCAAATTTATACATCATATTTTGTATAACTAAAACTAATGTTTAAAATAAAATTATGTTCTACCTTTTGAACTAATTGACTTATCATACTTTACTTTAAATGTAATGAAATTATCGGTTTAATTTATATTCCTAACAATGATTTAATTTGGAAATTATATTTTCTAATTGTAACCATCAATATGAGTTTAAGTAATAAATTCATGTCTTTCTTTCAAAGTTTCTTAAGACAACCAAAATAAATTATGAAGCTATTTAACTTCTATTTTTAATATGTCATCTTTATCAAGAAAGTACCTCAATTGAGTTTTAAGGTAATACCAAATCCGGGACGGATAATTGTGACAAACGTTATTTTAATGTTAATATTTAATTCATTCTTCGCTCTCATTTTTCTAGTATTGCGAATTATTATGTTTTACGGTTACATGATTCGAGATCCCTCGTCGATCGTTAATCTTAAATCATTTTACCACATCTTGTCCGTTTATGTGTTTATTGAATTCATTTTTATCTCGTTCTATTCCTCCTATTGAAGATTACTATTTTATTCTGAGTTTAAAATGAATCTCGGGAAGCAGTGTATAAGAAGAAACGATAAGTGTCACCAGGATTTATGCGTGTACTTGTGGAATGATTGAGGACCGAATCTCTTAATGAATGGAGTTAATAAATTTGTTACAACCTCGAGGAGCATGTTGAAGCCGACACCGCAAGTGGAAAGACTCTTGTGATCAAGTGGTTATTATCAAGGGTTCGTTCAAGGTTTTCTTGATGATTAACGATGGAAATCTATACTTGATGTTATTGTTCGACCTTTTATTTTTATGTACTTATGTGGTATGTGATCTAGTCAAATGATCGTAAGTTGTGAGAACTTGAGACGGCATCATCCGATGACGTCCGATCATGTAGAACATATATTATGTAATATCTTTTTTTACTTTCAACGACGATGTTTATTGAGACTTTAATGCGCGTTGGCGAAAGTCAGATGATGTCTTTGTATTATCTTTTGAGTGAGGACCCGCGTGTGAGCACCATCCGATGACGAAAATGTTTTTCTTGTTAATTCTTTTTGATGTGTGTCCATGGCTATCCGGCCAGTGGCTATCCTTTAAATTGCAACATTCTTTTTAACTGGACTTACCCGAAAATCCTGTCACCTATTCTTGTCGTCAAATGAGCTTCGTGTGATTCATAAAATTTTCATGTGTCGAGCTTGACGGGTGACTGGTGGATAAGGATTTATTTATTCCTTTATGGTGAGATACAACTTGACGACAAGTTGCGTTTTGTAAAAGAACCAGTGGAGATCGTGGATCGAGATTCACGTGGGAACGTAAGGACTTCTTATTAAGGAATGTCGTCATCCTTCCGGGTAGTGAACAACTCGTGTATGAGGCGAGTTGAGCGCCGGGACGTCGCTCCCTTAAGGTGGTGAGGATGTAAAACCCGTAAAAATAAGGTAATAATTTAATTATAATTTTCAATTATTTTGAAGTATTTTATAACGTTAAATATTATTATGTTTAACGGTTTAAGTTGAAACCGATATTAAATATTATTTTTTGATATTTTGACGAGAAACGAGGACTACTAGTAATCGCGATACCGACAGATGCCCACAATTTTATATTTTATTATCAACTGTTTCGATAACTAATATTTTCGACGATATCATTTTAATTACGTATCGAGTCGTTATATTATTATTTTTCGTGTGCGTTTAAACTTTTAAGTATTTTTACGAAACCCGAGTCCCGTAAATATTTGTAAAATTTACTTTTAGTCATTTCCCGCTTTTTAACTAATATTTACATTTTGGACCAAAACTATCACAAATGGGCAAAAACTACCCTAACTCCACACTATACCTAAGATTTCCACTAACACTTTTACTTTAATAAATTCATTTAACAAAAAAAAACAACCAACTTTCTCTTCTACCTTGTTTTTAGCCATCCACCATTAACACCACAAACACCATGATCAAAATTTTTCTAGCTTGATCCAAGAGAAACTAAAGCAAGTCCCATTCTCCATTTTCAAAGGGCTACAATTTCGTATAAAATTTTTATACATGCAACCATATAAATTTTTCAAGAAAAGTTGGTGATGTTTGATCCGAATTTGTTGTATGCATGTGTTAGTAGTGATGATCAAAAGATTTTCATGCTATGTTTTTGTTAAAAAGTTGATTTTTTAATTTTTGGGTTTTTGATTTTGATGATGATACAAGTGTTAGGATTGGTTTATGGTGATATTAGGATGTTAGGTTGATGATAAAATTGATTGGTTTTGATCAAAAACATGATTTTGTGGGAGATTTTGAAAGGTGATTTTGGGCAGTAGGTTTGAGGCCATTTCGAGGGTCTTAAGTCTGAATATAGGATGATATGATGGGATTATGTTGTAGAGAATTTCGTTAGCTTCGATTTGACATAAAGTAGGCCTTCCAACTCCAAACGAGGTGGAAGATACACTAGTTTGATTTTCGTGTACCGGGAGACGAGTGTTGACACAATCCGAAAATTATTGTCGATATTTGGATCGAATCTCGGGGACTATAAAATGAGTTTCAAAATGATTCAAGGGCTGTTCTCAGGCTCCAAGTTTAGCATTTTGAGTCTATTTTTAGAATCAGTTGGCGGTTTTATAAATGGAGTTGTTTAGAATGGTCAAAATGGTTTCGTAAGTCAAGGTCGCTAAACTGTCCGGATTTTATGATTCAAAGATGAGTCGGGCAGGGAACTTTAGAAGTAAAATCTTTTAATGGGCTTTTGAGAGGACTTTCTATATATAGTAAGTAAGTTCTCTGAGTAGTATCATAAAAATTTGATGTGTATAAGTATGGGAAAACGGCTTGGACATTTGGTATGTTCCGGCAGATTTTTGATAAAGGCATAGAACAATAAAATGAATATATAGGAGAGGGTTATAGTATCACTTGTATCGTTTTCTCTCGAGTTTGTCGTGATTTATGAGTCGAGTTTTATATTCTTATGTATGGTTTATTTCTCGAGTCTATTATTAATGAACGCACCTCATTTGATAGGTTGCGGTTCTCGTGTTTGAAAGGCATCATCTATCGTCGGCGATCGTCTCATTACCACTATTGGCTAAGGTGAGTCTATAGCCTCGCTTTATACTAGTTATTAAATGATTTTAAACCCGCGAGGGGGAATACATGTTTTTATAAACTTAGAACACAAGATTTTTATGGTATGCTTTGTCCCTCTATGAATGGACCCGTGGTTTCCTTTAAATTGCATTAAGTGATTGCCTTTGTTAAAACCTCAATTATGGACCGTTAATTAACCTATGATGGGTTAACCGCTAGTACAATTAATAGATCTATGGGGGAAGCCGCCCCGGTTCAGTTTTTGTGGACTTGTCATAGAAGCTTAGGCCCGACCTCCACACTGTTTGAACATATTGTATTGAGAAGTCAGGTATACGGCAATGTACCAATAATCTGGAGGTAACCGACAATTAATAAATCTCTCGTCTTATTAGACTGATATGGGAGTGTCTAAGGGCTCGGTTCCATGAGCTTATTGTAATTTATGCTATATACAATTATCATTGTTGATGCAAATTATTATTTGATGCTTATAAGCATGCCACAAACTTATAATCTTTGCTTGTGTTCAAATTGATTTCATAAACCTATAGATTCACTCGGCATTTTTGCTGATTGTTTTACTCACATGTATTTCAGGTAATCAAGAAGTGGAAGCTTGGAGGTCACGAAAATGAAGTTGTGCACTGCTATGTTGTTCAAACTCTTTGATTTAATTATCGTTGTATTTTTAAAACAAACTAATATGTTGTTTTAACTTATCTTTTGGTAACGATTACTTGGGACTACGCTACTCTGATGAATGTTTTGGGAACGATAAATCTAAAACGTCTCTTTTCGAGTCGTTCTTTATAAATTATGTGTTGTTGTATCATTGTTTAGCACCCAAAGATATATTCCGCTGCGTATAAATTTGGGGGTGTTAAATAATGAGTTAAGGATTGTATGAATGACTGTTATTCAGGATTGTATGTGTTAAGGATTGTATGATCAACCAAACGAGACCGGATTATTGGGTTGCTCTTGAGCTATATCAAAGTAAGATTGCTGATATGCCGGTTCAAGTAAAGTTTTATTTTTTAAGTCACGTATGAGAGAATCATATATGATTCGTCACAGATCATATACGATTTTTAGAAAATCATATATGATTCATATCACGTATCGTATATACGATACGTGATATGAATCATATATGATTTTGACCATCCTCTTTCATATCAGACATGTAGTTTAACAAAATTTTGACCATCCTCTTTCATATCAGACATGTAGTTTAACAGGGTTAAACCCAACATAAAAATTTCCGTGGACTTTTCATCTATATCATACACAAAATACAGTATGATTAAAATAAATAATTTCAGCAATTGAGTATAAATGTATATAATACAAATAAACAATGAAAGAAGAATAAATTTTGTTAATTAAAAAGGCTTAAAATCTCCTTCCGAAACTCGTTTTGAGTTGTTAAAGCCGCATAGCTTAGAAGTACAGCCATCAAAACCTAAAACAACATTCTTCGGATTTATGTTTCCATGAACTATGTGTTTCTTATGCATGTGAGCCACTCCTTTAACAATAGAGCTGTGCCAATGATAAAAAAAATAAAAATAAAAAAATCTATCTTATATAAAGATAAAGATTTTACCTCATAATTTTCATGGAATCAAAACTCATATGTTTATAGCGATTCCGATGCATGTGCTCCAGCAGATCACACGAGAACTCTTCTATTGCGAGATCATAATGTTTGTCATGCATCAGGTGATCATGCAGTGTGACAATGTTGTCATGTGCTAACAGCTTCGTAATTCGCAATAATCGCATGTACACTATGATTCCTTTTCACCTGTTTGACTAGAACCTTAAACCCTTTATATGCGCCTCTCAAAAATTTTGATGATTTGGTTATAGAGATTTCGACCTCTGGGAATACGAATTGTATCATGTAGGTGTTACCTATATAGTTGATCTCACGAGGCATAGGCAGATCATAATCTTTCCGCATGAATTTAGAGCGTGCATAACTAAAGCGGCCATGATTCCAACCATGGAAAACAACACAATCGGGTCAATCACTATCTTCGCGGGGGTGGGGTTCTCCTTGTCATAAAGAGGATTAGGGAATTTGGCCTCATAAGAAGTAAATCTCAAGGTCCAGGCTTTTGGTGAATCCTTGTGAAGGTATACAAGTCGTTTGGTCACCATTAAGCTTCCATCGGACTTAATACCCCGAGTACCATTGTTGTAGTCTAAATATATCACTTCGGTATCTGCTTGGAGATTCGTCTTTTCTTTGTATTGCTTTTCGAAGTATGTTTTAAGTTTCCTAAGGTCGTCTTCTTTTATGCATTGAAGAAGCTTGATGGCCCGAGGCTTAGAAACTTGGTTTTACAACAACACAGGAAATTAAAGTTTCTTATTTCACTCATTTGTCTTTTTTACAGTTAAACATCCAACAAGTATATTTGACATGGTAAAACTATTGTAAAAAATAATTGAATGACACAGTGACTCACACATACAAGTCAATACAACTAAATAATAATAATGCCAACACTAACAGTAAACATATATGTTGTTATGCTAAAAAAATTACCAAAATTACCGTTTTTCCATTTATAACGATGTCCTCAACCATATAATGGAACAAATGGAACAAGGCTTGGCCATTTTCTTCCCTGTCTCCGAGGTTGAAGTAATCTTTCACATCCCCATGTTTAGTATACTTACGTATACAACTTCCTGGTAATAGGGTTTCTGAACCCCACCATACTCTTTTGGTTTCTTTGTGAGTCAGATATAGTATCACATATTCC
This sequence comes from Glebionis coronaria, assembly GCA_025667525.1. Classification (NCBI taxonomy): domain Eukaryota; kingdom Viridiplantae; phylum Streptophyta; class Magnoliopsida; order Asterales; family Asteraceae; genus Glebionis; species Glebionis coronaria. The sequence goes on from CM046879.1 coordinate 34,584,414, forward strand.
TAAAATAATAACACAAAGTCCCTGTTAGAAAAGTTTGTTCTTTTACTTAAATTAGCATGTATGCTTGTTCTTTATACACAATCGCAACTACTGTCCTTCCCACAACCGTTTGTCATCTTGTCGATTTTTTCAAGTTTTGTCCTTTCGTCTAACGGTCACGATAATTTATTGCGAAAAGACGAAAATGTCCTCATGGTCGTGAGACGGAAGGACGAAACTTGTAAAAATTGACAAAACCACGGACTTGAAAAAGGATGAAAGGTGCATTTGGGTGTAAACCAAAAGGAAGAAATTTGAATTTTACTTTGCCTTTTTAAATCTAAGTTCTTTTTCAAATTTTCTTTAACTTTTTGAGCAGCAAATAAACAAGAAATGTTACGCTACCAACTATATAAAAACTTGCAAAGTGCATTAATTTCAGCACAAACCCACTAGGGCGTTCTTTTTGACCAGATTAAGTATGAAAACGAGATAGGATAAAAAGGATAAATAAATTTACCTTTGTGAGCTCGCCCAATTGTTTCTAATATTTTCCAAGAATCGACTAAAATCCATCGTAGTAGCGAAGCACCGGACAGCCAAAATCTTTCCATCTGATGACATACAGATAATGACCATTCTTTCAAATAGCATTCGATTACAAAAATCAAAGTATTTATCAAGTGCATACAAAACACATAACCAATAACCAATTCTTACCTGGCAACCTCATAGATCTTATTTAGTCTTGGATTGTTTGAACCGATCTAAAACTAACCATCCGGTACCTAGATTTCTGAAACTCAAGTATATATAGATTTAACAACAAGAATAGACCGGCTTATCAAGATCTAAACATTTGTCTAACAATAAAAGAAATAGAGTCATATTTGAGAAAAAAAAAATTTATAGTGTATCAAAGTTGTAGAGAGTGAAGTGTGAATTTATGAAAAAGGAAGATCTGTGATTTATAGTAGAGACTAGAGAGTGAAGTGTAGTTGGGCATAGTAATATTTGCTAGTTGTGTGAATTTATGACTATCAATTTTTCTCACCAACTATTTTATTTTAGCATTTAATGTAAATGGAATGAGTTAATAACATTGAAAAATGAAGCACCTCAATCTATTTTATATAATAAAACAGAATATGTTACAAGTCTTTAAAGCAGAAGAATTAAATGAATGAATTAAAACGCCTACCATAAATAACCTATGTACAAGACCTCAATGCAAAGAACAATTAAATTAGTTACCAAAATTAACTTTTCACACATCTCTTTATACGTCTGTTTTGTATTGTATTTGTATTTTTGTATGTACAACAAGCCATCTAAAACATTAAGAAAGCGGATAATTAAATTAATTTTTTATAAACGAAATAATAATTGAAAAAATATTTGTATAAATTATTTTGTGAAAACATTTATTTTTTAAGTATAAATAAATTTTGTAAAAAAATATCGTGTCTGTGTTTTTTGTATGTTTTGTTAAATAAATATGTGTGTGATTTATCTATTTTTGTAAATGTTTTAATAAAATTATGTATTTTTGTAAAGCCTTAAATAATATTTAATGACATTGCGTTTTTTTTGGAAAGAATTTAAAACAAAACGCGTTTCAACAACATTTTCCTTCTTACCTTTGACAAAAATTTCAAAATTTAAACATTGGTAATTATTTTTGTAAACTAAATAAATACTGATTCATACGTTTAATTGTGCCCCCCGAACCGCGCGAAATGGTCGCCTATTACACGGCTCACTAACTCTGCCTGGAGTGGTGGTACCTATTATTCGTCGACAATTCAAAAATCAATTTTATACAGCAAAGCTTTTTAATCACAACTATGGCTAATTTTGTTGCAGGTTTTCTGAATGATTTGTCCCCAGTGAAAGACAATATTATTTTACGTGTGAGAATTCTTAGGGCATGGATGCAAAAAATGTATGGAAAATAACATATTCAAAACTTAGAACTCATCATTATGGATGAGAATGTACGTGAACTTTTAATTTTGTATCGTTGATAGTACATGTTTGTTCAATTGTGTGTGAATCTGTATTCTGATCTTAATTTTTTGATGTTTTTGCAAAACACACGAATGCAAGCTACTATTCGTATGGCTTTGGTGAATCAATTTAAGGATCAGCTTGTGGAAGGAACTGCTGTTAGTTTAGAACGGTATAGTTTGGGTGAAATTCAGCCAAAATATCGTATGGTCAATAAAGCCCTGCGAATTAGTTTTTTGTCCAACACCGTTGTGAAACCATTGTCTGATTACATTGGATCAGTATATGGTTTTGATTTCAGAGCTTATACTTCCATTATTGGATTGAAACAAGAAGAAGATGGCCAGTTTGGTATGTTGTTTTAGTACATATTTTTACCATACGATTGATTTGACATGGCTAAATAATTTGTTTTGATTCTAATGTTAAATAATTTGTTTTTATTTACAGATATCATTGGACATGTGACTGCTTGTGATGATTTGGACAACTATGATAAGAACGGAAAGTCTGGAAAAAAGAAGCCACTAACTTTGCGTGATTATGAGTATGAACATATATTTTTTCCATTAAATAAAATCTGATCTTTGTTTCTGTTGAACTATATATGTGATTCCCTTTTGTAAACATTTGTAGGGGTAACGAACTTAAGTGTACATTGTGGGGTAACTTTGCTCAACAATTCAATGACTTCTTGAGTACTTGTGCTGATCATGGAAAGATAGTTGTAGTCCTTCAACTGGGGATGATGAAAGTTTGGGATGGTTAGTTTTACAAGTTTTATTGTAATAGATACAAACAATCACTGTATACACTTATTTATTATCCCTTACTAAAATGTAATCATATTATGTGCAAGGTCAAATGTGTGTGCAAAATGGATATAACGGCACTAAGTTGTTTCTGTTTGATGCTACCCTCCCAATGGTTAAGGAGGAATTTCATCATGTGAAGGAATACATTCAAAGGTAATGTGTGTAAACATGTTAGTGGTTTATAAATATTTAGTTTTGTAAATTGTTAGTTTTTTATAAATATTTATGTATATTATGTTCTAAAATTTGTCCTTACCATATCATTTGTCAACAGGTTGTTCAATACAGATGCGAATGAAAACTCTGATAATACGTCAATTCGTATTTCAACAGCATCAAGAAACTCAACTAAAGACCTTTTCACAACTCAACATCCTCCAAAAAACAATGCTGAGTTGTTGGACGTTGCTCAAGTATACTGAACTTCAATATGTGTTTATTTTCACAATTCAGCATTGCTACATAAAATGGGGATAGAGTTTGATAAAAATGTTTTGTTTATAAATCATTTTAGGGGGTTACTACTATTATAGTAGGAACTATAATTACAATTCACGAAGATGAAGGCTGGTGGTACATTGGTTGCCACAAATGCAACAAAAAGGTTGTACGTTCGCAAGACATTGTTGATCTTGAAGAAAGCGATACTAAAAAGACAGTTGGTGTCAAGGATGATTGGTATTGCACCAAGTGCAATAGTGTTACAACTATTAAAACCATGTGAGTTTAGTTTTTTTATATTTTCTTTTTAGTATAATATTCATTTAGTTTAAAGTCATAATATTGATATACATTTATCTTTTTTGTGGCGGGTTCAAGGTTCAGTTACGTGTTCAAGATGAAACCGGGACCATTTCGTTAACCTTATGGAACGACGAGGTTCAACCATTAGTGGACAGATCAGCGTATCAAATGTGTGACAAATATGGGAAGGTATTAAACAGTTTGTTTTGAAAATAATATAGTGCACGATTCTAATCATATGTAAAATTGTTTAAATTTGAAGGTTGAGTTCAAGGATAAGTTCCCCATTGAGATTACTGCATTGATTGGAAAAAAATATGCTTTTAAAGTCACAATTGACTCTTAAAATATCAAGAAATTACTTCATGTGTTCACTGTTTTGCGATTGTCTGATGATCCTGATATCCTTGATAGTATCCGTATTGGCGTCACACCAAACAAGGTAGATAATAGCACATATGTCCTTTAAAACTAATTTGTACAACAATTTATGCTGTCTCAAGCATAAACTAAAAAAATATTGTAATTTGTGCAGAACGATTCTGAAGCAACAAGTTCTACCCTGCGTAACATAACTCCATTGGATTTGGAGTCACAGGATGAAAATACCACCCCATTGCAGACACAAAAAAACAAAAATACTGAACATGGTGAAATTGAAGTGATTTCTAATGGGAAACACAAGAGGCCAGCAGATGGTGAAGTTGGTAGTGAGTCTACCAATGTGAAGAAAAAGGCCGTCGAAGTGAAGATTGAGAAAAGCCTTTGATTGTTTCCCATCATATGGCTTTAAAAAATGCAAATTATTTGCATTGCTGAAATACGAATTTTGTGATTGTGTGTTTTATTTTAAATAATTTACCAGCATCACAATATGTGTTTTGTTTGGTTTAATTCCTGATTAGTTTGAAATCAGGAATTGGTTTTTTCTTTGTTTGTTACTTTTGGAAGACTATTTATATATTCAGTTTTTTGTTAATCTATTTTGGGTTTTATTCTAAGTACTTTTAGCCAGTAGTGAAAGTGGTGAACAATACTGTGATTGCATTAATCTATGTGGTTTTATTAATGTTGTTTAGAAGTCATGGAACAATACTGTGATTGTATCTATGTGGTTTTGTAATTTATGAATGTTGTTTATAAAACTTAAACGAATGCTATTGTCCAACTAATACATTTGATTATGTAGTACAAGAAGTCTATAAGTTGTTTATAATTCATGAAATTAATCATAAACTGATATAGAATGGTGGAAAAGTGTTGTCAATTACCTATTTTGTGGGGTAAAACTAAATAGTTAGTAACTAAAACAAATAAAATAACTTATACACCACAATAAGATATAGTTGATTACTAATAAAGGTCCAAAGTACACAATATTCATAGCTTGGTTGGCGTTATGGATACAATTATCATAGCATAAAAGTACCCTACATTGATGCTTATAGCATGCATTGTTCGTCAAAATATAGGGAAAATGTGCCAACCAATAAGCCAATACAAACATGGCATTAGTCTTAAAATGATTACATAAGTCTACCACTTAAACAGCTAAGGTACTAACGCACCAACACCTGCAATGGAAAAATACTTCATATTTGTTTTTAGGGCTTGATCCAACAGCTTCTTTAACACATATGAAAGACCGGTATCATGACTGGGTGTCTTTCATCAACTGTCTGAACACCGTCACGAACTTCATCAACAATTTTGAATCTGACCATTTTGTTATTCTTGAAACCACATTTCTGCACCACATTCTTCCATTCAGTTATGATTGTCATGTGATCTTTTCTTTCAGGTCTTTCTGGATGAGGTTCCAAATCAATATCGACATAAAATGAATTATCATCATGCATCAAAATGGCATTGTGATACTTGATAATCCTATGTGTCCTAACAAATTCGGCTGGTATTGTCTATAAAATAGAAAAAAGTATATAAACATAAGCAATATCATTCTATTTACGCAGGATGGTTAATTAATAACATTAAATTAATAACATTAATCAGTTTCTATAGATACATTATTTCATCAACTTACAAGGCGGTTCCGTGCAGTTACATAGGCCAAAATGGGACTATAAAAGCATTTCTTTTCATTCTCATGTTCAGAATGTCGTTTCCATACACATTCATGTTGCATCCTTTCGTCTACGATTGCCAAAAGAAACAATTTAAATTTAACCAAACTATTTATATTAATACCAAAGCCAAGTAATGTACAAATAATTAAGCTATACTAAACCAATCAATAAAGAGGTACCCTTTATACAACATACAAATAAGTAAGTGTAGCAGTAACATACCTTTATCAGTTGGGTTTCGCATGAATGGAAAACGACTGTTCAAAGGCGTCCTTGGGACAGTCTCAAAACGAAGGGCAACACCTTCATCATTAAATGGTACCATCGACACCCTGTTCTCCAACAGATTAGTGAAAACTAATCTGTTACCAGCATCAAGCCACTCAACGTTAGTCACAGTCTTCCATCCTTTACCATGAAATACATGGCCAACACGACCATCAGATAGTTTCACACGACGACGAGATACGGTAGAAACTTCCGTATCAGAAACCTTAACAGTAACAGCATTTCCGTCGAAATTTTGAAGGAATTGAAAAGGTAGTGGCTGCAATAAAGTGAAGTCAAATGACGAAATGAGTGACATTATTTTACATTGTATATTAATACTGAAATAAATATATAACAATATAAAACAGTTTGTGACTTCACTTACTGGAGTTTCATTGATGTTTCCAAGAGTTACCAAACATCTCATTTGTCTGTGACCAAGTTTATTCAAATCATACCCATTAATTTCAGCCCCGGTATTGTCATATCCTGTGACATAAAATTCATCTTCACCCTCCCGAATGAAGTGGAACATACTAACTCCAGTATATTTACTGTCATCTAGAAAATCCTTCCATTCATTGGAGTACAGAGCATAGTACTGTCTACCACTTAATTTCTTAATCCACACCTTATGCTTTGTCCCTTTGTTGTTGACCAGATACAACCATGGGCTGCCAGACCAAACAATTGGAGCGAAAAAAGTTGGTAACATCTGTGTGTTATTACACAAAAGGTCAATTATGCAGTATTTTTTACAAAGCATTTTAGTTAAAATAATATGTCAATGATATTGAATAAAAAGGCTGACAAAAAGCACGTAGTATACACTTACTTGCTCGATTTTAATGTTTCGTTGGTTGGCGTCGAAAATAAACTGGATACTCATACTGTAGATGATAAACATAAACATATAGATCGTAAGTAAAACGTAAAGTTTGAGATACTTTGTACTGAAATCAGTTTAACTGTTTATTCTACCATTTTCAAATAACCATTATTTTTTACTAAAATTTGAAACGCTAAAATCTTCAGAATTTGATATATGTGCTTTAGCCATTTGTTATTTAATAACATTTTCTTATTGGCGTAACCCATTTAAGTACAAGTGATCTGAATCAGTTTGCTATATAGATGCCTCAAACAAATTTACAAGAAGGATATAGATGTCACAGAATTAGCTGAACATGAAAGATACATATCTGAACAGCTAAACAAAATCAAGGGAGATAGGCTGAAGCAAGCTTCGTACACAGAGTTACACATTATGCAGTAAAAGCTGGCTAAGCATATATACGATGCGTGATATATTTAGTCGTACATTCGTAGCAAAACCTCTTAATAAATCATTTACTGTGATCTTATATCTAATGTTTTGTTTGTATTACATATGTGCATAATCTATGTTTGAATAACCAGTTTCAAAAAAAAGGTTTATTGCATAACATCTAATAACCAAATTCTACGACAACATGCATTTTCTTCACTTACAAAACATGTGCCACAAAATATAAATACTCCATAAACTGACGTTGTTATATAAAGGACTATGCCATTATTCAACTTTCTCCTCTTATATTCTCTTATTCATAACTAAGTTCTTACATTTGAATGATTAGATGTTGCTCACATGTTCATACGGTCAAATTAATTTGTTTGGTTATTTAAGAAAAAATTGAATCAAATATTAGGCCTAAGTTTAGGAAATATGGAAAAACGATAACTGTAATGGTACACATTAATCAAAGGTTCATGATATTCTATATTTTTACAGAATGACTATAACATGATAACTTTTTATCCATTTATGTTTCTAATTATGGCCATATTTTATATATTCAAATTCTAACATCGACTTTACAAGTATACAATTATATACTAAACTATATAATTTGATTTTCAACATAAGGTAAAATAAATCTGTTACGGATCGATTCTAGTTTCCTCGATTTGCGTGCCCTCGGGTCGTTTTACGAAAAACGTTTTTATAAATTATGAATCAACGTCACAAAACGAATCCAATAAAAATTGTTTCATCAAAAACGGAGTTCGAAAACGTAAATACGTAATCCTAAGGTTTCCGGTTTAGTCGTAAAGGACGTTAAAATAAAATCGTAAGTCCTAATCTTTTCTCGTAAATTTGTGAGTTTATGAACCAACACAAATTTAAAAATCCAAAATAATATTCACGGATAAATTTATTTTCTGAAATGTCGGACTGTCACCAAAGACGGTGTATGTAAACGTAAGCAAGCAACGTTGAATCCTCCGGTTTAGACGTAGTCGACGCTACTTCAAGATGTAAATCCAAATTTCTTCCCAAAAATAAGTGAGTTCATATTGTAACATTAAAATAATGTTTTCAAATAAATATTGAGAATAAAATATCAACCATAAATTGACGGATTGTCACAGCATTTACCCCTAAACAGGATCTTTGTCCTCAAAGATCATCTTACCTTACTACTCGCTTCTTATAGAGTTAAAGCCATGTGGGTATTTGCTCCACATTCGGTCTTTTCTCACAAGTGTAATCCATTACAATACGCGAGTTTCATCAAACATAACTACGGGAATAAGATCAGGCTTAATGTTGACTTACTTTCTCTATCCATGATGTTCACGGGTTTCTGATGAATGCAACTTTTCGCCGATCTAAACTTTACTAAGGAACAATCAGATTTTTACTTGATAGATATTCCATCAAGTTCGATATACGAATCATAATTCACGCAGCTCTTGAAGTCCTTGGGTAGATCCAGCTTATATGCCTTTCAAACCAAATCTTTTTCATCATCTCAATGGTCCCATACAACGGGGACTTATATCCCATGATTTGTCAGATCATGAATTCATTTTTCCAAGGTTAAAAATTGTGGCATAACTTCGCTACCCATTTGGCACTTCAAGATCTACATTTCATATTCACATAACCTCTTGCCCACTATCGGCTGTCAATAATCAAATCCTAATTTCAACAATCATTTCAGGTCTCGCGGGTCGAATATTTTGCAAGGTTAGGTTCGCCATCACAGGAAACCTTAAACCTAAAAGACATGTCCAACTCACAATGGGTGTATGTCAGATTTCTTCATCTCAACTCCTGCTTACAGATGCTCTAATATTTAGATCCTAACAAGATTTGATCTCAATCCTAATACGATGGTTATCAATGGTAATCCTTCCAAAGGAAAGCGATTATACGATTTATTACCAAAGGTCATTCATTCAAACATAAAATAGCACTTATATTACTCTGTATCGTTACTTTACCTCGTCCCTTTGATTGGGGTGGTACATAGTACTCTCATCAAGGTTCGTTCTCAATGATTTCTGAGCAAATCTCTAAAAATTCGATGCGAAGCGAGGATCTTGATAAAGATGTTCGATACAGGCACACTATGTTCACATAACTCTTTTGTATTTATCATTAACGGGAATGATATTAGCAGATTTGGTCAGTCTGTCGACGATGACCCAAATCGAATCAAATTCAGATGTGACATACATATAATACTTATAGTCACAAGATCTACAATTTAACTACATCTCACAATCTTCCATATTTAGGCAACCATAAACGGCCCTTTAAACCATTTAATGCCATCGGCTTCTCAATCTTAATTTCCATCAGTACAACTTCTTTAGACAAAGATACTTTTAGTCAAAAATGACATACATATAATACTTATACTTACAAGATCTACAATTTAACTACATCTCACAATCTTCCATATTTAGGCAACCATAAACGGCCCTTTAAACCATTTAATGCCATCGGCTTCTCAATCTTAATGATTCATATTAGTCGCGAATCCCTTTTTATTATCTATATTATCCTTTTTACAAACATTGTTTATTTTTATATCGTTCGGCAATTTATTTTGCACCTTCATTATTAAGGAACATGTCCTAACTGGTTCTTTATCTTTTCTACATAATGCGTCGGTATCTATATTCACTTCTCATGATGATATAATTCTCATGTCCACAATTCACTCAGATATTCTTTCTATATTATGCGTCAGTAATTACGTTTACCTTTCTTCATATTTTCTAAGTTTCAGTTTCGTCTTATCTATCATTTTTATCAGTTTTTCTCAATCCGGCGTTTAAAGCGTCGATAATTATTACAATTAATTAAATAATAGTTATTAAATTTTTATGAAACGTAAACGTAAAAATTTTAAATTTCTTAGTTCGACCAATTATATAAAATGTTCAAAAATAATTTGAATTTAATTAACAAGATTTTTGTTGATTTATCGAAAATATTTAATAAGATTTCGTAAATGTTCGAAAAACCTTTGTTTATACTTTGGTCAAAGTTTTCTTAGTTGAAAAGTAAAAATTTTCGTTTCAAATTCCAAGTTATGGTTTAAATGGTTTCCTTAATCCTTCTTAGGTTGTCTTAAGGTATACACAAACATTTACCCCTAAACAGAAGTTTAGTTAAATGGTTTGTGTATAAGGGAATAGTCCCTTATAAATCCTTTGTTAAAATATTCGTCAAAACATATTTGCACATTCTTTTTCGTATAACTCAAAGTCTTAAATGACTTCTAAATTTTAGAGAGTCAATTTATATTCCATTATCTATTAATCACACGGTTAAATCATGTAAATGATTAAGTCTTAAATCTCATGTTAAATATTCAAGATACAGGTTTTAATTGTTCGGCCAATTCAGGGCAATCTATAAATAATTATTAACTCATTCTTATTCGTATTAACAAACAAATAGTCCTTAATGATCGCAAGCACGAATTTATCAAATTACAGCCTACACACGTGATTCACCAAATTTATGAATGCTATATGTGCATTGGTCAATCCAAACGACATCACGTGGAACTCATAATGTTCATTACAAGCACCGGATGTAGTGATTGGAATAGATAATCTCTTTCGCAGATGCGAAGTTGATGATAACCATGCTATGGATCAAATTTTGCTAGAACCTTGTAAATGATCGAACAATTCTTCCATTTCGAGTTATGGATATCGTTTTCGATTGTCAATTTACTCAATTCACAGTAATCTATAAATATAAGGAATGATAACACCATAGCTCTTCAGGATGACAGACTTGGTATAATAAAATATGTCTCCGACAACTCTCTCAGTTGTACGGTAATTCCTTAAATTCAGATGGTGCTGACGTACAGTGCACAAGCCACAAGTGCAGCACCGGAAATATAATCAATACCAATTTCAACTTGCCTTAATGGCGAAAGTCTAGGTAATTCACCAACAAATACCTCCTAAAGTTTCAGATAAGATAAACATCTTTTAATAAATTCATATTAAGTTCTTTCTAGATTATAATATCTATAACTAGTTCACAACCATTCGCGGTATAATTTCAAGTCATCCATCAAGAATCATTTAGATTACTTTTGATAATCAACATCTTATCATTTAGGGGAATTCTACTCGAGTTCCCATCAATTAAGACAATGTCGTTATGTCATAATCAATCAATCCATTCTACTGGCATTACCAACTTTCTTGTTTTATTGTCGTCGATAAGATGTGAACTTCTCAAAAGTCTAATAATAACTCACGATCCTTCACAAATTCAAGGATATTAAGAGACATAACTAACCTTAAAAGAGTAAGTTCAACGCATGATTTACGCGATAGAATTTCAAATCAGATACAGACGAAAACATTTAATGAATATGAATATATCCCATGTTTTCATAATTTGAGTACGCATTCGAAAGCTCCTCGGATCGTTACCCAGGTCATTCAAATGAAATCAAATCAAAAGAAATGATAGGAATGTCGATACATCCAGTCGGGTATCAACACTCGGTAATCATATACTTTTCCTAAGAATCTCACTACGGGAGAATTGGACAAGAAAGAATTGTCAATTGTCAAATAAGACAATTTCCACAGATGAGTAAATTCGACACAGAAGAATAGATGCTACAGGCACATATGTAGGTGTCCCTAACACTATGTCCCTATTTTTCACTTCTTGCAGATCTCAATAAATTTAATCTTTCACAATCTTCAAAGAAAATGTAGTGTTTATTAATCAGTTTTATGGTGACTACTAATCAGCCTTGCATGGTCCATTCCAAATTGTATGTAGGCGCGCAACTATATACAATTTCAAGATCAACAATGCAATACTCAGTTCGTCAAAATTTTATCATCATGTTTGTAATAAAAACATTTTCATGCTAAATTCTTAAATAAGAATCAAAATAAATTTACAAAGATTTTCCAAAGCGTCTTATAAACAACATCATTTTGATATCAATCACTTATAAATCTTACTTTGAATAATCCTTATTGTGATGAAAAATTAAATTTTCTCAAAGGATACCGTTTTAACTTTATAAAATCAATGTGTGATCTGCAGAAGAGTGACGAAGAGTTGTTCACCAAGAACTAACTACAATATTATAGGAAATGAGCTTTAGCCAAATAATCATAAGGTTCATGATCTCGATGGCACTCAAAAGAATAATCTACAACGTAACTCAAATCGAGATGAGTACTTGTTCAATGGTTGCATCACTAATGCGAGCATTAGGAAGAAGCAAGAAAAGATAGATAACATCGATACATGTAGAATTTAGCAATCCAAGGTAGTCTTTTTCATTAATCACAAACAAGTCAAAATTGTACCGTAACACATTACGTGTCATATGTCATACAATTCTCAGAACTCATCCTACCAACTGATGTCACAGTTAAGTTAGGGATTATTTTTAAAAGATACCACAATGAATACTAATCTACAAGAGTCATTAGGTGTCCTACCTGTCCCGGAAGATCCATCGGTCCCAATTTAGAAGAAGATTTCTTCAATTTATTTCTTGGACACTGGGCATCCTCGTTAGTGGACAATGGTCTAGGAACAACCCTTAACACGAACCTACAATCATTTAAAACCTTATAATTCAATCACAAAACTTAACGACTTCTATTAACAATCTCATATTCCATACAGGTTAAATTTTACTTCATTCAAGTTTTAACCAATTTTTATACTCAATGCGATATCCTACTTCATTTTCCAATACTTTCAATCTTATTTATAAACCTTAATAGGGCAATAAAAGTTCGATATGAATCAACACTTAATTTCCAATCCTATATCTCTTACAACAACAATTATCAAATGAGTCATTAATATAAAATGACTTGATCATTCAACTAGACTTCTCGGAAAGGTATTAGTGGCATGAGGCTTTTGGGTAATGGTTCCAATGACAGCCTCAAGTGCAACATTCACCCTTTCGATTTCAATTTAAGAATTGGATGACAACGAATCAGATGACATCCTTCTAGGTGGTAACGTTTTGTCAAACTCCACTCTATAAGGAAAGATCGTCATGACATCGATATCAAATTTAATCTCGCCAATTCTTTTTCAAAATCACAATCAACTAATATCTACATTTCTACGAATATTAACCATTTGTTGGGATCATAGATATCCACAACTGGTTTAGATCTAGGATAGCTAGAATTTCTACGAGAATAGCTTCGATTAATTTACTAGGGGATTTAGGGTTACTTGTGACAATATACGTCGTGTAAATACCTCGTATAAAAATCAAAATAATCATCAAACAATCATGTAATAAAATTACATCATATATATATAATCTAGGTTATATATATATTAAAATAACACTTCTCAGTCTGGCCTTGTCGGTAACTCGGGAATTCTTCGGCACCGTTATAGTCAAAAGATTTTTAAACATTTTTAGAAAAATGTTTTTAGTAAAAAGATTTTGAAATGTTTTATTCAAAACCTTGGTTTTAAAAATCTTTCGTTCTCTATAACGAGAGCTCTGATACCAAACTGTAACACCCCCAAATTTATACAACTGAATACAGCGGAAGACTAGTTGGTGTTACGGGATAGCACATTACTCACATCATAGACAACGCATAAAAATCGCGTCATTTAATAGTAAATCATTTCCATTCATAAACATCAAAGTTACATCGGTCCCAAGTTATATTATTTCATACAAAGTTTTACAAAGTATTTGAATGGAAAATATTGTTTAAGTGCGGGCCATGAATTCTTGTCGTCTTCCCGAGAATTACCTTCAAGTACTTGAGATAAAACATGTTAAAAGAAAAGGTCAGCGATAACGCCGAGTGAATTCACAGGGTTTAATAAAATCCATCAATATAATATGAGTATAAAATTATAACTGAAAATCATTTTGTACAAATCATTTTAATAGGCCATAAAATAGCCAAAGTCATTTTATACAAATCCTTATCAAAAATCATAATATAGGCATTTGCCTTAAAAATCATTATACGAGCCAATGTCGTAAAAACATCATACAATACGTCTTATGACGTTGTATGAAAATAAAAACCGTTATATGAATATGGTTTATGAAAACCAAAACACGAACATATTATCAATAGTATGACCCTGTATTGCTAGTCAGGCAATACGTCGTAATTCTGAGCGTCTAGTAGTATTTCGTTAATTTGGATTATTATAAGCCGCATGACATTGTTACCTTACTAAACCAACAACGGGTAGCTAACCCGATACTCAATTTGCCCACCTAAAGTAGCATGTCGTCACAAAGGTCACGCTATGGAAATCTTCTCATACATAAATTCGCTTACCAATCAATGTGGCACGACGGGGATCAACCGTCAAGGCGCGAACTGGGGTGATCGTCCCCAAATAGTACTATTATATGCATAAGCGTCTACCAACTCCCGGTAGTTCACAATTCATGCTAATGGGACTTTTAGTGACATAAACTAACTTTAATAATCCATTTTTATTTCATCTATCGGGTCCTTTAATCATTCATAGGGTCATACAATCGGGTCATTCAATCATTCGGGTCCAAATCAATAAAAAAACAATCGGGACAATTGGTGTCCTATTTTTATAAAAACTAACATGTTATCTCCCTCGCGGGTTTACAAAACATTTATAAAAACATTTAAAAGAGTGCGAGGCTATGAACTCTTGTTGATGTGGGAAGGCGGGTTATCGGCAATTCGGACGTACGGTACGTGCTTCAATCACGGAAACCTAGACAAATAATACTTGTCTTAGACTCATGTCCAATGAATTTATAAAAATAACAATTATGTATACATATGATGATTTTATATATATGATGATCAAGTGGGTTTACATATTCTTGTTTTCTCATTTTAGTGTTATGTGTCAGTAACTTTTATACTAGTTTACTACTTTTACCCATTTACGTGTCTTAAGTCCAATAAGCTTATTATAAGTTATTTAACTTGTATCAATCCATGTTATACTTATATTATCAGTATCTACACTTTACAAGTTGGGCCTAAATAGGTTAAGCCCAATAAGTACTTTTTATGAGTGTTTAACTTATTTAGTCCATTTATTAGTCCAATATGCTTATTTGGCTCGTTAATGTCCGTATGTTATATAGTTCGGGTTTTATCGGTTTTTAATTGTTATACATGTCTATATATCAGTATATGAGTTTATAAAAGTTTACATTAGACGGGTGTAACCGTCTAAGTTTTATTTAACAAAAACGTTAATTTTACGGTAATAGCCGAAAAAGTCGTAAAAATCAAGTTTATAGTTTTATAACTTATAAAACTTAACAAGTTACCATTTTTATAAAATGTCCACTTATTTACCATTGTACATATTTATATAAATGTATTATATAAGTTAGTGGGTTTTAATTTATATTTTATACTATTAAATTTTGAGTGCTTATATAATAGTATTATACTTTAATTTCCAAAATCTGATTTTTATCTTCACTTTCACCAAAACTGCCATATCTAGAGTTCTATATGGAGATAGAAGCTCAAATTTTTATCACATAAACTAAATGATATGTTCTCCATTTAACTCTTCTATAGCTACTGTTGAATCATCTTATAAGTATTTTCTAAAAATCGTCCAAAACAGTGAACTCAGATTTGTACCTTAAACTTGTTTTGATCATATCTCACTCATCACAATGATTCCATTGCATGGCCAACTCTCACATCTGTACAAGACCCATAGCTTACTGTAAATACATTCTAATTCATCATTTTATCAGTTCATGACATGTTTCTTTACTGTTTTATACATCCATGTAAATTAAGCAAGATTTTAACCTTGTTTCTTATAGTTTTTCATCTTTTTAAGCATGTTTATCAACACCAAATCCCCACACAATATTTTTATCATCATATAATCATCATAAACATATAAAATAGGAAATAAAATACATGATTACATAACCAAAAATAACAAGAGGATGAGGAGGACAATCTTTATACCACCAAATTGATGTAGGTTGTGATTTGGGCATGGATTTTGATAGAGAAACTTGTGCATAGCCAAGACCATCTTCAAGACCACCATTCTTCATAAACACCTTGTGGAAAATCAGCCCTACTACTTCATGAAAACTCCTCCTTGGATGTTATAAGGACCACCAATCAATAGGGTTTCAAAAGGGCTTCAACATATGTGTAAATAACATGAGATTTTATGGTAGAATCAAGATCAAGTTGGGTGTTTTTGGGTGAGATATGGACGGCATTATAGAGAGAGGGAGGAGAAAATTGTAGTTGTTTGCATGTAAGTAAATGGTGGATTGAAAGTTGCTAGTGGTTTTGTGTAGACAAAGCTTAAAGTGTAAGCTTACTTGACATGTGTAAGCAACCAAAGTAAAAACTTGACACCAAGTTGCTTTGGTGGAGTGTAGTGGCCGGTTTTGATGGGGGTGGGGCAAGTGTCCCACTTGTCTCATCCCCTTACGGGTACTCCTCGATTCTAGTTTCCTCGATTTGCGTGCCCTCGGGTCGTTTTACGAAAAACGTTTTTATAAATTATGAATCAACGTCACAAAACGAATCCAATAAAAATTGTTTCAATAAAAACGGAGTTCGAAAACGTAAATACGTAATCCTAAGGTTTCCGGTTTAGTCGTAAATGACGTTAAAATAAAATCGTAAGTCCTAATCTTTTCTCGTAAATTTGTGAGTTTATGAACCAACACAAATTTAAAACTCCAAAATAATATTCACGGATAAATTTATTTTCTGAAATGTCGGACTGTCACCAAAGACGGTGTATGTAAACGTAAGCACGCAACGTTGAATCCTCCGGTTTAGACGTAGTCGACGCTACTTCAAGATGTAAATCCAAATTTCTTCCCAAAAATAAGTGAGTTCATATTGTAACATTAAAATAATGTTTTCAAATAAATATTGAGAATAAAATATCAACCATAAATTGACGGATTGTCACATTAACAGATGATGTAGAAGACGACGATGATGATTTCATTAATGATGATTCTAAAACTGACTATGAAAGCACTGATGAAGATACGGATGAAGATTTTTGATTGGAACAAATTATTGTTTATTCACCAAATTTTATTAATGTTTGTTTGCTTTTTTCAAGTTGTTTTTTTTAGACATTAAGTTTACATTTATGATGTTAATTTTGTTTGATCGTTTTTATAAATGAATAAAAGTTTTTATATTATACTTCAATCTTTATGTACACTTAATTTTGTCTATATAAATTAAATTTATCATTCTCAATAAATAACTAAACAATTAATTATTAAGGTTACAAAACATATATGCTATGATGTAATAACGTTTTTACATTCATTTTTAAACATATAATGTTTTAGTTAACTAAATCAACCTAAAAATAATTTAGTGTTTATAGCCCCATTTATTGACCAACCTTTTGACATTCAAACGTTTTTGTTTTATTTTAACTTGATTTTGTTGCTTTAAATATACACTTTCATTCTACTTTAATTAGCAAACTGTAACCGACAGTTACCACAACATTTAAGATCATTGTATTTTTGGTTGAAATTATCTCATTAATGACAGAAAGTTTGTAAACTTTATATTAAAATTAATGTATCATGTATTTTATCATAAAACCCTAAACTGCATGTACACTTTGAATCATGAAGGACTGATGTGTAACTATTAACAATAAAATCATCTATAAATATACTGTTTAGCCATATGTTCATGTCAATTAAAGTGTTTCATTAATCATGTCTACATCAAAAAATGATATGGGAAAAGCAAAAAAACAATCTGCTATTCAAGAAGCTTCGAAATTTCATGCTACCATGTCCGACCCTTTCAAACCATCCTCCGTGTTTATAAAGGAAAAGGAAGTTGATACCAACGAGAAAAAAAATGTCAATGATAAAGTAGACGATGCGTTGAAGTTTCTTACATCAGTTTTTGAATCCGGTCACTCATCAAAAGGAGTTAAAGGTAAGTAAATATATATTTGTTTTCGAAATTCAACCTAATCGTATGTGTTTAAGCTTTTGTTTTTTTAACAGATGAACTCGATGAATCCGTTTTTATTGACTGGCTTAAAGCAAACTGTTGTGATCATGCTGAGTTTCTACAAGTCTTTAACGAAGTGAATGACAGGATTTCAAAGGCTGATTCATTGTGCAATGAGATACGTGGAATGGGTCATGATTTAGATGATGACGACTTAGTGAATGTCAACTTTTTCTATAAAGATTAAAAGTTTTAAATCTTGCAGGGTGTCAGCAAGTCGAAGTCTTTCAAATTTAATAATTTCAAGATTTTATTTTTAAGTTTTAGCATGGATTTAGATGGATGTTATGAAATTTTTATAATTATCGGAAAACATTAGTTTGCAATGTGATTTGGATGATCAATTTTGAATTTAAAGATTGTTAGACGTAATAATTCTCTGTGTTGGTTTTTAATTTTGCATGGATTTACATATATGTTATACCTTTGTTGTGTAATAACTTAAATCACGGGATTTTACATGATTTGTTTAAAAATAAGATTATTTTCATATTTACAATTAGTTTCATTAATTGTGTATTAACTTTCACACGTTATTTATTTGTAAACAGTTACAATTCAAAATATTCCTAATTAACATACTAACCCATTAATACGCCATTAAGCAAATGATATACATATATTTTATGTCCAAAAGTTTCTCCTGAGATTTAGTTTTTAAACAATTACTTTCATATCAAATAAATATCAACTTAATTATATCCATAAATTTTGTTTTTATCAATTTCACAGCTAAACATTAACTATAAATAATAATAAAAAACTTTCAACAAGTTTTATCTTCTTAAAGTTTTCATCACAATAAGTAACTACCATGGATGAAAACAATCAGTTACATACAAGAAAAAGGAAAAAGAAAGTCGTTTCCAACAACATAACTCAATCTTCATTCCAAAATTCACCAGAAGCTGTATCTCTTTCAAATACTCTACAAAGTAATACTTTAGAGCTTGTGACACCATCTTCAAACAGGAGAGTTTCTTTGGCTGAATTACTAAAATGTATGATTTATATAAAATAGATAAATGAATACGTTTATTTATATATGTACGTGTGTCTAACAAATACTTTTTTTCTGATTAGATGATCCACTTACTACGAATACATCCACGCTATCAGTGGCAAATACACTTTCAAAACAATCATCAAAGTTCACAGGTATTTCAAAGATAGTTGTTAATCTTTAAAATATATTTTTTAAATTATTTTTATCATGTAATTTTTATTATGAAACGTATTTTATCTTTTACTTCTACTATATTCACATGTCTAAACGTTTCAGCATAATAATAATTGTTAATGTTTGTTATGTTTAACTAACAGGTTCATCTATGCAACCACGGGCTACACAATCATCTGGTCACAAGAGATTACCTTTTAAAGATGTTACTAATAGTAAGTTGGCAGCATATTTTTATAGACTTAAGTTTTTTAACAAATCAAATTTTAAACATCTGAATCTTACATATGAAATTATACTTTTTTATAAATGTAGATTTGACGCAAAGGTTGAATACATTATCAGACAGTGGTATTCAAATCTCAGGTTCAACATTTGTTCCAGGTGCGTATTTTGCATCTATATAATTTAAAATTAAAAGTATCCATAATTTTTAAATAATATTACACAGCTAAGCATTTTGTTTTTAGGTATAAACGTGCAATCAACGAACACGACTGGGCAAACAATAATTAAAAAGACTTGTGCAACTCAGTTACTACCATTAGGAGGGAATTTGTGTACACCTTTTAGGCAAAGTATTATTCCAAGTTTTCCTTCGCAATTAGGTGAAAAAATTGAATTTATATATTTTACATAAATATATTTATTTGTCTACAATTACATGTTAGTTTATATTTAATACACTACTGTTTCTTTTTCATGAATTAGGTACAAATGATATAATTTATAATAGTGCAAGGAAAAAACCAACAATACTACACAAAATTCTGGCTGTGTTTCTCATATTCAGCAGACACAAACAAATGATTTGTGTCAAAATCCATCTTTCGGTCCTTTAAGGATATCAAATACACAAAACTCTAATGGTTAGTAACATACATAGCTTACTTTTGATTTCCATTTTTCGTTACAAATCTACAAGTCCTTACACTAAGTAAAGTTATATATTTATAATTATAATTATATTTTTGAACGATGTTTGAAATTTTAAGTTATTTGTTGACTGAGAATGTATGTTTATATGCAGATACGCCAAGACAATTAAAAAAGGCAACAACAAGTCCAAATGTTGCAAACATACTTTGTAAGAAGAAACATTTACTATTTTTCTTTTAGTAAATGCACCGCTATAGTTGATGTAACTCTTTTCATTTTTTATTGTAGTATCACCATCACCATTTAATTCAAACACGGTTGATAGCTCAAACGGTAACATCATTACACATTTTATTACAATTCCTTTTATTTTTTATAAAACTACTGACTCTTCCAAAAAACTAAAATTATTTATAATAATGTAGTTGTTACAAACTCTTTCGGAACAAGGCTTGATCATAGAACTCCGGTTGCATCACAACGTAAACGACAAACAAATTTGAGTGAATCCAGTTTGAGTCATATGTTTTCACCTGTTCCTAATTCGTTGGTAACATGTGTTGATCAAACTACATCAGTCGTTGTTACACGAAAACGACAAACTTCTTTGGTTCATACCTCAAACGGTAACTGTCGGTACACATTTTAGTGCAATTCCTTTTATCACATTATTATATGCTTAATGCAACTAACATACAATTTTTTGTTCATGTTTTTTCAGATGGTTTCACTACACCTGATGGAAGTAACGTTACGCAACACACCAAACAAAATACAACAGCTGGTCTTACAACAGCCACATATGCTTTACCAAAAACAAATTCAACATATCAAGCAGGTGAATCATCATGACAAACCAAAAGATCCAAGAGAGCAAGTATACCACGCACGCCAGTAACTTTTAATCTAAATGATGTTGATGGAAATGTTAGAAAAGTGTATGATAAATACGTTGGTATATCTGAAGGTACTTCTATATTTACTTTACACATAATTTAAAAAATCTTGCATAACGACATTTTAAAGAACAATCATTTTTAATTTGCAGAATATTATGATCATGGTGATCCTGTATTTGAGTGTACGGAATGCCATGCATTGGTGTGGGAAGCGGAGGCAAGAAAAGGCAACACAAATCCAAAAAACAAACCGTACAGTATATGTTGTGGCAAGGGAAAAGTTTTTATTAAGCAACCAGAACGCGCTCCAAAAGAAATTGTTGATTTGTTTGTTAATGATGATGAAAAAAGTAAAAATTTTAGAAACAACATTCGATCATACAATAGCATGTTTGCATTTCCTTCGATGGGTGGAAAGGTCGATGAAAAAATCAACCAAAGAGGTCGTGGTCCATATGTTTTTCGGTTGCATGGACAAACATACCATAAAATTGGTAGTTTGCTGCCAAAAGTAGGCGACACACCAAAGTTTGCCCAACTGTATATATATGATACTGAGAACGAAGTTGAAAATCGGGCAAAAGCGTTAAGGTAACATTTATATCATTGTTCAATTTTTCTTTTAAAACTGTCTTTATAATTTTTCATTATATAATTGCACGTACGTTATTTCTGACGCAAAGTTTTAATATATTACAGCAACTCTGCGTCAACATCTGATAATTCAAAGTCAAAACATCCAATCGATCAAAATATTATACGTGAAGTGAGAGACGTTTTAGATACTTCAAGTCACTTGGTTAAAACTTTTAGAAGGGCGCGTGACAGAATCAATGAAGACAACGAAAAAATATTAAAATTAAGCTGGTAGCAAAGAGAGGAAAAGATGGACGAACTTACAATCTTCCTACTGCTAACGAGGTAGCTGGTCTTATCGTAGGTGACTTAGATACATGCGTAGAGCAGAGAGATATAATTATAGAAAAACACCGTAAAGGTTTTGAACATATAAACCTATTTCATCCTTTGTATCTTCCGTTGCAATACCCGCTCTTGATGCCACGTGGGCAAGATGGGTATCATTTGGAAATACCGCATAGAAAGCAACGTTTTTAAACTGAAGAAAGTGATGATGATATCCCAGATACACCACAATCTGATCCACAACAGTCAACAAATGAAGTTGGACCTGCAACAGATAAAACAAAAAAGAAGAAAAAAATGGTTTCTATGCGAGAGTGGTTTGCGTTTCAAATTCAAGATCGACCGAATCAAGAAAATTTATTTGTTCGTGGAGGTCGTTTGTTTCAACAATTTCTTGTGGACGGATACACTATGGTTGAAACAGAACGTTTGTATTTTCAAAGAGCAAAACAGACAAAGCTTAGGTGTGATACGTACTCCAGCATAGTTAAAAGTATTGCTTCAGGGAATTCAGACCCAACAGTCCTTGGAAAATCAATTGTGTTGACATCCTCATTTACTGGTGGACCAAGGTACATGAAATAAAACTACATGGATGCCATGGCTTTGTGTAGATGGTATGGTTGCCCAGATTTGTTTATTACAATGACTTGCAATGCTAACTGGCCAGAGATCGGACGTTTCATGCGAAAGCATAATTTAGCATCTTCGGATAGGCCTGATGTGATATCAAGAGTTTTTAAGCAAAAGCTGGACCTACTAACAAAGGATTTGAGGGACTTACTTTTATTCGGTCGTATGCAAGCACGTATGTTTCAAAACATCTTTTTATATACTATGCTACAGTCGTGTTATGTCATTAACATATGATTATATAAAACTTTTGTTTATTGAATTATCATGTTACATTTTGCTGCAGTTGTATACACAGTTGAGTTTCAAAAAAGAGGGCTTCCACACGCACAAATATGTTTGTTCTTGCATAAGGATGACAAGGTACCAAGCGCTGATCAAATTGACAAATACATTTCTGCCGAAATACGAGATAAGAACGATGATCCAGATTTGTACAAATTAGTATCCGATTTTATGATGCATGGTCCGTGCGGCTGTGATGACCCAAATCAAGCGTGTATGATCGATGAAAAATGTAGCAAGCATTTTCCAAAGAAATTCACTCAACGAAGTTCTGTTGAGTCAGAAGGATATCCGGTTTATAGAAGACGTGACGACGGGAGATATGTTGAAAAGAGCGGAACTAAATTACACAACGGTTATGTAATTCTGTATAATGCTACACTCTTAAAACGTTACCAATGCCATATTAACGTTGAATGGTGTAACCAGACAGGGTCCATAAAATATTTGTTCAAATATATCAACAAAGGTCCTGATAGAGTGTCGGCACAGTTGTATGAACCTGTTACCATGGCAGATGGTACACAAGTACAAAAACCGGTTGATGAAATTAAAGCGTTCTATGATTGCAGATACCTATCGGCTTGTGAGGCGGCATGGAGAATATTTGGATTTGAGATACATTACAGATACCCTGCTGTTGAACGGCTATTGTTTCATTTGCCGGGGGAGCAACAGATTTTATATGACGAGAACTCAAATCTTGAAAGTGTTATTCACAAACCGTCAGTTGGACATAGTATGTTTGAAGGTTGGATGACAATGAATGAACTGTATCCGGCGGCACGTGAGCTAACTTACGCAGAATTTCCAACTAAGTTTGTGTGGAACGCGACTCAACGAAAATGGACATTTAGGAAGAAAGGAAAATCAATTGGTAGAATTCATAGTGTTCCAATTGCGACCGGCGATGCGTACTATTGTAGGATGTTACTAAATAGTGCAAAAGGATGTTTTAACCATGATCAAATAAGAAAGGTGAATGGTATTATTTATCCTACTTTCAAAGAAGCTTGCTATGCAGCGGGTCTTTTAGAAGACGACAAGGAGTATGTTGATAGTATTAAAGACGCCGCACATTGGGCACCACCTGCGTAACTTCGAGACCTTTTCGTTACATTGCTGTCTCAAAAAGAACTTACTATGCCGTTGACAGTTTGGTTACAAACATGGCACCTAATGGCCGACGATGTTCAACACAAAAGAAGACTATTACTAAAGATTCCAGGTTAGATTAAATACCTTTTTTAGTATTTTTATTTATGATTGCTTAAAACTAAACATATTACCACCATATGCTTTAATCCTTTAAGACTTAACTGTTTGTTAAGTCAAACATAAAATCATTCATAACTATTTAGTGATGTATTTTGTCAATACATAATTCATCTTAAGTATACCTGGACGTGGTACGTAAATTAGACATTTAGACCAATATAGGATGGTTTAGTTATTATCATTAGTGAACTTATATCAAATGCAGTGCGTAATATCCGTTTTATGTACAAATTATATTGGTATTTCACAACTCATAGGTAAACTGATGATTCCAGTCACGACTGTCTGTCGTATATTTACTGGAAACTAATCTGTGTCTAATTTTGTTAAAGCTGTATATAACAGGAACTAATATTATAGATTTTTATTAGTTTAATGTGTACTGCATCTTTTGTTACAGGTAAGACTTTCGTATAAGTGTTTTTCAATTTGTACAACAAATATGCAGAATTTATAGTTTTATACCTAATATATGTTTATATTTAGTAAATATAACTTGGTATAACACGTTTTAAAAACTATAATGTAATCTGTAATTTCTTTTATAAATATATTGTACTTTTTTTCTAACAAAAAAACGCTATATATCTTATGTATGCAGATTTGATCATTTCTGATGAAGAAAAAAAAATGTTTGTTTGTTCTACATCGAAAAACTTTTGCAATCACGAGGTTGTTCTTTAAAAGCTTGGCCAGAAATGCCATATCCGGATGATAGATACATAACAGACTTTGGGAATCGACTTATACATGACGAGACAGATTACAACCCTATACACTTACATGCTGAGTATGAACAGTTATACGGATCTTTAACCACTAAACAGAAAGGTGTCTACGACACAATAATGGGTTCTGTTGAAGCAGGTACTGGTGGAGTTTACTTTGTATACGGATATGGAGGAACAGGGAAAACGTTTTTATGGAAAACCCTTGCTGCCGGGATTAGAAGAAAAGGGGATATAGTATTAAATGTGGCATCCAGCGATATTGCATCATTGCTAATGTCTGGTGGTAGAACTGCTCATTCAAGGTTCCATATTCCAATAAACGTTGACGAGACTTCCACTTGCTCAATTAGTCCAAATAGTGATTTGGGTGCATTATTAAAGAGATGTAAACTTATAATTTGGGATGAGGCACCAATGGCTAATAAGCTTTGTTTTGAAGCATTAGATCGTTCTTTGAGAGATATACTACGTAAGAGTAGATTTGAAAGGTGTGAAGAACCATTCGGAAATATGACTATGGTATTCGGTGGTGATTTTAGACAAATTTTACCTGTTGTTCCTAAAGGTTCACGACAAGACATTGTCAGTGCCTCTTTAAAGGAATCTTATTTGTGGGATCATTGTAAGGTTCTACGGTTAACCGCCAATATGAGGCTAACCGTGGGAGCACGACCCGAAGATGTGTCTGAGATACGCGAATTCGCTGATTGGATATTAAAAGTTGGAGACGGGGAACTTGGTGATCCTAATGACGGTGAGGTTGAAATAGATGTACCCGAAGAAATACGAGTGGATGAAAGTGATGACCCGGTAAAATCTATTGTCGATTTTACCTATCCAAACCTTTTGGATAATATTGACGACCCTGCATACTTCCAAGAAAAAGCTATTCTTGCTCCAACAAACGAAATTGTAGACAATATTAACGAGAAATTGTTGGAGAAATTCCCCGAAGAAGAAATGGTTTTCTTAAGTTGCGATAGCATAGATAAAACCGAACGTGGCGCTGCTATAGATCAGTCGGTTTTCTCTACAGAGTTTATTAATGGGTTGAAATTCTCAGGTGTTCCAAACCATAGAATCGTTTTAAAAGTTGGTGTTCCGGTTATGTTGTTACGAAATATAGATCAAGCAAATGGTTTGTGTAATGGGACCAGACTCCAAGTTCTACATTTAACAAGAACTTCCATTAGTGCACAAATCATTAACGGAACAAACTTTGGAAAAAAAGTTATCATACCGAGGTTGAGAATTACACCGAGTGATAAATGTTTACCGGTAAAGATTGTAAGAAAGCAGCTTCCTTTGTCACTTTCTTTCGCAATGACTATAAACAAAAGTCAAGGCCAATCTCTTTCAAAAGTTGGTTTATATCTTCCACGGCCTGTTTTCACCCATGGACAACTTTACGTTGCTGTTTCACGAGTAAAAAGCAAAAAGGGGTTGAAAGTTTTCGCTTGTGATGAGGATGGTAATATATCAAAGACTACTACCAACATGGTGTACAAAGAAGTTCTTCACAATCTATGACCGATGTTCAACAGGTATGTTAATTTTATATTCATGCATTTTACTACATGTTTTGTCAATATTTCATTTTTTATCCAAGACATGTTTATCTAAAGTCTAATTGCATTTTTATGCCAACATATAGGTGTTGATGCATTGGAATTTGCCAAACAACTACACATGTATGGAAAACATCGTCTCACACTAAGATCGTCAACTTTGGAATTAAAAAACGCATGGATATCTTTATTTTAATGTTTTCAAAAATAATAACATTATATCGTGTAATGATACATGTTTAGTCTCGGATTTTTGATTGTTTCATATATGAATGCTTCATGTTTACATTATTCATTGTGTATTTCTCTTAAACACTTCTTACAAATTAAATTTTCTAAGGTATCCCGTGATTCCACGGGTCTTTAAGCTAGTATACAATGTACATCTTATAAAGATAGGGGTATGATCATTTGTTTCGTGGGTAAATGTATCACCATCAATATTTTGCATTTAACGGGAATAACTTTTCTAAATGCATTAATGTTTTAAAACTCGGGTTGACCCGATCGGTTGGACCAGTTGAACCGTGAACCCTGGTTAGATGACGACCGGACACTGGTTTTGACTCAGTTACCTAGTTGAACTGCCGGTTGTACCGTGACTCGGTAGTTTGATCGGGTCAACTAAAAAACCAGTTTTTAAAACATTGAAATACCCGGCTTCTTTGAATAACCTAAACATCGAAACCCGTTTTTCAATATACCATCCTTGATTATGGAGGTCATATAGTAAGTGGTCATCAAAGAGTGTTAAGATGGAAATATACAGGGCCAAATATAAGTATATATGAATCAAAATAAATGATTGTTGTTGCCTGTTGGTTCTTTGGTTTTTAGTATACAGCGCTAGTGTTGGGTTTTAGCCAAAGCATTCATCCAACTACCTTGATCAAATCATATTCAATTCACACTTTAGATAGGTCTCTCGTAGACTTGATATATTGAAACTTTGAAGGTACCACCAACTAACCCTTGTAACTACAAGTGACATAGATATTGAGCCAATTTTACATGTGATTTAACTAAATTGTCCACTTGTTCACTTACTAGTGATTGTTATGATATATGTTAACAAATGTCATATATGATAGTCGGGCGAGTTTTACATAGATGTTCAAGTCACTCAGAGGAGAATGTGAGTTGTTAACAATTTCTAGACCACCTCAAACGTATGTTTATTTGAATCTTAGAACTCGACCTTGTGAAGAGACTATGTAGTCTATGGCACTTCACAAAATTGAAATGAGGGGTGCTTGGTTTCGGAAACTAGTTTCATCTCCTACCGAGCACTTGGAAAGACATCAAAACTACTACTACTGTAATAGTTTTTATCTTCTTAAGACAATGCGTGATCAAACTAAGTCAAGAAGCTAAGTAACCATTCAAATTACAATTTCGTTTATATCTTATGGCGTGTTGTTCTTTACGATCAATTATAAAATCCTTGCTGCTTCCAGTTTTATGTATAAAAAAGTTGACCATAAACTTCCTCTTTAATCAGCCTAGAGCAAGTCTCAAAATGAGACATATTTAGTTGTGAAACAAGCACGATCAACTCGGTGCCTTTGATCTAAGGCGGGGGATCTAATGCCCGACTAAGCTTTTACAACTAGTCTAGTGAGAACCTTTGGGTAATATCCATTAGAACTTCATTTTTCTTTGTGACACCCAAATCGACTTTCAATGCTCTTCAACTGTTATCACACCCAAATCGAAACTTACTTTAACAAAAGCATGATAAGGGGTACAATGTAAATGTATAACGTAATAAATTTTTATACAAACTAAAGTTATTGTTCATCTAAAAAAGGCGAAAATTTAATGAATATTCATCTAAAAAAGGCGATAATGAGAGTTATGTATACATATTTTAAGAATAGAATCATTGTCGAAAGACATGTAGTAACAAACATTGACTCTTTAAAACATTGATTAAATGGACTACGAAACCAACCATTGTAGCTTTAATCAACATAAGTAAACAGTTGAGTAAAAGTTTAAGACAACATTTTGACAACTGAATAAGCAAATAGTATTCAATAATCCATTGGTTTCAGAGTATCTCGAAAAATTATCTCATTTAAAATTACTAGTAAAACTTTGGTCATCGTCTAGAATAAAAAATTATCTCAGTATCTCAAAAATTATCTCTCGACTTGTTGGAAAGTGAGTTAAACTTTAGGGTTTGTTTAGTAAATTTGTTTGGCTTGTCCTACAAGCTTTGTTATTTTTAGTATGTTTTTGTTTGGTAAGTTGTAAGACATTGGTTCCCTATAAATAGAGGTCAATGTCACTAGTTTTATTAGTAGCTTTCGGATTGTAACTTTGAGTATCTAATAAAAGCTTCCGCTTAGTTTGTACCTATTTGTTTTGTTCGTTTGATTTATCCAACAAGTGGTATCAGAGCTAGGTCGTCGATTCGTTATCATGAATAAAAAAAGAAAAAAAAGGGTTTGGTTCGTATTATGGTCGACTCAAGATAGGTTCGATTTGTTATTTAAGGTGTTCGTCGATTAGTTTTATCGAGAATCCGAATCGTTCGTACCTTCGCATGTGAGAATTGAATTTGTGTGGTTCGATTGGTTAATTCAAGTTAGTGGGTCCCTGTCATTCTATTCAAGGTGGTAATTGGTTTGAATTTGAATAATGGTTAAGTTTTAGTACGTATTAGATTTTTAGTTTGCATCTGAAGTATTGGTTTTTGGAATATTATATTTGGTGTTGGACTTGAGTTAAGAATTCAGCGCATTAGTTTGCTTTTTTAAATATGTTTGGTTTGTTTACTTCGAAGATACAAAGCCATCGTTTTGAAGATAATTTGTTACGGTGGAGTAACTATATTTGAAGGTTGCTTTGGCGTATGAAGACTTGGTAGTAATCGGGTCGTTTGGAATTAGTTCGATCGTTCGAAATAATTGGAGATTTTCGTTCATCGAGCTTTTGGAGTTGCTTGTTCGAATTTGATAGTATTTGGTGAAAATCGTTTGGGGTGATTTGTTTGTTTGTTTAGATCATTTTCAGGTTCGATCATTTGTTTGTTTGTCTGGATCGTTTTCAGGTTCGATCATTTGTTTGTTTGTTTGATCGTTTTCAGGTTCGATCATTTGTTTGTTTGTTTGAGATCGTTTTCAGATTCGATCGTTTGTTTATTTGTTTGTTTGTTTGTTTGTTTGTTTGTTTGTATGATTAGATCGTTTATTCGTTCGTTCGTTTGGAATTCCGAATTAAGACGGAATGTTCGTTTGGTTTGAAGTTTCGAATAGAATTGAAGTCATGGTGGAGATTGTTCGAAAAGTGACTTAAACTCTCAAGGGGCGTTTAGAATTTGGTATTCGGATATTTGAATTTGAAGACCAAGATTCCTTTGTTTTGAAGTTTCGTATGAAGTTGAACTCACGGTGGAGATTGTTGGAAAGTGAGTTAAACTTTAGAGTTTGTTTAGTAAATTTGTTTGGCTTGTCCTACAAGCTTTGTTATTTTTAGTATGTTTTTGTTTGGTAAGTTTTAAGACATTGGTTCCCTATAAATAGAGGCCAATGTCATTAGTTGTATTAGTAGCTTTCGGATTGTAACTTTGAGTATCTAATAAAAGCTTCTGCTTAGTTTGTACCTATTTGTTTTGTTCGTTTGATTTATCCAACACGACTACTAGAATCAAAAAGCAACCTTTAACCCGTGTTTATCATTATGAAAATAACATAAAGCACGGGACATAAAGAGCTTGATCGTCTGAAATAAATTAAAAGTTATAATGTTGAGCTCGGAAGGGAGATGGGCGCCCAAAGAAGGGAGTGTGATAGGTGTTAGGGGTTTATTGATTTTACATGGAATTATGGATGAGCATTTCGACTCGGATTTTGAAACCGAACTCAAATCGTCTCGAACTATGTCGATTATTGGTATTTGAATCCCGTTCGATACAGTACCGGAACTACGAAATAAGGTGAAAAAAATCGAGACCACTAACCCGGTATGAGACCGGTACAAAATCGGAAAATTCTCGAAAAAAAGGAAATATCCGATTTTTCGGTACCGGTACCGATATCCGAAAAAAATTAATAATATTAATTTGATACGAGATCAATACAGGACTGGTACGATGCTCATAATAAATAAATATAAGAATGAGTGATAGAGTACAAGTGAAGTAAATAGAAACAATAATTCCATATAAAGTTAGTGTATACACAAACTTTTTCAAATGGTTTTATCCACAAAGTAAAGTACAGTAAATGTTTTTTCAAGTTTTCACTTTATTCAATACATCTTGTATAGTCTAAATCAGTTGAAAGACTCGCTTTCATGCTTTGCAAGGTAAGGAATAGCCTAGCTGTTTCTACGGCTAGCTAGGATTAGAGTAAATTTTGTGGTACTTCTCTTTCTTCTTGCGTACAATAGAGATTTTCAAATTTAAGTTTATGCAAATTGTTGATACTAATTCTTATACGGGCCCGGAGGGGTTTCGGTCCCCTTAAGGTTGTGGTAAGTAGTGTAAATATTAATTTATCAGTCTTTAAGTAATTGTTCAAATTTTTATTGTTGTATGTTTAAAATGATTTTGCCCTCTCAAAATAAATGTTCAAGTTGCGCCATTACTTATACCTAATTGTTTTTTCCTACACGTCATATATAATTTTGATTGTGTAAAAAGTAAGAGCGAAAACTAAAGAAGTGACGTTTTTATTAAACTGTAAGAACTTTTAACTTTCACAAAATCTTTTGCTATATTACATCAAATAATAGTTAAGTTAATTTTTTATTATTTTGTATTAATTGAAGTAAGTATAATATCTTAAATTCATTGAACGAAGAAAAAAGAACTCAAGATATAAGAGGTTTCAAAACAAAAGAAAAAAAACGTGAGGGATAGTTAATTTGGCGTAGTCTAACTCTCTAGTTCCCAGTTGGACTTGCTTCGAAAATGTTCATGTATGGTCTGAGAGTTTATGGACTTATATTTAATAGTCGTGTGTTAGATCTAACTCGAGATTACGGGATTATACACACAATACGTATATAGTTAATTTATTTAATAAATATATTTATATTTTTATTAAATTAAATCGAGCTATAACTTTAACGAACGTTAAGTATTAAGAGTTAAGGTTTTTTTTTGGTGAATTTGTTCTTGTTCGTGGGAATTGCTTAGCAAACGCTATGTAACTCTAATTCGATTAATTATAATTGTGTTAATTATGATCTTGTTAAATCGCTTTCGCTATATGTGTTTTGATCTTGTTTAGCGTTTTAATAACTTTTATGAACTATATAAACCATCAATTGTATCAGAGCCGTTTTAAGATGTTATAATTATCGAAAATCTAAAGTTTTTTAACTAATAATTGTTTTGAGTTAAAACTTGTTTTTTCGGTTTTCTTAAAATTTAGGGTTTTGTTTTTTAAATTGGTCTTGCCAATTTTTTTATAAAAAAAAAATTTGTTTTGAAACCCTAAATTACATGTTTTATGATTTTAGATTAAATTGCATGAGTAATTGTTATGTCATGTAGATTATTGGTTACGATCCGTAGAGATTTAATAGTTAAGATATGTGGGTAGATCCATGATGAACATGCACGTTTTCATTGATCGTAAAATCAAGTGTGCTACGTGTTTTATTTTGTTTCAATAAATCTAGAATTAGGGAAGACTTTTTATGAACATAAAAACCCTAG
The DNA here is from genome assembly GCA_025667525.1 of Glebionis coronaria. NCBI lineage: Eukaryota > Viridiplantae > Streptophyta > Magnoliopsida > Asterales > Asteraceae > Glebionis > Glebionis coronaria. Next base: position 34,616,724 of record CM046879.1, read on the forward strand.
ATTTTAATTTTATTGAATAAATCGTATGCATGCGGCTATTTGATTTATTTATTGCACATAAAAATTGTTATTATGTGTTTATGATTTAGTTTTTTTTGTACCTTATTGTTTTCATGTGTTTTAAATGGTATGATGTAAACAAGGGTAACTTTTTTTAGAAAAATAATATGGACTAAATCATATTAAACTTAAGATTTGTTTTGAGACCTAAATTACATAGAATTACGTTGATTGGTGATTTGCAATAATAATTTAACGGCCTACTCAATTTGACAAACTATAAAGTGGGTATAACGCGTTGCTGGTCATATACCCGGCTAATGAAGAAGGTTATGCCATTGTCGCTGACCAAATTCCCAGCTCGCTTGTACGTCAAAACTGGAATTACGTACGATTATTATTTGTATTACACCTTAAGGTTGATTTACCGCAAATTCACATCCAAACACAATGAATAAGGTTATTTCTTTGTCGTAGCCTAGTTCTAGCAAAAGTACGTTGTGAATAGTTGTGGGTAAATTCTTTAATTGGTTTTAACCAATACCTCAACATAATATATGTAGAAAATTAGTCTCGTGAAAAAGTTTACTAAATGTTTTATTAAACTTATGATATGTAGATGTATGCATGCTTCTCCATACATTGATTTTGACATCAAATTTATACCATTAAAATTTAAGTTGAATGGCATTTAACGCTTGAAGTTACAATGTCGTCATATGAGATTTTGGACGATGTTGTGATGGGGAGAAAACTTTTTATAGAATGAAAACTCGCATGATAAGTTTTACGTTCTTTAGATTAGACGACTTAATTAAGTCACTCAGTGAGATCTGGAAACTTAAGGTATTCAGAGGGGATGAAACATGTTTACAATGCAAAACGTTCTTTTGGCAATGTAAGTCCCTAAAATATCTAGAAATTTGAAACTGTTTGCCAATAAATTGTTCGACAAGTTACTATGTTGAATACGTTCTACTAGCAAATCAACTGATGTAATGGATTTATGTCAATATAGGTTCTACTTTTCAAAGAAAATACTATGGTTATTTACCTGGGTAATTTTATATTTTTTGAAAGTATTTATCGAAAATACTAATAATTTGAACTTATTTCTGTAGAAATGTCTCAACCCGATAACAATGCTTTAAGTTCCGTGTTCAAAACGTTTTTTGATCGTCCAGAACTTACTGGCCAAAACATCAATGATTGGTATCGCTCACTAAGAATTGTCTTGAGAGTAGCGGGTACTATTGATATCTTGTCTACGGCCGTCCCGACCGACCTTGCTGAAGGAGCTTCTGAAGCCGAAAGGCTTGCACACATCGCTGAATTAAAGAAGCACTCTGATGTGGCTCGTTAATGCTTGGGAAAATGTCACCTTCTCTACAAAAGAAGTTTGATGGATAGATGTGACTCAATATCAACTCTATCAATTAATGTTCAACTACTTTAATATCACACTTCACACTTAGGAAATCCATTATGTTAGACTTTTTAAAAAGTTTATAATTGAATTTTGCCATTAAATTTTAGACTTTTTGGTATTATAAAACATATTCTCACTATGTGTAAACCTTTTATTGTTTTATAAACCTATCACATAAGCACATGCATTAATTATAAAGAGTTTTACTATCCTAGACCTTTTCATTATAAACAAGTTTGAAATAGATGCTCACTATGATGAACAAGTTTCTAAACTTCTTTGAGATTTTATAAACTTATTTATAAACCACCATAATGGATGCTCTTATAGAGTTATGATCAAATCAAGAATTAAAAAAATAAGAAGATTAAAAAACAATAATAATGACACATTCCAAATGTATCTAAAACACATGTGCTTTTAAATTTCTCTCATTTTTCATTTTATCTTTTTTTCTCATCGAATACCTTCTCCTTAGTTGTATACCTATAAAATACAAAGGCATGTTATTGCACGTTTCAACTTTTTTGTCATCTTTTCAAAAAAATTCAGGTTTTAACCCTAACACGACACTTTTATGGGGTCTTAAACGATGATATTGGAGATGTAAACTTGATGCACACTGCCAAGGCCTCATCGATGACATTTAAACATTACTAGATAAAAGTAAATTTAAAATACAAATATCTCACTTCACGTTTTGTAGATATCACTTATTATTTTATTTTGTCCCTATATTTCATATTCGCATAGATGAAAAGTTCATATCTTAGCAAAGTGAGCAGATGGATTTTCAATGGTTTTTTTTGTTAAAGTTTTGTATGGGTTTGGATTGAGTTGACTTGAATTTTTTTTTTAGAAAGGCAATATGCATTAGAAACCAAGAAAAAAGTACAAAGAAAAAGCAATCCATCACCTTAACAAGACACTTAAGCAAGATGGATCCCTAACAAACAGAGTGCAATATAACAAAAACAAAAAAACTAAAGGAGAAAAGACCAAAAATTAGCAACAAAAATACAAAGAATGACTAAAATTAACCCAGACAAATTTGAGGACCCACTGATATTATAGAACACTTGCAACTAACCATCACAGCAGACTTCTTTAAATTCCAGCAGTTACCGACAGATTAGAATAATTCGAACAGAAACGAACCACAGACACTAATAACTGCAGCTCACACTTTGCTTAAATCCAGTAGAAACAAGACCACTGTCGCCATTCGACTGCAGATCACACACAGAATAAATCCAGCAGAAAAAATCCACAGTCAGCTAGCACTTAGATTAATTCCAGCCGAAACAGAAACACAGCCAACATTAAACAGCAGCTCACACTTAGAAGAATTTCAGCATAGACAAAACCACAGTCGCCATACAACTGCAGCTCACATCATAGAATAAATCATGCAGAAATAGGACCACAGACGCCGATAAACTGCAGGTCACACTGAAGAAGCAATTAATGAAGCCGAATTTTGGAAGGATCCCATAACCATTGTTGCCAATCTAACCCGCTATATTTTTTTGATCTTCTCACAATCCATTCAAAACACTTGAGTTGAATATCTTGTACAATCTTGTTAATGTTTGAGACTTTTTTACTGAACACACGTGCATTTCTTTCTTTCCAAATAAAGTAGCCGGATGACCAAAGGACTGATTGCCAAACGCGAGATAAGGAGGTAGGAACAATAACGCCTCCACTAGATGAAAATAATTCGTCAATATTGTAAACGTTAACCGTCCCCACCTTCCACCAATTAAAGATTTTGGCCCACACGCTCATCGCTAGATCACAAGTGACCAAGCAATGAGCGCATGATTCAACGATATTGTTACAACATGGACAAAGAACCGAGTCCAAATCAATACCTCTTCTATCTAACTCCATACGAACCGGAAGCCGACCCTTTAAAGCCCTCCATACAAAAATGTTCACTTTTTTAGGCACCAAATTATTCCAAAGCGTCTTGTTGCCTTCGTTTTACACATGTAAAGTCTTCCCCTCTATCAATCTTGTAAGCTCTTTAACCTTGAACTCACCGTCTTCACCAAGCCGCCATCTCCAATTATCCCTACAATTAGAATTAACAACTATATTTTGAACAACTCCTAGAAGCTCCTCCAACTCCCTAGTTACTCTACCATTAATGGTTCTAACCCAATCCCATTTCCAAATCCAAGTGTCATTACACCACGAGCCCTTATCCCGCACAATACCCTCCTTCACCCTATCTAAGTGGAATAACCTAGGAAATCTATCACAAAGCCTTCTTTCATCCACCCATCTATAAACCCAAAACCTAATATCCCTACCATCTCCCAACACCCCAATGCAAGAAGAAGAGAACTCTAACCCGACCCGATCCATCCCTTCCCCAATCTTCACAATATTAGCCCAGACCCCACCCCCACCCGACCCACCACCAAAATCCCTACTATATCCCAAACCCCCACAATCCCCATGAATGCTTTTAATAACCTTAGCCCATAAACTATCGCCCTCCCTCCTAAACCTCCACCACCACTTACCTAATAAAGCCAAATTTTTCGCCCTTAAAGACCCGATGTTAAGCCCCCTCCCCATAAGAAGCAAGAACCGAATCCCATTTAACCCAAGAAATCTTTTTACCCTCCCCGACACCTCCCCAAAAGAAATGTTTTTCTAATTTTCTCAAGATTTTTAATAACACTCAAAGGCACGCGAAACATCGAGAAATATTACAATGGCAAGCTACCAAGAACCGATTTGACCAATGTTAAACGACCCCCGAACGACATCGTTTTAGCTTTACAATCTGATAATCTATTTTTGAATTTCTCCACCACTCCCCCCCAAGCATTCACTCGCCTCATGTTCTCACCGATTGGTAACCCCAAGTATGTGAAAGGAAATTCTCCAATGCCGCAGCCCATCCATCTCGCCATCTCCGACATTTCTCTCTCATTAACCCCTATACCATATAGCTTACTTTTGTTATAATTTACCTTTAACCCGGATACCTCTTCAAAACACTTGAGAATGCACATCAGGGATTTAGCATTCTCTTTAATCCATTCACCAAAAAATATAGTATCGTCCGCATATTGTAGGTGCGAAACCGGGACATTATTCACTCCCACGACAACTCCTCTAAATATGCCTTTCTCAACTGCTTCTGTAACGATTGCGTTGAGCCCCTCTGCCGCCAAAATAAATAAAAAAGGAGATAACGGATCACCTTGTCTAACGCCTCTCTGTAAGCCGAATTCCTCGGATGGAGAACCATTGACCAGAATGGACATAGAAGCTGTACTCAGGCAAGAGTCCACCCAATTACACCATTTACCCCGAATCCCATCTTTCCCATTAAGTCTAATAAGAATCTCCAACTAATGCTATCGAAAGCCTTCTCGAAATCAACTTTGAAGATAAGACATTTTTCTTTCCTTTTCTTTAGAAAATCTAATGTTTCATTAGCAATTAGAACTCCATCAAGGATAAATCTACCTTTTATATATATGAAAAGAACATGGTAAGAAACAAGATATTAATGTGGTAGTTGGCCTTGCATGATGATTTCAGATTCAATCAATGGTATCCAAAGTAAGAGAAAGACTTTAACCAGTAGAAAATGTGTAATTAAAGTAAATTGTATGAATTAACATGAAAGATCACAAGAGATTAGTAAGTTAGTAGATAGATGTGACTCAATATCAACTTTATCAATTAACACTCAACTACCTTAATATCACACTTCACACTTATAGAGTTTATGATCAAATCATGAATAAAATAAAAATAAGAAGAGTAAAAAAATCATAATGACACATTTCAGATGTATTGATAGGTGTGTAAACACCCATCCTTTTTACCACTTAATTACAATAATAACCGAGCCAAAACGTGTATTTTATGTTTTTTATGTCGGAATTATGCGTGGTTTGTGTTTTTGTTGTGATTTAGGACGAAATTGTGAAAAGTGGAGAAAACACGGCAATTACAGGCTTTTATTGAAGAAAAAGATGAAAGATGAAGACGAGAAGTCAAGAGTGGAAAAAGAACGGAAGTCCAAGACCAATTCTGAAGATTTATCGAAGAAAAAGTCAAAAGACGGAAGTTTATCCAAAGCCGAAAAACTCAAGTCTAGTTTATTGAAGAATTAAAAGACGAGTTCAAAGAAATCCCGAGCCCAAAGTCATTAAAGTCCAAGATTAAAGAAGAATTTAAAGGCTTAAGGACTAATGGTGCAATTAACAAAGAGATTAAGAAGGAAGGGCCTAATGATGCAATTAAGAGAAAATGAAGGAGGGGAGGAAGCTTCCTAATCCTCCCCTATATATAGATTAGATCATTATCATTTTTACTCTTGTTGGCTAAGGTGACAATTAGTCTTCCACCTTTTAATTACTTGCACATTTACTTTATTGCACATTTAAATACTTGTCTTACACTTTTAATACATTTAATTTCCAAGTAAGTGTTCTTTAATTTTCTTGCTTTTAATCTCTCATTCTACCTTTCTTTCTTTGCTTGATCTTGTTGTTACATGCTTATTGTGTTGTTTATTTGATTAAAGATTGTGTTTTTATGCTTTTGATTGTGTTAGATCATTTATTTTCAAAGCTTATTTGTGCTTATTTTCAAGTTTATAAAGTTTTTAGAAAAGTTATTTTTATAGAAAAGTTGTTTTCGTAAAGGTTATTCATTTCGTGCTTTAAAAGTCTTTAAATTTCTGTTTATTAGCTTTTTTCTTAAACGGTTTGCCTTAGGATTTTCGTATGTGCTTATTTGATTAGTAGCTTATCTTTCTAGCTTATTTTGTGCCTTTTCTTCCGTATTCCGATCTGACAAATCGGAAAAGGGTTATACATTCCGATTGGAGTGATCGGATAAGGGTTTTGAACATTCCTTTTGGTATTCCGATTGAGGAGTGGGTTAGGTATTCCGATCTGGGATAAGTGACAGTATTCCGATCTGAGGCTATTTGATGTAGACTAAAAAACAAGTAACAAAGATAAGTAATTGGATCTGTTGATTCAACAAGAATGCCAGAAAAATCCAACGGGCTGGACCGTAGCCCAATGACAAAGTCCAACTGAAAGTGAAAAAAACCCTAAAAATGCAAAAAACTGATAGTAAAAAGGCTTTTCGGGCCTTGAAAAATCCGCAACCAGCTAAGGATGCAAAAGTTATGACAGGTCACGGGCTGAAAACAGACTTAGGATGCAAAAGTTATGCCCATTTTACTAAACCCCTCTTCGTCACGCGATCTCGGGCCTCCAGAAACAAGTCAGTCCGTTCTTCAATACTTGGGCCTCCATCATTCCCCCCTGGATAAGAAAAATTCGCCCTCGAATTCCCAGCTGTATCATCATCGAAAGAATCACCATGGTAAGGCAACAAGTGCTTCACATTAAAAACATCAGAACAACGAATATGACTTGGCAACTTCAAACGATAAGCATTTGAGTTCATCTTATCCACAATGTCCACTGGACCAATCTTCTTAGCAGACAATTTATTATATTCACCAACTGGAAAACGATCCTTAGTCAAAACAGCCCACACAAAGTCTCCTACTTCAAAGTCAACATGTCTCCTCTTTTGATATGCATCCTGCTTGTACTTCGAATTAGCGCGCACCAAGTTGTCACGAACAGATTTATGAACATCATGCAACCCCTCAACAAAATCCTGCACTTTCTTCGGAACAGACCTAGAAATCTAAGGAGTCATAAGATCAAGAGGACCACGTGGCTGAGCAGAATAAACCACCTGGAAAGGACTAAACCCAGTGCTCCGATTAACAGCATGATTATGAGCAAACTCAGCTTGATACAACTTCTGATCCCATGCCTTCACATGATCACCCACCAAACACCTTAACAGGTTACCAAGGGACCTGTTAACAACTTCGGTTTGCCCATCAGTTTGAGGATGATAAGCACTACTAAAATTGAGTTGAGTATTCACCATCTTCCACAAACTACGCCAAAAATGACTCAAAAACCTGGTGTCCCAATCAGAAACAATGGAGGAAGGTAAACCATGTAAACGGTACACATCCCTAAAGAAAAGTTGGGCTACATTAACTGCATCTGTTGTCTTCTTGCAAGGAATAAAATGAACCATCTTAGAAAAACGATCAACAACAACAAATATTGAATCATTACCCCTTTGAGTACGAGGTAGTCCCAACACAAAATCCATGCTAATATCAACCCAGGGCTGCAAAGGAACTGGCAAAGGCATATAAAGACCTGCATTAGTAGCCGTCCCCTTTGAAACTTGACAAATACGACACCTCTTGACGTAACGATCCACTTCCTTCCTCATAGTAGGCCAAAAATAAGATGCTTGAACCAACTGTAAAGTGCGATCACGACCAACATGTCCTTCACCATGCAACTCCTTAATAATTTGCAAGCGAAGACTTGAATCAGGAATACAAAGTTGATTCCCTTTGAATAGGAACCCATCATGCATAAAAAATCTGTTTTCTCTCCGGATTGCAAATCCTGCAGAACAATTGAAAAGTATGGATCCACAGTCACCATGTCACGAATGACATCCAGTCCAGGAACATCAACCTGCATGGTTACAAGTAAACTACTTCTCCTGCTTAAGGCATCGGCAGCACGATTGGAAGCACCCGTTTTGTGTTTCACCACAAAAGTAAATTTCTCAAGAAAAGCCAACCAACGCCCATGTTTATGTGAAACCTTATCTTGAGTCCGAATATGCCTTAAGGAATCATGGTCAGTGAACAAAACAAACTCCTTATGAAACAAATAATGGCGCCAATGCTTCACAGCTTGGACCACTGCATAAAACTCCAAGTCATAAGTAGAGCACCTCGACTTTGGTCCTGTCAACTTCTCGCTAAAATAGGCAACAGGCCGCCCACCCTGACTAAGAACTCCACCAATTGCAACCTTAGAAGCATCAGTATGAAGCTCAAAAACTTTAGAAAAGTCAGGCAGTACCAGGATTGGCGCTGTAGTAAGCTTTTTCTTGACAACCTGAAAAGCCATCTCTGCTTCCTCCGTCCACACAAATGACTTACCCTTCATACAGTCTGTCAAAGGGGCCATAATGGAATTGAAATTAGGGATAAACCGCCTATAGAAAGAAGCAAGACCATGGAAACTCCGAACTTCAGTAATGGTAGTTGGAGTTGGCCACTCCTGAACAGCTGCTACCTTAGATTCATCCACCTGTATGCCATCACCAGAAACAACATACCCTAAAAACAAAACTTTAGGGGTCATGAACACACACTTCTTCGTGGCTGCATAAAAATTATCCTTCCGAAGCAAGGTCAAGACCTGCCTCACATGATTGACATGCTCATTATAAGAAGCACTATAAATAAGAATGTCATCAAAATAAACAACCACAAACTTGCCAATAAAAGGCCTGAGCAGTTGATTCATCACACGCATAAATGTGCTTGGTGCGTTTGATAAACCAAAAGGCATGACAAACCACTCATACAACCCTTCACGGGTCTTGAAAGCGGTCTTCCACTCGTCACCAGGTCTAAGACGAATCTGGTAATACCCACTCTTCAAATCCAGCTTCGTGAAAATGGTAGCACCACTAATCTGGTCAAGCAAATCATCAAGGCGAGGAATAGGAAACCTGTACCTCACAGTAATCTTATTGATGGCTCGACTATCAACACACATACGCCACGTACCATCCTTCTTTGGAGTCAATAGGGCAGGAACAACACACGGGCTCATACTCTCACGAACATGACCCTTGGAAACCAGCTCCTCAACCTGCCTGCGCAACTCCTCATGTTCTCCCGGGCTCATCCTATAATGTGGCCTGTTAGGCAAATGTGACCCAGGCTCTAGATCAATATGATGTTGTATGTCACGCAATGGTGGCAAACCATCAGGTAATTCATCAGGGAAAACATCAGAGAATTCCTCAAGTAAAGGGATCATGGCTTCAGGAACTTCACCGTCTTCAGAAACCTCCTTCCCTATTAATACAAAAACATCACCTCCCACCTCCAGCTCGTCTTCGAACTGCGAAAGAGTTAGTAAAGTACCAATGGGTTTATTAACTACTTCCTTAGGTTTATTTGGCATCAAAGTAATCTTCACACCCTCAAACAGGAATCTATAAGTATTAGTTCTCCCATGGTGAGTTACATCACGGTCATACTCCCAAGGTCTACCTAACAATAAGTGACAAGCATCCATAGGTATCACATCACACCAAATATTATCCTTATAAGTTGTTCCTACAGAAAACGGAACTTGGACACGCTTGGAAACTGTTATCTCCCCACCCTTTTTAAGCCACTGTAACTTATAAGGTTTGGGACGATCTTCAGTTTTCAGCCCTAATTTCTGGACTGCTCCTTCAGCTATCAAATTATCACAACTACCGGAATCGCATACAAAAGTGCAAACCTTACCCATAATGGTACAAGTTGACTGAAAGATGTTGTGTTTGAGCCAATCATCACCATCAGCTTTAGGTGTTAAGCAGGAGCGCCTTACCACCAAATTCACCCCCACATCTCCAGACACATACTCCTCCTCATACTAAGGTTATGCATCATAAACTGCGTCTCCCACGTAGTCATCATAAGCCACATCATCATCTTCCTCAGGTTCAATAAATAACTGCCTCTTCCCAGCCTTCTTACACTCTGATTGTCGGTGACCAGGTTCACCACAGTTAAAGCACTTGAACCCACCACTGTCGGCCGCTTTAGAACTGGTCCAGTATTCTCACCAACTGCGTTAGCCTAATTTGGGGCAAAACGAGATGCCGCATTACCCGAACCAGAAGCACCTGTTATTGCAGGAGATGAAGAACTCCCTACTCGTCGGTTCTTCTTCTCAAAAGTCAATGCTCGTTGATACGCTTCAGAAAGTGTCATCGGATCAAACATGTTAACAGAATCCATGATCTGGACTCTTAAACCACCAATGTATCGAGAGACAAGCTGATCTTCTGTCTCTTGAACATCATTCCTTGCAATTAGTTGGTAAAATTCGGTCGTGTAATCTTCAACAGACTTGGCCCCCTGTTTTAGATTCTGTAACCGCTGGTACATCATTCGCTGGTAGTTATGAGGAATAAAGTTATCCCTCATGACTTTCTTCATCTTCTGCCAACTCGTGATCTTTGACTTCCCAACTCTGTTCCTCGTCAGTTTCAATTGTTGCCACCACGCGGATGCCCGACCACGTAACTTGGTAGCGATCAACGAAACCCTTTTGTTTTCTGGAACTTCTTTGAATTCAAATACTTCTTCAACAGCAACAAGCCAATCAATAAACTCATCAGGCTTTAAAGTGTCCCCATTAAACTCGGGAATATTAACCCTCATTCCAGTCTCCCAACGCCTATCATTATTCCCACTGCGATCTCTCATCCGTCGCCCTACTGATCGTTCATCATCAGACAAACCATCACCAAACAGATTTTCTTCCAGATTTGCATCTTCTTCCTCATGACGGCGATTACGAGGCCTCCTATTGCTCATCAAAGTGTTCATCTGGTCGGTCAATTGATCAAACATTTGATCGAATCGCTCCTCCATTCTCTCCATCATACGCTGCTCAAATTCCTGTTCATTCACATCGTGAATAGGCCTAGTTCTCCTTGGAGGCATCTTGATCAGGAACTTTGGCTCTTGATACCAACTGATGTAGACTAAAAAACAAGTAACAAAGATAAGTAATTGGATCTGTTGATTCAACAAGAATGCCAGAAACAATTCTGCTAATAATCGTTGATTCTGAAGAATGCCCGAAAATTAGGGTAAAACACGGCAACTCAACGGCCAATGGTTTAACTTCTATTAAACTGATAACTGTCTTGCTAGGGTTACAGCAGATTCATTAAATAATGACTGCAAAAAAAGAAAAACCCTAAAAATGCAAAAAACTGATAGTAAAAAGGCTTTTCGGGCCTTGAAAAATCCGCAACCAGCTAAAAGTTGGTTACAGCATCGTCGGTCTCCTTTTTACGCACGTTTTGACAGGTCACGGGCTGAAAACGGACTTAGGATGCAAAAGTTATGCCCATTTTACTAAACCCCTCTTCGTCACGCGATCTCGGGCCTCCAGAAACAAGTCAGCCCGTTCTTCAATACTTGGGCCTCCATCACTATTCCATATTCCGATCGAGGTGTTCGATTGGTTATTCCGATCTAGGTATAGTGACTATATTCCGATCATAGGGTTCCGATCAGCATTCCGACCAGGGGTCATTCCTTATTCCGATCAAAGGTAAGTTTGATATTCTGATCAGGTGTAGTGACAGTATTCCGATTGGGAGTCGCTCCAACATTCCGATCAGGTAGGTGTATATATTCCGATCAGGGGGATTGAGTTCATTCCGATTGTATTGATCGGAATATATTTCGATTGGGGCTCATTTTTCACTTAGTTCGTTTTGTTTAATTTTAAGTTCTCATTTTTTATACTTTGTCTAATTTTAATTTCCGTCACGCTTTTAATTTTTGTCGTTTTATTATTTTACTTTTCAAAGTTTTTAATATTGCACACCTTTCTTTTAATTAGATTTAGATTTATTTTAACGCCTTTTTACTTTAACGACATTTACTTTTAAGTCTTTGCACATTTAAATTTAAAAACAACCTAAAATATTTGTTTCACCAAAAACAATAGAGTCACACATAGAACCTAGATCAATTCGATTAGACACACATCAAAGAACAATTTAACAGAGTAAAAATCTAGTTATTATGTATCTAAAAAATATATGTCTTTAAATTTCTATCATTTTTTCTTTGAAAATAATTCTCACTTTTCTCATTTTAATTTTTGTTCTCATCGAATACCAATAAAGTTAACCATAAAATCCAAATGCAAGGCATGTTTCAACTTTTTGTCATCTGTTTAAAAAATTACAGGTTTTAATCTAATACGGCACCTTTATGGGTCATAAACGATGATATTAGAGATGTAAACTTGATGCACACCACCAAGGCCTCATCGATGACAATTGAGCATTACTAGATTAAGTAAATTTAAAATAAAATTTCTCACTTGAGGTTTTGCAGATATTACTTATTATTTTATTTTGTCCATATTCTTCATATTTGCATAGATGAAAAACTCATATCTTAGCATAGTGAGTAGATGGCTTTTTGATGGATTTCTTTGTTAAAGTTTTGGATGGGTTTTGTTTGAGTGGACTTGAATTTAATTATATGTATAAATGAAATGAGGATGGTAACTAATGTGGTTGTTGGCCTTCCATGATGATTTCAGATTCAATCAATGGTATCCAAAGTAAGACAAAGACTTTGCAAGTAGAAAATGTGTAATCAAATTAAATTATATGAATTGACCTAAAAAAACCAGAAGAGGTTAATAAGTTAGGTGGATAAATATGACTCAATATCAAATTTATCAATTAATGTTCAATTACCTTAATATCACACATCACACTTATTTTAAATCAAGAATAAAATAAAAATAAGAAGAGTAAAAAAAGTCATAATGACAAATTTAGATGTATCTAAAATTTGTGTACCTTTAAATTTCTCTCAATTTTTCTTTCGAAATAATTCTATGTTTTCTCATTTTATTTTTTGTTCACATTGGATACCTTTTCCTTAGTTGTAAACCTATAAAGTTATCCCATAAAATACAAATGCATGTTATTGCATGTTTCAACTTTTTGTCATCTTTTTAAAAACATGCAGGTTTTAACCTTAACACGACACCTTTATGGGTCTTAAACGATGATATTGGAGATGTAAACTTGATGCACACCACCAAGGCCTCATCAACGACAATTGAACGTTACTAGATAAAGTAAATTTAAAATACAAACATCTCATTTGACGTTTTGCAAAATATCACTTAATATTATATGTTGTCCATATACTTCATATTTGCATAGATGAAAAGTTCATATCTTAGCATAGTGAGTAAATAGCTTTTGACGGGGTTTCTTCTTTTTTTGTTAAAGTTTTGGATGGGTTTGATTAGAGTTGCTTAAATTTAATTATATCTATAAATGAAAAGAAAATGGTAGGAAAAAAGAAACTGATTTGTTTGTTGCCTTGTTACCTTCCTTGATGATTTCAGATTCAATAAGTGGTATCCAAAGTATGAGAAAGATTTTGCAAGTTGAAAATATATAATCAAATTAAATTGTATGAATTGACATGAAAGATCACAAGAGATTAATAAGATAGCTGACTCAATATCAACTTTATCAATTAATGTTTAACCACCTTAGTATCACACTTCCTTCGCACTTCGATTTGGATCAAATTCGATGTATGAGGTTATGTCACATTTGTATTTTACGTCTGCTAATAATAATGTTGTTCACTAACCAAAGTATTAGTAGTCGTAAAGTATGATGTCATACATTTTTTATTTATCGGTTATACTCACAACACGTTTTTCATGAGAAGAAGACATTATGGTTCTTGTAAAGCTAGGTGAAAAAAGCAAGATTTTGGCGGATCATGTACACTACAAGAAAACTAGGAACAGGTGACCGAAGTTTCCCTGGCGACAAAATGTCGCCAGGGATAACCCTTTTTCCCTGTCGACAACGCTGACGTGTCAATAAAGCAGATTTACTTTTTGGTCAAAGTTTGACTAGCGTATCCCTGGCGACATGTCGCCGGGGATACTCCGTCCAAAATCATATGCCAAATGAAAGAGCGTGAAATTTTCCCTCCTATTTATCCCTGGCGACATGTTGCCAGGGAAACTTTGTCCAAAATTATCCCTGGCGACATGTCGTCAGGGAAAATTCGTCCATCGTAATTACCATTAATCTTTTTTTGATAATAACCTGCCAAATTTATCCCTGGCGACATGTCGCCAGGGAAACTTTGTCAAACGTAATTAGCTTCAAAGTTAAGCATAAAATGTGTGGCGGGCTTTTACCCGCCAAATCTCAAAAGTTTCCCTGGCGACATGTCGCCGGGGAAACTCCCTGTCATATATATAATTAGTTTTTTATTCTTATGAAAAATTATTAATTATTCCATATAATTGTTATTTTAACTATCGATCCGATGTTATTTTATTTTTGCGACGTTTATATAATAAAAATGATACATTTATAAAACAAATATTTATTTATTCCAAATAATTATTATTTTAACTATCGATCCGATGTTATTTTATTTTTGCGACGTTTATATAATAAAAATGAGACATTTATAAAACAAATATTTATTTATTCCAAATATTACATAAAACCTTTTGTAATATCACATGGGAGACTTACAGACAAACACTCCTAAACATAATTTTATTCATCACGGACACTTAAACACGCGCTTAATTAAACATGGATATTACAACGATATTAGACTCGTAAACACGGAAAAAAACACATCACAAACTAGTTCAAACTAAGGTTCCCCATGTCATCGTAAAGATCGTGAAGTAGTGCAATTGAATCCATTGTGTGCCTATCGGGGTTGCGGTACAACTCTACTGTACTCTTAAGTACCTTTATTTTTCCATTCAAGAGCACACAGTTTGCACACGTTGAAGAGCTTGGAGAAGAAATTGGAGTCCTTGAAGGCCTCGAAGAAGAGCTTGGAGGAGAAAAGCTCGTTGAAGGTCTTGAAGAAGAGCTTGGAGGAGAAAAGCTCATTGAAACTCCAAGAGAATTGATTAGTAGTTGGACGCGTTCGTCTTTCCATAAATTTTTTTGCATCCATATGAAACTGGAGGTTGAACCCGTGAACGTGGACAAGAATAGTACAGTCTACCAAAGGATTCAGTTTTCCACGATTCTCGAAGAACTACATCTCCATGTCCACACTTGCACGGAAAAGCTTCATGCTTCAACATCTTCATAATAACAATGTGTTTGTGATGATAAATGTGTGTGATCTGCTGGTGGTTGTGATGATAAGGAGTGTGTGTGGTTCTCCTTTTATACTAAATAAGTGAGGGAAATTGTTAACATTTTCCCTCCAATGTTTTCCCTCCAATATTTTTCCGCCAATGTTATCCCGCCAATGTTTTCTCTCCAATATTTAGATGTTCAATTGACCACCCATCCATCAAATTTATCAGTTGGACAAGTGTTGCATACTGAAACCTCATGCATGAGTGTATTTGGATGAGTCGGTATGCATTTGTTAAACGTTAAATGTTCAATGGATGAGTCGGTATGTGTTGGTTACACGTTAGATGTTCAATGGATGACTCGACATGTCTTCGTTACACGTTAGATGTTCAATGGATGAGCCGGTGTGCATTTTTTAAACGTTATATGTTTAATGGATGAGTCGGTATGCATTTGTTAAACGTTAGATGTTCAATGGATGAGTCGGTATGTGTTGGTTACACGTTAGATGTTCAATGGATGAGTCGACATGTCTTGGTTACACGTTAGATATTCAATGGATGAGTCGGTATGTGTTGGTTACACGTTAGATGTTCAATGGATGAGTCGACATGTCTTGGTTACACGTTAGATGTTCAATGGATGACTCGACATGTCTTGGTTACACGTTAGATGTTCAATGGATGAGTCGGTACGTATTTGTTAAACATTAGATGTTCAATGGATGAGTCGGTGTGCATTTGTTAAATGTTAGATGTTCAATGGATGAGTCAGTATGTGTTGGTTACACGTTAGATGTTCAATGGATGAGTCGACATGTCTTGGTTACATGTTAGATGTTCAATGGATGAGTCGGTATGTGTTAGTTACACGTTAGATGTTCAATGGATGAGTCGACATGTCTTGGTTACACGTTAGATGTTCAATGGATGAGTCGGTATGCATTTGTTAAACGTTAGATGTTCAATGGATGAGTCAGTATGTGTTGGTTATATGTTAGATGTTCAATGGATGAGTCGGTATGCATTTGTTAAACGTTAGATGTTCAATAGATGAGTCGGTATGTGTTGGTTACACGTTAGATGTTCAATGGATGAGTCGACATGTCTTGGTTACACGTTAGATGTTCAATGGATGAGTCGGTATGTGTTGGTTACACGTTAGATGTTCAATGGATGAGTCGACATGTCTTGGTTACACGTTAGATGTTCAATGGATGAGTCAGTATGCATTTGTTAAACATTAGATGTTCAATGGATGACTCGACATGTCTTGGTTACACGTTAGATGTTCAATGGATGAGTCGGTATGCATTTGTTAAACGTTAGATGTTCAATGGATGAGTCGGTATGTGTTGGTTACACGTTAGATGTTCAATGGATGAGTCGACATGTCTTGGTTACACGTTAGATGTTCAATGGATGACTCGACATGTATTGGTTACACGTTAGATGTTCAATGGATGAGTCGGTATGCATTTGTTACGTTAGATGTTCAATGGATGAGTCGGTATGCATTTGTTAAACGTTAGATGTTCAATGGATGAGTCGGTATGTGTTGGTTACACGTTAGATGTTCAATGGATGAGTCGACATGTCTTGGTTACACGTTAGATGTTCAATGGATGAGTCGGTATGCATTTGTTAAATGTTAGATGTTCAATGGATGAGTCGACATGTCTTGGTTACACGTTAGATGTTCAATGGATGACTCGACATGTCTTGGTTACACGTTAGATGTTCAATGGATGAGTCGGTATGCATTTGTTAAACGTTAGATGTTCATTGGATGAGTCGGTATGCATTTGTTAAACTTTAGATGTTCAATGGATTAGTCGGTATGTGTTGGTTACACGTTAGATGTTCAATGGATGAGTCGACATGTCTTGGTTACACGGTAGATGTTCAATGGATGAGTCGGTATGTGTTTGTTACACGTTAGATGTTCAATGGATGAGTCGACATGTCTTGGTTACACGTTAGATGTTCAATGGATGAGTCGGTATGCATTTGTTAAACGTTAGATGTGCAATGGATGAGTCGGTATGCATTTGTTAAACGTTAGATGTTCAATGGTTACCAAATTAGAATAAATCGAGAAATTAAATCGGAATGAATTTAGAAATTAAACTGATCGGGATGATATTATTATTTTATAAATAATAATAATTATTTTATAAATAATAATAATAATAACTATTAATTTATAAATAATAATAATAATAATAACAATAATAATTATTTTATAACTAATTATAATAATATATAAGTAATAATAAATTTTGTTTTGACAAAAATTATCCCCTGCGACATTTGCAACTATCTCTGGCGACATGTCGACAGGGATAGTTTCCCCGGCGACATGTCGCCAGGGAAGGTTTGAGAAAAACGACAAAAAGGTTTAGGTACGTAAATATGCGTTGAAAAGTCAAAAGTATCCCCGGCGACATGTCTCCAGGGAAACTTCGTCGCCTCCCTCCAAAACGTTTCAATCACGCGCGCTTTTGGCTAATTGACAAAAGTAGAAAGTATCCCTGGCGACATGTCGCCAAGGATAGTCGCCGGGGAAAAAATGGACCTTTTTTGACCAGATCTGCTTCACTTTTCTTATAACTTTTCTTATCCAAAAAAACCCCATCTCTTCTTCGTTGCTGCTCCACAACACCATTACCACCATCACCTCCACACCACCATCACCACCATCATTATCATCACAACCACCACTAGTCACACCACCTCACCACCACACTTGCACACGTGCACCACTTCGCCACCACTCCGCTGACTGCCACCACTCCGACGAGTCCAATCTTTCCCACTTTTCTTCTTTTTGGAACATCCAATCTTTCCCGATTTTAAAAGGTTGTAATTTTAATTTTTGATTTTGATTTTATAATAAAATTGTTTGTTTATCTTATTATGATTGATAATTAAAATGGGTTTGTTTAATGTTATTATAGCCCCGACCGCAGCCGGAGATGCAACCCCGACCATAGCCGAGACCACAGCCGACAACCACCACAGCCTGACGCCAACAACCCCGACCAAACCCGGCTAAGAAGTATGTTTTTTAAATTCTTATTCATAATACAAATGATTATTTATTTATTTATTCATTTAGGTTTTCCCGGCGACATGTCGTCGGGTTTTATAAACTAGTTAAATTTGGTTAAACGAAAATACAAACACTCCTTAACATTGTTAAACGCACAACCAAACACTCCTTATGCTACCTTTTTTATGAGAATAAACTGATAAGCTTATCCGAATAAACTGTTTTCAAACAGCTTATCCCGATAAGCTTATCAGGATAAGCTGTTTGAAAACAGCTTATCCTGATAAGCTTATCGGGACAAGCTGTTTGAAAACAACTTATCCTAATAAGTTAATCGGGACAAGCTGTTTCAAAACAGCTTATCCTGATAATCAAAATAAACTGTTTTATACAGCTTATCCTGATAAGCTTATCGGGACAAGCTGTTTTCAAACAGCTTATCCTGATAAGCTTATCAGGATAAGCTGTTTTCAAACAGCTTATCCTGCTAAGTTTATCGGGCCAAACTGTTTGAAAGCAGCTTATCCTGGTAATCAGAATAAGCTGTTTGCAAACAGCTTATCCTGATAAGCTTATCAAGATAAGTTGTTTGAAAACAGCTTATCCCGATAAGCTGGTTGCAAACAGCTTATCCCGATAAGCTTATCAAAATAAGATGTTTGATATAAATGTTTTATTGGACTAAACCTTAGGAATGTTTTAGGATTTTAGCGATTAATATCAGAAAATTTCTGTCTGAAATTGATCAACCTATAGAAAACCCGTTCGAAGTTAATTTATTAGGAGTTAACTTCGGAAAGTCCCCTGTTTGGGACTGCTTTTTGAATGTTTAGTCTCATTTAGGATATGAATGCGTATAAGCGATTTACTATTTGAGATGATTTCGACAGTGTTTCTCTTTTACTCCTACGAATATGTCTTTAAACACATATTTGGGGAGTTGAGGGGAAATGTTGCCGAAATTTTCTCAAATAGTAAATCGGTTAAACGCATTCATATATGAGACGAAACATTCAAAGGGTGGGTAAGGATTGCCTTCCATAGTTGCACTAGGTAAGCATACTATTTTCTATACTTGATAATTATATCTTTTATAAATATTATTATATAATTATATACTTTTAAATAACAGTTATATATTTTATAATTATTTTTTATAATTTGATATAATACATATTATTATTTATGAAATATATAATAATTATTTTTTAAAATTCCTTGTTTTAATTAAGTTGCATATAATAACTAAATGTATCGTTAAAACACAGTTATGGTACTCATTGATAAGAGTTGGACACGGTTAGAGCGTCATGAACCAGAATTTATATTGGGTCTTACCAATTTTGTCAAGCATTCCAGGAAGTTTGTGAATAGTTTGAATAAGATAACATGTTCATGCAAGCGTTGTCGAACAAGACTCCCGGTACATATCGACCTTCTTTCGAACCACGTTATGAAATCCGGGTTTGACAACAGTTATACAACATGGGTACACCATGGTGAACTGGCTCCTCCTACACCTACACCTCCTCCACCACCACCGCCACCACTGCCAATAATAGATAACACAAGACAACCTTTGATTAGTGACATGACATCGTTACTTGATGGTCTTACCTATATTCCTCCGGACTATATTCCTCCTCCACCTCCTCCTAACTCAAGTAGGAGACCGACTCAAGCTAACGAGTTTGAAGAGTTATATCGCAGTGCGAATGAGCCGCTGTACCATGGTTGTGTAGAAGCGACTAGATTAGACTTTATGGCAAAGTTTACACATTATAAGGCCAAAGGTAAAATCACTGATACCATATTCAATGATATTCTAGAGTTTTTGCAAACTATCTTTCCCCCAAGTAGAGGATTCAAGCTCCCACCGTCATACTATGCAATAAAGAAGACATTTAAAACGATCGGGTTAGGGTACGATTCGATACATGCTTGTGAACACGATTGTTGCTTATTTCGGGAAGGATACGCCGATTTGGATTTCTGTCCGGTGTGTAATATAAGTAGATGGAAAGACACTAACACGTCGGGGAAGAAAGTTCCTAAAAAGGTGTTGCGCTACTTTCCGATCATTCCTAGACTAAACCGTTTGTACAAGTCTAGTAAAAGTGCAAAGGATATGATTTGGCATGCAACTGGAATGTGTACGGAGCCCTGTAAGATGCAACACCCGTGTGATGGTGCGGATTGGAAGAAATTTGATGCCAAGTATGCTAATTTTGCAGCAGAACTAAGAAATGTTCAATTAGGGTTGGCTGCTGATGGTTTCAATCCATTCGGCAACCTTAGTCAGACTTATAGCATGTGGCCGGTGATATTGACAACATACAACCTGCCTCCATGGTTGTGTATAAAAGAGAGTTCTTTAATGCTGACGCTGTTAATTCCGGGCCCTTAATCCCCGGGCAAGGACGTTAATGTTTACTTGAGACCTTTAATTGATGATCTAAAAATTTTATGAGATGGTGTCAGTACTATCTACCAAGCTAAAGGCGAGGCATTCACCATGAGAGCGATGCTTTTATGGACCATCAATGATTTTCCGGCTCGAAGTAGTTTGTCTGGGTATAGTGGGCAAGGTTACAAGGCTTGCCCTACATGTAATGACGACACTCCATCTCTTCATGTGGCAAGCAAAATAGCTTATGTTGGCCACAGAAGATTCTTACCGCCCGCCATAAATCCAGGTCTTCACGTTTATTATGGTAAACCCGAACACCAGCCCCGTCCTAGAACATTTACCATGGACCAGATTAACGATCAACATGCTTCACTGCCAAATTGACTGCCAGGTAAACATAAGGATTATGGGGGTGTGAAGAGAAAATGCAATTTTCGTCTTGAGCCTAACTGGTCTAAACGGTCTATTTTTTACGAGCTTGAGTATTGGCCTTTTCTTTCACTAAGACAGAATTTAGACATCATGCATATCGAAAAAAATGTGTTGGAGGCCATCCTGAACACTTTGTTGATGAATGACAA
This sequence comes from Glebionis coronaria, assembly GCA_025667525.1. NCBI lineage: Eukaryota > Viridiplantae > Streptophyta > Magnoliopsida > Asterales > Asteraceae > Glebionis > Glebionis coronaria. Next base: position 34,638,025 of record CM046879.1, read on the forward strand.
ATCTAAAGACACTGTCAGGACAAGAAAATACTTGGAAAAGTTGGGCATTCGAAAAAGTTTGTGGCTCACCCAAAATAATAACGGGAAGTGCAAGAAGCCTCAGGCTTCGTATTCCTTCACACTAGAGAACATGAAAAAGTTTTGCCAGTACATCAAAAGTGTTAAACTACCAGATGGGTTCGGATCCAACTTCAAGCACAAAGTGACCGATAACGATACCAATATAACGGGCATGAAGTCTCATGACTGTCATATAATGATGCAACGTTTACTTCCTTTCGCACTTCAGGAATACTTGCCTGATGAGATTGCAAGACCACTGATCGACCTATGTAACTTGTTTAAGCAACTATGCTCTGAAACTTTAATGGTGGATGACATGTTGACTGCTGTAAAAAAAGTGGTTGACATTTTGTGCCTTCTTGAGCTCATATATCCTCCTGCACATTATGGTTCACTTGGTTATCCATTTACCTGATGAGGCCATTGAAGGTGGGCCTATCCGCCCCTGGTGGATGTATCCATTTGAAAGATACATGAAAGAGCTAAAAGGTTATGTACGAAATAAAGCTAAGCCAGACGGTTCGATTGCGGAGGGTTATGTTGCACAAGAAGCATTGACTTTCTGTTCTATTTATTTTCGGGATGATGTTACCACTAAATTTTATCGTCTCGACCGTAATGTGAACCCCCTCCCCCAACGTGTTAGTTTCAGGTGTTCTGATCGGTATGTAACCCGCTTGGAAAAAGTCGTTTATTCTGTTCCCTTATCAAGAGTTCAAGAAAGTGGAATGGTATGTACTAAACAACAGTCCTGAAATCGACAAGTATAGTTCCGAGTTCAAGAGGTACGCGTTTTTTATTTTATTTCGAAACTTCTTTTTCTTAACAATAACGACTTATTCTAATACCATGAACGTTTTTCATATTATATCCTGACAAAGACACAAAAAAAGAATTCCCCGCGTGGTTTGGGAAAAAGGTAAACTTAGACTTATCTTGTGTACTTACCTATAAAAAATAATATTATTATAAATAGTTTTCTGTACCTAATCCTTTATTCCTCATAGATCCGTCAACGTCACGTAGACAATGACAAAGACCCAGAGGTTATCAAAACCAGCGAGTTATTCGCTTTTCCTTGTGGACCATCACCGCATCCAATCTCACTAAAATCTTGCATAGTCGACGGTGTGAGGTATGTCATGCACAGTTGCGATGAACGTCGTACAACTCAAAACAGCGGCATTTGTGCGCCTGTCCCTGAGAACACAATGGCTTATGGTCAGCTTCAACAGATCCTCGTGTTTCATTATTTGTCGTTCAATGTTGTGTTGTTCCAAGTTAAGTGGTTCGACACTCGCCCCACATTATGTTAACAACGTCTTATCTATAGAAACAACATGACACAACTCACCGACACAAGAGCTGAGTGGTGGAAAGATGATCACTACATTCTCGCAACACAAGTCAAACAAGTCTTCTACATTGAAGATAAGAACAAACCCAACTGAAAGGTCGTTGAACATGTTAATCATAAAAAGTTTTCCAACGGGGGTGTCATAGTGTCAGATGCCGTTCCTGATATTATACATTTCGACAACTCATCTGATCTACCACTTTCCACTGATTTGAATGACTTGGGTGATGTGACCTTGCATATAGATGGACAAGAAATGGGGGTTGATGCACCGCCAAATATCATTGATGTTGATGACGAAGACGATGGTATTACTGATGATGAAGACGTCCCTCATGATTTAAGTGATGAAGAACGTGTGAATGGTGATTATGGTGAAGACAAAGTTTATTCCAGTGAAGAAGAAGATTGACCTTTAGTTGTAACTTGCAAAAGACACTTATTTGTTTGAATGAATGAATCTAATTGTTGTGGATTGTTTAAATGTGTATATTTATTTGGATGTGTTGTATTTGGATTTGTGCATGCATATATTATTTTGTTCATGAATTTGTCTATGTTATGCTAATTGTACTTGTACAGATGTCAGCAGATGTTGCACGATCACACCGTTGTGACGGTGGTGGTGAGGATGAACCTTCTACGCCAAACATCCGCAGCGGTTGTTTCGCCTTATTTAGAAATAAAGGTAAGAATATTTGGATTATTGTAACACAGTCATAAATTTGGTGCATATATATGTTGCTTGCCTTGAATTTTTATGAATTTGTCACTCACTTGATTTTTGCAGGCAAAGGCAAAAGAAAAGAAAATTTGGGCGACAGAGAGGCCGGTAGAAAGACTCGGGGCATTACCCGATGTCTCGATTTGTTGGACGAAGTTGATGAGCATGGCCCTGTCCCGATAGATTTTGAAGAAGTCTCTTTCCGGGCTCGCGGCGCGCATGCTCATCATTTAGCTAATTACGTCGGGGATTGTATCAGGAGGCTCGTGCCATTGTACTACCCAAGTTGGAATGATGTCCCTGAAGAGATCACGGTGACGTTTGGGCGAACATAGAGGTCAGTTATCATTTTTATGTTCATAACATTATTGTGTTTATTTATTTAATGGTGTATATATTTAAACAAATTTGTTTATTTATTTATATCATATAAATAAATAACAAATTTAAATAAATATACAAATTGTATCTTATTTATTTATATCATATAATTTTTTTTAAATAAATATAAAAAAATTTAAATAAATATATTTTTTTAAATAAATATATATTTGATGAGAATAAGGTAATAAGCTTTTTCGGATAAGCTGTTTTCAAACTGCTTATCCTGATAAGCTTATCAAAACAAGCTGTTTGAATACAACTTATCTTGATAAGCTTATCAGAACAAGCTGTGTGAAAACAGCTTGTTCTGATATGCTTATCAGGATAAGCTGTTTTCAAACAGCTTGTTCTGATAAGCTTACCAGGATAAGATGTTTTCAAACAACTTGTCCTGATAAGCTTATCAGAACAAGTTTTTTTCAAAAAGATTATGCTTATCAGGATAAGTTGTTTTTATTATAAAAATTTAAATAAATATATAAGCCATTAAATAAATAAACAAAATAATGTATAAATTATATCTCTAACTCTAACTATGTGTTTGTTTTATTTGTTGTATATGAATGCAGTCTAAGTTTAATCTGACACCCCACAAGAGTGATCCTGCGACATGGAAGGGTGTACGTGGCGGCATCAATCAAATGCTTCAAAAGAGATACAATTCTCGAAAAAATACGTTCAAGACAAAGCATTGGCGCCGAGACATCGATACCGGCACGGTAGACATCGGCAGAGTCCGCAGCCAGCGTCCTCAGGAAATTACTTCCGAGGACTGGGAAAAACATATCGCACTTAGGAGTGATCCGGATTACGAGAAAAGATGTCTGGCGAACTCCCAAAATCGGTCTAAGAAGAAGACACCGAGTCGGCAGGGATCTCGATCGTTAGCACTCCTTAGAGACAAAGTGGTGAGAAATTCTATAATTAATTTACATACATATATGTCTTTGATTATATGTTTTGATGTTGTGATTTTTTGTTTTAAATTTGCTTCATTCTATATATGCGTGTCTATGTACGTACAGACCCAAGCTGCAATTCAAGCTGATGTGCCACCCCCGACTGTCATTGACCAATTCTTCATTACGCACACCGACCCGGATGGGAATTTTCCTTGCGATGCGGACCGCGTTATGTATGTAAGTATTTTTTTTATTTTTTAAATTAATTAATTAATTTTTTTATTTTGGATATACCTTGGGTTTTTACTATTCCCTGCTGATAAATAATGTACCAACCCGACTAATAAATAATATACTAACTGTCGTTTGTTTTTGTCACTTCATTAGGAGGAGATGCTTGCGATGAAGGCTGCAAGCAAACATACGGATGACGAGATCAACCGTATCGTCAGAGGCGGAAAGCAGCGAGGCCACATGTCTGGTGTCGGTCAGATAGTGCCGTGAAGGACTGCTCGATATATTCCTCCCCCTGCCATCGACCCACGATTGGAACAAGCGTCTCAAGTGTTTGAATTTATGAGAAGTGACTTTAGGTTCGCCGATGCGTTCTCAGCATTCCTATCGGGTGGTGCTAGCGGGAGTGGCACGGGAGGCAGCGGTAGTGGTGCCGGCGGGAGTGGCACGGGAGGCAGCGGTAGTGGCGCCGGTGGGAGTGGCACGGGAGGCAGCGGTAGTGGCGCCGGTGGGAGTGGCGGTAGTGGTAATAATAATGTCGACGGGTAGAATGGCAATAATGGTTAGTATGTCTTGTTTTTCCTACCTTAGCATGCAAGTTTAATAATTGTAAACCCCGAATTGCAAGTTTAATAAGTGTAACTAGGAACTTTGTACTCAAGTTGTGACATATGTATTTGTATTGATCGAGTTAATCGATCGAGAGGTTACATGTTATTGTGTTTTGGTACTAGATTCGTGGTAGATTTTTAGTATTTGTATCCCCGGGTTTTGTATTTGTATTCCCAGGTTTTGGTAGATTTTTTCTGGAAAAGATCCGGAAAAAATATGGAAATAGCCTGCTGTGCAGGCTGCAAAAAAAAAATGACAAAGTTTCCCCGGCGACATGTCGCCAGGGAAACCTGTGGCTCGCTCGACTTTTTGAAAAGTCAGCAAAGTTTCCCTTGCGACATGTCGCCAGGGAAACTCTGGCACAACGTTGACTTGTCAACGCGAGGCATTGACTTGTCAACGTAACGAATAGTTTCCCTGGCGACAGAAACTCTGGCACAACGTTGACTTGTTAACGCAACGAATAGTTTCCCTGGCAGCATGTTTACTTAAGTTTGTTAATCACCCAAATTTTCCCCGGCGACATGTGTCGCTAGGGAAACTTTCCCGCACCAAATCCAGTGTGGCACTAATTTTTGAACCCAAGAGCTGCGGGCCCCACTTAGTCGCCAGGGAAATCCAAAAAAGTCGCCAGGGAAACTTTCCCGCACCAGCTTTCTTTGGCGATGTTTCCCTGGCGACATGTTGCCAGGGAAACGCTCGAAATTTTGCCACGGAAACGCTCGAATTTTGTAGTGGTAGCTTACAAGTATAAGGAGATACTCGACTAATTTTGATTGTCGTAAAGGTCGTGATTATTTTGTGTGCTTTTTAGTGATACTAATTGGAAATTATTTTTTTTCACATTGCTATCTATATGGTTTGATACGTTTTTATGTTATCCAGTTGCTTATAATTAGTCACTTACCACCTGAGTTTGTTACATGTTTTCTTATATTGAAATCTCGTTTGGTATATATTTTAGGTTGGTAACGAAAACATACGAAACTGTCATCGGTATATTGGGGCTGAGTCGCATATATTTTTAAGCCAATGAATCGCAATCTCCCAATAACCTGAACATGCATGAGAGTATCTATACTACATATAAAAGAGATTAGTATCTCTCTCCTCATTTAATATTAAGTAGTACAATTTTTAAAACCTATGGTACAATCCTCAAATGCACAAAACATAACTTTAAGTAATACAAATTTTAAAACTTAGGTTACAAACCATTCATACATTCTCTTAAAATTTTAATTTAAGTTATACACATGATAAAGCATAAGTTACAAATACAAACTAAATAAATGCATTCATTAATGTTATATTTAAAACACTTTAAAATTAAAAAAAAAAGTTATTATACATATTGTATACACTAATAAAACACGTAAACATTTATATAATTTATATGCCAAGTTGATGGTTCAAATGGTTTTGGACCAAACCTACAAGTTCATCCAGAAACTGGAGAGTCGCCGATAAAAGTCGCCCGAAAAAGAAACATAGGATAGTGAACTATTTTCATTTTGTTTTTTCAGGTTAACCGATTCGTCATGTTATTTTGTTTGCGCTTGAACATTATATACAGGGTACCCGCAGCTGCAACGCGCGGGTACCGTGCTAGTGAGACCTAGTTCATTTTTAATTACCCAAAGTTTATACTATATTGTCGTAGTCTTGAGAAGAAGTTGACGCAAAATGTTGGGCTTGTTGGGCTGGGGAAGGCTGTTTCACCTGCTGAATAATGGACTAGTCCATTTGGGCTGTGGGCTCAATGCAATTGGGCTGTAGTTTTGCATTTTGATAACAGTTTAACTATAAAGCAATCGGATAATGAGTTGCAGTTGTCGTTATTTAGATCAGTTCAGCAGTTTTCTGTGTTTAGCTGATCTGGAGATGATGTTTACATTGGTTTTAAATCTCCACCATCTATAAACAACACTTAACACACAACATTCTTAATCACCAAAAACAAAATGAATATAACAACATTATTCTTACTAGCATTCATTATCTTTGCCTTGTCAGCCCATTCGGCTCCTACTCCTAGTCTCCTAGTCCTGTGCTCGATGCCTATGGAAAACAACTCCAAACGGGGGTGGAATACTACGTTATACCAGCAGCTAGAGATGGGGAAAGTGGCGGACTCTTATACGCAGCAGTAGGTAACTTTACTTGTCCAGCCGGCGTTGCACAATTCAGGACTGATGAGTATGGAAATCCCTTGACTTTCACTCCCGTTAACCCCAAGAAAGATGTAATTCGTCTCTCCCCAGATGTTAACATCAAATTCTCGGGCTCAACTATTTGTCGCAAGTCAAATGTATGGAAGTTCAAATACGATAAGAATATTAAACAACATGCTGTGATGATAGTTGGTGTTTAGGAAACTCGGGACCTGAAACACTGGATATGGTTTAAGATTGAGAAAACCAAGGATGCTTATAAGTTTGTGTTCTGTGCGAGTGTCTGCAGCACCTGCAAAGTTAAATGTAAGGCTCTGGGAATAGTTATATCGACGCTTAAATAACTATGCAAGGATGCACCTAGCTTCTTTATCCCTTGAATAACTTTGTTCTTTATTTTTCACTTGTATACATTCTAAAATAATATAGACGATTGAAGTGTCGTTCTTTGTTAGTACTAATTACTCTTGTGTTAAATAGCTGTAGAGGTATCCGATCCCAACAAATTTTCATTGCTATAACCACAACAATAAGATACAAAGCTATTAGGCTATTAGTTGAGGACTTTAGGACCACGAAAGACATTCTCTTGAAACTGACTGAAAATTTATCGACGTTCAGAAGGCGGTAAAAATTGATGTACATGTGATAAAACACAGAAAGAAAATATATGGTAACATACTAACATCCTATACTTGAAAGACAAGGTAACTTTCTAGCTATCCGTCTACTTTCAAGAGGTAGACCACCTGATCATACATTAGTTACTGATAAAAAAAACATGACAAGAATTTTGGGTCAACCCAAAGCGAACTGTGACAGAAATCATATATAGAAACGATGAAAATGGAACACAAACCTTCAAAGATTAAGGGATGCGTGTCAAGTTCTGGATCCTCTAGCTGTGATTATCTTTTCTGAGGTACAGCATCATCTGGTAGACCAAGTTCCGACTCGTGTTTTAAAGCCTCAGAGCTTGAATCATCTGCTCTTCTATGCCATTGTTGGGTAAAGTACTAGTAGAACTTTCATACTAGCATTCATTCTCCTTGCCTTTTCAGCCAAATCGGCTACCAGTCCTAGTCCCGTGCTCGATGCCTTTGGGGAACGGCACAAAGTAGGGGTGGAATACTACGTTAATCCCTCAGATATGATGAATGGTGGCCTCATAAAGCCGGGCCTGCCCAAGTTTTGGCCGGGTATAGCCAGGTCCTAGAAGGGTTTGGTAGGGTTTTGCCGGGTCCTAGACATAAAGAATAATCTCAATTGAAAATTTGGAATATTTCACACTTTATTTCATGACGCTAGGTCTCTATTTTAACATATATAAAGTAGATGTAATAGTAACATCTACACGACTCGATACATATAAAGTAGATGCAATATCGGCATCTACAGGACTCAATGGCCGACACGCCTTACATTATTGATACATGACTATAATCACATGGACACTAGTCTTAAGAGCCATCAGAAAATACAAAGCAATAGAAAGTAGCAGATGTAACAAAAGGAAACCTCGAAACAGGTCGTTAATGTCATCATGCGTCATGAATCTCCCCAGAATAGTGCACGGATCCATGTTCCCAAGTGTGTGAAAGATTAAAACTGTTGTAGAATTTTAAATTAAACACAAACTCTGTCGGCCCATTCTTCGGGTTCAATCTAGCCAACACTGTCTTGTCCTCTCCATCTTTTTGAATGTACAATTCGACAACTTCATCAATGACAACCTCTGTGTTCCCCAACCAAACTTTTTTGAGATGTAACTCTTGGTTATCTCTAATCACCACTTCGAACCTCTCACCTGGGGACATTGTTAAATCTGCATTCAACAAAGTCTTCATTTGATTACTAATATTTGAAGCTTTAAGCAAGGAGTATCACATAACAAAAAGCTTAAACAAACACTTAATTAAATCACAAAGAAACAATTAAACTTACCCCAATTCGACATTATTGTTGCTTCAAAGAGTTGTGTGGATGAAAATATTGGAATGTTGCTAAGTTGTCATATAAAAAAGTTAATGAAAGGTTGTCATATAAAATAGTTGTATATAAGTTATAGTTGAAGGTATATTTTATAAATTTCAGAATACTTAGGGGGTGTATTGAAATTAATTCTGCTGATTGCATATACTCCAAGTTATAAGGTACAATAGCCAGCTGTTTCTACTTCTCTTTTCAAGTTTATTGATTTCGATTTTTTTCTAACTTATTTAATAGTCTCGGTACCGTACTTGTATACCAAAAATCACTCATATTCTCCATGTCTTAGTTTGACAAGCTTCACCTCTTACGACTCTTCTTAAGAGCATTGTTGTTCTTGAAAGAAGAGGACAGTTTACTGTTGCTGGCCTGCGTATCACTACAAAAAAAAGGCTTTAATGACGAAAATTTAGTGACGACATTTATTTCGGTCACTATTAAAGCCCTATAGTGACGAAAAAGAACGCGTCACTTAATTTTCTAACTCAGTGACGAAACTAGTTTGTCATTAAGTCTAATCACGAAAATATTCGTCACCACCACTTAAAAAATCCCAACAACCAAAATTTAAAACTTCATTTTTCATATTTATAAAAAACTCAACAAATACAGGGACTAAAATTGCCATAATCCCTAACTTAAAACAAACAAATTACCACTATCGAAACTTTCTTCATTTCAACTCAAAAAAAATGAAAAGTTTAAAACTTCATTTTTCATATTTCAACTCAAAAGAAATCCCTAAAAATCACACACCAAAAACACACAGTAACCACTCCGCCAAGATCAAGTTACCAAAACCCTAATTCAATCAAATTCGTGTTACGTCACCTCATTTCCCCTAATTTTGGTAAATTCAATTTATTCATTTCGTTGATTTTTAACTATGCCGCTACGTAATTCGTTGATTTTCATGTTATTTTGAATTTGATTTGTTTATATAGATGTCGATATGCTGAATTGAATTGTGTAGAGTTTGTGTGTTTTGGATGAAACGTTTAATTAGTTACGATTGTTGCGTAATTCGAAGCGTAACGAGTTTGCGAGATCTGTGTGAATAATCATCACAAATGTTGAGGCTAGGGTTTATTAATGAAATGTTATTTACTGTTATTGATGACAAAATGATTGATATATTGAGTCTTCGTCTTTGTTGTAACGGAATTTTGATTTGTTGAGCGGTTGTGAAGCTATGATTGTTGTCATTGATTCATCTTTGTTGTTGTAATGGATGTTCAACAGGTCAGAGTGGTCACTTAACCGGGTTGATCGTAAAACCAGGTTATAAGTATTATTTAGGTTAAATTTGCTTAATGTAATTTATGCGATTACATCTGGAATTGATTATAAATATGCTGATTTTTGTTCATCATCACTGCTTATTGTAGGTTCCTCCGTCCTCAAAGTCATTGTTTCTATGATCTCCGTGAGACTGATTGAGGTAAGCGATTTGGTTTATGTCTTTTATTCATCGAGATATTAGTATTGACTACGTGTTTATTTTTCTTTGCATCAAATGCTTCATTTATTAACAATATACACCTTTATTTGACGTTGAAACTCGCTTTCTTGATGACAATTAGCAGAAAAGAGCTTCGATACACGAACTCTATTATTTTGCAATTCTTGTTAATTTGAAGTCATCTTGTGCGCTAAAATAGACCTCTGTAGGGATGGAACTAATGGTCTTATTTCACCTAGGAGAGCTAATACTTATTAATTCCTCTCAAACTTCCTCAACAAGTATTTGTGTACTCAACAGAGCATACATACATGTAGTCTTAAGTGATCTATTATATTCATTTTAACTATATATGTGACTATCTTGTTTCCATCATTACATAAGTTCACCAAGCTGCTGATATGAACGAGAATGTCATTTATCGGATATGAACTAGAAAGCAATAAGGTGTGACACGTTCACGAAAAAATCCATCTCACCCATAAACTACGTATTTGTGTAAGAACATATAATAGTTTTTCTTTAGAAGGTTAGAATTCACTCTATTTCGCCATGAAATAAATTCACTCTAGTCCGAATCCATCTCACGCATTTACTCATGCATTGGTTGGTTGGGTTGTGTTCTATTTCTAAAGTGTCTAATACGTGGATCTTAGAAAACTAGTTGAAACGAAGGACCTTCTAAACCAGTTCAATAAAAAAATGGAATTTTGAGTGTCGTCTGTTAGAACATGCTTGCTATAAATAATATGTATGGATCTTATTAACATGCTTGCTCCTGACGCTTGGTAGCATGGGATTCTCTTAGAATATTATCTGCATGACATATGTGGCTGTGTAAAAAAAGTTAATTATGACCCTCCAAAGCTGGTATAGTTTTTACAAATTTAGTGTTTATTTTATGTAAATTGGTTGCTAGAGGATCTTTTTTTAAGCAGGGTTGTAGTAATCTCGTTAGCCGGTGTGAGGACATGTTCATAAAAAGTTTAAATGCAAGTGGGACAGAGCTCGATAAGAACTATCAATATAGCAGTATCGTTTGTGGATGGATATCCCATGATCAACCAATCGAGAAAATTTTGAAACGTGAGGATATAAATGTTGTTCTGCTCGCATCCTTAAAGGTTAGTAAGTTCTGCAATCTTTCGTAATGTGATGGTATGAGTTTCATGAATTTGTTTAGGTATTTAGTCAAATGAGCGATATGTGATTCTGGTTTTGTATTTTGAATGTAGATTTCAGAATACAACTAGTTTAAATTCAAAAGGATACGACTAGCTTAAAATCCTGCATGTCGCATATGGTAACTTGGAAGTTCTTACAACTGTATCCCAAAGGTATGATAGCAAAGTGACATATGATACCTCCGAATCTTGTTCCTGTAATGTAAAGTCACGTCTTTCTGGTTATTTCTTAACATCACTTATTTGTTGCAAGATTATTCAAGCTAGTCTTTTAAGCTATTCGTCCACAAAGCAGAAACCTCCGGGTACCAAGAAAGCAGAAACCACACCATGTTCTATATTATTCAAGTTGTTCGTCCAATCAGGTAATTATATTCTTATTGGAATAGGAATGCACACTTGAGTTGATCGAAACTAGTCTTTTACCTTATGTACTTAAGAGCTCAACGTAACCCAAATTACTAAAATAGCCGCCTCTTATATTTTAAAGGATCACAGTCAGCTTACATTAATATATTTATGTAATGTTGCTGCATAATGTGAAACAGTAATTATGCCTGAATGACTTACTTTCTGAGAAACTAAGAACTTCAACCGCGTTCCTACAAAGTACTAACAGATACTCATAACATTAAAGCTAATCAGTTTATAAGTTAAATTTCTAATTTGAAGCAGGTTAGCTACCCTCTTGGAGTCATATCTATTTCGCCGTTGTTTTACAATCTAATGGTTACTCGGAATTCTCTAAAAAGGATTTTTTTTTCATAATTTTTTGTTGGAGATACCCAGCTGACTTGGCAAACCGTATGAGGTCAAACGCCGCTGGTTCTAGGGTCCGAGTGCAACTGAAATCGCCTATGAATAGATGGAATTCTGATGATCCTCTAGAGAGAAATGTGAGTTATATGGTTCTTATTGCTTTGTAACTGTATGTTCCATTTACTTGTATATTTCCCATCTATTAAAAAATAGGGGCTCCGTTAAATCAAAAATAAGTAAGTGACTTTTCATGCAGAGTATATGCAGGGTAGTAGAGCAACAGAAAAAACAGATATTTGTAGTTCTGGTGTACGTATGCTTGAAGTTGGAAGTAGAAAGAGGCCCACTAACACTTCTTTCATAGAGAAAGGTCTTAGTATTGTTGACTGGGTATGTCTCTATGGATTCACGTATAGATGATATCAATTTTGACCATCTCTACTGGAATGTGTCAGCTTCAGATATTTTTTATGTGTATCGGTTCCATGAACAAAATTTAAAGAAAGATAAATGGCTATATTAAGAACAATAATATTACCTCTTTGGACCCATATTAATTATTATACCTTTTTATGTTGCTGGCCTTGACACATTCCAAATCATCTGTATATCAACCTAATCTGTTGGTGGGATCCAATGTTTTGAGCTGAATTACTTGGTAACGGATGATAGGAAACATCAGATCATTGATGGGAATGGTGGGGTTGTCGAGCAGAAACGGTTGACCCTCTACTCAGTTTCAATTCAAGTTTTGAGGTACGTAACATAGTGACTTCTCCTTCATTATGTTTATTTGTTGTATCACACGATAAATGTATCACACGATAAATGTATCACTTTTAAACTTAGATCAATACTTTCAGTCATGAGAAACTTAGATCGATGCTTTCAGTCATGAGAAACTTAGATCGATGCTTTCAGTCATGAGAATGGTTTATATTTTTTCCCTAAATGGTAATCTCGTGATTCTAAGCTTTATACTCTTTAACATGATGTTTGGGCTAATTACCGATTCTGTACATGTCTATTCTTGTTAGAATTTCAACTGGTCCATAGTTGATTCCGAAATTGTGTATGTGTCTCCTGTTATCATCTATAAGAACTTTAGGTGAGTCTCTAGAGTTTCATTATGCGTGATCTACAGTTTTCAAGTCTAATTCAGATCTCTTTTGAACTACATTATTGTCCCTGTTTTTTATGTATATATATATACTGTCATTTGTTAATCGTATTCTAATTTCCTTTTCTCTTTGCAGATTACCCTAGAGTTGTAAAGGCGGTAACTGGGTTATAGATATAAATTCTCTTTACGACTACCTGATTCCTTGCTGTATTGGCAACACTCAAGATTTACTGGTATGTTATTAAATTTCACACTAATTTGGTGTTTGTTACATTTTTCAAATTTCTTTTTCTTTTTACTTTATAATCGGTCACTCAACGCCAATGTATTCTAGATCTCTCGATGACTCTTTTATTATCAGGTGATTAGATGTTGCAGCAGTATGGACTCGATGGAATATAAATAACATCTTAATTTTAAATATGTTGGCGTTACAGGTTGAAGATGTCGTTGTCCGACTTCTGGAAGGGGTCCAGGTTGCGATAAGGTTAATTCAAAGGGATTGCGCTTGAATTTCAGTAGTGCCTTTGGAATATGATCTTTAAGATATATGTGCATAACATACATATATGTAAATTGGGGTGAAATTTTGCATTTAAAGTACATTTTGTGTCTTCCTTTGTTGGTCGTGTTTGAATGAAAAAATTACCCAAATCGAACTATCGTGAGTTGAGGTTTCTGTGTCTGCACGTAAACAATGATTAATCTATTTGAACAGGAATATAGCATAAACAAATTGAGATATTAAAGTTATTTCCTTTTTGGCTTTCAAGTATCTTGAACAAGTTGACACTGGAAAAGTTTGACCTTCTCAAGGGTCAACTTATTCACTCACGGATCACAACAGTTAATATCCTAAAGGTTTGTATTTTTGTCTACTACATCACATACTTCATTGATTTTACCTTTATTAATGTAAATTCGGACTACTAATATGGGTACATACTCAATCTTGGGTGTCATTTCATTGATATATGACGAAGCTGTTCTTGAGGTAATACTATAAGGGAAATATATGAAAGTAGTTTAATCATATGAGTTTATACAAAAATATCCCTCGGTCTCACATAATAATTCTGCTGTCCTCTCAAGTCTGCAAAGTACATTAAATTGTAAAAAGTGTATATTCCCGCAACTTATGATATGTGGGATACTCTTCTTCGATGCAGATAGCTTGGTGATTGTTGATGGTGGTGTAGGATGCAGCGGTTGAGATGGAAGAGGCGATGGAGAGGAGAATCAGAACTTGCAGATCGACGCTCTATGTCAACTAAATTAAAACAATTAACCTGTGTGTCTGTCTTCTCATCTATTGTACATACTGCGAGGTGAAATTGTTGAGAATAATATCCCTGAATGGTTTACTATTTTACCATCTATCTATGTCATAGATGCGCCGCAACGAACTAAAAGTTTGTTGCATTACATGAATGGAATTAGTATTTTGGGTATATAATGCAGATTATTAGTCTTCCAGTTATTTGAAAGCAGTTAGTTGTTGACCACCTTTTTATCTATTACAAAAGATACTAGTGACGAATCTTCCGTCACTCAACTCAGTAACGAAAGTTAACTTCCCCGTTAACTTAGTGACGATTTTAACTCTATTTGTGACAAACTTCAGTTAAATAAAATGTCGTCACCAAAAAAATTGGTGACGATTTATTATCGTCATTAGTTAATGACGAGTTTTTTTTCATCACTTAAAATTTTGTGACGGAGCTATAGTGACGACAAGTGACGACGTTGAATTTCGTCATTAAGTTAGTTTAGTGACGATTTTTCCTCTTTCAATGACGATTTTCTGCTTGTCATTAAAGCCTTTTTTTCTTGTAGTGTATTGATGTTCTGTTTTTCTTTTCGCACCACTTTAATGGAAGATTACTGATAACAGTGCCGATATCGTTTGACCTATCAAGCTCAAGTGAATCATCCGGTGGCTTTTTGAACATGCGCATAAGTATTTCCTGGTATGACTGAAAAGATATAGAACTTTCATATTCTTTGTAATTTTCACATATCATGTTGACTTTGACTACATGCTCGCAGAGATTCCCGCGTAATGAACATTGACAGTCACAAAAACAAAACTCAGACCCAGGATTCCACACTAGATACACACGGTCTATCATTTTGGCTCACTATCTTAGCAAATCAACACGATAACAAAAACATCATCAAACGTATAGAATTAGATAATACAATTCTATTTCACCACCAACTAAATCAGACTAAGTCAAGCAAGTGATAAGCTGGTGATCGAGTGTTTGAAACTTGGAAAAGCTTATGATTATTGAAACTGCCTCGTAAATTCAGGAAACATGTCATCGTAAATTCGTAAGTCTACAAAACAAATCATATACGATATACCTAATTTGTTGCAGCCCCCTACTCTCTATGTCCCTCCGTCTCTGTCCATACTTTGTCAAAGAGGTTATTGATACTCATAACGTGTAGAAAACAGTATTGGAAAACATAACCGGTTACACTTACTTTACTTTACTTTATTTTTTTATAAAAGTTAAACTTTTTTTTTTAACCATTGTTTCGGCACATTGGCCGAATAATCCACCAAGTTCGAACCCACCGACACATAAACTCAAAAGAGGTAAATCGATCTCTTCCTTTTCGGGAGTTTGCCGTAACCACTTCAAAGTTATGTAAAATATCTCTTATTTTATGAAACTAGAAAAGAAGGCGAAAGGTGGGAAAGCGTACCCTAAAACATTTGGTTCCAATCACTTTAACTTTTGATTGCTGAGGTCCCAATTCTTGACAGGGGTAGGAGACATTTATCGTAACAACACTTTCCCATGCATAAAACGTACTTTTTAGCGATTATCTTGAAAACTAAAGTGTCTACAACAAAACATTTCTATGGTTTGCTCACACAATCGATCACGTCAAACGTACGTAATGTATAAAACAACTAAGTGTTTTGTTTAAACTTCAATTCAAATCATTCAATGGATTCGTTGCATGCATGAACAGATCGAGGCATATGTATACGTAGTAATAAACAATTCAAGGAATGGTGTATCTTTCTATAGTTGCCAACACAGCGAGAAAGTGTAGGACTTGATCTGGTTATCGGTATTGCCAATCTGGAGTGGACCGTATTAATTCGGTCGTCAGTCCGGTCAGATCTTTAGACCATGCTCACCCCTATTTAGTAGTAATAAAATATTGTTGTTATAATCTTCTTCGTTACTTTTACAACCAATCTATATTTATATCTATACTACATATAAAACATTTTGAGCCCTCTCTCTTCATTAAATGCAAAAAGTTAAGTAGTACAACTAAAACAGCCTACTGTACATCTTATTAATGCAACAAAAAAATGAGATCTAAGAGCATCTGCTATGCAAAAGTCATTGGAAAGACTTTTTACATTTATACATCATTAATTTCTGCATATTTGGTTATCAAAAAGCTATGATCAGTTTTCCTTTCCAATGGAAGAAGTCATTCAAAAAGTCATTTTCCAAACTGAATATAACTAGGAAAGACTTGAAGCTTCCCTCTCAAACGCTTGGAGTATACCAAGTCTTTAGGAAAAGTCTTTGAAAAAGCTTTCAATCACAATGCACAAAAAGCTTTTACTATAGCTTGTTACAACAGTGAAAAGTCTTTATGACTTTACCATTGCAGTTGCTCTAAGTAATACAACTTCTTAATGCATATTTACAACTTCTTTTCATGTTTAATGTGATTGAACAAAATCAGTTACGAATTTGACCAACATAACTTTTTTCTTAATGTACAACCAATTGATTATCCAATGTTACAAAAGATAATGATAACAACAACTCCATGATTCAGACTTGAACATACAATAAAATATATGATCTCGGATTCATTCGAACAAAAAGAGCGATATTTAAAGATCTTGTATGCTAGAACTTAAACCATCACCGATCTACACGAAGATAAGCATCTTTCATATATTCCAATTATAAAGAAAGAATAAAAACAATTATGTTTCATTCGGTCAAGATAAACATAAATAAAATATACAACCTACCACAGATCCATTAAAGGATCTTGAAGCCGAACTGAAATTTACAAGGGTTTGTGGTGGGGGTTTATTCATGGATTTATAAGAGTAAAGAGTTGTGCTTTTTGTTTGAAAAGATAGAATCAAATGATCATATGTGCTACAACCATATTATTTTATGAGAAAGAAATGTGTGGGTGACTGCTAATGTGAAATAAGTTTGGAGGCTAACCTTATTTGTGTGGAGTAAACTTAGGGTATGAAAATAAATTAAGGTTATGAGTACCTAATAAATTAAGAGCTTTGTTTCTTGAATAAAGGCATTGGGCCTCATGCGCGAATGGCATGAGGAAAAGATGGAGCAAAATATTGGTGAAAATAGGACTAGATATCAATTACTATCATTTTGAGGGTGGAAACTAGCCCGTATAGGTGGACATAGAGGTAGATTATGGAAGCTTAAATTTTATGATGGTGTAAAAAATGTATTTTTACGTGAGATTTAATATCTCTCATAACTTTTACAAACACTGAAAACCTTCTGTAGTCTTGTGCATCTTAATTTATTTAAATAGTAAATGACCCGATTGATCTCTTTTTATATTAATTAGTATGACTACACAAGTTGAAAACTTTGAAAATCACCAAAATTCGATTGCCATAACTTTTCTAAAAATTGACAATTATATTGATTATTGACTATTATCTTACAACTTTAATCTGTGTTTCTGTTTATATAAAATCATATTACAACCAAATATTTTAAGCTTCTAATAATAAAATAATAAATATTACTCTAAAAAATTAACACCATCTTTACATAAATTTAATTGTTTTAGTTGGTTAAAACAGGGTATTTTTATGTTATCTACTTGATCACATTATAACCACTTTGATCTATGTTATACTTAATCAACCACATATTTATAGATAATATCCTCAAATTAAAATATCGTCATTGATACAAATCAATACTAAAAAACGTTGTTTTCCGAAAGTTTAGAGTATCCGTCGCTACAACACACATGTACCTCCTATTAATATCAATCCATAACAAAAGTTGTTATTCATTTGTAAAGTTATTGTTAAAGAAAACGTATAAGTGAAAAATATTTGCTCACCATAAAATTAGTCATCAGGTGTATGATGTCGTATTGCGCGGGTACCCGGCTATATTTACAAAAGCATATATATAAATATATATGTTGTTTACCTAAAATCATGATGTATATATCTTTGAATGCAAAATCAGACCAACGGGTTCAAACGGGACCATAGTCACCCTTAGTTCGGCTAGACAATTATATAAAATTGCCTAAACTTTCAATTGTAGTTTTTGAGATGTCGTTGTAAAAAACATACAATTAAAATATTGTTGACCGAAAATCATGTTACATGGTACCCACAGCCGCAACGCGCGGGTACACTTCTAGTTATTATTAAAAAAAAACAAGTTTTATGTTCGGTTTGTGCGTCATTTTTTAAGAAAACAAATTTGTTTTTAAACTTGACCGGATAAAGTCGAGTCCGGCCGGGGTCTTGGCCAGATAAAGCTGGATCTGGCTGGGTTTTGGCCAGATAGATTCGGGTTCGGCCGGGTTTTGATCGGATAAAGTCAGGTCTTACCAGGTCTTTGACGAGACGTCTGGGTTTTGTCCGGATAAATCCTGGTATGGTCGAGTTTGACCGGGTATGGACGGGTCTTGTCCGGAAAAGCCGGGTCTACCCTGGTTTTTGCCAGATAAAGCTAGGCATGGTAGGGTCTCGGCCTGATATAGCCGGGTCTTTGTTAGATATAGTTTCTAACCGGATAGTCGGGTCTTGGACATATATAGTCCGATTTTGTTCATATAGTGTTCGTTTACATATATGAAGGCAGGCATGATGATGTAGACTGAAAAACAAAGTAACAAAGATAAGTAATTGGATCTGTTGATTCAACAAGAATGCCAGAAACAATTCTGCTAATAATCGTTGATTCTGAAGAATGCCCGAAAATTAGGGTAAAACACGGCAACTCAACGGCCAATGGTTTAACTTTTATTAAACTGATAACTGTCTTGCTAGGGTTACAGCAGATTCATTAAATAATGACTGCAAACAAAGAAAAACCCTAAAAATCCAACGGGCTGGACCGTAGCCCAATGACAAAGTCCAACTGAAAGTGAAAAAAACATAAAAATGCAAACAACTGATAGTAAAAAGGCTTTTCGGGCCTTGAAAAATCCGCAACCAGCTAAAAGGTGGTTACAGCGTCGTCGGTCTCCTTTTTACGCACGTTTTGACAGGTCACGGGCTGAAAACGGACTTAGGATGCAAAAGTTATGCCCATTTTACAAAACCCCTCTTCGTCACGCGATCTCGGGCCTTCAGAAACAAGTCAGTCCGTTCTTCAATACTTGGGCCTCCATCACATGACTAGATTCAAAAGAGTGTTACATATTAAGTGAGACGATCGAGAGTTTATCTGGCCATCATTCTTTACCCGGTGGAATAGGAAAATACAACTTTCAAATAACATTAGAAAAGTAGTACTTACAGTGACAAGTTTTGAAGTAACTGTTTTCATGGTTTGTTTGTGTAAATCACTAGTAACAAATGAGCGATGCAGTCAAAACACTCAGATGTAGCAACATTCTTTTTGATTATTTACATGTTTGACAACAGTTACAACAAGCACGACGCGAGCCTATAACGCGACCCACGGTAGGCTCGCGTTATGGCCCCCATTTTGGGCTGGCAACTACGGCGCCAGACCCCACAACGGTATGGTTTTTGGCGTTATGATTCTCGTGTTATGGCCATGGTTTGCCATACCATGGGCTCTAACAGAAACATTAAAGTCTATTTCTTACCAAGCGATGCGATAAGAAATTTTTTTATTTGAACTCCTCCCTCGTCCGTATACTTTAAAAGCAAGTCCGCAACAAAATACAGGTAAATAATCCTTTTTCCTTCCTTTCTAATATCTAAGTCAAACTAACTTTAAAGTTTATGCAACTACAAGACTGGACAAACTTGTATTCAACTAAAGAGTAGATTAATTTGTACGTTGTTGCTATATTAGTTAAAATGCCATTCCTTATGTCATTACTTGATGTGATTGCAATTTAGGACTATTGATAAGCCATGTCTATAAAAGAGAGAGATCGCTTCACCTTGCAAAGCATTCAAAACAACCGTCGATCTAGAGATACATACATTTACAAATATATAGAAATGAAGAGCTTCACTTTACTTTTTCTCATGGTTGTACTAGTAATAGCCGCATCTTCATTTGAAATAAAAGCTCAGACTTTGATACTAGGATTTGCATTGGGTTCGGATTTAGTTCTCGGAATCTTCTCGAATTGATCACGGTTCAAAGTGGAATAGTTGTTCTTGGTGACAAATAGGGGATTTTGGTTTTCTATTCTATTAATAAAGAAATAAATGAGCGTCGTTGACAAATAGGGGATTTTGATACTAGGATTTGCATTGGGTTCGGATTTAGTTCTCGGAATCTTCTCGAATTCATCAGCCCAACCGGAACCGAGTTCACTTACGCTCTCCGGCTGAATTTTGAAACCACCAACAATGAAGCAGAATACGAAGCCCTTCTGGCAGGTCTAAGAATTGCAATACAAATGAAAGTAGGGAAGATCGAGGTCCGAGTAGACTCAACGGAACATATGAAGCAAGCTGTGATAGAATGATAAAATACCTAGCCGAAGCAAAGGCCTTGATACCAAATTTTTCCCATTTTGCAATCATAAATATACCAAGGAGTAAGAATCATAAGGCTGACGTCCTAAGCAAACTGGCAACGTTGGCATTCGACCACTTAACAAAAGAAGTATTGGTTGAGGTCTTGAACGAAAGGTCTACCGACCGGAACGAAGTAAACACCATAGTGGAAGAAGTGGGCGACAATTGGATGACTCCCATTATTAAATGCCTCCGGGATGGAATCTGGCCAACTGATAAGAACGAAGCACGATGTTTAAGGTTAAAGCTACACCAATATGAAATGGTTGATGGGATCTTATTTAAAAAAGGGTACCTAGAACCAATGCTTCGGTGCGTGGGTCCGTTGCAAGCCAATTATGTCCTTCGAGAGATACACATGGGCTCGTGTAGCATGCATTTAAAGCCAAGATCGATAGTAGCACAAGCTTTAAGATCGGGGTATTACTGCCAACCATGCACACAGATGCAAGGGAGGAACTAGAGAAATGTGATTCATGCCAAATTCATGCACCAGTAGCAAGATTGCCAAAGACATTGATGAAATCTATCATGGCACCATGGCCATTTTACCAATGGGGAATGGACATTTTGGGTCTATTACCAGCCTCATCCGGAAATGTGAAATACATAATTGTCGCCATTGATTATTTCACCAAGTGGATGGAGGCTAAGCCTTTGGTGAAAATATCCGGAAAGGAAGTTATCAAATTCTTCTGGGACAATGTTGTTTGCCGATTTGGAATCCCAAATATAATAGTCACAGACAATGCTAAACAATTCATCAATGAACCATTCAAGAGCTGGTGTTTGGATTTAGAAATCAAGAAAATCAATACAGCCGTAGCCCATCCCCAAGCAAATGGTCTAGTTGAAAGGGCTAACAAGACTCTCATGGAAGGCATTAAGACAAGGCTTGGCCGAGTCAAGAAGAGTTACCGCACATATTATGGGCCCACCGGACGTCACTGAAGCAAAGTAATGTGAAACTCCTTTCAGCCTCACGTATGGGTCCGAAGCAGTCATCCCGGCTGAAATAGGAATGCCCACCTATCGGACAATGATGATCAATGAAAAGGACAATGATGATGTCCTGCACATAAACTTTTACCTACTACAAGAAAAAAGAGAGATGGAAGCTATCCAGGAAGCAAAGTACAAGACGAAGGTGGAACAATACTACAACAAGCGAGTTCGTCCAGTCGTATTCTGCCCGGTAGATTTTGTGTTCCGAAAGAATGAAGCAAGCAGGGTCCAGAAAGAAGGAAAACTTGCTCCCACATGGGAAGGCACATACCGTGTCAAGGAAGCATACCATAATGGCTCATACAAGCTCCTTACCATGAAAGACAAGGAAGTCCCAAGGGTGTGGCATGCAATGAACCGTAGGAAGTGTTATTTGTAATTTCATTTCTATCCTGTAACGACTCTTTCTCCCTTCAGCAAGGGAAGAGTCCAGTTTATCACTTTATCTAGATTTTATTTCAAAATGTATCAACCTTCACTCCCTCCAGAAAGGAAAGGTTACGTCTTTTATTTTTAATGAAAAAGCTTCTCCTCTCGTTACTAAAGGAGGAAGCACCTTTGCAGCAATTATGAGTAGCATGAATAATATGGCATTGCAATTAAATTATACCCTAGTAATAGAAACACAATTCTTTCTCCCTTCAGCAAGGGAAGAATTTAGTTATTTATGTTAAGTCCTATCCGAAACGGAAGGCATACGCATCCAATTCTTTCTCCCTTCGGCAAGGGAAGAATTTGGCTATTTTTGAATAAGTCCTATCCGAAACGGAAGGCATACGCATCCAATTCTTTCTCCCTCCGGCAAGGGAAAAATTTGGCTATTTTTGAATAAGTCCTATCCGAAACGGAAGGCATACGCATCCAATTCTTTCTCCCTTCGGCAAGGGAAGAATTTGGCTATTTTTGAATAAGTCCTATCCGAAACGGAAGGCATACGCATCCAATTCTTTCTCCCTTAGGAAAGGGAAGAATTTGGCTATTTTTGAATAAGTCCTATCCGAAACGGAAGGCATACGCATCCAATTCTTTCTCCCTTCGGCAAGGGAAGAATTTGGCTACTTTTAACGTCCTATCCGAAACGGAAGGCATACGCATCCAATTATTTCTCCCTTCGGCAAGGGAAGAATTCAGCTATTTTTAAATAAGTCCTATCCGAAATGGAAGGATTACCTATAATCTTGTTCACTTCGCTTTAAGTCCTAAGCCGAAAGGTGAGGTCTATTCGTATGCAATTATTTTTTCAAACAAACAAGAACCATAAAAGAGATATATATTTACAAAACACAAAGGTCAACGTACGAAAGCACAATATAATCATTACAATCTTCCAAATCAAAAGACGCATAAAAAAACAACAAGTAAAAATAGTCTGCAAATATTACATTCATCCAAATAAAGTAAAGATTGAAAACAACTGTTTTGAACGGATCACAAGCAAATTAGGCCGCGGGGGTATCCTTGCTTCCGGAGGCATCGACATCATCATGAGGGGACACTATATCTTCATCATTGGGGATCTTGGCCGAAGGGTCCACAACCTTTGGAGGAGCCGGAGCAGGTTCAATTTCCATTAAACGCTCAATAGGTAAAAGTTGGTGGCAACCTCTTGGATATAAGGATACTTAGCAGCCGGAAGGGCATCAACCATCGGCCCTATTTTCTTCTCACAATACAAGTCAAAGCCCGGAGTGGCAACAACGATGGCTAACTGCTCTTCAACAGGTCTCCAAACCTTAATGCCCTCGGCCCAGCCAACCTCAATGGCTTTGTTAAAGCAATCTGTGATATTCTTCTTATGTTCATGGTTGTTCAAGAGTTTGGAGACAACAGCAGGAAGTAGCATCCGGACGGCATTGTACCTTCCCATCTCTGAAGTGTTGCACTTGCTTTGCAGCTCATCCTTCTCTGCCTTCAACACTTTGACCTCCTCGGCATACCTATCCTTATCAGCATTCACCACATGCAAGGTCGCCTCTAGATCAACGATCCGGACATCACGACCTTTAAGCCTTTCAGACAAATCAAATTTCTCGCCCACAGCGGCAGCAAGCTCCGTATCTTTAGCAGCACAAATCTTTTCGGCATTCTGAAGCTGAGAGGAGAGTTTGGAGTTAGCTTGGATCTTCTCTGACAACTTGGCATCAGAGGCTTGAAGGAGTGCCTTGTACTTTTCACACTTATCCAAGAGATGGCCTTGGTCCTGGGATTCTTCTTCTAACCTGCGAAGGGAATCGACCATGCCCATGGTACTCCGGGCAAGTTGGTACCAGCTACGGCTCAGGGCAAGAGAAGGAGGATAGGAGCTCAATTCTCGTTCCACAACCGGAGGAATAAGATGCATCATCAAATCTCGGCACTCCGAAGGGGTATCCACCCGGCTGGCAGCATTAATGCCACAATTCGGAGCATACCTAGCACTTGGGCCAGTTGCCCCTTCCTCCGCAGTAAACACGTCTGTTTCGGACAAACATAAAAAATTTTCTTTTTAAGCAGATGACATGATATGCATGAGTAAGATAAGAGGAAAACATGGGGAGGAAGGTACTTACGTGTAGAATGATGATGATCCGTATGCATAACCCTGTTCCCGTCCCTTTGTTTGACAGGCTCCTCAACATCGTCAAAAAAACACCTTTGGAGCTTGATCCATCCAGATACGAATTGCCAAGAGTGGGAATTTTTTTCTTAGTATGTTCCGAGGCAGTATCCTTCCCATACCCTTTGGACCCCTCCTCATGTGTCTTCTCCGAACCGGTGCCAGTAGGTCCGGGAGAGTCATCATCCACGTCAATATTCAAGTTAACAGACCTAAGAAGCGAAGGACTGAGAACATGATCTTCATTAAGGACCTCATATTCATTAACACCCATACCCCCATCCGCATCTACCTTTATTCTCTTAGCCGAACCACCAGAGGCCGCAGCCTTCTCAGTCATGCGCTTCATGCTCCGATGAAGGTCGTTGACAGCCTTGCTCGTTTTAGTAGAAGCACCAGAAGAACCACCCTTCTCGGGAGCCTTCTTCTTCCCTTTCGGTTTCCTCACCGGTTCCCCACCTTCTTCTTTTCTCTTCTTCTCCTCCGCGGCACGAAGAGCGGCAAGCCTTTTCTTCTCACGAGTGGATTTGACAGCCTCGCTCTCACTCATAGCAATAATTTGATCAGCAGTAGGAGCACTCAAACGCTCCCCGACAGCAAGGGCCTCAGAAACATGAGGTGTGATCCGGTTGGCGTCAGTCAAGCGATCGCCCTTAGTAATCTTGCCCGGAGCAGTTATAGGAAACCTAAGGTATTCAGACATGGTGACAGCTGCAAGAAGAGAAAGAAAACACAACGAAAGCAATACAAACTTACAACCATGAAAAGGGAAAAGACAAAGTATAAAAAGAGAGAAAATGAAAATAAGGGTAATATCATTCCCTTCCGGATCCAAAAAACGAGGCAAGAATCTTGGACACTCCAAAGTTAGTGACACACCAGCCATATACAACACCCCCTCCGGAATGGCAGCCAAGTCTACAACATGCTCTTCAAGAAGAAGAGCATCTGATTCATTAAAACCATCCCGGGGAACATAATCATTCAAGTCCAAATCAACATGTCTCCACGACATAAATTCTGGAATAGCTCGGCGATCTATGACAAAAAAACTCCCATTTCCAATTCTTCAAACAAGTAAGAGTATCATGAAAAATCTGTTTGCGAGAACCCTTTCCAGACCTCTTTTCAAAGGAGAACCAATGACCTTGTTTGCTAAGCCTATAGTAAAGACGGAACAGGGGAGCAATAGGTTCAATGGAAAGGCTTCGGCAGTAAACTTCAAAGGTGATAACACGATTCAACCCTAATGGAACTAGTTGTGAGATATGTACGGCGAAGTTTTTTAAAATGACCAAAAGGAAGGTGGAGAAGGGGACTCGTAGTCCGGATAGTTTAAAGAACTGCTCATATAAGCCTATATGGTTTGGAGGGAGACGGTCCATATTCATACCTTCTGGAGCAACTTGGGGGTTGAAGCTTTCCGGAATATGATATGTCTTCACCAAATATTTAACATAAGCCTCGTTGAGAGTAGTCGTATATTTAGGCATGTTAAACTTGGGAGCGTAGCGAGTTGAGCCGGAAGGCCCAGAAAGATTCTCGTTTGCCATAACGTATAAGGGATGGATCCGGAAAGGTAACCAGGAAAGGAAGAGAAGATACTTGAGAAGAGAAATCCGGATTGGTAGAGAGAAGGAAAACCGGAGAGAGAAGTAAAAACACACACAAACAAATGACGAATGGGTAGGTATTTATAGGCTCCGTAAAAACATGGGAGAACGTGAAAGGTACAGTAAAAACACACGTGTCATCAATCCGAGCAAGCTGACGCCACGTGTCGATCATCGCAGGGAAGTAGGGTAAAAGTGGTTGGGCCTTGATGGGCCTCAACTGGAAAATGGGCTGGAAAGTTTGTTCGGCCCACACCAATCACGAAATAGACGGGCTTTAAGTATTGATTTGACTAAACCTTTTTTAAACAAGTTAGCCCAATCAAAACTTGGGGGGACTTGTTCGTGTATGTGTCCGGAACACATGACACGATCCGGAACATACTTGACGATCCGGAACGCCCACACTCTTCTAGAAGAAGTCAACGCTAGTCAACAAGGAACACAGCAGACACACTTCCTGTAAAATAGGGAGTGTGTCCCCAATCGGGCCAACCAAGGCCCATCATCATTCCCGGCCTTTTAGGGATTTGACTAGTATAAATACCCCCTTTGGGTTCAAGGTTTAGGTTACCTCTTTTACCCTTATCACTTTTTACTTATATTATTTTACTCTCATATTCCTCTTCCGATTTTTACCCTTTACTTACTTTCACGCCAGAGCTTGGTCTGGGTTCTCACACCCGGACGAGGCTAACGCGTTGCTTTGGTTTCAGGCTATCCGAAGCATACGCCACATCAGATCCGATCCGGTCTCACCATTCAGATCCTTGCAAGAAATTGCACGAACAATCAATATATACATTAATCACACAACTAACATATGCACCTACCCGCTACCTCTTAGTACAATATAATGATAAAGTTAGTCACCTTGTTCATGCAACACCTACCTATTATTCTACAAAGTCCAAACATAAAGATGGATATATAAGTAAGATATACTTAGGGCCGTAAACAAACCGGCGAAGTTTTGTTTATGTTAGTAAACTCATAATGTGTGACGTTCACGAACATAAATGAACGAATACAACTTTTGTTCATTATCATTTATTTAACTAAAAGACCAATAACATATGTTCGTTCATTTAATAAATAACGATAATTTATAAAATATTCTCTAAATGTTCATTTCGTTTACGATTATACTTATACAGTTATGATAATATTAAGAATAAAAAAAATAAAAAGAGGAAATAAAATTATTATGACACATTTTAGATGTATCAAAAAAAACATATGCAACTTTAAATTTCTCTCATATCTTTCTTTGGAAATAATTCTCACTTTTCTTATTTTAATTTTTGTTCTCATCGCCTTCTCCTAAATTGTATACCTATAAATTTACCATAAAATACAAGTGCATGTTATTGCATGTTTCAATTTTTTTGTCATATTTGTAAAAAAAATTCAGGCTTTAACCTTAACACGTCACCTTTATTGGGTCTTAAACGATGATATTAGAGATGTAAAGTTGATGCACATACCACTCAGGCCTCATCGATGACGATTGAACTAGAACCCAAGCAAGTAGATAAAAATAAGGTACTTACAGGTATATGGTCGACAAAATTATCTATATGTGAGGGTTCTTCCTCTACCGAGGATGCCATTGTTACAATGTTTTATACTTGTTTAAGGTAAACAAATGGTTGTGCGCTTAAACGAAAGTGTCTGTTCCTAAAGGCATATTAGCACCGAATGTTACTAGTTTGTTTTTATATTCTTAGATAAAAAGTTCATATCTTACAACATAGTGAGCATATGGATTTTCGGTGGTTTTTTTTGTTAAATTTTTGGATGGGTTTGTTTTGAGTTGACTTGAATTTAATTCGATGTATAAATGAAAAGAACATAATAGGAAACAAGAAACTAATGTGGTTGTTAGCCTTCCATGATGATTTCAGACTCAATCAATGGTATCAAAAGTATGAGAAAGACTTTGCAAGTAGAAAATATGTAATCAAATTAAATTGTATGAATTCACATAAAAGATCACAAGAGATTAGTAAGTTAACCGGATAGATGTGACTCAATATCAATTTTATCAATTAATGTTCAAGTACCTTACACACTTCACATTTCGGAAATCCATTATGTTAGACTTTTTAAAAAGTTTATAATTGAATTTTGCCATTAATTTTTAGACTTTTTGGTGTTATAAAACATATTCTCACTATGTGCAGACCTTCTATTGCTTTATAAACCTATCATATAAGCACATGTATTAAATTATAAAGAGGTTTAATATCATAAACCTTTTCATAATAAATAAGTTTGAAATAGATGCTCATTATGAAGAACAAGTTTTTAAACCTTTATATGATTTTATAAATATATTTGTAAACCATCATAATGGATGTTCTTATAGAGTTATGATCAAATCAAGAATTAAAAAAATAAAAAGAGTAAAAAACAATAATAATGACACATTCCAGATGTATCTAAAACACACGTGCTTTTAAATTTCTCTCATTTTTTCTTTGAAATAATTCTCACTTTTTTCATTTTAATTTTTGTTCTCATCGAATACCTTCTCCTTAGTTGTATACCTATAAGTAAACCATAGAATACAAAGGCATGTTATTGCACTTTTCAACTTTTTTGTCATCTTTAAAAAAAATTAGGTTTTAACCCTAACATGACACATTTATGGGTCTTAAACGATGATATTGGAGATGTAAAATTGATGCACACCACGAAGGCCTCATCAATGACACTTGAACATTATTAGATAAGGTAAAATTAAAATACAAATATATCACTTGACGTTTTGTAGATATCACTTATTATTTTATTTTTTCCATATATTTCAGGTTTGCATAGATGAAAAGTTCATATCTTAGCATAGTGAGAAAATGGATTTTCAATGGGTTTTTTTGTTAAAGTTTTGGATGGGTTTGTTTTGAGTTTACTTGAATTTAATTCTTTGTATATATGAAAACTAGTTGCAAAGCCCGTCCAACGGACGTGCATGCTTTATAATTTTAATTAGAATCAACTATGTATTTATTAATCAAACACGTACGTTATTAAGTATATTTAATTGAATAAATATTATAAAATAAATTAATAATAATACCTTAAAACAAAATAAATAACTATAATAAAATACATGAGTACTAATCTGATAAAAAGTAATGCATCGTATGTCAAAGTATATTCAATTTATTAGTATATGGAGTTTTAGATCAAATTCAATGAGAAGCTTCTTTGTAAACAACGTTATCCATGGAATTGACATAATTACCATCCCTATCACAGCATAAAACCTTCAAATCTTTCTTGTAAACTCTAAGATATCCGATGGACGGGCGCGCTTTTTGAGTATCATTGGAAAATTTAAAGTAACACTTAGCGAATTAAGAACAATATAAAATTATAGTAAAGTGAATAAAAATAGTTATCCGATAAGAGGAAATAAAACTTAATAAGGTATCCACAGTTACAAAGTACATAATTTTATATCAAATTCAATGTAAAACTTTATACGTAACGTTGATCGTATAATGATATAATTACCATCTTTACATTTAGGAGCTTCCATTTTTTATGGACTTGTAAAAAACATCCATCAACGATGACTATCTTATGACTAAAACGTACATCTTTTCCCACTCTGTCATATTAAATCTCCAAAGGTAAAAAAGAATTGTAACTCTAAATATCGTACAAAAAGTGACACTTTATTTGTTTTTCTCATCTTTATATTTACTAAACAAAAATATCCACACTGTAAATTTTAGTTTTGATATATCTGTCTTTTTAATAAATATTATGTATATATAAGACTCTATTTGACTTACCAACACATTTGGCGCATTACTCTTGGATATAACCTTTTAAAGTCGGAATTTACCTTGTCAAACACATAATATAACATATCTTTTCTAATCCAATTGAAGTCATTTTTGAGTAATTTTAAGAATATCATATCACATGCAAATAGCTAACTGACTTAGTGGACTCCAAAATAACATTAGGACCATGAATGCTTTCATTTGCATATTTTCTCACTTGTAAAAGATATAGAATAACAACTTTTGATATTTACCATAACGAAGCCATTTATTTTTTATTACCGATAGTTTCAGCGTGCTTTCAAATTTCTTTTCTACTTGAACCAAAGGTCTATAACGTTAGTTATAATGTGGCAACGTTAGTCAATTTGGCTAATGATCGTTTACACAGTTTGTCCTTTATATTAACGAAAGTTTTTTAGTACGGAGTAACTAAAAAGGAAAATTAGGTAATCTTTTACTTTTATTTTAATTTTTATCTCTCTCGTATGTTTAAATTTTAATTTTTTGTACATTTTAAATTTTAAAATTTGATTGTTTTCATATAAAAATGAAAAAAAAAAATCTTTCGAAAGTTCGTTCAAATAACTTTTTTTATGGTATTTTTTTTTTCAAACTTAAAATAAATAATAAAATAGTAAGCTCGTCCAATAGACAACGTGTTTTTTGTCTATCCTTGAAAAAAATTTATATAATGGTTAATGAAGTATGAACAATGTCAAATTATAATATAGTGAACAACCAACAAAAAAAATGAATAGTAATCCCATATAAGAAAATAAAACTTACTAAAATATCGTCAATTAGAAATTATATAGTTTTACATTATACAAAAATATTGGTCGTAGAATTGTTATAATTATCATCTCAATCATAACATAAAATCTTAAAATCATTATTGGTCTTGATCCTCGATAAAACAATATATAGTTGGCTTCGAGAGAAAATAGATCAAAGACAACATTCTATCATTTATAATAACATCCATCTTATGAGTGTGTGCAAGAATGATTCTCTCTCGGAAATAAGCAATTTTATATAGGTTTATTGAATAATGGAACCAATATGATATTTTGGATCACGAATCAACATATATCCGAAAATTACACAGTTACTTATCCATTGTTTTTATCACCTTCCCAATTTTTAATATCCAAGTTCATGTTAACCTTTGACTATTGAAACCTGATCCTAACCTCATGTTAACCTTTAACATGTTTCTTGTAATATCTTTTAATTAAGTTCGTAGGTTAAATCATAATTAACTTCATAAATAATTACTCTCTTCGTCCCATAAGTGTCCACTATGAAATATTTCAAGTCTTTGACCTTAAATATTTGTGTTTGTGTTAGTACTCGATGAAAATTATACTAATGAAAATATAATTTAAAACCGAATCTATTCATATGACTTTCGTCAAGCATTATATAACACAAATACAAATATTTATGCTTAAAGTTTTGTAAAAAAGACTTTGAATATTTTATAGTAGACACTTAATATGGGACGGAAGTAGTAACATATAATATTAGTGAATGAACTTTTTTATTAAGTAATAGTTGAGTTATCTACCTCTTACTGATGGAAGAGCGCGTTTTTCTAATTTTTATTTTATTAAACTATGTATTTACTAATGAAAACCAAACAGATTTTTAAGTATATTTAATTGAATTAAGATTATAAAATAATTCAATAATAATACCGTAAGAGAAAATAAGAAAATATAATAACATGAATACTAATCCGATAAAAGGAAATACATCGTATTTCAAAATAAATTTAATTTATGTGTATATATAGTTTAAGATGAAATTAGATGTAAAGCTTCTATGAAACAACGTTTGACGTAAAATTGATATAATTAACACCTATATCACAACATAACACTTTAAAACCCTGCTTCGTATTCACCATTGGTACATTGGCATATTTTTGGGCATGAGAGTAAATCGTTCAACAAAGTTTTTACGTCATAGTAATAAATGCTGGTATAAACTTAGTCGTCAAATACGTTGTACTAACATAAAAATATTTTAATTAGTGTTAAACTACAAATTAAATTGTTAAAGTTAGTGATTTTTGCTATCATATTATAAACTGATCAATTTGTCTATTATAAAGGTTAACTTTCATGTCAAAAAAACATACTGTGTTAAATGTAATGTAGGAAAATAAAATTAAAAGAAACAAAAACATTTATAAAATAAAAAGTTGCCATTCATTAAAAATTACATAAAATAAATTAAACATCATACATATCTGATGTAATTTGAAATTTAATATGGTCATTTAGGTGATTTTTCACCATTAAAAGCTAAGTGTAAGTTATCATAATCTAAATCCTCTATATCTTTCACTTCATACTCTTCTTCCTCCTCAGACTGATACAGATCTTCTTCTTCCACTCCCGGGCTTGCCCTAGGAAAGAAAATCAAAGTCAGTGTCTGGACTACCAACATCAGCAGCTTCTCTTAACTCAGCTTGACGACATTATCTTTGCTCGTCTTCACGCTATTTTCTTGCTGCTTCAACCCTCACAGCTTCTTATTCCTCCTCTTTTTCCCACCTTTTGTGGTCTTCATCTTCAAGTGAATAGTACCATTCATCCGGATAATCCTCCCAGACCCATTTTCCATCAATCTTTGTTTTATCCGCACCGTCAATCACTTGATTAACATCCTCTCCAGTTTTGTTCGTGCCACCCTCATGTTGGTCTTCTTTTCTTTGTTTCCTGAAATACATGTATTTATTAGCAATCTTACTGTATATAAAATCATAGATTCCAAAATGTAACTTAATTAAAAAATTAATTATAAACTTACTTGTGTTCCACCTTGGTTGAAGATTCAATGCCGGCTTCACTTGCAGATCTTTTTGCTGAAGAGTTCATGTTTTTTTTTGCCAAAATACTCCAAACACTATATAGGGAAAGGATTTTCAGAAATGTGATTGAAAATGGGTGAATTGGTTCAACCTTATACACTCTCAAATGGCATATCAAAAGGCACACGCCTAACAGATTCAATGCAAATAGCTTTTGAATGTAATAAAGTATGCATGCTTTCATACTAATACCAAGGTTAATATAGTTTTCCAAGGTAATAAATAGGTAATTAACATGAATTCATAATTTATAACCATAAGTACATACCAAACTGTTCATTATTATCTTTGGTTAGAGGAATAATAGATTTGGCTTCACTGTCTTCAAGAAACTTAGACATTGATAATGTGTCTATTTAGCAGCAGTAATACAATGATTCGATGTTTTAGATCAGTTGATACCTTGTTTATATAGTAGAGAAAAATTAATAGCAGCAACAATATATTTGATTATGAAAATTGATACATGAAATCAATTACAAAAGATATATGCAAAGAAAAAATCAATTCTAAATTGTTATTTGGAGCAATGTGTGTTTTATTGTGGGTAGTGTTTTAATAAGATTACAACTTTCTAGTTATACTAATAACTAAGTTTATATAAATAGATTTAAGTTTACAAAAATAGATTATCTACTTAATTCTGTCGTTTTACCTTTACAATTCTTTTAAAATGTTGTATTCATTTTTTATAATAAAATAGTTTTTAAAAATAACGTAATTTTAAACAAAAGTGATAACCTAAGCAATGGATAACCTAAGCAATGCAGTTTATGGTTTTCACATAAAATCATGATTTAGGGTTTATAAAACCCTAGATCGATTAGCCGCTGATGTGTGTTATGTAGACGCTGATAGATGTTGGTGTGACGCTGACAAGGCATGGATGAGGCACTGATGGCCAGGCGCTGACAGGTACAAATATGGCGCTGTTAGGAATAAAGTTGACGCTGACAGGAGGCGTTGACACTTGTTGTCAGATATATGGTTTTTCAAACGCTGTCAGGTGTTGTCCGATAGTGGACAACACATAGTGTTGATATCTTGGACAAAGGAAGATATTGGACAACAAAAGGAATAGTTGCTGTTTGGAAAATTGATACGATTTTGGCACACAAAAAGAGGTATTTACACACGAAGGTACATGGAATCTCCGTTTTTATATAGAATATCAAGTTGATATTAATGGCTCAGATATTTTTACAAGGGATTAATGATTTTTAAGTAAGTTAGCAACAATTCATGAAGACTTTGATTAATATTAGATTATGTAACCGGGATAGCCTTGTGAAAGAGTTATTCAGTTACAGCTTTTACATATGAAGATATTGACTTGTCATGAAGAGGTGTTAGCTTAAGGGGAAGAATTCTTATGGTAAGTTTGATGTTCGAAGAAGATTTTCGCGAGTTTGTGTACTATCATATCTTAAAGTCGTGGACTCCCAGTCATTGACTTTTAAGGTAACTTGTTTGTGCTTTTAATGGTTGGTGACTAAGACTTGTCATAACATTTGAAGGAGTTACATTATCGTGCTCAGTGTCTCACAAAGGATGAGAATCTTGACAAGAGATCGATGTCTACTTATACTTCACCAATGGTATAAGTTCTTTATCACGTGGATAGTACAAGATATGGAACACAAGGTTGGGTTATTCTACTTCTACATCAAGAATATTATAGTTATTTTTCTTCAAGATCATTACATAGAGCCTACATTTAGAGAATCTTTGATTGCATACTTTGTTTCCTTCCCTATTGATGTGACAAAAAAAGGAAGACATGCATGCTACACTTGAGGGGAAGCAATTTGAATATGATGTACAACATATAAGAGATACACACAGAGTTTTTCCGACATCAACTAAGGGAAGATTGTTGGGTCAAAAAGTTGATGTGGCAGAAACTCAAAAACGAAGAAAACATGAAGGCATTTGTTCAACGTTGACACATTGTTTCTAAGCGTTGACAAGTGTAAATTAAGCGTTGACAGAAGTCAACAGAAGTCAAACGCTATTGGAAAAATCTATTTAGGATAAGTATTCATAATATTATTTATGAATATTTTGTATTAGTTATTTGAATAAAAGATATGCATGTTTATTCATAGTTATCTCTTTTAAAACCCTAATCCTTACACTATAAAAGGAACCAAGGGTTATTAGGTTTTTCATATCTTTCATTCATAATGTAAACCTAAAGCGTGTGTTGCACTAGACGTGGGATTAATGTATACACGTCTAGTGGTTGTTTATTATTAATATAATTAGCAACCCAATTGTTTAATTCTTGTGTTATTGTGCCCAAACACCTTGTTAATGGTTATTGTCCTAATTCCGCTTTGATTATGTTAATCATATGAACAATGATCATTCCTAGTAGCTAAAAGATCGAGGAAACCAAGGTTTCCACAGTTGGTATCAAAGCCTCGTGGCTCGTGATTCTAGGACCAACAAGGCGTTCGTGTTTTGAGAAGAAAGGAAAAATCCGTCTAGGATTTTTCTGGGCGATTTTGTGTGCGCAGCAGTATTCAGAAAGCCATAAATTTTTATTGAACTGTTGGATCTCCACGAAAATTTTTGTGTGTGTTCTACACACATATATCTAGATATCCACCAGGGATTGTTGAGATCTATCCCCAAGAAAAAGTTATTAAGTGTCGAAGTCAGCAGTGGTCATATGTTGTTTTCTGTGAACAGTAAGAGTAAACACGCGCTTTCTCCTTCGTTAACCGTTGGATCGTCGTGAAATTCGCGTTGTAGGTTCTTGGCACTGTGTCTAGGATCTCACCGAAGGGATCTTTGATCTGAGCTCTCATGAAGAAGATATTCGATGTCGAAGTTCGCTGCAGTTTATGGTTTTCACAAAAAATCATGATTTAGGGTTTATAAAATCCCAGATCGATTAGCCGCTGATTTGTGTTATGTTGACGCTGATAGATGTTGTTGTGACGCTGATAGATGATGGTGTGACGCTGACAAGGCATGGATGAGGCGCTGATGGCCAGGCGCTGACAGATACAAAATTGGCGCTGTTAGGAATAAAGTTGACGCTGACAGGAGGCCGTTGACACTTGTTGTCCGATATATGGTTTTTCAAACGCTGTAAGGTGTTGTCCGATATTGGAAAACACACAGTGTTGATATCTTGGACAAAGGAAGATATTGGACAACAAAAGGAATAACTGCTGTTTGGAAAATTGATACGATTTTGGCACACAAAAGAGGTATTTACACACGAAGGTACATGGAATCTACGTTTTTATATAGAATATCAATTGATATTAGTGGCTCGGATATTTTTACAATGGATTAATGATTTTTAAGTAAGTTAGCAACAATTCATGAAGACTTTGATTAATATTAGATTATGTAATCGGGATAGCCTTGTGAAAGAGTTATTCAGTTACAACTTTTACATATGAAGATATTGACTTGTCATGAAGAGGTGTTGGCTTAAGGGGAAGAATTCTTATGGTAAGTTTGATGTTCGAAGAAGATTTTCGCGAGTTTGTGTTCTATCATATCTTAAATTCGTAAACTCCCAGTCATTGACTTTTAAGGTAACTTGTTTGTGCTTTTAATGGTTGGTGATGAAGACTTGTCATAACACTTGAAGGAGTTACATTATCGTGCTCAGTGTCTCACAAAGGATGAGAATGTTGACAAGAGATCGAGGTCTACTTATACTTCACCAATGGTATAAGTTC
The DNA here is from genome assembly GCA_025667525.1 of Glebionis coronaria. Lineage (NCBI taxonomy): Eukaryota > Viridiplantae > Streptophyta > Magnoliopsida > Asterales > Asteraceae > Glebionis > Glebionis coronaria. The sequence goes on from CM046879.1 coordinate 34,674,344, forward strand.
TTTATCACGTGGATAATACAAGATATGGAACACAAGGTTGGGTTATTCTACTTCTACATCACGAATATTATAGTTATTTTTCTTCAAAATCATTACACAGAGCATGCATTTGGAGAATCTTCAATTGCATAGTTTGTTTCCTTCCCTATTGATGTGACAAAAAGGGGAAGACATGCATGCTACACTTGAGGGGAAGCAATTTGAAGATGATGTACAACATACAAGAGATACACACAGAGTTTTGCCGACATCAACTAGGGGAAGATTGTTGGGTAAAAAATTTGATGTGGCAGAAACTCAAAAACGAAGAAAACATGAAGGCATTTGTTCAACGTTGACACATTGTGTCTAAGCGTTGACAAGTGTAAATTAAGCGTTGACAGAAGTCAACAGAAGTCAAACGCTGTTGGAAAAATCTATTTAGGATAAGTATTAAGAATATTATTTATGAATATTCTGTATTAGTTATTTAAATAGAAGATATGCATGTTTATGCATAGTTATCTCTTGTAAAACCCTAATCCTTACACTATAAAAGGAACCAAGGGTTATTAGGTTTTTCATATCTTTCATTCACAATGTAAACCTAAAGCGTGTGTTGCACTAGACGTGGGATTAATATATACACGTCTAGTGGTTGTTGATTATTAATATAATTAGCAACCCAACTGTTTAATTCTTGTGTTATTGTGCCCAAACACCTTGTTAATGGTTATTGTTCTAATTCCGTTTTGATTATGTTAATGATATGAACAATGATCATTCCTAGTAGCTAAAAGATCAAGGAAACCAAGGTTTCCACATTTGGTATCAGAGCCTCGTAGCTCGTGATGCTAGGACCAACAAGGTGTTCGTGTTTTGAGAAGAAAAGAAAAATCCGTCTAGGATTTTTCTGGGTGATTTTGTGTGCGCAACAGTATTCAGAAAGTCATAACTTTTAATTGAACCGTTGGATCGCCACAAAATTTTGTGTGTGTGTTCTACACACATATATCTAGATATCCACTAGAGGGATTGTCGAGATCTATCCCCAAGAAAAAGTTATTAAGCGTCGAAGTCAGCAGTGGTCATATGATGTTTTCTGTGAACAGTAAGAGTAAAAATGCGATTTCTCCTTCGTTAACCGTTGGATCGTCGTGAAATTCGCGCTGTAGGTTCTTCGCACTTGTGTCTAGAATCTCACCGAAGGGATCTTTGATCTAAGCTCTCATTAAGAAGATATTCGATGTCGAAGTTCGCTGCAGTTTATGGTTTTCAAATAAAATCATGATTTAGGGTTTATAAAACCCTAGATCGATTAGCCGCTCATGTGTGTTATGTAGACGCTGATAGATGTTGGTGTGACGCTGATAGATGTTGGTGTAACGCTGACAAGGCATGGATGAGGCGCTGATGGCCAGGCGCTGACAGGTACAGAATTGGCGCTGTTAGGAATAAAGTTGACGCTGACAGGAGTCGTTGACACTTGTTGTCTGATATATGGTTTTTCAAATGCTGTCAGGTGTTGTCCAATATTGGACAACACACAGTGTTGATATCTTGGACAAAGGAAGATATTGGATAACAAAAGGAATAGCTGCTGTTTGGAAAATTGATACGATTTTGGCACACAAAAAGAGGTATTTACACACGAAGGTACATGGAATCTCCGTTTTTATATAGAATATCAAGTTGATATTAATAGATCGGATATTTTTACAAGGGATTAACGATTTTTAAGTAAGTTAGCAACAATTCATGAAGACTTTGATTAATATTAGATTATGTAAACGGGATAGCCTTGTGAAAGAGTTATCAGTTACAGCTTTTACATATGAAGATATTGACTTGTCATGAAGAGGTGTTAGCTTAAGGGGAAGAATTCTTATGGTAAGTTTGATGTTTGAAGAAGATTTTCGCGAGTTTGTGTTCTATCATATCTTAAAGTCGTGAACTCCCAGTCATTGACTTTTAAGGTAACTTGTTTGTGCTTTTAATGGTTGGTGACGAAGACTTGTCATAACACTTGAAGGAGTTACATTATCGTGCTCAGTGTCTCACAAAGGATGAGAATGTTGACAACAGATCGAGGTCTACTTATACTTCACCAATGGTATAAGTTCTTTATCACGTGGATAGTACAAGATATGGAACACAAGGTTGTAGGGATGAGCGTGGATCTAGATCCAATGGAACTGGAACCGGAACCGGTAGAACCGACAACCGAAATTTTGAGAAAATAGGAACCGAGAACCGAACCGTATATATTTTTTGGTTCCGGTTCTGGTTCCAGTTCCGGTTCCGGTTCTTTGGTTCTACCCGTATAGGAACCAATTTTCCAGAAGAAGAAGAAAAACTCATTCACTAATGAATTAAGTTTACAAAAAAAATATTCTTTTAAGTATATATAACCATTTACGTTAAAAGTAATAACATTTAACAACTAAGTATAGGCTCAAATAAATATACATCATATAGTTTACTTTTCTTTTACCAAAATTTGAGTCAAAGTTATCTGGCTCAATATCGGTTGAATTTGTATCACCTTAAAAAGTAAATAAAAATAAAGATATAGATTACTAATCATTTAACATTATGTATAAAATGAATGTATTTAGCATGACTAGTCATATTATATAAACCTTTTTATTACAAAGTAAAATAAAGAACTCACAAATTATTCAAACTTATTGAACGTGTCATATCAACAAATATAACATAAAAACAAATTTTATATTATACAAATCTAATGATTAGTAATTATGTACTAACAAGACATACATATTTCATTAATACTGAGAAGACATACATTGAATGCAAATAAAAACCAAACATAAAACTTAGTTCTATTGATTTGATAATGATAGTTGTTTGTGTTTCAACGGATCAAAATTAGAGTTTAAGATGTTCGGTTTAGTTTTTTTGAGGGTAGGTTAGTTGTGTTTTTTATATTACCTATGATATTAGCTTTTGAGTATGGTATATAAAAAAGTTATAATATGTTTATAATTATCGGGTCTTTGGTCCCGGAACCAAGAACCGGTGGAACCGAACCGAACCAAGAACCAAAAAGTCTCAAAAACAAGAACTGGAACTGGATCCAACGGTTCTGGTTCCGGTTCGGTTCTTCGTGGTTCTGGTCCAATTCTCGGTTCCGGTTTGGTTCTTTGGTTCTTTTGCTCATCCCTACAAGGTTGTGTTATTCTACTTCTACATCAAGAATATTATAGTTATTTTTCTTCAAGATCATTACACAGAGCCTACATTTGGAGAATATTCGATTGCATACTTTGTTTCCTTCCTTATTGATTTGACAAAAAGGGGAAGACATGCATGTTACACTTGAAGGGAAGCAATTTGAAGATGATGTACAACATACAAGAGATACACACAGAGTTTTAGCGACATCAACTAGGGGAAGATTGTTGGGTCAAAAAGTTGATGGGGCAGAAAATCAAAAACGAAGAAAACATGAAGGCATTTGGTCAACGTTGACACATTGTGTCTAAGCGTTGACAAATGTAAATTAAGCGTTGACAGAAGTCAACAGAAGTCAAACGCTGTTGGAAAAATCTATTTAGGATAAGTATTCAGAATATTATTTATGAATATTCTATATTAGTTGTTTAAATAGAAGATATGCATGTTTATTCATAGTTATCTCTTGTAAAACCCTAATCCTTACACTATAAAAGGAACCAAGGATTATTAGGTTTTTCATATCTTTCATTCACAATGTAAACCTAAAGCGTGTGTTGCACTAGACGTGAGATTAATGTATACACGTCTAATGGTTGTTGATTATTAATATAATTAACAACCCAATTGTTTAATTCTTGTGTTATTGTGCCCAAACACCTTGTTAATGGTTATTGTTCTAATTCCGCTTTGATTATGTTAATCATATGAACAATGATCATTCCTAGTAGCTAAAAGATCGAGGAAACCAAGGTTTCCACACAACGAATTGGCTTCGTCATCTGTTTCCTCATCACATTAACTTTCGGAATTTGCTTCGTCATGTGTGTCTGCATCACTAATACTTGTTTTGTATACCTTTATCCATAGCTGTACTTTGTCTGGTTAGTTTTGTTTCTAGTAATAAGTTGAATCGTTAGTAAGAAGTACATAAAACACGAAACATAAAAAGAAAATACATAAATAGATAGACTTGTGTATTACGTGTGAGGATATGAAGTTTCTTTGGACGTCCACGTACTTTAGATATATGATACCATTTTCGTTAAAGAAAGTTTCCACTCATGTGGCAGCAATGGAGTGTTACCACCATTCTCTATGACACCAAAGTTAGAAATCTTGTAACACGTTCCTTCTTGCAGCAATGGATCAAATCTAAACATCCACTCTTTCTTTATATACGCCTGAATACGCATACCCTGTGTAAATATTGAAGAATATAAGTAAAGAAAACAAATTATACAAAACATAATTATAAATTAAATTAAAGGATGAAATTATATTACATGCTCATCCTGCAAAACGAATTCCAAACTATATGGATTGTGTGACTCATTCAGTCTATGTGCTTTCCAGACAGATATGATCTTTCCTTTTATTGTCATGTTGGACAACATAGGACGGATATCCTTTATATTAGTTAAAGTTTCAGTAGGCTTCGTTGCTGAAACAAAATAACAAAAAGTGAGTACAATTTTTAACATAGGAGTGATACAAAAAAATTGAATTCTAATAAAATAGTAAGACCGGATGATTGACCAGGTGTGTTGTTTTTTTGTGCAGATGCCTTGCTTTTTATCTGCCTGGTTTTGGGCGTCTTAAACTGAGATATTGGCTCCTCTTGGTATTGCATTTTGGATTTCGTCATTGGAACTGGTATGGGATGCTTAAGGCAATAAAAGAGATGGTGATTTGCTAATCCAGTGGTTGATGCTATATATAGTGTCATTTCCATGTTTCTAAACATGGAATAAATCATGATATTATAAGAAACAATTACAAACATAATATGGTAATTTATGAATGTGTTAACTATGAGTTGGCATTAGGTTATATATGGTAATTATTCATGGCAATATCATTCTTGTTACAATTTTGAATTTTGAATTTTGAATGCACCAGAATATTTTTTGGCGCCAAAAACATTCCAAAATTATATATTTACATTTATATTCGGATTAAAAGCAAATTAATAATTTCCATACTTAGTTCTAAAACTTTAACAACATTTGAAATTAGTCAAAACTATTTGTATAGGTTAAATAGTTGCCTAATTTACTAATCCGTTTTTTATTTAGTATGAATTTGGATAAAATTCATAGTATGGTTAATGGTCTTTATTGCCTTTGTTTTTGAAAGTCCTAACACAAATATGGAATTGCCGTAGTGGTAAAGAGCATGTGTTTCTAGCTTTCAGACCCGAGTTCGAATCTCACAGTGGACATATTTTTAAAAAGTGTTCCATGGACATGCTTAGGTGGCGCACGCTGGGATGATGTGGCACATAAATTGTGCTGATGTGGCACAAAAAAGTGTGTTTGAATAGTAATTGTGCTTAGGTGGATTAATGAGGTGGATTTATAAGCATGACGTGGAAAAAAATTATCCTCTTATATATAGAGTAAGATAACATGGTAAGAAACAAGATAATAATGTGGTAGACTGGTAGTTGGCCTTGCATGATGATTTCAGATTCAATCAATAGTATCCAAAGTATGAGGAAGACTTTAACAAGTAAAAAATGTGTAATTAAATTAAATTGTACGAATTGATATGAAAGATCACAGGAGATTAGTAAGTTAGCAGATAGATGTGACTAAATATCAAATTTATCAATTAATACTCAACTACCTTAATATCACACTTCACACTTACAGAGTTATGATCAAATCAAGAATAAAATAGAAATAAGAAGAGTAAATAACCATAATGACACATTTTAGATGTATCTAAAACATATATGCCTTTAAATTTCTCTCATTTTTTCTTTTGAATAATTTTCACTTTTCTCATTTTTATTTTTGTTCTCATCGAATACCAATAAAGTTAACTATAAAATACAAATGCAAGTTATTGCATGTTTCAACATTTTTGTCATCTTTTTCAAAAAATTTCAGGTTTAAATCCAACACGGCACCTTTATGGGTCATAAACGATGATATTGGAGATGTAAACTTGATGCACACCACCAAGGCCTCATCGATGACAATTGAGCATTACTAAATAAAGTAAATTTAAAATACAATTATCTCACTTGAGGTTTTGCAGATATCACTTACTATTTTGTCCATATTCTTCATATTTGCATAGATGAAAAGTTCATATCTTAGCATAGTGAGTAGATGGATTTTTGATGGGGTTTTTTTTGTTAAAGTTTTGGATGTGTCTGGTTTGAGTGGACTTGAATTTAATTTTATGTATAAATGAAAAGAGCATGGTAATTAATGTGATTGTTAGCATTCCATGATGATTTTAGATTCAATCATTGGTATCCAAAGTATGTGAAAGACTTTGCACGTAGAAAAAATGTAATCAAATTAAATTGTACGAATTGACATGAAAGATCACAAGAGATTAATAAGTTAGGTGGATAAATGTGACCCAATATCAACTTTACCAATTAATAGGGGTGTTCAAAAAATCCGAGAAACCGACGAACCGAACCGAACCGTTAGATCCGAAACCGAAAAAACCCGAAAACCGAATAAACCGAAACCGAAAAAACCCGAAACCGAAAAACCCGAGGTACCACGGGGCGGTTTCGGTTTATGTTTTTTGATAACCGCGGGTAACCGACCCGACCTGGGTATATAACAGTTTCAACTATTTATTTATAGATAATATATTTCATTCATTTATGTTCAAGTATTTTTGGTAAATTGACAATCCTATTGATGTCACTTCAAAGACAATCCCTAAAATTTGGTTGATCATTCAAGTATATAATCGTGGGTTATGATTTTCAATTTTTCATTTCACTACATAGGTCAATCACAAACCCCATCCGGCTGTATACACGGTGGTTCTTCTTGAATCCAATATGGTCAGGTAATCAACTAATCACAACATCTTTTTTTTAATATTATCATATCACTTTTGTTTTATTAGTTTCTTGTGCACAGTTTGTAGCCATCTTTTAATTTCAAGTATGAATTGTTCTTTTTTTCCTCCATATTATGTGTCATATTAGATTTGCTTTCTGAGTTCTAGTGTGAACTTTGTTTTAAGTTTTTGAATCTCCTAAACTGAGTTGAATGATAATTGTTCAAAGACCATCTGTAAACAACGACCATTTGTGTTCAATGATATGTCTTTAAAGAGATTTACGGTAAGTGTTCGATTAAATGCTCTAGTGAGTTTCTTGTTATACTTTCTTTGTGATAGTAAACAGGTCATATTGTAGACAAAACTTTGCTGAATGTTGAATCAATAAAAAACAGGTAGTAAATAAGACACTTAGATATTTGACAAGTTCGAGTTCCAGTGCTTGTTTTTAGTTCTGTCTAAGTGTATTTTGTATTTGTAGTTGTTTTCGTTAAGCACTTATATGTGTGGTCTAGTAATTACGCATCTAGTGCCATCTGATTGTTCTTGTCCTTCATTGATCCCTCATATTGAATCATGTAATGTTATATAGTTATTTGGATTGTTTTGGTTGTATGCATATTGCTATGCTGTTGTTCGGAAATCATACATTAAGATCAAGCAATAGTTCCTCCTAAATCCTAATCTGTGTGCATTCAATCTGTGTGCATTAGTGTCAAGACGAGGTGGCATCTAGGTCTTTTTATTTTGATGAAAAAGTGTAGTTTTGAGCTTTCAAACAAAAAGAGAACAACATTAGAACGGTGAAAATCCGTGTGTACATTAAAATGATCAGGGAACGCCCGAAAATATAACTTGCATTCATACTGCTTTGAGACCTAAGATATAGACACATGGTTATAAAGGTTTAAATTGCAATATAAATTTTACCAGTTTACTTTAAAATTGTAAGCAACTTTTAGGAAAAAACAACTCTGCAACAACAACCAAGCCCACAGTTGTGTTTGCGAGTAGAAATGCTTGATTCATAGTTTGTACTTTCACATAAAAGTGCAAGTATGGTTTGATCTTCGCACTGGTCAGAGTTGCTATTGTCAGTTCATAGGGTGCTCGGATGTGCAGCTAGTCTCGTGTCTATGATGATTTATTATATGTTGCTGACTTTTGTAATATCGTTGTCTATATAGCAAAATGCAGTATGCTCCTGATCCTATCGTTGACACTCAGCCTACCTCGCCTTCAAGCGAAAAGGGGGATGCTTTTGCTGATGACATCCCAACAGCAGAAAAACTTCAAGAGAAAGAAACTAACAATGATGGTGAAAAGGAGAAGGGTGAAAAGAGAAAGGGAAAGGAACCAGTGAACCTTAAATCTACAGCATGGGATCATTTCACAAGGGATGCTCCTAATTCTGAGTATGCAAAGTGTCATTATTGCACTCGATCAATCAAGTGTCCTAGTAAGAATGGAACCAGCTCTTTGCATAATCATTTAAGTCGTTGCAAGAAATACCCATACAATCATGATAAGAAGCAAAAGCTATTGGTTTTCCAAAATCAATCTTCTGTCCAAGATACCGGTGATAGTAGCTCGACATTTGTTACTTGGAGTTTTAATCAAGAGATTTCAAGAAAGTATTGTGCTAGGATGATTATTCTTGATGAATTGCCTTTCAAGACAGTTGAGCATGAAGGGTTTCGTGATTTTGTGAACATGTTGCAACCACAGTTTCAAATCCCGTCTAGAGCAACAATAACTAGAGATTGCATGGATTTGTATGTGTCTGAATTTGAAAGTTTGAAGAAGTACTTTGCTAAGACAAAGCAAAGGGTTTCTCTTACTACAGATTTGTGGTCTTCAAGACAAAACCTCAGTTACATGTGTTTGACCGCGCATTTCATTGATCGTGAATGGGTTATGCACAAAAGGATTCTAAACTTTTGTCCAGTTTCTAGTCATTCAGGAGATATAATTGGAAAGTATATTGAGAAGAGCTTGCTTGATTGGGGAATCGATAAGGTTCTCACAATTACCGTTGATAATGCTAGTTCAAATGATACTTGTCTACGGTACTTGAAAAGAAGGCTTAACACTTGGAAGAAAAGTGTGTTGGAGAGTCAAAATTTGCACATGAGATGTTGTGCCCACATTTTAAGTCTTGTCGTCAAAGAAGGTCTAAAAGAAGTAGATGATTCCGTCATTAGAATCAGGTCAGCTGTCAAGTATGTGAGGTCTTCTCCCGCCAGGCTTTTACGTTTCAAGTCATGTGTTGAGAAAGTCAAAATCGATAGTAAGAGTCTTGTTTGCCTGGATGTTGAAACGAGGTGGAATTCAACATACCTAATGCTTGAAAGTGCTATCAAGTTTCAAGCTGCTTTTGATATGTTAGAGGAACAAGACAATAAGTATAGAAGCGAACTTTTATCCTCAAAGGGTATGCCTACAGAAGAGGATTGGGATTATGCTAGGTGTTTGTTGCCGTTTCTAAAAGGTTTTTATACTGCTACTTTGCGCATCTCTGGTTCTCTATATGTCACCAGCAATTCTTACTTTGATGAAGTTTTTGGCATTAGAGCTATGATTAAAAAGAAGATGCTCGTGGAAGATGAAAGTCTGAAAAATATGGCTAACAAAATGATGAAGAAGTTTGACAAATATTGGAGCAATATTTCCACTATGAATATGTTTTTGTTTATTGCACCTGTTCTTGATCCTAGGCACAAAAAAGGATACGTGTTCTTCATTGTTAGGCAAAGCTTTGAGGAGGATAAGGCTCTAGCGTTGTGCCAGAAGATAGATAAGTTATTGGACGAGTTATTTGAGCATTATCTAGCTGTAGTTGGAGTGGTCAATGAAAGTAATGGGGCTGCTTCCGACGTTTCTGAAACTGATTCAGCCATGGATGTTGATGACGATCCATCTGCATATTTGAATAGTCAGTACAAAATCCAATTGGATGAGGCCTCAAATTCGATAGGTGTACAAACTGAATTGCAAAAGTATCTAAGTGAACGGTGTGAGCCTCTCAATAGGAACTTTGATATAATAGGTTGGTGGAAACAAAATGAAGCTAGGTTTCCTGTAATTGCAGCAATAGCGAGGGATATCTTGGCAATTCCCGCCTCGACTGTAGCTTCTGAATCAGCTTTTAGTACCGGAGGACGAGTTCTTGATGCCTTCAGAAGCTCACTAACTCCCACAGTGGTTGAGGCATTGATCTGCTCTCAAAACTGGCTAAGGTCCAAATCTGTTCCGTTTGATATCGAGGAACAACTTGATGATCTTGTTAGATTTGAAGCTGGTATGTACTTACATTTACAAGATGATATAATTGATCTTTTATGATTTATGTTTTTATGTATTTTTATGATTTCATATAATCTCAGAAATGAAAGATTTGCCGCAAGCCACATCGACCCTTACCGTCGATGACTGAGAACACAAGTTGACACTACATCACAGGTGAATAAATTTATCTTTAATGGTTACGTATTTAGAATAATATGCTTTTGATCCTGTTATATTGTGGTGTTTTTTTTTCTTTTATATGTTAATCATTTGCTTATGTTATCTATTTTAACAGGTACAAGCTAAGAAACTTATTGGATGGCTGATGGTTCATGACTCATGGCTGGAATTGAAGAATGTGTTTTGTTTTCTTTACTTTTAAATTAAAGTTTGAACAATAACTGGGTTTCAAGATTGCATCTTATGTTTTTTTTCTTTGGTCAAGACACTTGAAGAAAGTTGTGTGTTTTGCAAATGTGTTCTGCTATGCAGAATTTGCAACACAATTTTCTTATTGAATAAATGGGTTTGATTGAATTTTAGTTAGAATCTTGTTATGGTTTGGTTTTTTAATATAAATCATGTTATACAGGTTCAGAAACAACTTTGTATTCAACTTGGTGCAAGTATATTTTCTTGCCCGGTTAACCGTTAACCGATCCGTGAGTAACCGTCGAAACTCGGTTCGGTTCGGTTCGGTTACTCCTGCTCCACGGTTCGGTTTCGGTTTGAAAAAAGAGGTACCCGCCCCGCAAAGGTCGGTTCAGAAAATTTAAGCTATCCGAGCCGAACCGCCCCGTGAACACCCCTACCAATTAATGTTCAACTACCTTACTATCACACTTCACACTTATTTCAAATCAAGAATAAAATAAAAATAAGAAGAGTAAAAAAAGTCATAATGAAAAATTTTCAGATGTATCTAAAATATGTGTGCCTTTAAATTTCTCTCATTTTTTCTTTCTAAATAATTCTAAGTTTTCTCATTTTAATTTTTGTTCTCATTGAATACTTTCTCCTTGGTTGTAAACTTATAGAGTTATCCATAAAATACAAATGCATGTTATTGCATGTTTCAACTTTTTTGTCATCTTTTTAAAAACATGCAGGTTTTAAACTTAACACGACACCTTTATGGGGTCTTAAACGATGATATTGGAGATGTAAAAGGGTTCTATCTTCAAATTCAATCAATGGTATCTAAAGTTCGAGAAAGACTTTGCAAGTAGAAAATGTGTAATCAAATTAAATTTATAAATTGACATGAAAGATCACAAAAGATTAGTAAGTTAGTTGACTGAATATCAACTTTATCAATTAACGTTTAACTCCCTTAGTATCACACTTCACACTTTCTTCGCACCTCGGTTTGGAAAAAAATCGATTATTTTCTAATTAGTAATGTATGAGGTTGTGTCACATTTGTATTTTACGTATGCTAATAATAAGGTTCAATGGCGGACCAAGAACATTTTTTTCAGAAGGGCCGAGTTGTATTATAGATACCAAAATAAAAGAGTGGACAATAACTTTCAGACGGAATGTATAATTTTTATACTACTCGTCACAAGTTTCGGGAGGGCCGAGACCCTCCCTAGTCCCTTAAGAAATCCGCCCCTGATAAGGTTGTTCGCTAACCGAAGTATTACCAGTGGTAAAGTATGATGTCATACATTCTTTCTGTATCGTTTATAAACTTATAGTCACAACACGTTTTTCATGAGAAGAAGACATTATGGTTCTTGTAAAGCTAGTTGAAAAAAGCAAGAGTGCAAAGGTAGTTTGGCGGATCATGTAGCTCACAAGTGTAAGGAGATACTCGACTAATATTGATTGTCCTAAAGGTCGTGATTAATTTGCGTGCTTTTTAGTGATGCTAATCGAAAGTTATTTGTTTTTCGCATTGCTATCTATATGGTTTGATACGTTTTATTATGTTATCCAATTGATTGTAATTAGTCACTTACCACCTGAGTTTGTTACATGTTTTCTTATATTTAAATCTCATTAGGTGTATATTTTAGGTTGCTAACGAAAACATACGAAACGGTCATCAGTATATTGGGGCTGAGTGGCATATATTTTTAAACCAATGAATCTCCCCATATCCTGAACATGCATGAGATCTTGTTCATTTACCATCCTTGATTGTGAAGTAATTACCCAAAGTTATACTATATTGTCCTAAAGGTCGTGATTAGAGGTGGCAAATATTGCCCATTTTGATAAATATGGGCACTTTTTGCCTATTTTCAAAAAAGGATGAAGCACTTTTTGCCCATTCATATTATTGATAGGTTAAACGGGCGCATATATAATAAACTAAATGGGCTTAATGGGCGCCCATGTAAAATACTAATTAGGCTACTCCACGAATCTTTTATATTTAATTTTTTATCCCCGGCTTTTAAACAAGTATTTTTATTTTTTATTTATACATTTTAATATGTTTTTTTCCCGTTTTACCTTGCGCCCGTTTAGCCCGTCCGTTTCGCCCGCCCGTTTAGTCCCCGCCCGTTTAGCCCGCGCCCGTTTAGCCCGCCACTCGTTTAGCCCGTCGCCCGTTTTGTCCGCCGCTCGTGCCCGCCCGCCCACCCGTTTTGCCACCTGTAGTCGTGATTATTTGTATGTTTCAGTTTGAACATTCTCACAAAATCTGTGATGCATACGTAGTAAAACTTTTACCACAAAAAACCTGAATAAGTCACCAAATCAATATAATAAAATAAAACCCTAATAACCTTCTGAGATTTTCGTATGTAGGTGATTTGCACACTTTTCAAATTAATTGACACACTCCAAATTATTGTGTTTTGATACATATACTCTTACATTCCTTCTAATTATGTTTGCATTATAAGGGTATATGTGTCATGACACACTAATTTTGAATGTGCCAATTAATTTTAGTTGCTAAATCACATATAGTTATGAAGATATAAATTTATGTAGTTGATGTTTGTTTTGAAAACAAAAGAAAACATTGGACGCTTGTAACATGGTGCAAGAAAAAGAAGTACGTGAAGGGGGTTACTACTGCCAAGCAATAAAGTGAGTTAGCGACCTTACAAGTGAGCTTACTTCATTGTGTTGAACTATTTAAGATGTGTACATATCTCTCTAGTAGCTGGCATTACGTAGGATGTGTACTTTATTATTAAGCTAGGTCTTAGAGCCCGCGCTTCGCTGCAGCGAAGAGTGGGTGTTTTTGGTAATGTTTTTAGTGGTCGTTGAGTTATAACATAAACGTCTAAAAGTAGGATGTTTTAACTCAAAATGCACGGCCGAGCTACACGAAGTCTATATCTTTGATTACGAAAGAAATGCATTATACCAACTAAGCAGACGACTGACACTACATTTTGCGGACAAATGTATACAAAGAAGTATTCACATTATAAAGGTAAACACAACATCTAAAAAATATAGAGAATCATTCGCAATTTTTTGTTAGAGAGACGGAAACATATTTATTTGCTTGAATCCGGACGTGAAGTTCTTCAATTGCTGATCAAGTTAGGCTCAGATATGGAGGTATGGAAACGGCACCTAGAAAACCGCCATGGCTGCGACTAAACGGTCGCCCGCCAAGATACGGATCTTGGGAAACCACGCTTGCCAAAACATCCACGTATATAGATTTCATCATTGCCAATATCGTCACTCATTCTAGCAATGTTTGTTATTTTCAGTTTGTATGCCATCAGAACTCGAAAAGTCCAAAGGTAACGGGTATGAAAACAAATAGAAAAGTTATCGGCTTGTACAACAGCTTTGAAAGCAACACAACACCAAATTAGCGCACGATTGAAGCACTCCGATTATATGACTGACCATCCGGATACCGTATCTGATCGAACAACCGATCTGCTATCGCTTCAACCTGCAGTCAAGAATCATTGTTCAAATATTTAACCAACGCACAGTATTATATAAAAAGCCTAATTGAATAAGGTTCAAGCATCAGTTGAAGGTTTGATATTAACATCATGGGTCATTGAGTCTGATATACCTATCAAGTTATCATTTACAAAAAACGTGTAGCCAAAACTAAAGTTGCTTGTATGAATCTGATGAATCCTATGCTTCCCACTTGCAAAACGGACGCCTGCATCACATGGATTAAAAAAAACCTTAGTGATCGTTATACATTCTTACCATCACCGAATGTAAAAATCCTTATTGTTCGAGCAAGGTCATTCACATATATTTACAACAATTTAACTGTTTGTATCTAGTTAATTGAAATCAAAAGGCATATGTGTATTGGCATGTATGTAATAGTTACTTTGAAGACCTATGTTGGTTGCAGTCTTCATTTGTGGTTAGGATTTATTCATAGGGCTATTAGTTTGTATTCTTGAACTGCGCATGCACATGGAATTGTGTTGGAGGTTGTGTTACAGGTTTGACACAATGCTGAATCACGAGGGTCAACATGTTCATGAAAGGGCTGCAGGTTTTGGTTGGGTTTATATTTTAAAGTAATATAAACTCCCAATGGTATGTTGCAACAATAGATTGTGGTAGTTGTATATACGGATGTCATGGCATGTATTTGTAATACATCACCGCGCATAGAGTAACCGATAATCAGTGACGAAAGAATCTCTTGGTTGAGAAGGCTGCGTGCTTTGCAGACGGCTTGCGGTTCTGAGGAGCACCGCGACTGTTTTTGGTTCTACCTGCGTGAACAGGTGGCTAATGAGATGGATTGGAAGGGGGACACTTGAAGTTATGAATGCCCGTAAAAGGGCTGCAATTGTTGATAGGGATGGTTTGATAAGCGAGTTATCTAGTATTAACCCAGAACCGCTTTTGATCTGCATGGTTTCTTTGCTATTGGACATGCAAGACGGAGCCTAGGCGGAGCTTCGCCAGCTGCAAGAATTGATGGGTGCGTCCGACAATCGTGTGACCGATATGGAGTTTTTCATCCGTAATATGTGATCATCGAATGTGTTTGCAGGGCGCACCTAGTGATTGTCTATGTCTTTCTATGTTTTCAATAAAGTGTTGTTCCTAGGCGTGTGTGGGAAGATTATGTTTGGTCTTTGTTGTTTTAACTTAAAGTGTATTTGTCGTACTCTATGCAGTTGTAACGCCACGTTTGTGTATCTTGCCATATGTTTATGTTGTTGTTGATTATTTTGAAATTCGGAACACCTTTTACTTTGAATGCATCTCGCTGGTGTTTTATTCCCCATCAGGAACCAATGTATCATAGCATGTATTCATTTGTGCCTCTTGGTTATTGTATTGGGACAGTTTTCTTATGAACATGTGCTTGGCATTTTTCCTGGAACCTGTATCACTCATTTAGCCTGCAATGTGCTATTGAGAATCTCACTATTGCAAGCTTTAGTGGCTAGTTGGCTAGCAAGTGATAAAAAAACCAATGTGACATGCCAACAGTGTGTTGGAGATGGTCTATTTAAGTGTGTCATTCTATTTGGGTATAGCATATTGTATGCAATAAACTGGGTTAAACAGGCAATCCAAAAAAAATGACCTGTCGAGGAGTGCTTCATGCTTTGCAATTGCTCTGTTCTTCCAGTGATTTTGGAACCGTTTCCTATTTCTATGTGCGGAAGAAGATTGAAGCTGAGATGGAGTGGAGGGCCAGAATTGAAGATTTGCATGTGAGAAAGAAAAACGATATTGATCAGAGGGCCCAGTTTATAAGTGACCTGTCTAGCCTTAGCCCGGACCATCGTGTGAGTCGAATGCTTTGGCTGCTAGGCGACATGCAAGAGCGTGATGTCGTGGAGTTGTGGAAGCTACAGGCATTGGCGGATGATTCTGATGGGCGTGTTCAAGATCTGGATAATTTTTTCCGATCCTTGTGACCCATTTGATGATACAACGGATGTTTACAGCAAGAAGTTTGGTCGTGTGTTTGGAATAAACGGTGTGTGCGCTCCGGTTGTCTATAGTCTGGCCGTATCTGTTGGTGATATGTCTTTTATACGGCCAAACTGGCTGTTATGTTATTTTTATTGAAGTTGTGTTGTATGTTGTTTGTAATATAACCAATGTCGTTTATGTGTGAAATGCGTTTTTTCATTATGTTCCAATGCTCTTTCATTAGGTTCTAATGGGTCCGTATAAAATGTTGTGCTTGTGTGTTATAACATGTTGTCTAATAGTAGGAAAAAGTCTGCATTATAGAAAATAGTATGGCACTATTGTTGGTGGTTTGATTTTTAACCACTTGTGGTAAAGATATGTGGTGCCCCATAACAACATTATTTCTGCTTTCTTGTATTTGGCCATAAATGGGTTTTTCTATATCGTCTAAATATGGCAAAAAAGTAAATAGAAAAAGTAGAATAATAGATGGTGAAACAGTGTGTGGATGGGGATAGTGTTTTTTTTAAATAGACTTTTGGGAACCTAAGTTGATAATCATGCAATTTGGGAGCCGACTACTGTTTTTGGTGCTAGTGTTGAGTGTTAGTGCAGGACACTATAGGTTTTAAGCCAGGTGGCATTGCTATATAAAGGAGTGTTAGGAGGGTGTAGGTGACACATCTTCACACACATCTATAGTTAAGTTTTATTAAGTAATAACTAATGGAGTACCGTCCAAAATGCGATGCATTGGAGAAGGAAGCAAGGACCGACGATTGGGCTGACATGTTTATTTGTCGCCTACAGGTTGAGATTCTAGGCGAAACAGCCTGGAAAGCTAGGATGGAGCAGATGTGGTAGGAGGTCAATAGTGGTGTAATTGATAGGACTCGTCTTGTTTATGAGTTAAGGACCGTTGTTGGGGAACCGGTAGTTAACCAGATGGTGGCATTTTTAGGGACCCTAACACGTGAAGACTGTTCCTTTAGAGAACAGCTCGGAGCCGAAGCAGTAGCAACAGGAAACCGCATTGCTAGGATGGAAAGATTCATTGAACGGCTGCGAGGGAACGTTTCGCGTTGAAGCGATTATTTGAATGTGCCTGAAGGTGTTCGCTTTGTGTGTGTTAAATAAATCATCCTCGGGAATTATGTTAATCGCGTTGTGTTTCCGTGTCTACCAATAATGGACCAGGCGTGTGTGCCTGGGTGTTTGTTATTTTGGTACTACCAATGACGTTGGGTCATTGGCAGGGCGTGTTTATGTATTTGGTTTAAGTACTGCCAATGACGTTCGGTCATTGGCAAGATGTGTTTAAGTGTTTGGTTAATGTATTTGCATATGTGAAGTTATTCACTTTTCTATTTTTGTTTCATGGATAAAAAATTCTAAAGAAGCCAAGACGAAAAAGAACAAACGCTGTTGAGTAACAAAAGATTAGTATAGAGTGCTATCGGGTGCATTTTTCCCTGTATTCCAACGACAGAGCGGGTGCCCATTAAATCAGGTGTCCTCCAGCTCTCTGGCATCTCCACAAACGAACGTTCCTCCGTGAACGGCCATGGTTTAGTAAACCTGTGGAGGTGGCAGCTTATCAATCTGTTATGTATAAAATTATCATAGGCTGTATAAGAGTATCATATAAGTTATAGGGAAACAGAAAAGACCTAACGATGGCGCTAGTCCATGTCTGGTGCATGATAGAGCAGGAAGAGCCTAAACCTGTCGAAACACCCACTCGGCAGGCATGAACTGTTAGGCACACCACACGCTGTCATTCTGTTTTGGTAGGTTGGTCACCTTTGCCGAGCCAAAAAACAACAAAATATTAGGGAAGGCGAGACGGGTATAAGTTTTTTTTACCATTTGTACCTGACATTGACATACCTTCCTGCAAGCATAGGCTAAGTTAGGCTGCAATCAAATGAATCTGCTGGCAGGACCTAAACGGTAGAATACGCGACCAAGGCAATATGGCAAGCACACGCCAAAAAATGTTGTTGATGACCTGTGGTAAGCAAATGTCAGACACAAGAAAAAAGAGCTGAGGTTGTTAAGACAAAAGTTGACCAAAAGGAGAAAAGAATGTAACACTTAGCAGACAGCTGGTGCGGGATACAAAAGCACAATTTAGATGCCCTGTGGTAGAACCCGGTGAAACGCGAGAGTTTTTTTTGGTATTTGGAGGCTCAGATAAGCGAGCAACGGATATGAGGAGACATGCACTCTGGCTGTAAACCCACCAACATTTCCTGCCAAGAAGTACATAATCCGGTTTAACGCTCAAGTCTAATCATCATTGCCTCTTTGAATGTTCTAAAAGATACACAGCCTCAGGCAAAACCAGTGATGGCTGCGAGCGCATGGCCGCCCTGCAAAAAAATCACAACTTTACCAGGCACTGCTTATAAAAGCAACCAACCGACACGGGATTACCCTTTATATGTCACCCCGCCAAGATCCAAGTCACCTTCTCTTTACCTACGCGTGTTACCCTTTTATTAAACTATGTTATTTTCTTTCCCTCAGAAAGGGTGCCTTCCCTCACAAAAATCACACACACAAAACACGCACCGTTGGTAAACCGGGATGACTGCAACCTCTAAAGGTCACCCCGCCAAGATCCAAGTCACCTTCTCTTTACCTACGCGTGTTACTCTTTATATTATGCAGGGGAAGCACGTTTCCATAGAAATAGTGATCCCCCTCACACCCTTATTAAACTATGTTATTTTCTTTAAAATCATCACAGCCGACATAATCACAGAAATGTACAATGGCTCATCCCGGAAATAAGTCATGGATGTATGGCATGCATCTGAAAAAGGAAAATAGCCTCAAATACCGAGAATGCATAAACGCTCTGTATGCCAGCAACCATAAAGGGTCACCTGGACAGGCTCGCTAAAACTGAATTTCACACACTTTATGGATCCAAGTCGCGACTGTGAGGCAGAGAAAGTGGCTACACTCGCCATGGCTGCAAACTTAAAAGTTTTCCCTGGTAAGACACGAATGTTTTCATAAATCAAGGGAACTTTTTATGTCGATTCAGGCCACCAATTTTTAGCCTTATAGCGTTGGCTCAGATAAGACGCAACTTGGTACAAAGAGTGGTTAACCGGCATGGCTGCAACCTTCAAAGGTCACCCCGCCAAGATCCAAGCCACCTTCTCTTTACCTACGTGTACTTAAATTCATCACAGCCAACACGGGAACACAAATATCAGTTGGCCTCTTGGCATTGCCTCTTAATCAGCCAAAACCCCAACTGTTTAAGCCCACAAATCCAATGTCCGTGTGACCCTTCTCAGATCATCAATCCCACACAACAAACAATCCTAACCTGTTAACAACATCTTGGTATCAAAACCCAAAAAAATAGCCCAACCTGTTGTTTTATATTAAAAAGGCTACTAATTTGACTACACTCGAGAACTTACTGAATCCTCAAAAAGAATGAAATAAAACAAATTTAATACCTTGTAATCCCGCAGGCACGCAGTGGGACATATGCAAGAACAAATATGGATCCAAGTCGCGACTGTGAGGCAGAGAAAGTGGCTACACTCGCCATGGCTGCAAACTTAAAAGTTTGCCTGAAGACACGAATGTTTTCATAAATCAAGGGAACTTTTTATATCGATTCAGGGCACCAATTTTTAGCTTTATAGCGTTGTCTCAGATAAGGCGCAATTTGGTACAAAGAGTGGTTAACTGGCATGGCTGCAACCTTCAAAGGTCACCCCACCAAGATCCAAGCCACCTTCTTTTTACCTACGCGTGCTTAAATTCATCACAACCGACACGACAACGCAAATATCAGGTGGCCTCTTGGCATTGCCTCTTAATCAGCCAAAACCCCAACTGTTTAAGCCCACAAACACAATCTCCGTATGACCCTTCTCATATCATCAATCCCACACAAGAAACAATCCTAACCTGTTAACAACATCTTGGTATCAAAACCAAAAAAAAATAGCACAACTTGTTGTTTTATATTGAAAAGGCTACTAATTTGACTACACTTGAGAACTTATTGAATCGCAAAAAGAATGAAATAAAACAAATTTAATAGCTTATAATCCCGCGGGCACGCAACGGGACATATGCAAGAACAAATATGTAATCTCGCGGGCACGCAGCGGGACATATGCAAGAACAATTATGGACGCGACTGTGAGGCAGAGAAAGTGGCTACACTCGCCATGGCTGCAAACTTAAAAGTTTGCCCAGCCAAGACACAAATGTTTTCATAAATCAAGGGAACTTTTTATATCGATTCAGGCCACCAATTTTGAGCTTTATAGCGTTGGCTCAGATAAGGCGCAATCTGGTACAAAGAGTGGTTAACCGGCATGGCTGCAACCTTCAAAGGTCACCCCACCAAGATCCAAGCCACCTTCTCTTTACCTACGCGTATTTAAATTCATCACAACCGACACGGCGACGCAAATATCAGTTGGCCTCTTCGCATTGCCTCTTAATCAACCAAAACCCAACTGTTTAAACCCACAAACCCAATGTCTGTGTGACCCTTCTCATATCATCAATCCCACACAACAAACAATCCTAACCTGTTAACAACATACTGGTATCATAACCCCCAAAAAATTGGCCAATTAGTTATTTTATATAAAAAAAGGCTACTAATTTGACTACATTCGAGAACTTATTGAATCCCCTAAAAAAATGAAATAAAACTAATTTAATACCTCATTAAGGAAGAGATCACCACGACCCAGATACTCACATGAGGCATCCAACCTCGCCACACACCGACCCACATCACGGGACGTTGTTAAAGGCGGCAATGAAGTGATCGATGGCAACGAAGGGTTACCATCACACATCACAACAACTGGAATCAGATAAAAACCGCAAAACCCTAATATTTTTCACATATTTCAAGCTTCCATAAAACTCATTTAATACCTCATTAAGGAAGAGATCGCCACGACCCAGATACCCACATGAGGCATCCAACCTTGCCACACACCGACCCACATCACGGGACGCCGTTAAAGGCGGCAATGAAGTTATCGGTGGCAACGAAGGGTTACCATCACACATCACAACAATCGGAATCAGATAAAAACCGCAAAACTCCTAATATTTTTCACATATTTCAAGGTGCCATGGATGAAAATCAGAAGATGGGAGCTAACCCATAAATAATGCAAACCCACAACAAAATGACTGTGGGTATATATAAAACAATACCAATTAAGCATTTCCTGTAGCCACTACACAATCAAACAAACACAATTAAGGATTAGCTACAACAATTATCCTTTATATTAAAGAGTTTAATCTGAAAGGGCAAAGGGTTAATTTGAAAAGGCAAACCAAATTAATTAGTGCACTCGCCAATTAATGAATGGGGGGGAAAGATCCAAAACTCATCAATGGAACGGAGTAAAGATCCAAAAACTCATGAATGAAACGGAGTCATATAACGTTCCGTTGGAACCAACGGTGCGTGTTTTGTGTGTGTGATTTTTGTGAGGGAAGACACCCTTTGTGAGGGAAAGAAAATAACATAGTTTAATGAGAGTATGAGGAGGATCACTGTTTCTATGGAAACGTGATTCCCCTCTTTAATATAAAGGGTAATTGCAAGTAGCAACTACTATACCTGTCCGGTGGTAGCCTTGAGAAGAAGTTGACGCAAAATGTTGGGCTTGTTGGGCTGGGGAAGGCAGTTTCACTTGCTGAATAATGGACTGGTTCATTTGGGCTGTGGGCTCAATGCAATGGGGCTGTAGTTTTGCATTTTGATAACAGTTTAACTATAAAGCAATTGGATAATGAGTTGCAGTTGTAGTTATTTAGATCAGTTTAGTAGTTTTCTGTGTTTAGCTGATCTGGAGATGATGTTTACATTGGTTTTAAATCTCCACCATCTATAAACAACACTTAACACACTACATTCTTAATCACCAAAAACAAAATGAATATAACCACATTATTCTTACTTGCATTCATTCTCTTTGCCTTGTCAGCCCATTGGGTCCTAGTCCTGTGCTCGATGCCTATGGAAAACAACTCCAAACGGGGGTGGAATACTACGTTATACCAGCAGCTAGAGATATGGAAAGTGGCGGACTCTTATACGCAGCAGTAGGTAACTTTACTTGTCCAGCCGGCGTTGCACAATTCAGGACTGATGAGTATGGAAATTCCTTGACTTTCACTCCCGTTAACCCCAAGAAAGATGTAATTCGTCTCTCCCCAGATGGCTCAACTATTTGTCGCAAGTCAAATGTATGGAAGTTCAAATACGATAAGAATATTAAACAACATGCTGTGATGATAGTTGGTGTTTAGGAAACTCGGGACCTGAAACACTGGATATGGTTTAAGATTGAGAAAACCAAGGATGCTTATAAGTTTGTGTTCTGTGCGAGTGTCTGCAGCACCTGCAAAGTTAAGTGTAAGGATCTCGGAATAGTTATATCGACGCTTAAATAACTATGCAAGGATGCACCTAGCTTCTTTATCCCTTGAATAACTTTGTTCTTTATTCTTCACTTGTATACATTCTAAAATAATATAGACGATTGGAATATCGTTCTTTGTTAGTACTAATTACTCTTGTGTTAAATAGCTGTAGAGGTATCCGATCCCAACAAATTTTAATTGCTATAACCACAACAATAAGATACAAAGCTATTAGGCTATTAGTTGAGGTCTTTAGGACCACGAAAGACATTCTATTGAAACTGACTGAAAATTTATCGACGTTCAGAAGGCGGTATAAATTGATGTACATGTGATAAAACACAGAAAGAAAATATATGGTAACATACTAACATCCTATACTTGAAAGACAAGGTAACTTTCTAGCTATCCGTCTACTTTCAAGAGGTAGACCACTCCGATCCTGATGCTACATTAGTTGCTGATAAAAAAAAACATGACAAGAATTTTGGGTCAACACAAAGCGAACTGTGACAGAAATCATATATAGAAACAACGAAAATGGAACACAAACCTTCAAAGATTAAGGGATGCGTGTCAAGTTCTGGATCCTCAAGCTGTGATTGTCTGTTCTGAGGTACAGCATCATCTGGTAGACCAAGTTCCGACTCGCGCTTTAAAGCCTCAGAGCTTGAATCATCTGCTCTTCTATGCCATTGTTGGGTAAAGTACTAGTAGAACTTTCATACTAGCATTCATTCTCCTTGCCTTTTCAGCCAAATCGGCTACCAGTCCTAGTCCTGTGCTCGATGCCTTTGGGAACAGCACATAGCAGGGGTGGAAATACTACATTAATCCCACAGATATGATGAATGGTGGCCTCATAAAGCCGGGTCTGCCCGAGTTTTGGCCGGGTATAGCCAGGTCCTAGAAGGGTTTGGTAGGGTTTTGCCGGGTCCTAGACATAAAAAATAATCTCAATTGAAAATTTGGAATATTTCACACTTTATTTCATGACGCTAGGTCTCTATTTTAACATATATAAAGTAGATGTAATAGTAACATCTACATGACTTGATACATATAAAGTAGAAGCAATATCGGCATCTACAGGACTCAATGGCCGACACGCCTTACATTATTGATACATGACTATAATCACATGGACACTAGTCTTGAGAGCCATCAGAAAATACAAAGCAATAGAAAGTAGCAGATGTAACAAAAGGAAACCTCGAAACAGGTCGTTAATGTCATCATGCGTCATGAATCTCCCCAGAATAGTGCACGGATCCATGTTCCCAAGTGTGTGAAAGATTAAAACTGTTGTAGAATTTTAAATTAAACACAAACTCTGTCGGCCCATTCTTCGGGTTCAATCTAGCCAACACTGTCTTGTCCTCTCCATCTTTTTGAATGTACAATTCGACAACTTCATCAATGACAACCTCTGTGTTCCCCAACCAAACTTTTTTGAGATGTAACTCTTGGTTATCTCTAATCACCACTTCGAACCTCTCACCTGGGGACATTGTTAAATCTGCATTCAACAAAGTCTTCATTTGATTACTAATATTTGAAGCTTTAAGCAAGGAGTATCACATAACAAAAAGCTTAAACAAACACTTAATTAAATCACAAAGAAACAATTAAACTTACCCCAATTCGACATTATTGTTGCTTCAAAGAGTTGTGTGGATGAAAATATTGGAATGTTGCTAAGTTGTCATATAAAAAAGTTAATGAAAGGTTGTCATATAAAATAGTTGTATATAAGTTATAGTTGAAGGTATATTTTATAAATTTCAGAATACTTAGGGGGTGTATTGAAATTAATTCTGCTGATTGCATATACTCCAAGTTATAAGGTACAATAGCCAGCTGTTTCTACTTCTCTTTTCAAGTTTATTGATTTCGATTTTTTTCTAACTTATTTAATAGTCTCGGTACCGTACTTGTATACCAAAAATCACTCATATTCTCCATGTCTTAGTTTGACAAGCTTCACCTCTTACGACTCTTCTTAAGAGCATTGTTGTTCTTGAAAGAAGAGGACAGTTTACTGTTGCTGGCCTGCGTATCACTACAAAAAAAAGGCTTTAATGACGAAAATTTAGTGACGACATTTATTTCGGTCACTATTAAAGCCCTATAGTGACGAAAAAGAACGCGTCACTTAATTTTCTAACTCAGTGACGAAACTAGTTTGTCATTAAGTCTAATCACGAAAATATTCGTCACCACCACTTAAAAAATCCCAACAACCAAAATTTAAAACTTCATTTTTCATATTTATAAAAAACTCAACAAATACAGGGACTAAAATTGCCATAATCCCTAACTTAAAACAAACAAATTACCACTATCGAAACTTTCTTCATTTCAACTCAAAAAAAATGAAAAGTTTAAAACTTCATTTTTCATATTTCAACTCAAAAGAAATCCCTAAAAATCACACACCAAAAACACACAGTAACCACTCCGCCAAGATCAAGTTACCAAAACCCTAATTCAATCAAATTCGTGTTACGTCACCTCATTTCCCCTAATTTTGGTAAATTCAATTTATTCATTTCGTTGATTTTTAACTATGCCGCTACGTAATTCGTTGATTTTCATGTTATTTTGAATTTGATTTGTTTATATAGATGTCGATATGCTGAATTGAATTGTGTAGAGTTTGTGTGTTTTGGATGAAACGTTTAATTAGTTACGATTGTTGCGTAATTCGAAGCGTAACGAGTTTGCGAGATCTGTGTGAATAATCATCACAAATGTTGAGGCTAGGGTTTATTAATGAAATGTTATTTACTGTTATTGATGACAAAATGATTGATATATTGAGTCTTCGTCTTTGTTGTAACGGAATTTTGATTTGTTGAGCGGTTGTGAAGCTATGATTGTTGTCATTGATTCATCTTTGTTGTTGTAATGGATGTTCAACAGGTCAGAGTGGTCACTTAACCGGGTTGATCGTAAAACCAGGTTATAAGTATTATTTAGGTTAAATTTGCTTAATGTAATTTATGCGATTACATCTGGAATTGATTATAAATATGCTGATTTTTGTTCATCATCACTGCTTATTGTAGGTTCCTCCGTCCTCAAAGTCATTGTTTCTATGATCTCCGTGAGACTGATTGAGGTAAGCGATTTGGTTTATGTCTTTTATTCATCGAGATATTAGTATTGACTACGTGTTTATTTTTCTTTGCATCAAATGCTTCATTTATTAACAATATACACCTTTATTTGACGTTGAAACTCGCTTTCTTGATGACAATTAGCAGAAAAGAGCTTCGATACACGAACTCTATTATTTTGCAATTCTTGTTAATTTGAAGTCATCTTGTGCGCTAAAATAGACCTCTGTAGGGATGGAACTAATGGTCTTATTTCACCTAGGAGAGCTAATACTTATTAATTCCTCTCAAACTTCCTCAACAAGTATTTGTGTACTCAACAGAGCATACATACATGTAGTCTTAAGTGATCTATTATATTCATTTTAACTATATATGTGACTATCTTGTTTCCATCATTACATAAGTTCACCAAGCTGCTGATATGAACGAGAATGTCATTTATCGGATATGAACTAGAAAGCAATAAGGTGTGACACGTTCACGAAAAAATCCATCTCACCCATAAACTACGTATTTGTGTAAGAACATATAATAGTTTTTCTTTAGAAGGTTAGAATTCACTCTATTTCGCCATGAAATAAATTCACTCTAGTCCGAATCCATCTCACGCATTTACTCATGCATTGGTTGGTTGGGTTGTGTTCTATTTCTAAAGTGTCTAATACGTGGATCTTAGAAAACTAGTTGAAACGAAGGACCTTCTAAACCAGTTCAATAAAAAAATGGAATTTTGAGTGTCGTCTGTTAGAACATGCTTGCTATAAATAATATGTATGGATCTTATTAACATGCTTGCTCCTGACGCTTGGTAGCATGGGATTCTCTTAGAATATTATCTGCATGACATATGTGGCTGTGTAAAAAAAGTTAATTATGACCCTCCAAAGCTGGTATAGTTTTTACAAATTTAGTGTTTATTTTATGTAAATTGGTTGCTAGAGGATCTTTTTTTAAGCAGGGTTGTAGTAATCTCGTTAGCCGGTGTGAGGACATGTTCATAAAAAGTTTAAATGCAAGTGGGACAGAGCTCGATAAGAACTATCAATATAGCAGTATCGTTTGTGGATGGATATCCCATGATCAACCAATCGAGAAAATTTTGAAACGTGAGGATATAAATGTTGTTCTGCTCGCATCCTTAAAGGTTAGTAAGTTCTGCAATCTTTCGTAATGTGATGGTATGAGTTTCATGAATTTGTTTAGGTATTTAGTCAAATGAGCGATATGTGATTCTGGTTTTGTATTTTGAATGTAGATTTCAGAATACAACTAGTTTAAATTCAAAAGGATACGACTAGCTTAAAATCCTGCATGTCGCATATGGTAACTTGGAAGTTCTTACAACTGTATCCCAAAGGTATGATAGCAAAGTGACATATGATACCTCCGAATCTTGTTCCTGTAATGTAAAGTCACGTCTTTCTGGTTATTTCTTAACATCACTTATTTGTTGCAAGATTATTCAAGCTAGTCTTTTAAGCTATTCGTCCACAAAGCAGAAACCTCCGGGTACCAAGAAAGCAGAAACCACACCATGTTCTATATTATTCAAGTTGTTCGTCCAATCAGGTAATTATATTCTTATTGGAATAGGAATGCACACTTGAGTTGATCGAAACTAGTCTTTTACCTTATGTACTTAAGAGCTCAACGTAACCCAAATTACTAAAATAGCCGCCTCTTATATTTTAAAGGATCACAGTCAGCTTACATTAATATATTTATGTAATGTTGCTGCATAATGTGAAACAGTAATTATGCCTGAATGACTTACTTTCTGAGAAACTAAGAACTTCAACCGCGTTCCTACAAAGTACTAACAGATACTCATAACATTAAAGCTAATCAGTTTATAAGTTAAATTTCTAATTTGAAGCAGGTTAGCTACCCTCTTGGAGTCATATCTATTTCGCCGTTGTTTTACAATCTAATGGTTACTCGGAATTCTCTAAAAAGGATTTTTTTTTCATAATTTTTTGTTGGAGATACCCAGCTGACTTGGCAAACCGTATGAGGTCAAACGCCGCTGGTTCTAGGGTCCGAGTGCAACTGAAATCGCCTATGAATAGATGGAATTCTGATGATCCTCTAGAGAGAAATGTGAGTTATATGGTTCTTATTGCTTTGTAACTGTATGTTCCATTTACTTGTATATTTCCCATCTATTAAAAAATAGGGGCTCCGTTAAATCAAAAATAAGTAAGTGACTTTTCATGCAGAGTATATGCAGGGTAGTAGAGCAACAGAAAAAACAGATATTTGTAGTTCTGGTGTACGTATGCTTGAAGTTGGAAGTAGAAAGAGGCCCACTAACACTTCTTTCATAGAGAAAGGTCTTAGTATTGTTGACTGGGTATGTCTCTATGGATTCACGTATAGATGATATCAATTTTGACCATCTCTACTGGAATGTGTCAGCTTCAGATATTTTTTATGTGTATCGGTTCCATGAACAAAATTTAAAGAAAGATAAATGGCTATATTAAGAACAATAATATTACCTCTTTGGACCCATATTAATTATTATACCTTTTTATGTTGCTGGCCTTGACACATTCCAAATCATCTGTATATCAACCTAATCTGTTGGTGGGATCCAATGTTTTGAGCTGAATTACTTGGTAACGGATGATAGGAAACATCAGATCATTGATGGGAATGGTGGGGTTGTCGAGCAGAAACGGTTGACCCTCTACTCAGTTTCAATTCAAGTTTTGAGGTACGTAACATAGTGACTTCTCCTTCATTATGTTTATTTGTTGTATCACACGATAAATGTATCACACGATAAATGTATCACTTTTAAACTTAGATCAATACTTTCAGTCATGAGAAACTTAGATCGATGCTTTCAGTCATGAGAAACTTAGATCGATGCTTTCAGTCATGAGAATGGTTTATATTTTTTCCCTAAATGGTAATCTCGTGATTCTAAGCTTTATACTCTTTAACATGATGTTTGGGCTAATTACCGATTCTGTACATGTCTATTCTTGTTAGAATTTCAACTGGTCCATAGTTGATTCCGAAATTGTGTATGTGTCTCCTGTTATCATCTATAAGAACTTTAGGTGAGTCTCTAGAGTTTCATTATGCGTGATCTACAGTTTTCAAGTCTAATTCAGATCTCTTTTGAACTACATTATTGTCCCTGTTTTTTATGTATATATATATACTGTCATTTGTTAATCGTATTCTAATTTCCTTTTCTCTTTGCAGATTACCCTAGAGTTGTAAAGGCGGTAACTGGGTTATAGATATAAATTCTCTTTACGACTACCTGATTCCTTGCTGTATTGGCAACACTCAAGATTTACTGGTATGTTATTAAATTTCACACTAATTTGGTGTTTGTTACATTTTTCAAATTTCTTTTTCTTTTTACTTTATAATCGGTCACTCAACGCCAATGTATTCTAGATCTCTCGATGACTCTTTTATTATCAGGTGATTAGATGTTGCAGCAGTATGGACTCGATGGAATATAAATAACATCTTAATTTTAAATATGTTGGCGTTACAGGTTGAAGATGTCGTTGTCCGACTTCTGGAAGGGGTCCAGGTTGCGATAAGGTTAATTCAAAGGGATTGCGCTTGAATTTCAGTAGTGCCTTTGGAATATGATCTTTAAGATATATGTGCATAACATACATATATGTAAATTGGGGTGAAATTTTGCATTTAAAGTACATTTTGTGTCTTCCTTTGTTGGTCGTGTTTGAATGAAAAAATTACCCAAATCGAACTATCGTGAGTTGAGGTTTCTGTGTCTGCACGTAAACAATGATTAATCTATTTGAACAGGAATATAGCATAAACAAATTGAGATATTAAAGTTATTTCCTTTTTGGCTTTCAAGTATCTTGAACAAGTTGACACTGGAAAAGTTTGACCTTCTCAAGGGTCAACTTATTCACTCACGGATCACAACAGTTAATATCCTAAAGGTTTGTATTTTTGTCTACTACATCACATACTTCATTGATTTTACCTTTATTAATGTAAATTCGGACTACTAATATGGGTACATACTCAATCTTGGGTGTCATTTCATTGATATATGACGAAGCTGTTCTTGAGGTAATACTATAAGGGAAATATATGAAAGTAGTTTAATCATATGAGTTTATACAAAAATATCCCTCGGTCTCACATAATAATTCTGCTGTCCTCTCAAGTCTGCAAAGTACATTAAATTGTAAAAAGTGTATATTCCCGCAACTTATGATATGTGGGATACTCTTCTTCGATGCAGATAGCTTGGTGATTGTTGATGGTGGTGTAGGATGCAGCGGTTGAGATGGAAGAGGCGATGGAGAGGAGAATCAGAACTTGCAGATCGACGCTCTATGTCAACTAAATTAAAACAATTAACCTGTGTGTCTGTCTTCTCATCTATTGTACATACTGCGAGGTGAAATTGTTGAGAATAATATCCCTGAATGGTTTACTATTTTACCATCTATCTATGTCATAGATGCGCCGCAACGAACTAAAAGTTTGTTGCATTACATGAATGGAATTAGTATTTTGGGTATATAATGCAGATTATTAGTCTTCCAGTTATTTGAAAGCAGTTAGTTGTTGACCACCTTTTTATCTATTACAAAAGATACTAGTGACGAATCTTCCGTCACTCAACTCAGTAACGAAAGTTAACTTCCCCGTTAACTTAGTGACGATTTTAACTCTATTTGTGACAAACTTCAGTTAAATAAAATGTCGTCACCAAAAAAATTGGTGACGATTTATTATCGTCATTAGTTAATGACGAGTTTTTTTTCATCACTTAAAATTTTGTGACGGAGCTATAGTGACGACAAGTGACGACGTTGAATTTCGTCATTAAGTTAGTTTAGTGACGATTTTTCCTCTTTCAATGACGATTTTCTGCTTGTCATTAAAGCCTTTTTTTCTTGTAGTGTATTGATGTTCTGTTTTTCTTTTCGCACCACTTTAATGGAAGATTACTGATAACAGTGCCGATATCGTTTGACCTATCAAGCTCAAGTGAATCATCCGGTGGCTTTTTGAACATGCGCATAAGTATTTCCTGGTATGACTGAAAAGATATAGAACTTTCATATTCTTTGTAATTTTCACATATCATGTTGACTTTGACTACATGCTCGCAGAGATTCCCGCGTAATGAACATTGACAGTCACAAAAACAAAACTCAGACCCAGGATTCCACACTAGATACACACGGTCTATCATTTTGGCTCACTATCTTAGCAAATCAACACGATAACAAAAACATCATCAAACGTATAGAATTAGATAATACAATTCTATTTCACCACCAACTAAATCAGACTAAGTCAAGCAAGTGATAAGCTGGTGATCGAGTGTTTGAAACTTGGAAAAGCTTATGATTATTGAAACTGCCTCGTAAATTCAGGAAACATGTCATCGTAAATTCGTAAGTCTACAAAACAAATCATATACGATATACCTAATTTGTTGCAGCCCCCTACTCTCTATGTCCCTCCGTCTCTGTCCATACTTTGTCAAAGAGGTTATTGATACTCATAACGTGTAGAAAACAGTATTGGAAAACATAACCGGTTACACTTACTTTACTTTACTTTATTTTTTTATAAAAGTTAAACTTTTTTTTTTAACCATTGTTTCGGCACATTGGCCGAATAATCCACCAAGTTCGAACCCACCGACACATAAACTCAAAAGAGGTAAATCGATCTCTTCCTTTTCGGGAGTTTGCCGTAACCACTTCAAAGTTATGTAAAATATCTCTTATTTTATGAAACTAGAAAAGAAGGCGAAAGGTGGGAAAGCGTACCCTAAAACATTTGGTTCCAATCACTTTAACTTTTGATTGCTGAGGTCCCAATTCTTGACAGGGGTAGGAGACATTTATCGTAACAACACTTTCCCATGCATAAAACGTACTTTTTAGCGATTATCTTGAAAACTAAAGTGTCTACAACAAAACATTTCTATGGTTTGCTCACACAATCGATCACGTCAAACGTACGTAATGTATAAAACAACTAAGTGTTTTGTTTAAACTTCAATTCAAATCATTCAATGGATTCGTTGCATGCATGAACAGATCGAGGCATATGTATACGTAGTAATAAACAATTCAAGGAATGGTGTATCTTTCTATAGTTGCCAACACAGCGAGAAAGTGTAGGACTTGATCTGGTTATCGGTATTGCCAATCTGGAGTGGACCGTATTAATTCGGTCGTCAGTCCGGTCAGATCTTTAGACCATGCTCACCCCTATTTAGTAGTAATAAAATATTGTTGTTATAATCTTCTTCGTTACTTTTACAACCAATCTATATTTATATTTATACTACATATAAAACATTTTGAGCCCTCTCTCTTCATTAAATGCAAAAAGTTAAGTAGTACAACTAAAACAGCCTACTGTACATCTTATTAATGCAACAAAAAAATGAGATCTAAGAGCATCTGCTATGCAAAAGTCATTGGAAAGACTTTTTACATTTATACATCATTAATTTCTGCATATTTGGTTATCAAAAAGCTATGATCAGTTTTCCTTTCCAATGGAAGAAGTCATTCAAAAAGTCATTTTCCAAACTGAATATAACTAGGAAAGACTTGAAGCTTCCCTCTCAAACGCTTGGAGTATACCAAGTCTTTAGGAAAAGTCTTTGAAAAAGCTTTCAATCACAATGCACAAAAAGCTTTTACTATAGCTTGTTACAACAGTGAAAAGTCTTTATGACTTTACCATTGCAGTTGCTCTAAGTAATACAACTTCTTAATGCATATTTACAACTTCTTTTCATGTTTAATGTGATTGAACAAAATCAGTTACGAATTTGACCAACATAACTTTTTTCTTAATGTACAACCAATTGATTATCCAATGTTACAAAAGATAATGATAACAACAACTCCATGATTCAGACTTGAACATACAATAAAATATATGATCTCGGATTCATTCGAACAAAAAGAGCGATATTTAAAGATCTTGTATGCTAGAACTTAAACCATCACCGATCTACACGAAGATAAGCATCTTTCATATATTCCAATTATAAAGAAAGAATAAAAACAATTATGTTTCATTCGGTCAAGATAAACATAAATAAAATATACAACCTACCACAGATCCATTAAAGGATCTTGAAGCCGAACTGAAATTTACAAGGGTTTGTGGTGGGGGTTTATTCATGGATTTATAAGAGTAAAGAGTTGTGCTTTTTGTTTGAAAAGATAGAATCAAATGATCATATGTGCTACAACCATATTATTTTATGAGAAAGAAATGTGTGGGTGACTGCTAATGTGAAATAAGTTTGGAGGCTAACCTTATTTGTGTGGAGTAAACTTAGGGTATGAAAATAAATTAAGGTTATGAGTACCTAATAAATTAAGAGCTTTGTTTCTTGAATAAAGGCATTGGGCCTCATGCGCGAATGGCATGAGGAAAAGATGGAGCAAAATATTGGTGAAAATAGGACTAGATATCAATTACTATCATTTTGAGGGTGGAAACTAGCCCGTATAGGTGGACATAGAGGTAGATTATGGAAGCTTAAATTTTATGATGGTGTAAAAAATGTATTTTTACGTGAGATTTAATATCTCTCATAACTTTTACAAACACTGAAAACCTTCTGTAGTCTTGTGCATCTTAATTTATTTAAATAGTAAATGACCCGATTGATCTCTTTTTATATTAATTAGTATGACTACACAAGTTGAAAACTTTGAAAATCACCAAAATTCGATTGCCATAACTTTTCTAAAAATTGACAATTATATTGATTATTGACTATTATCTTACAACTTTAATCTGTGTTTCTGTTTATATAAAATCATATTACAACCAAATATTTTAAGCTTCTAATAATAAAATAATAAATATTACTCTAAAAAATTAACACCATCTTTACATAAATTTAATTGTTTTAGTTGGTTAAAACAGGGTATTTTTATGTTATCTACTTGATCACATTATAACCACTTTGATCTATGTTATACTTAATCAACCACATATTTATAGATAATATCCTCAAATTAAAATATCGTCATTGATACAAATCAATACTAAAAAACGTTGTTTTCCGAAAGTTTAGAGTATCCGTCGCTACAACACACATGTACCTCCTATTAATATCAATCCATAACAAAAGTTGTTATTCATTTGTAAAGTTATTGTTAAAGAAAACGTATAAGTGAAAAATATTTGCTCACCATAAAATTAGTCATCAGGTGTATGATGTCGTATTGCGCGGGTACCCGGCTATATTTACAAAAGCATATATATAAATATATATGTTGTTTACCTAAAATCATGATGTATATATCTTTGAATGCAAAATCAGACCAACGGGTTCAAACGGGACCATAGTCACCCTTAGTTCGGCTAGACAATTATATAAAATTGCCTAAACTTTCAATTGTAGTTTTTGAGATGTCGTTGTAAAAAACATACAATTAAAATATTGTTGACCGAAAATCATGTTACATGGTACCCACAGCCGCAACGCGCGGGTACACTTCTAGTTATTATTAAAAAAAAACAAGTTTTATGTTCGGTTTGTGCGTCATTTTTTAAGAAAACAAATTTGTTTTTAAACTTGACCGGATAAAGTCGAGTCCGGCCGGGGTCTTGGCCAGATAAAGCTGGATCTGGCTGGGTTTTGGCCAGATAGATTCGGGTTCGGCCGGGTTTTGATCGGATAAAGTCAGGTCTTACCAGGTCTTTGACGAGACGTCTGGGTTTTGTCCGGATAAATCCTGGTATGGTCGAGTTTGACCGGGTATGGACGGGTCTTGTCCGGAAAAGCCGGGTCTACCCTGGTTTTTGCCAGATAAAGCTAGGCATGGTAGGGTCTCGGCCTGATATAGCCGGGTCTTTGTTAGATATAGTTTCTAACCGGATAGTCGGGTCTTGGACATATATAGTCCGATTTTGTTCATATAGTGTTCGTTTACATATATGAAGGCAGGCATGATGATGTAGACTGAAAAACAAAGTAACAAAGATAAGTAATTGGATCTGTTGATTCAACAAGAATGCCAGAAACAATTCTGCTAATAATCGTTGATTCTGAAGAATGCCCGAAAATTAGGGTAAAACACGGCAACTCAACGGCCAATGGTTTAACTTTTATTAAACTGATAACTGTCTTGCTAGGGTTACAGCAGATTCATTAAATAATGACTGCAAACAAAGAAAAACCCTAAAAATCCAACGGGCTGGACCGTAGCCCAATGACAAAGTCCAACTGAAAGTGAAAAAAACATAAAAATGCAAAAAACTGATAGTAAAAAGGCTTTTCGGGCCTTGAAAAATCCGCAACCAGCTAAAAGGTGGTTACAGCGTCGTCGGTCTCCTTTTTACGCACGTTTTGACAGGTCACGGGCTGAAAACGGACTTAGGATGCAAAAGTTATGCCCATTTTACAAAACCCCTCTTCGTCACGCGATCTCGGGCCTTCAGAAACAAGTCAGTCCGTTCTTCAATACTTGGGCCTCCATCACATGACTAGATTCAAAAGAGTGTTACATATTAAGTGAGACGATCGAGAGTTTATCTGGCCATCATTCTTTACCCGGTGGAATAGGAAAATACAACTTTCAAATAACATTAGAAAAGTAGTACTTACAGTGACAAGTTTTGAAGTAACTGTTTTCATGGTTTGTTTGTGTAAATCACTAGTAACAAATGAGCGATGCAGTCAAAACACTCAGATGTAGCTAGGGGTGTTCACGGGGCGGTTCGGCTCGGATAGCTTAAATTTTCTGAACCGACCTTTGCGGGGCGGGTACCTCTTTTTTCAAACCGAAACCGAACCGTGGAGCAGGAGTAACCGAACCGAACCGAACCGAGTTTCGACGGTTACTCACGGATCGGTTAACGGTTAA
The DNA here is from genome assembly GCA_025667525.1 of Glebionis coronaria. Lineage (NCBI taxonomy): Eukaryota > Viridiplantae > Streptophyta > Magnoliopsida > Asterales > Asteraceae > Glebionis > Glebionis coronaria. The sequence continues at coordinate 34,709,940 of CM046879.1, forward strand.
CCGGGCAAGAAAATATACTTGCACCAAGTTGAATACAAAGTTGTTTCTGAACCTGTATAACATGATTTATATTAAAAAACCAAACCATAACAAGATTCTAACTAAAATTCAATCAAACCCATTTATTCAATAAGAAAATTGTGTTGCAAATTCTGCATAGCAGAACACATTTGCAAAACACACAACTTTCTTCAAGTGTCTTGACCAAAGAAAAAAAACATAAGATGCAATCTTGAAACCCAGTTATTGTTCAAACTTTAATTTAAAAGTAAAGAAAACAAAACACATTCTTCAATTCCAGCCATGAGTCATGAACCATCAGCCATCCAATAAGTTTCTTAGCTTGTACCTGTTAAAATAGATAACATAAGCAAATGATTAACATATAAAAGAAAAAAAAACACCACAATATAACAGGATCAAAAGCATATTATTCTAAATACGTAACCATTAAAGATAAATTTATTCACCTGTGATGTAGTGTCAACTTGTGTTCTCAGTCATCGACGGTAAGGGTCGATGTGGCTTGCGGCAAATCTTTCATTTCTGAGATTATATGAAATCATAAAAATACATAAAAACATAAATCATAAAAGATCAATTATATCATCTTGTAAATGTAAGTACATACCAGCTTCAAATCTAACAAGATCATCAAGTTGTTCCTCGATATCAAACGGAACAGATTTGGACCTTAGCCAGTTTTGAGAGCAGATCAATGCCTCAACCACTGTGGGAGTTAGTGAGCTTCTGAAGGCATCAAGAACTCGTCCTCCGGTACTAAAAGCTGATTCAGAAGCTACAGTCGAGGCGGGAATTGCCAAGATATCCCTCGCTATTGCTGCAATTACAGGAAACCTAGCTTCATTTTGTTTCCACCAACCTATTATATCAAAGTTCCTATTGAGAGGCTCACACCGTTCACTTAGATACTTTTGCAATTCAGTTTGTACACCTATCGAATTTGAGGCCTCATCCAATTGGATTTTGTACTGACTATTCAAATATGCAGATGGATCGTCATCAACATCCATGGCTGAATCAGTTTCAGAAACGTCGGAAGCAGCCCCATTACTTTCATTGACCACTCCAACTACAGCTAGATAATGCTCAAATAACTCGTCCAATAACTTATCTATCTTCTGGCACAACGCTAGAGCCTTATCCTCCTCAAAGCTTTGCCTAACAATGAAGAACACGTATCCTTTTTTGTGCCTAGGATCAAGAACAGGTGCAATAAACAAAAACATATTCATAGTGGAAATATTGCTCCAATATTTGTCAAACTTCTTCATCATTTTGTTAGCCATATTTTTCAGACTTTCATCTTCCACGAGCATCTTCTTTTTAATCATAGCTCTAATGCCAAAAACTTCATCAAAGTAAGAATTGCTGGTGACATATAGAGAACCAGAGATGCGCAAAGTAGCAGTATAAAAACCTTTTAGAAACGGCAACAAACACCTAGCATAATCCCAATCCTCTTCTGTAGGCATACCCTTTGAGGATAAAAGTTCGCTTCTATACTTATTGTCTTGTTCCTCTAACATATCAAAAGCAGCTTGAAACTTGATAGCACTTTCAAGCATTAGGTATGTTGAATTCCACCTCGTTTCAACATCCAGGCAAACAAGACTCTTACTATCGATTTTGACTTTCTCAACACATGACTTGAAACGTAAAAGCCTGGCGGGAGAAGACCTCACATACTTGACAGCTGACCTGATTCTAATGACGGAATCATCTACTTCTTTTAGACCTTCTTTGACGACAAGACTTAAAATGTGGGCACAACATCTCATGTGCAAATTTTGACTCTCCAACACACTTTTCTTCCAAGTGTTAAGCCTTCTTTTCAAGTACCGTAGACAAGTATCATTTGAACTAGCATTATCAACGGTAATTGTGAGAACCTTATCGATTCCCCAATCAAGCAAGCTCTTCTCAATATACTTTCCAATTATATCTCCTGAATGACTAGAAACTGGACAAAAGTTTAGAATCCTTTTGTGCATAACCCATTCACGATCAATGAAATGCGCGGTCAAACACATGTAACTGAGGTTTTGTCTTGAAGACCACAAATCTGTAGTAAGAGAAACCCTTTGCTTTGTCTTAGCAAAGTACTTCTTCAAACTTTCAAATTCAGACACATACAAATCCATGCAATCTCTAGTTATTGTTGCTCTAGACGGGATTTGAAACTGTGGTTGCAACATGTTCACAAAATCACGAAACCCTTCATGCTCAACTGTCTTGAAAGGCAATTCATCAAGAATAATCATCCTAGCACAATACTTTCTTGAAATCTCTTGATTAAAACTCCAAGTAACAAATGTCGAGCTACTATCACCGGTATCTTGGACAGAAGATTGATTTTGGAAAACCAATAGCTTTTGCTTCTTATCATGATTGTATGGGTATTTCTTGCAACGACTTAAATGATTATGCAAAGAGCTGGTTCCATTCTTACTAGGACACTTGATTGATCGAGTGCAATAATGACACTTTGCATACTCAGAATTAGGAGCATCCCTTGTGAAATGATCCCATGCTGTAGATTTAAGGTTCACTGGTTCCTTTCCCTTTCTCTTTTCACCCTTCTCCTTTTCACCATCATTGTTAGTTTCTTTCTCTTGAAGTTTTTCTGCTGTTGGGATGTCATCAGCAAAAGCATCCCCCTTTTCGCTTGAAGGCGAGGTAGGCTGAGTGTCAACGATAGGATCAGGAGCATACTGCATTTTGCTATATAGACAACGATATTACAAAAGTCAGCAACATATAATAAATCATCATAGACACGAGACTAGCTGCACATCCGAGCACCCTATGAACTGACAATAGCAACTCTGACCAGTGCGAAGATCAAACCATACTTGCACTTTTATGTGAAAGTACAAACTATGAATCAAGCATTTCTACTCGCAAACACAACTGTGGGCTTGGTTGTTGTTGCAGAGTTGTTTTTTCCTAAAAGTTGCTTACAATTTTAAAGTAAACTGGTAAAATTTATATTGCAATTTAAACCTTTATAACCATGTGTCTATATCTTAGGTCTCAAAGCAGTATGAATGCAAGTTATATTTTCGGGCGTTCCCTGATCATTTTAATGTACACACGGATTTTCACCGTTCTAATGTTGTTCTCTTTTTGTTTGAAAGCTCAAAACTACACTTTTTCATCAAAATAAAAAGACCTAGATGCCACCTCGTCTTGACACTAATGCACACAGATTGAATGCACACAGATTAGGATTTAGGAGGAACTATTGCTTGATCTTAATGTATGATTTCCGAACAACAGCATAGCAATATGCATACAACCAAAACAATCCAAATAACTATATAACATTACATGATTCAATATGAGGGATCAATGAAGGACAAGAACAATCAGATGGCACTAGATGCGTAATTACTAGACCACACATATAAGTGCTTAACGAAAACAACTACAAATACAAAATACACTTAGACAGAACTAAAAACAAGCACTGGAACTCGAACTTGTCAAATATCTAAGTGTCTTATTTACTACCTGTTTTTTATTGATTCAACATTCAGCAAAGTTTTGTCTACAATATGACCTGTTTACTATCACAAAGAAAGTATAACAAGAAACTCACTAGAGCATTTAATCGAACACTTACCGTAAATCTCTTTAAAGACATATCATTGAACACAAATGGTCGTTGTTTACAGATGGTCTTTGAACAATTATCATTCAACTCAGTTTAGGAGATTCAAAAACTTAAAACAAAGTTCACACTAGAACTCAGAAAGCAAATCTAATATGACACATAATATGGAGGAAAAAAAGAACAATTCATACTTGAAATTAAAAGATGGCTACAAACTGTGCACAAGAAACTAATAAAACAAAAGTGATATGATAATATTAAAAAAAAGATGTTGTGATTAGTTGATTACCTGACCATATTGGATTCAAGAAGAACCACCGTGTATACAGCCGGATGGGGTTTGTGATTGACCTATGTAGTGAAATGAAAAATTGAAAATCATAACCCACGATTATATACTTGAATGATCAACCAAATTTTAGGGATTGTCTTTGAAGTGACATCAATAGGATTGTCAATTTACCAAAAATACTTGAACATAAATGAATGAAATATATTATCTATAAATAAATAGTTGAAACTGTTATATACCCAGGTCGGGTCGGTTACCCGCGGTTATCAAAAAACATAAACCGAAACCGCCCCGTGGTACCTCGGGTTTTTCGGTTTCGGGTTTTTTCGGTTTCGGTTTATTCGGTTTTCGGGTTTTTTCGGTTTCGGATCTAACGGTTCGGTTCGGTTCGTCGGTTTCTCGGATTTTTTGAACACCCCTAGATGTAGCAACATTCTTTTTGATTATTTACATGTTTGACAACAGTTACAACAAGCACGACGCGAGCCTATAACGCGACCCACGGTAGGCTCGCGTTATGGCCCCCATTTTGGGCTGGCAACTACGGCGCCAGACCCCACAACGGTATGGTTTTTGGCGTTATGATTCTCGTGTTATGGCCATGGTTTGCCATACCATGGGCTCTAACAGAAACATTAAAGTCTATTTCTTACCAAGCGATGCGATAAGAAATTTTTTTATTTGAACTCCTCCCTCGTCCGTATACTTTAAAAGCAAGTCCGCAACAAAATACAGGTAAATAATCCTTTTTCCTTCCTTTCTAATATCTAAGTCAAACTAACTTTAAAGTTTATGCAACTACAAGACTGGACAAACTTGTATTCAACTAAAGAGTAGATTAATTTGTACGTTGTTGCTATATTAGTTAAAATGCCATTCCTTATGTCATTACTTGATGTGATTGCAATTTAGGACTATTGATAAGCCATGTCTATAAAAGAGAGAGATCGCTTCACCTTGCAAAGCATTCAAAACAACCGTCGATCTAGAGATACATACATTTACAAATATATAGAAATGAAGAGCTTCACTTTACTTTTTCTCATGGTTGTACTAGTAATAGCCGCATCTTCATTTGAAATAAAAGCTCAGACTTTGATACTAGGATTTGCATTGGGTTCGGATTTAGTTCTCGGAATCTTCTCGAATTGATCACGGTTCAAAGTGGAATAGTTGTTCTTGGTGACAAATAGGGGATTTTGGTTTTCTATTCTATTAATAAAGAAATAAATGAGCGTCGTTGACAAATAGGGGATTTTGATACTAGGATTTGCATTGGGTTCGGATTTAGTTCTCGGAATCTTCTCGAATTCATCAGCCCAACCGGAACCGAGTTCACTTACGCTCTCCGGCTGAATTTTGAAACCACCAACAATGAAGCAGAATACGAAGCCCTTCTGGCAGGTCTAAGAATTGCAATACAAATGAAAGTAGGGAAGATCGAGGTCCGAGTAGACTCAACGGAACATATGAAGCAAGCTGTGATAGAATGATAAAATACCTAGCCGAAGCAAAGGCCTTGATACCAAATTTTTCCCATTTTGCAATCATAAATATACCAAGGAGTAAGAATCATAAGGCTGACGTCCTAAGCAAACTGGCAACGTTGGCATTCGACCACTTAACAAAAGAAGTATTGGTTGAGGTCTTGAACGAAAGGTCTACCGACCGGAACGAAGTAAACACCATAGTGGAAGAAGTGGGCGACAATTGGATGACTCCCATTATTAAATGCCTCCGGGATGGAATCTGGCCAACTGATAAGAACGAAGCACGATGTTTAAGGTTAAAGCTACACCAATATGAAATGGTTGATGGGATCTTATTTAAAAAAGGGTACCTAGAACCAATGCTTCGGTGCGTGGGTCCGTTGCAAGCCAATTATGTCCTTCGAGAGATACACATGGGCTCGTGTAGCATGCATTTAAAGCCAAGATCGATAGTAGCACAAGCTTTAAGATCGGGGTATTACTGCCAACCATGCACACAGATGCAAGGGAGGAACTAGAGAAATGTGATTCATGCCAAATTCATGCACCAGTAGCAAGATTGCCAAAGACATTGATGAAATCTATCATGGCACCATGGCCATTTTACCAATGGGGAATGGACATTTTGGGTCTATTACCAGCCTCATCCGGAAATGTGAAATACATAATTGTCGCCATTGATTATTTCACCAAGTGGATGGAGGCTAAGCCTTTGGTGAAAATATCCGGAAAGGAAGTTATCAAATTCTTCTGGGACAATGTTGTTTGCCGATTTGGAATCCCAAATATAATAGTCACAGACAATGCTAAACAATTCATCAATGAACCATTCAAGAGCTGGTGTTTGGATTTAGAAATCAAGAAAATCAATACAGCCGTAGCCCATCCCCAAGCAAATGGTCTAGTTGAAAGGGCTAACAAGACTCTCATGGAAGGCATTAAGACAAGGCTTGGCCGAGTCAAGAAGAGTTACCGCACATATTATGGGCCCACCGGACGTCACTGAAGCAAAGTAATGTGAAACTCCTTTCAGCCTCACGTATGGGTCCGAAGCAGTCATCCCGGCTGAAATAGGAATGCCCACCTATCGGACAATGATGATCAATGAAAAGGACAATGATGATGTCCTGCACATAAACTTTTACCTACTACAAGAAAAAAGAGAGATGGAAGCTATCCAGGAAGCAAAGTACAAGACGAAGGTGGAACAATACTACAACAAGCGAGTTCGTCCAGTCGTATTCTGCCCGGTAGATTTTGTGTTCCGAAAGAATGAAGCAAGCAGGGTCCAGAAAGAAGGAAAACTTGCTCCCACATGGGAAGGCACATACCGTGTCAAGGAAGCATACCATAATGGCTCATACAAGCTCCTTACCATGAAAGACAAGGAAGTCCCAAGGGTGTGGCATGCAATGAACCGTAGGAAGTGTTATTTGTAATTTCATTTCTATCCTGTAACGACTCTTTCTCCCTTCAGCAAGGGAAGAGTCCAGTTTATCACTTTATCTAGATTTTATTTCAAAATGTATCAACCTTCACTCCCTCCAGAAAGGAAAGGTTACGTCTTTTATTTTTAATGAAAAAGCTTCTCCTCTCGTTACTAAAGGAGGAAGCACCTTTGCAGCAATTATGAGTAGCATGAATAATATGGCATTGCAATTAAATTATACCCTAGTAATAGAAACACAATTCTTTCTCCCTTCAGCAAGGGAAGAATTTAGTTATTTATGTTAAGTCCTATCCGAAACGGAAGGCATACGCATCCAATTCTTTCTCCCTTCGGCAAGGGAAGAATTTGGCTATTTTTGAATAAGTCCTATCCGAAACGGAAGGCATACGCATCCAATTCTTTCTCCCTCCGGCAAGGGAAAAATTTGGCTATTTTTGAATAAGTCCTATCCGAAACGGAAGGCATACGCATCCAATTCTTTCTCCCTTCGGCAAGGGAAGAATTTGGCTATTTTTGAATAAGTCCTATCCGAAACGGAAGGCATACGCATCCAATTCTTTCTCCCTTAGGAAAGGGAAGAATTTGGCTATTTTTGAATAAGTCCTATCCGAAACGGAAGGCATACGCATCCAATTCTTTCTCCCTTCGGCAAGGGAAGAATTTGGCTACTTTTAACGTCCTATCCGAAACGGAAGGCATACGCATCCAATTATTTCTCCCTTCGGCAAGGGAAGAATTCAGCTATTTTTAAATAAGTCCTATCCGAAATGGAAGGATTACCTATAATCTTGTTCACTTCGCTTTAAGTCCTAAGCCGAAAGGTGAGGTCTATTCGTATGCAATTATTTTTTCAAACAAACAAGAACCATAAAAGAGATATATATTTACAAAACACAAAGGTCAACGTACGAAAGCACAATATAATCATTACAATCTTCCAAATCAAAAGACGCATAAAAAAACAACAAGTAAAAATAGTCTGCAAATATTACATTCATCCAAATAAAGTAAAGATTGAAAACAACTGTTTTGAACGGATCACAAGCAAATTAGGCCGCGGGGGTATCCTTGCTTCCGGAGGCATCGACATCATCATGAGGGGACACTATATCTTCATCATTGGGGATCTTGGCCGAAGGGTCCACAACCTTTGGAGGAGCCGGAGCAGGTTCAATTTCCATTAAACGCTCAATAGGTAAAAGTTGGTGGCAACCTCTTGGATATAAGGATACTTAGCAGCCGGAAGGGCATCAACCATCGGCCCTATTTTCTTCTCACAATACAAGTCAAAGCCCGGAGTGGCAACAACGATGGCTAACTGCTCTTCAACAGGTCTCCAAACCTTAATGCCCTCGGCCCAGCCAACCTCAATGGCTTTGTTAAAGCAATCTGTGATATTCTTCTTATGTTCATGGTTGTTCAAGAGTTTGGAGACAACAGCAGGAAGTAGCATCCGGACGGCATTGTACCTTCCCATCTCTGAAGTGTTGCACTTGCTTTGCAGCTCATCCTTCTCTGCCTTCAACACTTTGACCTCCTCGGCATACCTATCCTTATCAGCATTCACCACATGCAAGGTCGCCTCTAGATCAACGATCCGGACATCACGACCTTTAAGCCTTTCAGACAAATCAAATTTCTCGCCCACAGCGGCAGCAAGCTCCGTATCTTTAGCAGCACAAATCTTTTCGGCATTCTGAAGCTGAGAGGAGAGTTTGGAGTTAGCTTGGATCTTCTCTGACAACTTGGCATCAGAGGCTTGAAGGAGTGCCTTGTACTTTTCACACTTATCCAAGAGATGGCCTTGGTCCTGGGATTCTTCTTCTAACCTGCGAAGGGAATCGACCATGCCCATGGTACTCCGGGCAAGTTGGTACCAGCTACGGCTCAGGGCAAGAGAAGGAGGATAGGAGCTCAATTCTCGTTCCACAACCGGAGGAATAAGATGCATCATCAAATCTCGGCACTCCGAAGGGGTATCCACCCGGCTGGCAGCATTAATGCCACAATTCGGAGCATACCTAGCACTTGGGCCAGTTGCCCCTTCCTCCGCAGTAAACACGTCTGTTTCGGACAAACATAAAAAATTTTCTTTTTAAGCAGATGACATGATATGCATGAGTAAGATAAGAGGAAAACATGGGGAGGAAGGTACTTACGTGTAGAATGATGATGATCCGTATGCATAACCCTGTTCCCGTCCCTTTGTTTGACAGGCTCCTCAACATCGTCAAAAAAACACCTTTGGAGCTTGATCCATCCAGATACGAATTGCCAAGAGTGGGAATTTTTTTCTTAGTATGTTCCGAGGCAGTATCCTTCCCATACCCTTTGGACCCCTCCTCATGTGTCTTCTCCGAACCGGTGCCAGTAGGTCCGGGAGAGTCATCATCCACGTCAATATTCAAGTTAACAGACCTAAGAAGCGAAGGACTGAGAACATGATCTTCATTAAGGACCTCATATTCATTAACACCCATACCCCCATCCGCATCTACCTTTATTCTCTTAGCCGAACCACCAGAGGCCGCAGCCTTCTCAGTCATGCGCTTCATGCTCCGATGAAGGTCGTTGACAGCCTTGCTCGTTTTAGTAGAAGCACCAGAAGAACCACCCTTCTCGGGAGCCTTCTTCTTCCCTTTCGGTTTCCTCACCGGTTCCCCACCTTCTTCTTTTCTCTTCTTCTCCTCCGCGGCACGAAGAGCGGCAAGCCTTTTCTTCTCACGAGTGGATTTGACAGCCTCGCTCTCACTCATAGCAATAATTTGATCAGCAGTAGGAGCACTCAAACGCTCCCCGACAGCAAGGGCCTCAGAAACATGAGGTGTGATCCGGTTGGCGTCAGTCAAGCGATCGCCCTTAGTAATCTTGCCCGGAGCAGTTATAGGAAACCTAAGGTATTCAGACATGGTGACAGCTGCAAGAAGAGAAAGAAAACACAACGAAAGCAATACAAACTTACAACCATGAAAAGGGAAAAGACAAAGTATAAAAAGAGAGAAAATGAAAATAAGGGTAATATCATTCCCTTCCGGATCCAAAAAACGAGGCAAGAATCTTGGACACTCCAAAGTTAGTGACACACCAGCCATATACAACACCCCCTCCGGAATGGCAGCCAAGTCTACAACATGCTCTTCAAGAAGAAGAGCATCTGATTCATTAAAACCATCCCGGGGAACATAATCATTCAAGTCCAAATCAACATGTCTCCACGACATAAATTCTGGAATAGCTCGGCGATCTATGACAAAAAAACTCCCATTTCCAATTCTTCAAACAAGTAAGAGTATCATGAAAAATCTGTTTGCGAGAACCCTTTCCAGACCTCTTTTCAAAGGAGAACCAATGACCTTGTTTGCTAAGCCTATAGTAAAGACGGAACAGGGGAGCAATAGGTTCAATGGAAAGGCTTCGGCAGTAAACTTCAAAGGTGATAACACGATTCAACCCTAATGGAACTAGTTGTGAGATATGTACGGCGAAGTTTTTTAAAATGACCAAAAGGAAGGTGGAGAAGGGGACTCGTAGTCCGGATAGTTTAAAGAACTGCTCATATAAGCCTATATGGTTTGGAGGGAGACGGTCCATATTCATACCTTCTGGAGCAACTTGGGGGTTGAAGCTTTCCGGAATATGATATGTCTTCACCAAATATTTAACATAAGCCTCGTTGAGAGTAGTCGTATATTTAGGCATGTTAAACTTGGGAGCGTAGCGAGTTGAGCCGGAAGGCCCAGAAAGATTCTCGTTTGCCATAACGTATAAGGGATGGATCCGGAAAGGTAACCAGGAAAGGAAGAGAAGATACTTGAGAAGAGAAATCCGGATTGGTAGAGAGAAGGAAAACCGGAGAGAGAAGTAAAAACACACACAAACAAATGACGAATGGGTAGGTATTTATAGGCTCCGTAAAAACATGGGAGAACGTGAAAGGTACAGTAAAAACACACGTGTCATCAATCCGAGCAAGCTGACGCCACGTGTCGATCATCGCAGGGAAGTAGGGTAAAAGTGGTTGGGCCTTGATGGGCCTCAACTGGAAAATGGGCTGGAAAGTTTGTTCGGCCCACACCAATCACGAAATAGACGGGCTTTAAGTATTGATTTGACTAAACCTTTTTTAAACAAGTTAGCCCAATCAAAACTTGGGGGGACTTGTTCGTGTATGTGTCCGGAACACATGACACGATCCGGAACATACTTGACGATCCGGAACGCCCACACTCTTCTAGAAGAAGTCAACGCTAGTCAACAAGGAACACAGCAGACACACTTCCTGTAAAATAGGGAGTGTGTCCCCAATCGGGCCAACCAAGGCCCATCATCATTCCCGGCCTTTTAGGGATTTGACTAGTATAAATACCCCCTTTGGGTTCAAGGTTTAGGTTACCTCTTTTACCCTTATCACTTTTTACTTATATTATTTTACTCTCATATTCCTCTTCCGATTTTTACCCTTTACTTACTTTCACGCCAGAGCTTGGTCTGGGTTCTCACACCCGGACGAGGCTAACGCGTTGCTTTGGTTTCAGGCTATCCGAAGCATACGCCACATCAGATCCGATCCGGTCTCACCATTCGGATCCTTGCAAGAAATTGCACGAACAATCAATATATACATTAATCACACAACTAACATATGCACCTACCCGCTACCTCTTAGTACAATATAATGATAAAGTTAGTCACCTTGTTCATGCAACACCTACCTATTATTCTACAAAGTCCAAACATAAAGATGGATATATAAGTAAGATATACTTAGGGCCGTAAACAAACCGGCGAAGTTTTGTTTATGTTAGTAAACTCATAATGTGTGACGTTCACGAACATAAATGAACGAATACAACTTTTGTTCATTATCATTTATTTAACTAAAAGACCAATAACATATGTTCGTTCATTTAATAAATAACGATAATTTATAAAATATTCTCTAAATGTTCATTTCGTTTACGATTATACTTATACAGTTATGATAATATTAAGAATAAAAAAAATAAAAAGAGGAAATAAAATTATTATGACACATTTTAGATGTATCAAAAAAAACATATGCAACTTTAAATTTCTCTCATATCTTTCTTTGGAAATAATTCTCACTTTTCTTATTTTAATTTTTGTTCTCATCGCCTTCTCCTAAATTGTATACCTATAAATTTACCATAAAATACAAGTGCATGTTATTGCATGTTTCAATTTTTTTGTCATATTTGTAAAAAAAATTCAGGCTTTAACCTTAACACGTCACCTTTATTGGGTCTTAAACGATGATATTAGAGATGTAAAGTTGATGCACATACCACTCAGGCCTCATCGATGACGATTGAACTAGAACCCAAGCAAGTAGATAAAAATAAGGTACTTACAGGTATATGGTCGACAAAATTATCTATATGTGAGGGTTCTTCCTCTACCGAGGATGCCATTGTTACAATGTTTTATACTTGTTTAAGGTAAACAAATGGTTGTGCGCTTAAACGAAAGTGTCTGTTCCTAAAAGCATATTAGCACCGAATGTTACTAGTTTGTTTTTATATTCTTAGATAAAAAGTTCATATCTTACAACATAGTGAGCATATGGATTTTCGGTGGTTTTTTTTGTTAAATTTTTGGATGGGTTTGTTTTGAGTTGACTTGAATTTAATTCTATGTATAAATGAAAAGAACATAATAGGAAACAAGAAACTAATGTGGTTGTTAGCCTTCCATGATGATTTCAGACTCAATCAATGGTATCAAAAGTATGAGAAAGACTTTGCAAGTAGAAAATATGTAATCAAATTAAATTGTATGAATTCACATAAAAGATCACAAGAGATTAGTAAGTTAACCGGATAGATGTGACTCAATATCAATTTTATCAATTAATGTTCAAGTACCTTACACACTTCACATTTCGGAAATCCATTATGTTAGACTTTTTAAAAAGTTTATAATTGAATTTTGCCATTAATTTTTAGACTTTTTGGTGTTATAAAACATATTCTCACTATGTGCAGACCTTCTATTGCTTTATAAACCTATCATATAAGCACATGTATTAAATTATAAAGAGGTTTAATATCATAAACCTTTTCATAATAAATAAGTTTGAAATAGATGCTCATTATGAAGAACAAGTTTTTAAACCTTTATATGATTTTATAAATATATTTGTAAACCATCATAATGGATGTTCTTATAGAGTTATGATCAAATCAAGAATTAAAAAAATAAAAAGAGTAAAAAACAATAATAATGACACATTCCAGATGTATCTAAAACACACGTGCTTTTAAATTTCTCTCATTTTTTCTTTGAAATAATTCTCACTTTTTTCATTTTAATTTTTGTTCTCATCGAATACCTTCTCCTTAGTTGTATACCTATAAGTAAACCATAGAATACAAAGGCATGTTATTGCACTTTTCAACTTTTTTGTCATCTTTAAAAAAAATTAGGTTTTAACCCTAACATGACACATTTATGGGTCTTAAACGATGATATTGGAGATGTAAAATTGATGCACACCACGAAGGCCTCATCAATGACACTTGAACATTATTAGATAAGGTAAAATTAAAATACAAATATATCACTTGACGTTTTGTAGATATCACTTATTATTTTATTTTTTCCATATATTTCAGGTTTGCATAGATGAAAAGTTCATATCTTAGCATAGTGAGAAAATGGATTTTCAATGGGTTTTTTTGTTAAAGTTTTGGATGGGTTTGTTTTGAGTTTACTTGAATTTAATTCTTTGTATATATGAAAACTAGTTGCAAAGCCCGTCCAACGGACGTGCATGCTTTATAATTTTAATTAGAATCAACTATGTATTTATTAATCAAACACGTACGTTATTAAGTATATTTAATTGAATAAATATTATAAAATAAATTAATAATAATACCTTAAAACAAAATAAATAACTATAATAAAATACATGAGTACTAATCTGATAAAAAGTAATGCATCGTATGTCAAAGTATATTCAATTTATTAGTATATGGAGTTTTAGATCAAATTCAATGAGAAGCTTCTTTGTAAACAACGTTATCCATGGAATTGACATAATTACCATCCCTATCACAGCATAAAACCTTCAAATCTTTCTTGTAAACTCTAAGATATCCGATGGACGGGCGCGCTTTTTGAGTATCATTGGAAAATTTAAAGTAACACTTAGCGAATTAAGAACAATATAAAATTATAGTAAAGTGAATAAAAATAGTTATCCGATAAGAGGAAATAAAACTTAATAAGGTATCCACAGTTACAAAGTACATAATTTTATATCAAATTCAATGTAAAACTTTATACGTAACGTTGATCGTATAATGATATAATTACCATCTTTACATTTAGGAGCTTCCATTTTTTATGGACTTGTAAAAAACATCCATCAACGATGACTATCTTATGACTAAAACGTACATCTTTTCCCACTCTGTCATATTAAATCTCCAAAGGTAAAAAAGAATTGTAACTCTAAATATCGTACAAAAAGTGACACTTTATTTGTTTTTCTCATCTTTATATTTACTAAACAAAAATATCCACACTGTAAATTTTAGTTTTGATATATCTGTCTTTTTAATAAATATTATGTATATATAAGACTCTATTTGACTTACCAACACATTTGGCGCATTACTCTTGGATATAACCTTTTAAAGTCGGAATTTACCTTGTCAAACACATAATATAACATATCTTTTCTAATCCAATTGAAGTCATTTTTGAGTAATTTTAAGAATATCATATCACATGCAAATAGCTAACTGACTTAGTGGACTCCAAAATAACATTAGGACCATGAATGCTTTCATTTGCATATTTTCTCACTTGTAAAAGATATAGAATAACAACTTTTGATATTTACCATAACGAAGCCATTTATTTTTTATTACCGATAGTTTCAGCGTGCTTTCAAATTTCTTTTCTACTTGAACCAAAGGTCTATAACGTTAGTTATAATGTGGCAACGTTAGTCAATTTGGCTAATGATCGTTTACACAGTTTGTCCTTTATATTAACGAAAGTTTTTTAGTACGGAGTAACTAAAAAGGAAAATTAGGTAATCTTTTACTTTTATTTTAATTTTTATCTCTCTCGTATGTTTAAATTTTAATTTTTTGTACATTTTAAATTTTAAAATTTGATTGTTTTCATATAAAAATGAAAAAAAAAAATCTTTCGAAAGTTCGTTCAAATAACTTTTTTTATGGTATTTTTTTTTTCAAACTTAAAATAAATAATAAAATAGTAAGCTCGTCCAATAGACAACGTGTTTTTTGTCTATCCTTGAAAAAAATTTATATAATGGTTAATGAAGTATGAACAATGTCAAATTATAATATAGTGAACAACCAACAAAAAAAATGAATAGTAATCCCATATAAGAAAATAAAACTTACTAAAATATCGTCAATTAGAAATTATATAGTTTTACATTATACAAAAATATTGGTCGTAGAATTGTTATAATTATCATCTCAATCATAACATAAAATCTTAAAATCATTATTGGTCTTGATCCTCGATAAAACAATATATAGTTGGCTTCGAGAGAAAATAGATCAAAGACAACATTCTATCATTTATAATAACATCCATCTTATGAGTGTGTGCAAGAATGATTCTCTCTCGGAAATAAGCAATTTTATATAGGTTTATTGAATAATGGAACCAATATGATATTTTGGATCACGAATCAACATATATCCGAAAATTACACAGTTACTTATCCATTGTTTTTATCACCTTCCCAATTTTTAATATCCAAGTTCATGTTAACCTTTGACTATTGAAACCTGATCCTAACCTCATGTTAACCTTTAACATGTTTCTTGTAATATCTTTTAATTAAGTTCGTAGGTTAAATCATAATTAACTTCATAAATAATTACTCTCTTCGTCCCATAAGTGTCCACTATGAAATATTTCAAGTCTTTGACCTTAAATATTTGTGTTTGTGTTAGTACTCGATGAAAATTATACTAATGAAAATATAATTTAAAACCGAATCTATTCATATGACTTTCGTCAAGCATTATATAACACAAATACAAATATTTATGCTTAAAGTTTTGTAAAAAAGACTTTGAATATTTTATAGTAGACACTTAATATGGGACGGAAGTAGTAACATATAATATTAGTGAATGAACTTTTTTATTAAGTAATAGTTGAGTTATCTACCTCTTACTGATGGAAGAGCGCGTTTTTCTAATTTTTATTTTATTAAACTATGTATTTACTAATGAAAACCAAACAGATTTTTAAGTATATTTAATTGAATTAAGATTATAAAATAATTCAATAATAATACCGTAAGAGAAAATAAGAAAATATAATAACATGAATACTAATCCGATAAAAGGAAATACATCGTATTTCAAAATAAATTTAATTTATGTGTATATATAGTTTAAGATGAAATTAGATGTAAAGCTTCTATGAAACAACGTTTGACGTAAAATTGATATAATTAACACCTATATCACAACATAACACTTTAAAACCCTGCTTCGTATTCACCATTGGTACATTGGCATATTTTTGGGCATGAGAGTAAATCGTTCAACAAAGTTTTTACGTCATAGTAATAAATGCTGGTATAAACTTAGTCGTCAAATACGTTGTACTAACATAAAAATATTTTAATTAGTGTTAAACTACAAATTAAATTGTTAAAGTTAGTGATTTTTGCTATCATATTATAAACTGATCAATTTGTCTATTATAAAGGTTAACTTTCATGTCAAAAAAACATACTGTGTTAAATGTAATGTAGGAAAATAAAATTAAAAGAAACAAAAACATTTATAAAATAAAAAGTTGCCATTCATTAAAAATTACATAAAATAAATTAAACATCATACATATCTGATGTAATTTGAAATTTAATATGGTCATTTAGGTGATTTTTCACCATTAAAAGCTAAGTGTAAGTTATCATAATCTAAATCCTCTATATCTTTCACTTCATACTCTTCTTCCTCCTCAGACTGATACAGATCTTCTTCTTCCACTCCCGGGCTTGCCCTAGGAAAGAAAATCAAAGTCAGTGTCTGGACTACCAACATCAGCAGCTTCTCTTAACTCAGCTTGACGACATTATCTTTGCTCGTCTTCACGCTATTTTCTTGCTGCTTCAACCCTCACAGCTTCTTATTCCTCCTCTTTTTCCCACCTTTTGTGGTCTTCATCTTCAAGTGAATAGTACCATTCATCCGGATAATCCTCCCAGACCCATTTTCCATCAATCTTTGTTTTATCCGCACCGTCAATCACTTGATTAACATCCTCTCCAGTTTTGTTCGTGCCACCCTCATGTTGGTCTTCTTTTCTTTGTTTCCTGAAATACATGTATTTATTAGCAATCTTACTGTATATAAAATCATAGATTCCAAAATGTAACTTAATTAAAAAATTAATTATAAACTTACTTGTGTTCCACCTTGGTTGAAGATTCAATGCCGGCTTCACTTGCAGATCTTTTTGCTGAAGAGTTCATGTTTTTTTTTGCCAAAATACTCCAAACACTATATAGGGAAAGGATTTTCAGAAATGTGATTGAAAATGGGTGAATTGGTTCAACCTTATACACTCTCAAATGGCATATCAAAAGGCACACGCCTAACAGATTCAATGCAAATAGCTTTTGAATGTAATAAAGTATGCATGCTTTCATACTAATACCAAGGTTAATATAGTTTTCCAAGGTAATAAATAGGTAATTAACATGAATTCATAATTTATAACCATAAGTACATACCAAACTGTTCATTATTATCTTTGGTTAGAGGAATAATAGATTTGGCTTCACTGTCTTCAAGAAACTTAGACATTGATAATGTGTCTATTTAGCAGCAGTAATACAATGATTCGATGTTTTAGATCAGTTGATACCTTGTTTATATAGTAGAGAAAAATTAATAGCAGCAACAATATATTTGATTATGAAAATTGATACATGAAATCAATTACAAAAGATATATGCAAAGAAAAAATCAATTCTAAATTGTTATTTGGAGCAATGTGTGTTTTATTGTGGGTAGTGTTTTAATAAGATTACAACTTTCTAGTTATACTAATAACTAAGTTTATATAAATAGATTTAAGTTTACAAAAATAGATTATCTACTTAATTCTGTCGTTTTACCTTTACAATTCTTTTAAAATGTTGTATTCATTTTTTATAATAAAATAGTTTTTAAAAATAACGTAATTTTAAACAAAAGTGATAACCTAAGCAATGGATAACCTAAGCAATGCAGTTTATGGTTTTCACATAAAATCATGATTTAGGGTTTATAAAACCCTAGATCGATTAGCCGCTGATGTGTGTTATGTAGACGCTGATAGATGTTGGTGTGACGCTGACAAGGCATGGATGAGGCACTGATGGCCAGGCGCTGACAGGTACAAATATGGCGCTGTTAGGAATAAAGTTGACGCTGACAGGAGGCGTTGACACTTGTTGTCAGATATATGGTTTTTCAAACGCTGTCAGGTGTTGTCCGATAGTGGACAACACATAGTGTTGATATCTTGGACAAAGGAAGATATTGGACAACAAAAGGAATAGTTGCTGTTTGGAAAATTGATACGATTTTGGCACACAAAAAGAGGTATTTACACACGAAGGTACATGGAATCTCCGTTTTTATATAGAATATCAAGTTGATATTAATGGCTCAGATATTTTTACAAGGGATTAATGATTTTTAAGTAAGTTAGCAACAATTCATGAAGACTTTGATTAATATTAGATTATGTAACCGGGATAGCCTTGTGAAAGAGTTATTCAGTTACAGCTTTTACATATGAAGATATTGACTTGTCATGAAGAGGTGTTAGCTTAAGGGGAAGAATTCTTATGGTAAGTTTGATGTTCGAAGAAGATTTTCGCGAGTTTGTGTACTATCATATCTTAAAGTCGTGGACTCCCAGTCATTGACTTTTAAGGTAACTTGTTTGTGCTTTTAATGGTTGGTGACTAAGACTTGTCATAACATTTGAAGGAGTTACATTATCGTGCTCAGTGTCTCACAAAGGATGAGAATCTTGACAAGAGATCGATGTCTACTTATACTTCACCAATGGTATAAGTTCTTTATCACGTGGATAGTACAAGATATGGAACACAAGGTTGGGTTATTCTACTTCTACATCAAGAATATTATAGTTATTTTTCTTCAAGATCATTACATAGAGCCTACATTTAGAGAATCTTTGATTGCATACTTTGTTTCCTTCCCTATTGATGTGACAAAAAAAGGAAGACATGCATGCTACACTTGAGGGGAAGCAATTTGAATATGATGTACAACATATAAGAGATACACACAGAGTTTTTCCGACATCAACTAAGGGAAGATTGTTGGGTCAAAAAGTTGATGTGGCAGAAACTCAAAAACGAAGAAAACATGAAGGCATTTGTTCAACGTTGACACATTGTTTCTAAGCGTTGACAAGTGTAAATTAAGCGTTGACAGAAGTCAACAGAAGTCAAACGCTATTGGAAAAATCTATTTAGGATAAGTATTCATAATATTATTTATGAATATTTTGTATTAGTTATTTGAATAAAAGATATGCATGTTTATTCATAGTTATCTCTTTTAAAACCCTAATCCTTACACTATAAAAGGAACCAAGGGTTATTAGGTTTTTCATATCTTTCATTCATAATGTAAACCTAAAGCGTGTGTTGCACTAGACGTGGGATTAATGTATACACGTCTAGTGGTTGTTTATTATTAATATAATTAGCAACCCAATTGTTTAATTCTTGTGTTATTGTGCCCAAACACCTTGTTAATGGTTATTGTCCTAATTCCGCTTTGATTATGTTAATCATATGAACAATGATCATTCCTAGTAGCTAAAAGATCGAGGAAACCAAGGTTTCCACAGTTGGTATCAAAGCCTCGTGGCTCGTGATTCTAGGACCAACAAGGCGTTCGTGTTTTGAGAAGAAAGGAAAAATCCGTCTAGGATTTTTCTGGGCGATTTTGTGTGCGCAGCAGTATTCAGAAAGCCATAAATTTTTATTGAACTGTTGGATCTCCACGAAAATTTTTGTGTGTGTTCTACACACATATATCTAGATATCCACCAGGGATTGTTGAGATCTATCCCCAAGAAAAAGTTATTAAGTGTCGAAGTCAGCAGTGGTCATATGTTGTTTTCTGTGAACAGTAAGAGTAAACACGCGCTTTCTCCTTCGTTAACCGTTGGATCGTCGTGAAATTTGCGTTGTAGGTTCTTGGCACTGTGTCTAGGATCTCACCGAAGGGATCTTTGATCTGAGCTCTCATGAAGAAGATATTCGATGTCGAAGTTCGCTGCAGTTTATGGTTTTCACAAAAAATCATGATTTAGGGTTTATAAAATCCCAGATCGATTAGCCGCTGATTTGTGTTATGTTGACGCTGATAGATGTTGTTGTGACGCTGATAGATGATGGTGTGACGCTGACAAGGCATGGATGAGGCGCTGATGGCCAGGCGCTGACAGATACAAAATTGGCGCTGTTAGGAATAAAGTTGACGCTGACAGGAGGCCGTTGACACTTGTTGTCCGATATATGGTTTTTCAAACGCTGTAAGGTGTTGTCCGATATTGGAAAACACACAGTGTTGATATCTTGGACAAAGGAAGATATTGGACAACAAAAGGAATAACTGCTGTTTGGAAAATTGATACGATTTTGGCACACAAAAGAGGTATTTACACACGAAGGTACATGGAATCTACGTTTTTATATAGAATATCAATTGATATTAGTGGCTCGGATATTTTTACAATGGATTAATGATTTTTAAGTAAGTTAGCAACAATTCATGAAGACTTTGATTAATATTAGATTATGTAATCGGGATAGCCTTGTGAAAGAGTTATTCAGTTACAACTTTTACATATGAAGATATTGACTTGTCATGAAGAGGTGTTGGCTTAAGGGGAAGAATTCTTATGGTAAGTTTGATGTTCGAAGAAGATTTTCGCGAGTTTGTGTTCTATCATATCTTAAATTCGTAAACTCCCAGTCATTGACTTTTAAGGTAACTTGTTTGTGCTTTTAATGGTTGGTGATGAAGACTTGTCATAACACTTGAAGGAGTTACATTATCGTGCTCAGTGTCTCACAAAGGATGAGAATGTTGACAAGAGATCGAGGTCTACTTATACTTCACCAATGGTATAAGTTCTTTATCACGTGGATAATACAAGATATGGAACACAAGGTTGGGTTATTCTACTTCTACATCACGAATATTATAGTTATTTTTCTTCAAAATCATTACACAGAGCATGCATTTGGAGAATCTTCAATTGCATAGTTTGTTTCCTTCCCTATTGATGTGACAAAAAGGGGAAGACATGCATGCTACACTTGAGGGGAAGCAATTTGAAGATGATGTACAACATACAAGAGACACACACAGAGTTTTGCCGACATCAACTAGGGGAAGATTGTTGGGTAAAAAATTTGATGTGGCAGAAACTCAAAAACGAAGAAAACATGAAGGCATTTGTTCAACGTTGACACATTGTGTCTAAGCGTTGACAAGTGTAAATTAAGCGTTGACAGAAGTCAACAGAAGTCAAACGCTGTTGGAAAAATCTATTTAGGATAAGTATTAAGAATATTATTTATGAATATTCTGTATTAGTTATTTAAATAGAAGATATGCATGTTTATGCATAGTTATCTCTTGTAAAACCCTAATCCTTACACTATAAAAGGAACCAAGGGTTATTAGGTTTTTCATATCTTTCATTCACAATGTAAACCTAAAGCGTGGGTTGCACTAGACGTGGGATTAATATATACACGTCTAGTGGTTGTTGATTATTAATATAATTAGCAACCCAACTGTTTAATTCTTGTGTTATTGTGCCCAAACACCTTGTTAATGGTTATTGTTCTAATTCCGTTTTGATTATGTTAATGATATGAACAATGATCATTCCTAGTAGCTAAAAGATCAAGGAAACCAAGGTTTCCACATTTGGTATCAGAGCCTCGTAGCTCGTGATGCTAGGACCAACAAGGTGTTCGTGTTTTGAGAAGAAAAGAAAAATCCGTCTAGGATTTTTCTGGGTGATTTTGTGTGCGCAACAGTATTCAGAAAGTCATAACTTTTAATTGAACCGTTGGATCGCCACAAAATTTTGTGTGTGTGTTCTACACACATATATCTAGATATCCACTAGAGGGATTGTCGAGATCTATCCCCAAGAAAAAGTTATTAAGCGTCGAAGTCAGCAGTGGTCATATGATGTTTTCTGTGAACAGTAAGAGTAAAAATGCGATTTCTCCTTCGTTAACCGTTGGATCGTCGTGAAATTCGCGCTGTAGGTTCTTCGCACTTGTGTCTAGAATCTCACCGAAGGGATCTTTGATCTAAGCTCTCATTAAGAAGATATTCGATGTCGAAGTTCGCTGCAGTTTATGGTTTTCAAATAAAATCATGATTTAGGGTTTATAAAACCCTAGATCGATTAGCCGCTCATGTGTGTTATGTAGACGCTGATAGATGTTGGTGTGACGCTGATAGATGTTGGTGTAACGCTGACAAGGCATGGATGAGGCGCTGATGGCCAGGCGCTGACAGGTACAGAATTGGCGCTGTTAGGAATAAAGTTGACGCTGACAGGAGTCGTTGACACTTGTTGTCTGATATATGGTTTTTCAAATGCTGTCAGGTGTTGTCCAATATTGGACAACACACAGTGTTGATATCTTGGACAAAGGAAGATATTGGATAACAAAAGGAATAGCTGCTGTTTGGAAAATTGATACGATTTTGGCACACAAAAAGAGGTATTTACACACGAAGGTACATGGAATCTCCGTTTTTATATAGAATATCAAGTTGATATTAATAGATCGGATATTTTTACAAGGGATTAACGATTTTTAAGTAAGTTAGCAACAATTCATGAAGACTTTGATTAATATTAGATTATGTAAACGGGATAGCCTTGTGAAAGAGTTATCAGTTACAGCTTTTACATATGAAGATATTGACTTGTCATGAAGAGGTGTTAGCTTAAGGGGAAGAATTCTTATGGTAAGTTTGATGTTTGAAGAAGATTTTCGCGAGTTTGTGTTCTATCATATCTTAAAGTCGTGAACTCCCAGTCATTGACTTTTAAGGTAACTTGTTTGTGCTTTTAATGGTTGGTGACGAAGACTTGTCATAACACTTGAAGGAGTTACATTATCGTGCTCAGTGTCTCACAAAGGATGAGAATGTTGACAACAGATCGAGGTCTACTTATACTTCACCAATGGTATAAGTTCTTTATCACGTGGATAGTACAAGATATGGAACACAAGGTTGTAGGGATGAGCGTGGATCTAGATCCAATGGAACTGGAACCGGAACCGGTAGAACCGACAACCGAAATTTTGAGAAAATAGGAACCGAGAACCGAACCGTATATATTTTTTGGTTCCGGTTCTGGTTCTAGTTCCGGTTCCGGTTCTTTGGTTCTACCCGTATAGGAACCAATTTTCCAGAAGAAGAAGAAAAACTCATTCACTAATGAATTAAGTTTACAAAAAAAATATTCTTTTAAGTATATATAACCATTTACGTTAAAAGTAATAACATTTAACAACTAAGTATAGGCTCAAATAAATATACATCATATAGTTTACTTTTCTTTTACCAAAATTTGAGTCAAAGTTATCTGGCTCAATATCGGTTGAATTTGTATCACCTTAAAAAGTAAATAAAAATAAAGATATAGATTACTAATCATTTAACATTATGTATAAAATGAATGTATTTAGCATGACTAGTCATATTATATAAACCTTTTTATTACAAAGTAAAATAAAGAACTCACAAATTATTCAAACTTATTGAACGTGTCATATCAACAAATATAACATAAAAACAAATTTTATATTATACAAATCTAATGATTAGTAATTATGTACTAACAAGACATACATATTTCATTAATACTGAGAAGACATACATTGAATGCAAATAAAAACCAAACATAAAACTTAGTTCTATTGATTTGATAATGATAGTTGTTTGTGTTTCAACGGATCAAAATTAGAGTTTAAGATGTTCGGTTTAGTTTTTTTGAGGGTAGGTTAGTTGTGTTTTTTATATTACCTATGATATTAGCTTTTGAGTATGGTATATAAAAAAGTTATAATATGTTTATAATTATCGGGTCTTTGGTCCCGGAACCAAGAACCGGTGGAACCGAACCGAACCAAGAACCAAAAAGTCTCAAAAACAAGAACTGGAACTGGATCCAACGGTTCTGGTTCCGGTTCGGTTCTTCGTGGTTCTGGTCCAATTCTCGGTTCCGGTTTGGTTCTTTGGTTCTTTTGCTCATCCCTACAAGGTTGTGTTATTCTACTTCTACATCAAGAATATTATAGTTATTTTTCTTCAAGATCATTACACAGAGCCTACATTTGGAGAATATTCGATTGCATACTTTGTTTCCTTCCTTATTGATTTGACAAAAAGGGGAAGACATGCATGTTACACTTGAAGGGAAGCAATTTGAAGATGATGTACAACATACAAGAGATACACACAGAGTTTTAGCGACATCAACTAGGGGAAGATTGTTGGGTCAAAAAGTTGATGGGGCAGAAAATCAAAAACGAAGAAAACATGAAGGCATTTGGTCAACGTTGACACATTGTGTCTAAGCGTTGACAAATGTAAATTAAGCGTTGACAGAAGTCAACAGAAGTCAAACGCTGTTGGAAAAATCTATTTAGGATAAGTATTCAGAATATTATTTATGAATATTCTATATTAGTTGTTTAAATAGAAGATATGCATGTTTATTCATAGTTATCTCTTGTAAAACCCTAATCCTTACACTATAAAAGGAACCAAGGATTATTAGGTTTTTCATATCTTTCATTCACAATGTAAACCTAAAGCGTGTGTTGCACTAGACGTGAGATTAATGTATACACGTCTAATGGTTGTTGATTATTAATATAATTAACAACCCAATTGTTTAATTCTTGTGTTATTGTGCCCAAACACCTTGTTAATGGTTATTGTTCTAATTCCGCTTTGATTATGTTAATCATATGAACAATGATCATTCCTAGTAGCTAAAAGATCGAGGAAACCAAGGTTTCCACACAACGAATTGGCTTCGTCATCTGTTTCCTCATCACATTAACTTTCGGAATTTGCTTCGTCATGTGTGTCTGCATCACTAATACTTGTTTTGTATACCTTTATCCATAGCTGTACTTTGTCTGGTTAGTTTTGTTTCTAGTAATAAGTTGAATCGTTAGTAAGAAGTACATAAAACACGAAACATAAAAAGAAAATACATAAATAGATAGACTTGTGTATTACGTGTGAGGATATGAAGTTTCTTTGGACGTCCACGTACTTTAGATATATGATACCATTTTCGTTAAAGAAAGTTTCCACTCATGTGGCAGCAATGGAGTGTTACCACCATTCTCTATGACACCAAAGTTAGAAATCTTGTAACACGTTCCTTCTTGCAGCAATGGATCAAATCTAAACATCCACTCTTTCTTTATATACGCCTGAATACGCATACCCTGTGTAAATATTGAAGAATATAAGTAAAGAAAACAAATTATACAAAACATAATTATAAATTAAATTAAAGGATGAAATTATATTACATGCTCATCCTGCAAAACGAATTCCAAACTATATGGATTGTGTGACTCATTCAGTCTATGTGCTTTCCAGACAGATATGATCTTTCCTTTTATTGTCATGTTGGACAACATAGGACGGATATCCTTTATATTAGTTAAAGTTTCAGTAGGCTTCGTTGCTGAAACAAAATAACAAAAAGTGAGTA
Organism: Glebionis coronaria; assembly: GCA_025667525.1. NCBI lineage: Eukaryota > Viridiplantae > Streptophyta > Magnoliopsida > Asterales > Asteraceae > Glebionis > Glebionis coronaria. Next base: position 34,735,670 of record CM046879.1, read on the forward strand.
CAATTTTTAACATAGGAGTGATACAAAAAAATTGAATTCTAATAAAATAGTAAGACCGGATGATTGACCAGGTGTGTTGTTTTTTTGTGCAGATGCCTTGCTTTTTATCTGCCTGGTTTTGGGCGTCTTAAACTGAGATATTGGCTCCTCTTGGTATTGCATTTTGGATTTCGTCATTGGAACTGGTATGGGATGCTTAAGGCAATAAAAGAGATGGTGATTTGCTAATCCAGTGGTTGATGCTATATATAGTGTCATTTCCATGTTTCTAAACATGGAATAAATCATGATATTATAAGAAACAATTACAAACATAATATGGTAATTTATGAATGTGTTAACTATGAGTTGGCATTAGGTTATATATGGTAATTATTCATGGCAATATCATTCTTGTTACAATTTTGAATTTTGAATTTTGAATGCACCAGAATATTTTTTGGCGCCAAAAACATTCCAAAATTATATATTTACATTTATATTCGGATTAAAAGCAAATTAATAATTTCCATACTTAGTTCTAAAACTTTAACAACATTTGAAATTAGTCAAAACTATTTGTATAGGTTAAATAGTTGCCTAATTTACTAATCCGTTTTTTATTTAGTATGAATTTGGATAAAATTCATAGTATGGTTAATGGTCTTTATTGCCTTTGTTTTAGAAAGTCCTAACACAAATATGGAATTGCCGTAGTGGTAAAGAGCATGTGTTTCTAGCTTTCAGACCCGAGTTCGAATCTCACAGTGGACATATTTTTAAAAAGTGTTCCATGGACATGCTTAGGTGGCGCACGCTGGGATGATGTGGCACATAAATTGTGCTGATGTGGCACAAAAAAGTGTGTTTGAATAGTAATTGTGCTTAGGTGGATTAATGAGGTGGATTTATAAGCATGACGTGGAAAAAAATTATCCTCTTATATATAGAGTAAGATAACATGGTAAGAAACAAGATAATAATGTGGTAGACTGGTAGTTGGCCTTGCATGATGATTTCAGATTCAATCAATAGTATCCAAAGTATGAGGAAGACTTTAACAAGTAAAAAATGTGTAATTAAATTAAATTGTACGAATTGATATGAAAGATCACAGGAGATTAGTAAGTTAGCAGATAGATGTGACTAAATATCAAATTTATCAATTAATACTCAACTACCTTAATATCACACTTCACACTTACAGAGTTATGATCAAATCAAGAATAAAATAGAAATAAGAAGAGTAAATAACCATAATGACACATTTTAGATGTATCTAAAACATATATGCCTTTAAATTTCTCTCATTTTTTCTTTTGAATAATTTTCACTTTTCTCATTTTTATTTTTGTTCTCATCGAATACCAATAAAGTTAACTATAAAATACAAATGCAAGTTATTGCATGTTTCAACATTTTTGTCATCTTTTTCAAAAAATTTCAGGTTTAAATCCAACACGGCACCTTTATGGGTCATAAATGATGATATTGGAGATGTAAACTTGATGCACACCACCAAGGCCTCATCGATGACAATTGAGCATTACTAAATAAAGTAAATTTAAAATACAATTATCTCACTTGAGGTTTTGCAGATATCACTTACTATTTTGTCCATATTCTTCATATTTGCATAGATGAAAAGTTCATATCTTAGCATAGTGAGTAGATGGATTTTTGATGGGGTTTTTTTTGTTAAAGTTTTGGATGTGTCTGGTTTGAGTGGACTTGAATTTAATTTTATGTATAAATGAAAAGAGCATGGTAATTAATGTGATTGTTAGCATTCCATGATGATTTTAGATTCAATCATTGGTATCCAAAGTATGTGAAAGACTTTGCACGTAGAAAAAATGTAATCAAATTAAATTGTACGAATTGACATGAAAGATCACAAGAGATTAATAAGTTAGGTGGATAAATGTGACCCAATATCAACTTTACCAATTAATAGGGGTGTTCAAAAAATCCGAGAAACCGACGAACCGAACCGAACCGTTAGATCCGAAACCGAAAAAACCCGAAAACCGAATAAACCGAAACCGAAAAAACCCGAAACCGAAAAACCCGAGGTACCACGGGGCGGTTTCGGTTTATGTTTTTTGATAACCGCGGGTAACCGACCCGACCTGGGTATATAACAGTTTCAACTATTTATTTATAGATAATATATTTCATTCATTTATGTTCAAGTATTTTTGGTAAATTGACAATCCTATTGATGTCACTTCAAAGACAATCCCTAAAATTTGGTTGATCATTCAAGTATATAATCGTGGGTTATGATTTTCAATTTTTCATTTCACTACATAGGTCAATCACAAACCCCATCCGGCTGTATACACGGTGGTTCTTCTTGAATCCAATATGGTCAGGTAATCAACTAATCACAACATCTTTTTTTTAATATTATCATATCACTTTTGTTTTATTAGTTTCTTGTGCACAGTTTGTAGCCATCTTTTAATTTCAAGTATGAATTGTTCTTTTTTTCCTCCATATTATGTGTCATATTAGATTTGCTTTCTGAGTTCTAGTGTGAACTTTGTTTTAAGTTTTTGAATCTCCTAAACTGAGTTGAATGATAATTGTTCAAAGACCATCTGTAAACAACGACCATTTGTGTTCAATGATATGTCTTTAAAGAGATTTACGGTAAGTGTTCGATTAAATGCTCTAGTGAGTTTCTTGTTATACTTTCTTTGTGATAGTAAACAGGTCATATTGTAGACAAAACTTTGCTGAATGTTGAATCAATAAAAAACAGGTAGTAAATAAGACACTTAGATATTTGACAAGTTCGAGTTCCAGTGCTTGTTTTTAGTTCTGTCTAAGTGTATTTTGTATTTGTAGTTGTTTTCGTTAAGCACTTATATGTGTGGTCTAGTAATTACGCATCTAGTGCCATCTGATTGTTCTTGTCCTTCATTGATCCCTCATATTGAATCATGTAATGTTATATAGTTATTTGGATTGTTTTGGTTGTATGCATATTGCTATGCTGTTGTTCGGAAATCATACATTAAGATCAAGCAATAGTTCCTCCTAAATCCTAATCTGTGTGCATTCAATCTGTGTGCATTAGTGTCAAGACGAGGTGGCATCTAGGTCTTTTTATTTTGATGAAAAAGTGTAGTTTTGATCTTTCAAACAAAAAGAGAACAACATTAGAACGGTGAAAATCCGTGTGTACATTAAAATGATCAGGGAACGCCCGAAAATATAACTTGCATTCATACTGCTTTGAGACCTAAGATATAGACACATGGTTATAAAGGTTTAAATTGCAATATAAATTTTACCAGTTTACTTTAAAATTGTAAGCAACTTTTAGGAAAAAACAACTCTGCAACAACAACCAAGCCCACAGTTGTGTTTGCGAGTAGAAATGCTTGATTCATAGTTTGTACTTTCACATAAAAGTGCAAGTATGGTTTGATCTTCGCACTGGTCAGAGTTGCTATTGTCAGTTCATAGGGTGCTCGGATGTGCAGCTAGTCTCGTGTCTATGATGATTTATTATATGTTGCTGACTTTTGTAATATCGTTGTCTATATAGCAAAATGCAGTATGCTCCTGATCCTATCGTTGACACTCAGCCTACCTCGCCTTCAAGCGAAAAGGGGGATGCTTTTGCTGATGACATCCCAACAGCAGAAAAACTTCAAGAGAAAGAAACTAACAATGATGGTGAAAAGGAGAAGGGTGAAAAGAGAAAGGGAAAGGAACCAGTGAACCTTAAATCTACAGCATGGGATCATTTCACAAGGGATGCTCCTAATTCTGAGTATGCAAAGTGTCATTATTGCACTCGATCAATCAAGTGTCCTAGTAAGAATGGAACCAGCTCTTTGCATAATCATTTAAGTCGTTGCAAGAAATACCCATACAATCATGATAAGAAGCAAAAGCTATTGGTTTTCCAAAATCAATCTTCTGTCCAAGATACCGGTGATAGTAGCTCGACATTTGTTACTTGGAGTTTTAATCAAGAGATTTCAAGAAAGTATTGTGCTAGGATGATTATTCTTGATGAATTGCCTTTCAAGACAGTTGAGCATGAAGGGTTTCGTGATTTTGTGAACATGTTGCAACCACAGTTTCAAATCCCGTCTAGAGCAACAATAACTAGAGATTGCATGGATTTGTATGTGTCTGAATTTGAAAGTTTGAAGAAGTACTTTGCTAAGACAAAGCAAAGGGTTTCTCTTACTACAGATTTGTGGTCTTCAAGACAAAACCTCAGTTACATGTGTTTGACCGCGCATTTCATTGATCGTGAATGGGTTATGCACAAAAGGATTCTAAACTTTTGTCCAGTTTCTAGTCATTCAGGAGATATAATTGGAAAGTATATTGAGAAGAGCTTGCTTGATTGGGGAATCGATAAGGTTCTCACAATTACCGTTGATAATGCTAGTTCAAATGATACTTGTCTACGGTACTTGAAAAGAAGGCTTAACACTTGGAAGAAAAGTGTGTTGGAGAGTCAAAATTTGCACATGAGATGTTGTGCCCACATTTTAAGTCTTGTCGTCAAAGAAGGTCTAAAAGAAGTAGATGATTCCGTCATTAGAATCAGGTCAGCTGTCAAGTATGTGAGGTCTTCTCCCGCCAGGCTTTTACGTTTCAAGTCATGTGTTGAGAAAGTCAAAATCGATAGTAAGAGTCTTGTTTGCCTGGATGTTGAAACGAGGTGGAATTCAACATACCTAATGCTTGAAAGTGCTATCAAGTTTCAAGCTGCTTTTGATATGTTAGAGGAACAAGACAATAAGTATAGAAGCGAACTTTTATCCTCAAAGGGTATGCCTACAGAAGAGGATTGGGATTATGCTAGGTGTTTGTTGCCGTTTCTAAAAGGTTTTTATACTGCTACTTTGCGCATCTCTGGTTCTCTATATGTCACCAGCAATTCTTACTTTGATGAAGTTTTTGGCATTAGAGCTATGATTAAAAAGAAGATGCTCGTGGAAGATGAAAGTCTGAAAAATATGGCTAACAAAATGATGAAGAAGTTTGACAAATATTGGAGCAATATTTCCACTATGAATATGTTTTTGTTTATTGCACCTGTTCTTGATCCTAGGCACAAAAAAGGATACGTGTTCTTCATTGTTAGGCAAAGCTTTGAGGAGGATAAGGCTCTAGCGTTGTGCCAGAAGATAGATAAGTTATTGGACGAGTTATTTGAGCATTATCTAGCTGTAGTTGGAGTGGTCAATGAAAGTAATGGGGCTGCTTCCGACGTTTCTGAAACTGATTCAGCCATGGATGTTGATGACGATCCATCTGCATATTTGAATAGTCAGTACAAAATCCAATTGGATGAGGCCTCAAATTCGATAGGTGTACAAACTGAATTGCAAAAGTATCTAAGTGAACGGTGTGAGCCTCTCAATAGGAACTTTGATATAATAGGTTGGTGGAAACAAAATGAAGCTAGGTTTCCTGTAATTGCAGCAATAGCGAGGGATATCTTGGCAATTCCCGCCTCGACTGTAGCTTCTGAATCAGCTTTTAGTACCGGAGGACGAGTTCTTGATGCCTTCAGAAGCTCACTAACTCCCACAGTGGTTGAGGCATTGATCTGCTCTCAAAACTGGCTAAGGTCCAAATCTGTTCCGTTTGATATCGAGGAACAACTTGATGATCTTGTTAGATTTGAAGCTGGTATGTACTTACATTTACAAGATGATATAATTGATCTTTTATGATTTATGTTTTTATGTATTTTTATGATTTCATATAATCTCAGAAATGAAAGATTTGCCGCAAGCCACATCGACCCTTACCGTCGATGACTGAGAACACAAGTTGACACTACATCACAGGTGAATAAATTTATCTTTAATGGTTACGTATTTAGAATAATATGCTTTTGATCCTGTTATATTGTGGTGTTTTTTTTTCTTTTATATGTTAATCATTTGCTTATGTTATCTATTTTAACAGGTACAAGCTAAGAAACTTATTGGATGGCTGATGGTTCATGACTCATGGCTGGAATTGAAGAATGTGTTTTGTTTTCTTTACTTTTAAATTGAAGTTTGAACAATAACTGGGTTTCAAGATTGCATCTTATGTTTTTTTTCTTTGGTCAAGACACTTGAAGAAAGTTGTGTGTTTTGCAAATGTGTTCTGCTATGCAGAATTTGCAACACAATTTTCTTATTGAATAAATGGGTTTGATTGAATTTTAGTTAGAATCTTGTTATGGTTTGGTTTTTTAATATAAATCATGTTATACAGGTTCAGAAACAACTTTGTATTCAACTTGGTGCAAGTATATTTTCTTGCCCGGTTAACCGTTAACCGATCCGTGAGTAACCGTCGAAACTCGGTTCGGTTCGGTTCGGTTACTCCTGCTCCACGGTTCGGTTTCGGTTTGAAAAAAGAGGTACCCGCCCCGCAAAGGTCGGTTCAGAAAATTTAAGCTATCCGAGCCGAACCGCCCCGTGAACACCCCTACCAATTAATGTTCAACTACCTTACTATCACACTTCACACTTATTTCAAATCAAGAATAAAATAAAAATAAGAAGAGTAAAAAAAGTCATAATGAAAAATTTTCAGATGTATCTAAAATATGTGTGCCTTTAAATTTCTCTCATTTTTTCTTTCTAAATAATTCTAAGTTTTCTCATTTTAATTTTTGTTCTCATTGAATACTTTCTCCTTGGTTGTAAACTTATAGAGTTATCCATAAAATACAAATGCATGTTATTGCATGTTTCAACTTTTTTGTCATCTTTTTAAAAACATGCAGGTTTTAAACTTAACACGACACCTTTATGGGGTCTTAAACGATGATATTGGAGATGTAAAAGGGTTCTATCTTCAAATTCAATCAATGGTATCTAAAGTTCGAGAAAGACTTTGCAAGTAGAAAATGTGTAATCAAATTAAATTTATAAATTGACATGAAAGATCACAAAAGATTAGTAAGTTAGTTGACTGAATATCAACTTTATCAATTAACGTTTAACTCCCTTAGTATCACACTTCACACTTTCTTCGCACCTCGGTTTGGAAAAAAATCGATTATTTTCTAATTAGTAATGTATGAGGTTGTGTCACATTTGTATTTTACGTATGCTAATAATAAGGTTCAATGGCGGACCAAGAACATTTTTTTCAGAAGGGCCGAGTTGTATTATAGATACCAAAATAAAAGAGTGGACAATAACTTTCAGACGGAATGTATAATTTTTATACTACTCGTCACAAGTTTCGGGAGGGCCGAGACCCTCCCTAGTCCCTTAAGAAATCCGCCCCTGATAAGGTTGTTCGCTAACCGAAGTATTACCAGTGGTAAAGTATGATGTCATACATTCTTTCTGTATCGTTTATAAACTTATAGTCACAACACGTTTTTCATGAGAAGAAGACATTATGGTTCTTGTAAAGCTAGTTGAAAAAAGCAAGAGTGCAAAGGTAGTTTGGCGGATCATGTAGCTCACAAGTGTAAGGAGATACTCGACTAATATTGATTGTCCTAAAGGTCGTGATTAATTTGCGTGCTTTTTAGTGATGCTAATCGAAAGTTATTTGTTTTTCGCATTGCTATCTATATGGTTTGATACGTTTTATTATGTTATCCAATTGATTGTAATTAGTCACTTACCACCTGAGTTTGTTACATGTTTTCTTATATTTAAATCTCATTAGGTGTATATTTTAGGTTGCTAACGAAAACATACGAAACGGTCATCAGTATATTGGGGCTGAGTGGCATATATTTTTAAACCAATGAATCTCCCCATATCCTGAACATGCATGAGATCTTGTTCATTTACCATCCTTGATTGTGAAGTAATTACCCAAAGTTATACTATATTGTCCTAAAGGTCGTGATTAGAGGTGGCAAATATTGCCCATTTTGATAAATATGGGCACTTTTTGCCTATTTTCAAAAAAGGATGAAGCACTTTTTGCCCATTCATATTATTGATAGGTTAAACGGGCGCATATATAATAAACTAAATGGGCTTAATGGGCGCCCATGTAAAATACTAATTAGGCTACTCCACGAATCTTTTATATTTAATTTTTTATCCCCGGCTTTTAAACAAGTATTTTTATTTTTTATTTATACATTTTAATATGTTTTTTTCCCGTTTTACCTTGCGCCCGTTTAGCCCGTCCGTTTCGCCCGCCCGTTTAGTCCCCGCCCGTTTAGCCCGCGCCCGTTTAGCCCGCCACTCGTTTAGCCCGTCGCCCGTTTTGTCCGCCGCTCGTGCCCGCCCGCCCACCCGTTTTGCCACCTGTAGTCGTGATTATTTGTATGTTTCAGTTTGAACATTCTCACAAAATCTGTGATGCATACGTAGTAAAACTTTTACCACAAAAAACCTGAATAAGTCACCAAATCAATATAATAAAATAAAACCCTAATAACCTTCTGAGATTTTCGTATGTAGGTGATTTGCACACTTTTCAAATTAATTGACACACTCCAAATTATTGTGTTTTGATACATATACTCTTACATTCCTTCTAATTATGTTTGCATTATAAGGGTATATGTGTCATGACACACTAATTTTGAATGTGCCAATTAATTTTAGTTGCTAAATCACATATAGTTATGAAGATATAAATTTATGTAGTTGATGTTTGTTTTGAAAACAAAAGAAAACATTGGACGCTTGTAACATGGTGCAAGAAAAAGAAGTACGTGAAGGGGGTTACTACTGCCAAGCAATAAAGTGAGTTAGCGACCTTACAAGTGAGCTTACTTCATTGTGTTGAACTATTTAAGATGTGTACATATCTCTCTAGTAGCTGGCATTACGTAGGATGTGTACTTTATTATTAAGCTAGGTCTTAGAGCCCGCGCTTCGCTGCAGCGAAGAGTGGGTGTTTTTGGTAATGTTTTTAGTGGTCGTTGAGTTATAACATAAACGTCTAAAAGTAGGATGTTTTAACTCAAAATGCACGGCCGAGCTACACGAAGTCTATATCTTTGATTACGAAAGAAATGCATTATACCAACTAAGCAGACGACTGACACTACATTTTGCGGACAAATGTATACAAAGAAGTATTCACATTATAAAGGTAAACACAACATCTAAAAAATATAGAGAATCATTCGCAATTTTTTGTTAGAGAGACGGAAACATATTTATTTGCTTGAATCCGGACGTGAAGTTCTTCAATTGCTGATCAAGTTAGGCTCAGATATGGAGGTATGGAAACGGCACCTAGAAAACCGCCATGGCTGCGACTAAACGGTCGCCCGCCAAGATACGGATCTTGGGAAACCACGCTTGCCAAAACATCCACGTATATAGATTTCATCATTGCCAATATCGTCACTCATTCTAGCAATGTTTGTTATTTTCAGTTTGTATGCCATCAGAACTCGAAAAGTCCAAAGGTAACGGGTATGAAAACAAATAGAAAAGTTATCGGCTTGTACAACAGCTTTGAAAGCAACACAACACCAAATTAGCGCACGATTGAAGCACTCCGATTATATGACTGACCATCCGGATACCGTATCTGATCGAACAACCGATCTGCTATCGCTTCAACCTGCAGTCAAGAATCATTGTTCAAATATTTAACCAACGCACAGTATTATATAAAAAGCCTAATTGAATAAGGTTCAAGCATCAGTTGAAGGTTTGATATTAACATCATGGGTCATTGAGTCTGATATACCTATCAAGTTATCATTTACAAAAAACGTGTAGCCAAAACTAAAGTTGCTTGTATGAATCTGATGAATCCTATGCTTCCCACTTGCAAAACGGACGCCTGCATCACATGGATTAAAAAAAACCTTAGTGATCGTTATACATTCTTACCATCACCGAATGTAAAAATCCTTATTGTTCGAGCAAGGTCATTCACATATATTTACAACAATTTAACTGTTTGTATCTAGTTAATTGAAATCAAAAGGCATATGTGTATTGGCATGTATGTAATAGTTACTTTGAAGACCTATGTTGGTTGCAGTCTTCATTTGTGGTTAGGATTTATTCATAGGGCTATTAGTTTGTATTCTTGAACTGCGCATGCACATGGAATTGTGTTGGAGGTTGTGTTACAGGTTTGACACAATGCTGAATCACGAGGGTCAACATGTTCATGAAAGGGCTGCAGGTTTTGGTTGGGTTTATATTTTAAAGTAATATAAACTCCCAATGGTATGTTGCAACAATAGATTGTGGTAGTTGTATATACGGATGTCATGGCATGTATTTGTAATACATCACCGCGCATAGAGTAACCGATAATCAGTGACGAAAGAATCTCTTGGTTGAGAAGGCTGCGTGCTTTGCAGACGGCTTGCGGTTCTGAGGAGCACCGCGACTGTTTTTGGTTCTACCTGCGTGAACAGGTGGCTAATGAGATGGATTGGAAGGGGGACACTTGAAGTTATGAATGCCCGTAAAAGGGCTGCAATTGTTGATAGGGATGGTTTGATAAGCGAGTTATCTAGTATTAACCCAGAACCGCTTTTGATCTGCATGGTTTCTTTGCTATTGGACATGCAAGACGGAGCCTAGGCGGAGCTTCGCCAGCTGCAAGAATTGATGGGTGCGTCCGACAATCGTGTGACCGATATGGAGTTTTTCATCCGTAATATGTGATCATCGAATGTGTTTGCAGGGCGCACCTAGTGATTGTCTATGTCTTTCTATGTTTTCAATAAAGTGTTGTTCCTAGGCGTGTGTGGGAAGATTATGTTTGGTCTTTGTTGTTTTAACTTAAAGTGTATTTGTCGTACTCTATGCAGTTGTAACGCCACGTTTGTGTATCTTGCCATATGTTTATGTTGTTGTTGATTATTTTGAAATTCGGAACACCTTTTACTTTGAATGCATCTCGCTGGTGTTTTATTCCCCATCAGGAACCAATGTATCATAGCATGTATTCATTTGTGCCTCTTGGTTATTGTATTGGGACAGTTTTCTTATGAACATGTGCTTGGCATTTTTCCTGGAACCTGTATCACTCATTTAGCCTGCAATGTGCTATTGAGAATCTCACTATTGCAAGCTTTAGTGGCTAGTTGGCTAGCAAGTGATAAAAAAACCAATGTGACATGCCAACAGTGTGTTGGAGATGGTCTATTTAAGTGTGTCATTCTATTTGGGTATAGCATATTGTATGCAATAAACTGGGTTAAACAGGCAATCCAAAAAAAATGACCTGTCGAGGAGTGCTTCATGCTTTGCAATTGCTCTGTTCTTCCAGTGATTTTGGAACCGTTTCCTATTTCTATGTGCGGAAGAAGATTGAAGCTGAGATGGAGTGGAGGGCCAGAATTGAAGATTTGCATGTGAGAAAGAAAAACGATATTGATCAGAGGGCCCAGTTTATAAGTGACCTGTCTAGCCTTAGCCCGGACCATCGTGTGAGTCGAATGCTTTGGCTGCTAGGCGACATGCAAGAGCGTGATGTCGTGGAGTTGTGGAAGCTACAGGCATTGGCGGATGATTCTGATGGGCGTGTTCAAGATCTGGATAATTTTTTCCGATCCTTGTGACCCATTTGATGATACAACGGATGTTTACAGCAAGAAGTTTGGTCGTGTGTTTGGAATAAACGGTGTGTGCGCTCCGGTTGTCTATAGTCTGGCCGTATCTGTTGGTGATATGTCTTTTATACGGCCAAACTGGCTGTTATGTTATTTTTATTGAAGTTGTGTTGTATGTTGTTTGTAATATAACCAATGTCGTTTATGTGTGAAATGCGTTTTTTCATTATGTTCCAATGCTCTTTCATTAGGTTCTAATGGGTCCGTATAAAATGTTGTGCTTGTGTGTTATAACATGTTGTCTAATAGTAGGAAAAAGTCTGCATTATAGAAAATAGTATGGCACTATTGTTGGTGGTTTGATTTTTAACCACTTGTGGTAAAGATATGTGGTGCCCCATAACAACATTATTTCTGCTTTCTTGTATTTGGCCATAAATGGGTTTTTCTATATCGTCTAAATATGGCAAAAAAGTAAATAGAAAAAGTAGAATAATAGATGGTGAAACAGTGTGTGGATGGGGATAGTGTTTTTTTTAAATAGACTTTTGGGAACCTAAGTTGATAATCATGCAATTTGGGAGCCGACTACTGTTTTTGGTGCTAGTGTTGAGTGTTAGTGCAGGACACTATAGGTTTTAAGCCAGGTGGCATTGCTATATAAAGGAGTGTTAGGAGGGTGTAGGTGACACATCTTCACACACATCTATAGTTAAGTTTTATTAAGTAATAACTAATGGAGTACCGTCCAAAATGCGATGCATTGGAGAAGGAAGCAAGGACCGACGATTGGGCTGACATGTTTATTTGTCGCCTACAGGTTGAGATTCTAGGCGAAACAGCCTGGAAAGCTAGGATGGAGCAGATGTGGTAGGAGGTCAATAGTGGTGTAATTGATAGGACTCGTCTTGTTTATGAGTTAAGGACCGTTGTTGGGGAACCGGTAGTTAACCAGATGGTGGCATTTTTAGGGACCCTAACACGTGAAGACTGTTCCTTTAGAGAACAGCTCGGAGCCGAAGCAGTAGCAACAGGAAACCGCATTGCTAGGATGGAAAGATTCATTGAACGGCTGCGAGGGAACGTTTCGCGTTGAAGCGATTATTTGAATGTGCCTGAAGGTGTTCGCTTTGTGTGTGTTAAATAAATCATCCTCGGGAATTATGTTAATCGCGTTGTGTTTCCGTGTCTACCAATAATGGACCAGGCGTGTGTGCCTGGGTGTTTGTTATTTTGGTACTACCAATGACGTTGGGTCATTGGCAGGGCGTGTTTATGTATTTGGTTTAAGTACTGCCAATGACGTTCGGTCATTGGCAAGATGTGTTTAAGTGTTTGGTTAATGTATTTGCATATGTGAAGTTATTCACTTTTCTATTTTTGTTTCATGGATAAAAAATTCTAAAGAAGCCAAGACGAAAAAGAACAAACGCTGTTGAGTAACAAAAGATTAGTATAGAGTGCTATCGGGTGCATTTTTCCCTGTATTCCAACGACAGAGCGGGTGCCCATTAAATCAGGTGTCCTCCAGCTCTCTGGCATCTCCACAAACGAACGTTCCTCCGTGAACGGCCATGGTTTAGTAAACCTGTGGAGGTGGCAGCTTATCAATCTGTTATGTATAAAATTATCATAGGCTGTATAAGAGTATCATATAAGTTATAGGGAAACAGAAAAGACCTAACGATGGCGCTAGTCCATGTCTGGTGCATGATAGAGCAGGAAGAGCCTAAACCTGTCGAAACACCCACTCGGCAGGCATGAACTGTTAGGCACACCACACGCTGTCATTCTGTTTTGGTAGGTTGGTCACCTTTGCCGAGCCAAAAAACAACAAAATATTAGGGAAGGCGAGACGGGTATAAGTTTTTTTTACCATTTGTACCTGACATTGACATACCTTCCTGCAAGCATAGGCTAAGTTAGGCTGCAATCAAATGAATCTGCTGGCAGGACCTAAACGGTAGAATACGCGACCAAGGCAATATGGCAAGCACACGCCAAAAAATGTTGTTGATGACCTGTGGTAAGCAAATGTCAGACACAAGAAAAAAGAGCTGAGGTTGTTAAGACAAAAGTTGACCAAAAGGAGAAAAGAATGTAACACTTAGCAGACAGCTGGTGCGGGATACAAAAGCACAATTTAGATGCCCTGTGGTAGAACCCGGTGAAACGCGAGAGTTTTTTTTGGTATTTGGAGGCTCAGATAAGCGAGCAACGGATATGAGGAGACATGCACTCTGGCTGTAAACCCACCAACATTTCCTGCCAAGAAGTACATAATCCGGTTTAACGCTCAAGTCTAATCATCATTGCCTCTTTGAATGTTCTAAAAGATACACAGCCTCAGGCAAAACCAGTGATGGCTGCGAGCGCATGGCCGCCCTGCAAAAAAATCACAACTTTACCAGGCACTGCTTATAAAAGCAACCAACCGACACGGGATTACCCTTTATATGTCACCCCGCCAAGATCCAAGTCACCTTCTCTTTACCTACGCGTGTTACCCTTTTATTAAACTATGTTATTTTCTTTCCCTCAGAAAGGGTGCCTTCCCTCACAAAAATCACACACACAAAACACGCACCGTTGGTAAACCGGGATGACTGCAACCTCTAAAGGTCACCCCGCCAAGATCCAAGTCACCTTCTCTTTACCTACGCGTGTTACTCTTTATATTATGCAGGGGAAGCACGTTTCCATAGAAATAGTGATCCCCCTCACACCCTTATTAAACTATGTTATTTTCTTTAAAATCATCACAGCCGACATAATCACAGAAATGTACAATGGCTCATCCCGGAAATAAGTCATGGATGTATGGCATGCATCTGAAAAAGGAAAATAGCCTCAAATACCGAGAATGCATAAACGCTCTGTATGCCAGCAACCATAAAGGGTCACCTGGACAGGCTCGCTAAAACTGAATTTCACACACTTTATGGATCCAAGTCGCGACTGTGAGGCAGAGAAAGTGGCTACACTCGCCATGGCTGCAAACTTAAAAGTTTTCCCTGGTAAGACACGAATGTTTTCATAAATCAAGGGAACTTTTTATGTCGATTCAGGCCACCAATTTTTAGCCTTATAGCGTTGGCTCAGATAAGACGCAACTTGGTACAAAGAGTGGTTAACCGGCATGGCTGCAACCTTCAAAGGTCACCCCGCCAAGATCCAAGCCACCTTCTCTTTACCTACGTGTACTTAAATTCATCACAGCCAACACGGGAACACAAATATCAGTTGGCCTCTTGGCATTGCCTCTTAATCAGCCAAAACCCCAACTGTTTAAGCCCACAAATCCAATGTCCGTGTGACCCTTCTCAGATCATCAATCCCACACAACAAACAATCCTAACCTGTTAACAACATCTTGGTATCAAAACCCAAAAAAATAGCCCAACCTGTTGTTTTATATTAAAAAGGCTACTAATTTGACTACACTCGAGAACTTACTGAATCCTCAAAAAGAATGAAATAAAACAAATTTAATACCTTGTAATCCCGCAGGCACGCAGTGGGACATATGCAAGAACAAATATGGATCCAAGTCGCGACTGTGAGGCAGAGAAAGTGGCTACACTCGCCATGGCTGCAAACTTAAAAGTTTGCCTGAAGACACGAATGTTTTCATAAATCAAGGGAACTTTTTATATCGATTCAGGGCACCAATTTTTAGCTTTATAGCGTTGTCTCAGATAAGGCGCAATTTGGTACAAAGAGTGGTTAACTGGCATGGCTGCAACCTTCAAAGGTCACCCCACCAAGATCCAAGCCACCTTCTTTTTACCTACGCGTGCTTAAATTCATCACAACCGACACGACAACGCAAATATCAGGTGGCCTCTTGGCATTGCCTCTTAATCAGCCAAAACCCCAACTGTTTAAGCCCACAAACACAATCTCCGTATGACCCTTCTCATATCATCAATCCCACACAAGAAACAATCCTAACCTGTTAACAACATCTTGGTATCAAAACCAAAAAAAAATAGCACAACTTGTTGTTTTATATTGAAAAGGCTACTAATTTGACTACACTTGAGAACTTATTGAATCGCAAAAAGAATGAAATAAAACAAATTTAATAGCTTATAATCCCGCGGGCACGCAACGGGACATATGCAAGAACAAATATGTAATCTCGCGGGCACGCAGCGGGACATATGCAAGAACAATTATGGACGCGACTGTGAGGCAGAGAAAGTGGCTACACTCGCCATGGCTGCAAACTTAAAAGTTTGCCCAGCCAAGACACAAATGTTTTCATAAATCAAGGGAACTTTTTATATCGATTCAGGCCACCAATTTTGAGCTTTATAGCGTTGGCTCAGATAAGGCGCAATCTGGTACAAAGAGTGGTTAACCGGCATGGCTGCAACCTTCAAAGGTCACCCCACCAAGATCCAAGCCACCTTCTCTTTACCTACGCGTATTTAAATTCATCACAACCGACACGGCGACGCAAATATCAGTTGGCCTCTTCGCATTGCCTCTTAATCAACCAAAACCCAACTGTTTAAACCCACAAACCCAATGTCTGTGTGACCCTTCTCATATCATCAATCCCACACAACAAACAATCCTAACCTGTTAACAACATACTGGTATCATAACCCCCAAAAAATTGGCCAATTAGTTATTTTATATAAAAAAAGGCTACTAATTTGACTACATTCGAGAACTTATTGAATCCCCTAAAAAAATGAAATAAAACTAATTTAATACCTCATTAAGGAAGAGATCACCACGACCCAGATACTCACATGAGGCATCCAACCTCGCCACACACCGACCCACATCACGGGACGTTGTTAAAGGCGGCAATGAAGTGATCGATGGCAACGAAGGGTTACCATCACACATCACAACAACTGGAATCAGATAAAAACCGCAAAACCCTAATATTTTTCACATATTTCAAGCTTCCATAAAACTCATTTAATACCTCATTAAGGAAGAGATCGCCACGACCCAGATACCCACATGAGGCATCCAACCTTGCCACACACCGACCCACATCACGGGACGCCGTTAAAGGCGGCAATGAAGTTATCGGTGGCAACGAAGGGTTACCATCACACATCACAACAATCGGAATCAGATAAAAACCGCAAAACTCCTAATATTTTTCACATATTTCAAGGTGCCATGGATGAAAATCAGAAGATGGGAGCTAACCCATAAATAATGCAAACCCACAACAAAATGACTGTGGGTATATATAAAACAATACCAATTAAGCATTTCCTGTAGCCACTACACAATCAAACAAACACAATTAAGGATTAGCTACAACAATTATCCTTTATATTAAAGAGTTTAATCTGAAAGGGCAAAGGGTTAATTTGAAAAGGCAAACCAAATTAATTAGTGCACTCGCCAATTAATGAATGGGGGGGAAAGATCCAAAACTCATCAATGGAACGGAGTAAAGATCCAAAAACTCATGAATGAAACGGAGTCATATAACGTTCCGTTGGAACCAACGGTGCGTGTTTTGTGTGTGTGATTTTTGTGAGGGAAGACACCCTTTGTGAGGGAAAGAAAATAACATAGTTTAATGAGAGTATGAGGAGGATCACTGTTTCTATGGAAACGTGATTCCCCTCTTTAATATAAAGGGTAATTGCAAGTAGCAACTACTATACCTGTCCGGTGGTAGCCTTGAGAAGAAGTTGACGCAAAATGTTGGGCTTGTTGGGCTGGGGAAGGCAGTTTCACTTGCTGAATAATGGACTGGTTCATTTGGGCTGTGGGCTCAATGCAATGGGGCTGTAGTTTTGCATTTTGATAACAGTTTAACTATAAAGCAATTGGATAATGAGTTGCAGTTGTAGTTATTTAGATCAGTTTAGTAGTTTTCTGTGTTTAGCTGATCTGGAGATGATGTTTACATTGGTTTTAAATCTCCACCATCTATAAACAACACTTAACACACTACATTCTTAATCACCAAAAACAAAATGAATATAACCACATTATTCTTACTTGCATTCATTCTCTTTGCCTTGTCAGCCCATTGGGTCCTAGTCCTGTGCTCGATGCCTATGGAAAACAACTCCAAACGGGGGTGGAATACTACGTTATACCAGCAGCTAGAGATATGGAAAGTGGCGGACTCTTATACGCAGCAGTAGGTAACTTTACTTGTCCAGCCGGCGTTGCACAATTCAGGACTGATGAGTATGGAAATTCCTTGACTTTCACTCCCGTTAACCCCAAGAAAGATGTAATTCGTCTCTCCCCAGATGGCTCAACTATTTGTCGCAAGTCAAATGTATGGAAGTTCAAATACGATAAGAATATTAAACAACATGCTGTGATGATAGTTGGTGTTTAGGAAACTCGGGACCTGAAACACTGGATATGGTTTAAGATTGAGAAAACCAAGGATGCTTATAAGTTTGTGTTCTGTGCGAGTGTCTGCAGCACCTGCAAAGTTAAGTGTAAGGATCTCGGAATAGTTATATCGACGCTTAAATAACTATGCAAGGATGCACCTAGCTTCTTTATCCCTTGAATAACTTTGTTCTTTATTCTTCACTTGTATACATTCTAAAATAATATAGACGATTGGAATATCGTTCTTTGTTAGTACTAATTACTCTTGTGTTAAATAGCTGTAGAGGTATCCGATCCCAACAAATTTTAATTGCTATAACCACAACAATAAGATACAAAGCTATTAGGCTATTAGTTGAGGTCTTTAGGACCACGAAAGACATTCTATTGAAACTGACTGAAAATTTATCGACGTTCAGAAGGCGGTATAAATTGATGTACATGTGATAAAACACAGAAAGAAAATATATGGTAACATACTAACATCCTATACTTGAAAGACAAGGTAACTTTCTAGCTATCCGTCTACTTTCAAGAGGTAGACCACTCCGATCCTGATGCTACATTAATTGCTGATAAAAAAAAACATGACAAGAATTTTGGGTCAACACAAAGCGAACTGTGACAGAAATCATATATAGAAACAACGAAAATGGAACACAAACCTTCAAAGATTAAGGGATGCGTGTCAAGTTCTGGATCCTCAAGCTGTGATTGTCTGTTCTGAGGTACAGCATCATCTGGTAGACCAAGTTCAGACTCGCGCTTTAAAGCCTCAGAGCTTGAATCATCTGCTCTTCTATGCCATTGTTGGGTAAAGTACTAGTAGAACTTTCATACTAGCATTCATTCTCCTTGCCTTTTCAGCCAAATCGGCTACCAGTCCTAGTCCTGTGCTCGATGCCTTTGGGAACAGCACATAGCAGGGGTGGAAATACTACATTAATCCCACAGATATGATGAATGGTGGCCTCATAAAGCCGGGTCTGCCCGAGTTTTGGCCGGGTATAGCCAGGTCCTAGAAGGGTTTGGTAGGGTTTTGCCGGGTCCTAGACATAAAAAATAATCTCAATTGAAAATTTGGAATATTTCACACTTTATTTCATGACGCTAGGTCTCTATTTTAACATATATAAAGTAGATGTAATAGTAACATCTACATGACTTGATACATATAAAGTAGAAGCAATATCGGCATCTACAGGACTCAATGGCCGACACGCCTTACATTATTGATACATGACTATAATCACATGGACACTAGTCTTGAGAGCCATCAGAAAATACAAAGCAATAGAAAGTAGCAGATGTAACAAAAGGAAACCTCGAAACAGGTCGTTAATGTCATCATGCGTCATGAATCTCCCCAGAATAGTGCACGGATCCATGTTCCCAAGTGTGTGAAAGATTAAAACTGTTGTAGAATTTTAAATTAAACACAAACTCTGTCGGCCCATTCTTCGGGTTCAATCTAGCCAACACTGTCTTGTCCTCTCCATCTTTTTGAATGTACAATTCGACAACTTCATCAATGACAACCTCTGTGTTCCCCAACCAAACTTTTTTGAGATGTAACTCTTGGTTATCTCTAATCACCACTTCGAACCTCTCACCTGGGGACATTGTTAAATCTGCATTCAACAAAATCTTCATTCGATTACTAATATTTGAAGCTTCAAGCAAGGAGTATCCATTTGATTAGAAATAATTAAACTTACCCCACTTCGACATTGTTGGTTCAAAGAGTTGTGTGGACAAGAAGATTGGATGACAAAATTGGAATGTTGCTAAGTTGTCATATAAAAAAGTTAATGAAAGGTTGCCATATAAAAAAGTTGTATATAACTTATTGTTGAAGCTATGTTTAAAAAATTTCAGAACACTTGGGGGGTGTATTGAAATTAATTCTGCTGATTGTATATAAGCCAGCAGTTTCTACAGATCAACCCCATTCAAATTATGTGTATTGCAACTTTTCCAAGCTTAAGTTAACGGTACGGATACCGTATCGAACGGGATTGAAATACTGGTATTAAGTATCCAGGTTTTTTTTGGGGGAAGTTCTCGATCGAATACCGATCCCGTACAAAATTAATAGTCTATCGAGAACTATTGGGTAATATCCATTAGAACTTCATTTTTCTTTGTGACATATGCCATTGGCCCATTGCCTTTTGTCAAGATTTTAGCTTCCCGCTTAAACAATCCAACTCACACACACAAAATTTTAGCATTTTCATAGCATTCAATACTCTTTTTATCTATTCTTGACTTGAGGTATGTACGTATCAAACTTACTTTAACAAAAGCATGAGATGACAATTCAATATTATTACCATCATATGTACTATAAGTCTAAACATAAAGACACTTGAGTAAAAGTTTAAGATAACATTTTGACAACTGAGTAAGCAAATATAATTCAATAATCCCTTATCGCGAAAAATTATCTCATTTAGAAACACCCGTAAGACTTTGCTCATCGTCTAGAATGCAAAATTATCTCAATATCTCAAACATTATCTCACGACATACTAGAATCAATAAGCAGCCTTTGACTTCGCCCTATAGACCAAGCTTCTTGCTAAAGACTTTAGTCCTCTATCTTTGAGATGGTGTCGACCACAACCTAGTATACTTATCAACACCCATCTTTGCTAAAACAAAGACCTTTTTGTCTCTTATAAGAATCTACAACACTTGTTTAGGTCGTCAATAGTGGACTGAATTGTGATATGGCTAACTAAAAGGTGGACGAATACTAACCAACATAATTACATATACATAAAAACGATCTATGCGAACAAGTCCATAGATGCACCTTCATCTAGATGACAAAGCACTTGTTTGGACAACAAGTTTTATGCCAAAAAGAGAAATCTATCGCTTTGTACATTCATTTTAGTTTTACTACTTCCAGATTCTACTCTGCCCCAATTATATCTAATTTGAAATGTTGATGCTTCTAGATCTTACGTGATACTCACAACTTTACACACTTGTCAGCGCCCGTTGTAGCTAAAACATAGACCTTTTTGGCCCCTATAAGAAGAATATAAAAAAATTGTTTAGGTGGTCAAATACTATTTGTGATATATCAAGTATAAGGTAGACAAATACTAACCGACACGAACACGAACACGTGACAAAGTCATGCAAGTGATGCATGTGATATTACCTGCATATACATAATTACATATGCACAATTAGGTAATAATTTAATAACTTAAAGATTATCTCACGGCATACTAGAATAAAAGATTAAGAAATAGTATGGAAACAAAAAAACTATATAAAAACTTGCAAAGTACACATGCTAATTTGGGCACAAACACTAGAGCGTTTTTGTTTGTAAAAAAATGTAAGTTTTTTCGTTTGGAAAATTTCACAATTTGACTAAGAAGGTTTTTGGGTTGGCTTATTTCACAATTCGAAACAAGCTAAGAGAAGGCCAATTTAAAAGTAAAAATACTAGAATACAGACCATTCTTTCAAAACACATAACCAAGAACCAATTTAGGTAGCTAATTTTGGTTTTTCTATAAATATTTTGACAAAAATAAGCAGATAGTAATTCTTACCCGGCAACCTCATAGATCTTAGTTCATCTTGGACTGTTTAAACGGATCTGAAAGTTACACAACGTACCTAAAATTCTGAAACTCAAGAATATATAATAGAGATTTAACAACAAGAATATATCGGCTTATCAAGATCTAAACATGTGTCTGATAATAAAAGAAATACAGTCATATCGGAAAAATTGTTTATTTATATCAAACTTTCAGAAATTTCCAAAATAAAAAAAAAGATATGCCATTTAAAAGGAAAATGGATGAGTGAAGTGTGGGTAGTTAGGCATTGGATTTATAGTCAATGTTAAATGTCTACCTGCTATTTGTGTGAATTTATGACTATCACCTTTTTTTCACCATCCAATTTTATTTTGCAATTAAATGGAATGAGTTGATAACCATCGAAAAATAAAGCACCTCAAATTTTTATAGCATGTGACATATGTATATTTTTATAGAGATCACTTATTTTGAGTTAATTATAAATTAAGTTAGTAGTTGTGACTTGTGAGGTAAATATACCAATTACCAATGTTGTGTATCCATGCGAAAGTCTTGACATCTGCAAAGTTTTATCTAGATCTTTGGAGGTTTTGGTATGGTTGCGCTGTTGTTTTTGTGCCGTGAGAAAAAGTGATGTCACATTACCATTTTTTTATAACACCAAATTTATCGTAAGTAAAAAAGTGAGTCTGGTTAACATCATACTTTTTGGTGTTACGGTGATCCCACATCTTTTTTTTATTTTTTTAAATTTAATAAAACAATTTATTTTAAACTAAAAATATTAAATTTCACAAAGAAAAAAAGTTACATTAAAAAGTGATTATGAAGCAGCTCCGGTTTATGATGAAGAACCCGCGTATAAAGAAGAGGGGTATCGTTTTTTCGACAATTATAATAATTTTCAAGAGGAAGAGACTGATGTATTATTTATGGGTGTTGTGTTGGATGTTGAAGGAAAATCGATGCCCTTTTAGAATGAAGGGTGTGAATGCAAGTGATGCCTAAAAACATTATTAGTGTTAACTAATCTTTCTTAGTTTTGATCACAACAAACCATACAACACATTTAGTGTAAAACACAAAATGAATTATTTAACTAACACTATCATCAAGGTAATAATCATATCACTAACCTTTCTTAATCATACTTAGTGATCATCAAAATGATTATCCTTAAAACTTACTTTTGTTAATATGACAAAAGACTTTTTAATAAACTTTCTTTTTTAGAAAATGTTTTATTAAAATGGAAAATGAAAATTTGAAAATAGCATATTCCAAATGCTGTTAGAATATCCTTTGAAGGTTTCAAATACCTCAGATATTCCCACCCCACTAAAAGACAAAAAACAGAGCGTAGTCTAGTGGCGGTACCTTAAGTACCTACGCGGTTCCTTAGCGATATGGAACCGCGGGGTGAGATAAGGTACCGCGCACAGCTAGCCGTTATAGATCCGTTATACTTTGTCTCCTTTAAATAGTGGGTCAAATCTCATTTTCCAGCAAGCCTCTTGGACATTTTTCTTAGCCCTCTTTCTATTTTCTATAGCATAATCATTTGTAAATGATCACTTAAATTGTTAAGGATGTTTACATATGATTATCCTCTTGATCCCCTCCTTTACTGTAACACCCCACTTGGATAAATGGACCGTTACGTGTATTTATGGCGTGTCATCAAAGCATGCAAGGCAATGTATTAAACATTAACTGACCAAACGGAAGTACCGGAATCAAACATCGGTAGTCCAACATAAGCTCAAAAATATAAAGATTAAGTACTGAAAGAAAAAGGACGAAACAGTGTCCAAACAACCAAAGTAAAGTAACGTAATGTGTGCATAAAAATAAAGGAGTCTGGATAGCTCCCATCCAAATGCACGTACTCTCTTAGAAGTCCTAAGATCGTCCCTGTGTACCTGCCGTTTGGAAACATGAAAGGAAACTATGGCTGAGCATAACGCTCAGTGGATGGATATAGCATGATAAGAATGTACTGAAAGTAATGAAATAGAAGACAACAATGAAGCTATAAGACTGATATGTAACATGTGGTAGATATATACTGATACTGAAATATAACTATAAATTCTGAAAACATGCATTTACTGTATTTTATTTGCCAGAGCTTATATAGGTCACGTGTTGTAACAACCGTGCATGAATAACTGGAAGGGTGACCTCGTCATGCTGTAGAGGGGTGACCTCTAAATAACTGTGCTGGGTGGAGGGATCAGCTCCAATGTGAAGGATGTAGAGCACACACCACATCCACCCTGATAACTTGTAACACATATAAGCCTAGGATGCATCCATACGCCCCACTAAACATACATATAAAAATAGCCAACCTGAACATGAGTGGGACGATGCAGGATATCACTCTCCTGCATGTGAGTCACGACACCGGTGCCTCTAGTGCCGTGGTTACGGTACCTCCGTAACTAGTACATAAACTGGTCGTGCTTGTATATAATGCTCAGGCAATTTATTTAGTTATTAACATGATTACTGATAAACTTAAACATATACTGGGGAAAAACATTTGGCTGAAGACGGGGAATCCTAATCATGCATAGAAAGGAAGTCCTTACTGAAAGGACAGAAATCCGTACCTCGTGTCCAGTAACCGACCGAGATCAACTGACCGAAAGTCTACTCTGATTTCACGCGAGCTACATGAATAAGGGACGTGAATGAGTAAACTGATATTCGCTTATTTAATTTCATGTTCTTATTGGTCTTTCATTTATTTATTTATTTTCTGAAATTCCGTACGTATATTAACTGATAAATCTGACCTTATAATAATTCATTTTAATGTATTATCTTACTACTATTTGTTACGGTACAACGTATTTCCGACGCTATAATAGTACTATACTACATATCCCGTTAAAATAGAAAGCTTCTTAATTCCAAATAATTTAATTCATTTCATAAAATTATACCCCTTTTTAAATATTAAGGAACTATTTTAAATTAATACATTTAAAATATAATTTAAACATTTATAAAACAATTTAATTAAAAGGTATAATATAAAAATATTCATTTTATCTATTATAATAATGTCCCGAGCCTACCGAGATACCCCATCTCGGTCGCACTAAACAATCAACATTTATGATTAAATCTGTCTATGTAAATCCGCGACAGAAAACTGCGTCACTAAAACTGTCGCTAAAACTGCTCTTAAAGACTATAAAAAATAAAACTGTCACTTATTAAACTGCGACAGAAATTAGCGTCGCTAATCTGTCGCTAATTTGGATTTAATTAATTTAATTTCCTGTTTAAAGAATACCTACTGATCTATATTATGTTCCCACCGTTTGGGTCAAATTCCCACCGTTTGTAACATAGCCAAACACCCCCTTAATTAATTTACCCCCCCCCCCCCCGATGGGGTTTTGTTGGCTGCGACGACTGAACACAACCCTAAGCCGCCCCTGTGTGGGTCACGGCCGGGCAGAGAAGGGACCTCCAAGACATGGTGGTCTCGGTTATATATATAAACACCAAACACCGATGTTACACAAATCAAACAGCACCCTGAATGGGGCTGCTGCTCTCGGCCGGCCACAACCATACCACACCGAGACCTGCTGTGGTCTCGGTTTCATGCTTTAATAAACCCGACACCCCTATTGGTACATGATATGGGAAGAACGTGTTTACCTGGTTGATGAACAAAGCACTCGACACCCCCCTTCTCCTTCTTTTTTTTTTCTCTCGGCGGCCAACAAATGAAACCCTAATTTTATTATTTTTTTTCGTCTGTTATGGGAGAAGGGTTAGAGTCCCGTTTGATTTATTTGTGCAACCCAAAATGGGCTTGGCCCACTTCTTTTCTTCTTTCTTTTTTTAAACAAACCGGCCCTTAGGACTTTTACCTTTTTTTTTTTAAACTTGTATATAATTTCTCTCGCGTTGTTTTTGCTAATAATTTCTACGTAAATGGTTTAAGTAAATAAACCGCGTATTTACATTCCCGATTTAAATACGAGTTTTACAATTCTTCCCCTCTAAAAAAAATAATTCGTCCCCGAATTAAGGATACGGCCGTACTGGGTTTTACAATTCTTCCCCTCTAAAAAGAAGAATTCGTCCCCGAATTATAAGGTATTTAAGCTGACTGGAGTAAAAGCCAAAAATGCTAATAAGCTGGAAGACATAAAAGCTGAAAAGACATACCCGAATCAAAACTGAAAGTGAGGATAAGAGGTCCGTATAGACTCATCTGTTTCCCAAGTGGCCTTCCGCTCGGTATGGTCCCTCCACATGATTTTGACGAAAGGAATGGTCTTCCTTCTCATAACTCGGTCCTGGCGATCTAAAACTGCTTCGGGTTCCTCAATATAAGATAGATCCTCCGGAATCTGATCGAGTGGATAATTCACTTTGTGAAGCTCATGATAGTTGTACCCCCTGAGTAATGATACATGAAACACGTTGTGGACATGTGAAAGCTGAGGTGGTAACGCCAACCGATATGACACTTCACCAATACGTTCAAGGATCTCGAACGGTCCGATGTAACGAGGGATGAGCTTGCCCTTGAGGCCAAAACGTCTGACACCGCGTGCGGGTGATACTTTGAGGAACACACGATCCCCAGTCTGAAATGATAGATCTCTGTGATGCTTGTCGGTGTAACTCTTCTGGCGAGTACGCGCTTCTTGCAGTTTTGCCCTAGCGATGGCGACCTTTTCATTGGTCAGTTCTATCAATTCTGGTCCTTCAATCAAACGTTCTCCAACCTGATCCCAACAAATAGGAGCACAGCATTTCCTGCCGTATAACATCTCGAATGGAGCACGCTTGATACTAGCATGCCAACTGTTGTTGTAGGCAAACTCGACCAAGCAAATATAGTCATCCCAGTGTCCTGTCCATTCTAATGCACAGGCGCGTAGCATGTCCTCCAAGGTCTAGATGGTACGCTCTGATTGACAGTCTGTCTGCAGGTGAAAGGCTGTGCCGAGCTTGAGCCTAGTTCCCCAAGCTTTATGCAGACCTTCCCAGAAGTGAGAGGTGAAACGGGGATCCCTATCTGATATAATTTCTGAAGGTGTACCGTGTAATCGTACGATCTCCTCGGTGAATAGTTTCGCTAATCTACTGACTGTGAAATCTTTGCGAATAGGAATGAAATGTGCCGACTTGGTCAAACGATCGACAACAACCTAGATTGCATCATGTCTCCGCTGAGTCTGTGGTAGTCCGGTGACAAAATCCATAGAGATCTTGTCCCATTTCCACATTGGAATATCTAATGGCTGGAGAAGACCACTGGAACGCTGGTACTCTATCTTAACCTGCTAACAGGTTAAGCATTTAGACACAAATGTTGCGACATCCTGTTTTATGCCGCTCCACCAGAAATGCTGCTTAAGATCGTGGTACATCTTTGTGGAACCTGGATGGATAGAGAACGGAGAGCTGTGAGCCTCAGTCATTAAGGCTTCTATGAGAGCAGGGTCTTCTGGAACGCAGAGTTTGGTACCCTGCCATACGATACCATCGTCATCAATGCGAAATTCGGTCTGCTGGTCAATGTTCTGGACAACCGCCCAGATTTCACCATCATCCTTTTGTGCGCCTTTAATCCTAGAGAGTAAATCTGGTTCTACCCTCAGACTAGCCCAGTATCCCCTCTGTCCGTGTACTAAGAGCTCAATATCATACCGCTCTAAGTCCCGAATAATTTCTTCCTGAACTTTGATGCCATTAATCATACCTGACTTTCTGCTAAGGGCATCTGCTACTACATTTACTTTACCTGGGTGATACTGGATATTAGTGTCATAGTCTTTCAGCAGTTCTAACCATCGCCGCTGTCTCATGTTCAGCTCTCGTTGGGTGAATATGTACTTGAGACTTTTGTGATCGGTGAAGATATCACACGACTCACCGTATAAATAATGCCTCCAGATCTTAAGGGTGAAAACAACTGCTGCGAGCTCTAGATCATGAGTAGGATAATTTTTCTCATACGGCTTCAGTTGACGCGAAGCATAAGCAATGACTTGCCCGTGCTGCATAAGAACACAGCCTAAGCCCTTTCCTGAAGCGTCACTGTAAATCTGATAACCACCTGTACCGGATGGGAGAGTAAGTATCGGTGCTGAGATCAATCGATGCTTGAGTTCCTCAAAACTCTTTTCTATCTCCTCGGTCCATATAAACTTCTCACCTTTTCGCATAAGTTGAGTCAATGGTAACGCCAAACGTGAGAAGTTTTCCACAAACCTGCGGTAATAACCCGCCAACCCAAGAAAAATACGTATCTATGTGACAGATGTCGGCCTTGGCCATTTGGTGATAGCCTCCACCTTTGCAGGATCCATAGTGATTCCTTCTGTAGAAACAATATGGCCTAGAAATGCCACCGTATTCAGCCAAAACTCGCACTTCGAAAATTTAGCATATAACTTTTCTCATCTGAGAATCTGCAACACTGTACGGAGATGATTCTCATGTTCCTCTTTGGACTTGGAGAGAATAAGTATATCATCGATGAACACGATCACAAACTTGTCTAAAAATTCATTGAAGACTCTGTTCATCAAGTCCATAAATACTGCAGGTGCATTCGTAAGACCGAATGGCATAACAACAAACTCGTAATGACCGTACCTCATGCGAAAAGCAGTTTTGGTTATATCCTGCTCTTTTACACGCAGCTGATGGTAACCTGATCGTAGGTCAATTTTTGAGAAGTGCTTGGCACCCTGAAGCTGATCGAATAAATCGTCAATACGAGGAAGTGGATAACGGTTACGAATAGTGAGCTTATTCAACTCATGGTAGTCAATACACAAACGCATACTACCATCCTTCTTCTTGACAAACAAAACTGGAGCGCCCCAAGGTGACACGCTAGGACGAATGAAACCCCTTTCTAGAAGTTCCTGAAGTTGATCTTTCAGTTCCTTAAGCTCTACAGGAGCCATACGGTAAGGAGCTTTAGATACTGGTTCTGCACCTGGAATGAGATCAATACCAAATTCTACCTCTCGCATGGGAGGTAACCCTGGGAGTTCCTCTGGAAAGACATCTAGAAATTCTTACACCACTGGCTGATCATGAATTGAAGGTGCCTCAGAAGTCGTGTCATGAACTGTAGCTAAGAAACCCTCACAACCATGGTATAATAAGGTACGAGCCTGTAAAGCTGAAATGATCTGAACATGTTTTCCTGGTAGGAAACCCTGGTGAATATACTCTGGTGTCTGGACATCACCAAAGATGACCCGGTGAGCATGAAAATCTATGGTGGCACGATGAACCGACAACCAATCCATACCCAGAATAACATCGAATTCACACATATCTAAAGGAAGGGCACTGACTGGACGTATTTATCATCAAACTCAAGAGGGAGATCCTTATACACCTGGGTAATGAGTACAGAGTCTCGCATGGGGGTAGATATACTAAGTACATTGTCTAGTGGTGTAGGGGTCATGTTTATTCTAACAGCATATGAAGTGGATATAACTGAGTGCGTGGCGCCTGTATCGAATAGCACGCATGCAAACTGTCCGTGTATAAACAAAATGCCAGTAATGGTACCTGTGGTCTTATTTGCTTGCTCACGTGTAGTAGTGTAGACACGACCAGTGGTTGGTGGTATCGGTGGTGGTGGAGGTAAAATCTGAGGAATCTGGCCTGAGGTACCGGCAGCATCCCTGCTCTTGCAATCCCTCTTCAAATGGCCCGGCTGACCACACTTGTAACAATTACCCGAACCATGACGACAAGGTCCCGAGTGTTTCTTCCCACACGTGATGCAAGTGGGATAAGTATACCCGGTGGAAGTAGCTCTGGTTTGCTGAGAACCTGATTTACGATGATAAACACGTGTCACGATCCTGATAACTTACTGAAATAAGGCTGATTGACTGAATTTTAAGATTACCAGAATTTGCCGGTCAGGCAACCTGCTGACCTCTACTGTTTTGGTCACGCCCCTGTCCAACATCTCTGTTGGAATTTACAAAAATTTAAGATCTGCTTTACACGATAGTTTAGTATTTCTGGAGCTTAAAGAATCACCTGTAGCTGCCAGATGAGTTGGAGCTGCCGCGGTAATTATCACCGCCGCTCCTCTTATCTGATCGATTACGGTCATAAGACTGACTGTGGTTCCTGTAGTTCTGATGCGGAGTAGCCGTTTGGGATCGGTCTCCTCCTCTGTGTCTGTAAGATTATAATTGGATAAGTCATAACATATAAGTTGACAAGCAATAATGGGAGCTAAATTGTTTAAGTCTGTTGGGTGAGATGTACCTCTTCTCCGGACGCTCTACATTCTCGAGCTCATCCCTCTCGAAAAGCATCTCAACATCACGAGCTGCATTAGCTACTTGTGGCACATTAGTGAATGTGGCACTCATCAGCCTATCTGCAGTCCTAGAGTGAAGAGCCCAGCGAAATTGCTTCACTTGCTCCTCTGCGGTACCCGCAGCCTCCCCTAAGAATCCAGCCATCCTGAGGTATCGGTGCATAAACTCTATACTGTTCTCGCCATGATTCTGACGAATAACGTGGAAGTCTCTCTTCATTTTAGCTTGCTCCGCATGCGGGAAAAACTGGTCATAGAACATCGTCTTGAAACGTGCCCAGGTCAATGTAAGCTCCTAAGCATCTCCCCCATTGGACAGCTTCTGAGACCTCCACCAATGCAGAGCAGGACCCTACAGCTTGTAAACTGCAAGCCTAACCTTGAAAACGTCACCACAACCCATAGCTCCAAAAAATTTCTCCACATGGTAGATCCAGTCTTCCGCGTCAGTTGGAGCTACAGTCTGCTCAAACAGTCGAGGTTTCTGCTTGTTAAAAAAATCCAGCCAAGCGGGTAAAGTAGCAGGTGGTGGAACAGGAGGGTTGTTATTCTGCTGAGGTCCATTTTGATATTCAGCTCGGATCTCATCACGAATTTGGGGTAACATGGCTTGTATAGCAGCCTGAACGGCAGCAGCAATGGCAGCTGCATTAGGATCATTTTCGGTTTCGCGTCTGGGTGGCATCTGAAATAAAAGAGGATGAGTTGATAAAACTGCTAAAATCTGGGGTAATATATCTGAATATGCATAGTGTAATTCATGAAGGTATAGCCAACAAAATATGACATGAATACTGGTGAACGCCTAGGGTCAGTTCACAAAATGACAATTTACTGAAACATAAATCCGACATGAGTAAGGATGAACGCCTATGGTCAGTTCATCTATACAAAATTTAAACGGGCAAGGGTGAACGCCTATGGTCAGTTCACCGAAACGAAATGTTAATTGAAAAGCACATGCGATTAAGTATGGCCAGTCCTGTACCAACCGTTTACTTAATCAAAACTTGAAAATCCGACTGATAAAATTCATGAATAGCATGGAAGATAACGACGCCAAAATACAAGAAGTTCTTGGTGACTACCCACTAGTCACAGGTCAAGTTTTAGAGCCTACAGGTCGAACCTTGCGCTCTGATACCATAATTGTAACACCCCACTTGGATAAATGGACCGTTACATGTATTTATGGCGTGTCATCAAAGCATGCAAGGCAATGTATTAAACATTAACTAACCAAACGGAAGTACCGGAATCAAACATCGGTAGTCCAACATAAGCTCAAAAATATAAAGATTAAGTACTGAAAGAAAAAGGACGAAACAGTGTCCAAACAACCAAAGTAAAGTAACGTAATGTGTGCATAAAAATAAAGGAGTCTGGATAGCTCCCATCCAAATGCACGTACTCCCTTAGAAGTCCTAAGATCGTCCCTGTGTACCTGCCGTTTGGAAACATGAAAGGAAACTACGGCTGAGCATAACGCTCAGTGGACGGATATAGCATGATAAGAATGTACTGAAAGTAATGAAATAGAAGACAACAATGAAGCTATAAGACTGATATGTAACATGTGGTAGAACTCTGCATAAAATTTGAAAAACCTGGTTCATATATACTGATACTAAAATATAACTATAAATTCTGAAAACATGCATTTACTGTATTTTATTTGCTAGAGCTTATATAGGTCACGTGCTGTAACAACCGTGCATGAATAACTGGAGGGGTGACCTCGTCATGCTGTAGAGGGGTGACCTCTAAATAACTATGCTGGGTGGAGGGATCAGCTCCAATGTGAAGGATGTAGAGCACACACCACATTCACCCTGATAACTTGTAACACATATAAGCCTAGGATGCATCCATACGCCCCACTAAACATACATATAAAAATGGCCAACCTGAACATGAGTGGGACGATGCAGGATATCACTCTCCTGCATGTGAGTCACGACACCGGTGCCTCTAGTGCCGTGGTTACGGTACCTCCGTAACTAGTACATAAACTGGTCGTGCTTGTATATAATGCTCAGGCAATTTATTTAGTTATTAACATGATTACTGATAAACTTAAACATATACTGGGGGAAAACATTTGGCTGAAGACGGGGAATCCTAATCATGCATAGAAAGGAAGTCCTTACTGAAAGGACGGAAATCCGTACCTCGTGTCCAGTAACCGACCGAGATCAACTGACCGAAAGTCTACTCTGATTTCACGCGAGCTACATGAATAAGGGACGTGAATGAGTAAACTGATATTCGCTTATTTAATTTCATGTTCTTATTGGTCTTTCATTTATTTATTTATTTTCTGAAATTCCGTACGTATATTAACTGATAAATCTGACCTTATAATAATTCATTTTAATGTATTATCTTACTACTATTTGTTACGGTACAACGTATTTCCGACGCTATAATAGTACTATACTACATATCCCGTTAAAATAGAAAGTTTCTTAATTCCAAATAATTTAATTCATTTCATAAAATTATACCCCTTTTTAAATATTAAGGAACTATTTTAAATTAATACATTTAAAATATATTTTAAACATTTATAAAACAATTTAATTAAAAGGTATAATATAAAAATATTCATTTTATCTATTATAATAATGTCCCGAGCCTACCGAGATACCCCATCTCGGTCGCACTAAACAATCAACATTTATGATTAAATCTGTCTATGTAAATCCGCGACAGAAAACTGCGTCACTAAAACTGTCGCTAAAACTGTTCTTAAAGACTATAAAAAAATAAAACTGTCACTTATTAAACTGCGACAGAAATTAGCGTCGCTAATCTGTCGCTAATTTGGATTTAATTAATTTAATTTCCTGTTTAAAGAATACCTACTGATCTATATTATGTTCACACCGTTTGGGTCAAATTCCCACCGTTTGTAACATAGCCAAACACCCCCTTAATTAATTTACCCCCCGATGGGGTTTTGTTGGCTGCGACGACTGAACACAGCCCTAAGCCGCCCCTGTGTGGGTCACGGCTGGGCAGAGAAGGGACCACCGAGACATGGTGGTCTCGGTTATATATATAAACACCAAACCCCGATGTTACACAAATCAAACAGCACCCCGAATGGGGCTGCTGCTCTCGGCCGGCCACAACCATACCACACCGAGACCTGCTGTTAGGGGTGTTCACGGGTCGGTTCGGTTCGGTTAGTTAGACGATTTTGACTATCCATCGCGGTTCGGTTAGTTAAATTTACTATCCGTAACCGAACCGTACAAGGCGGTTAACCGGACATACGGTTACCCGAAATGAGCGGTTACCCACGGTTCGGGTCACGGTTAACCATTATATAAGTTTCATAAAGTTTTAGTTTATAAATAATAACATAATTTAGAACATAAAATGTCGTTTTCGTATAATTCAACGACATTAAGTAGCTAAAAATCATATAAAAATTATTTCGATACAAAAAGTGCATTAGAATATTCATAAATAACATATTAACTAAAAAATATTTATTCGATATTTATAAACTACGATCACATTAATTAAATTTACACATACATGTTTAATACATGTACTATAATTTGAATATTTATTTTTTAAATTTTATGTATAATAAAAGTAGGGTACTAATACAATTAATACATGTAATATAATTTGAATATTTAGTTAAAAAATTTCATGTATAATATGTGCGGTTCGGTTCGGTTAACCACGGATATCTAAAAATGAAAACCGTAACCGAACCATTTTAAGCGGATTTTTTCGGTTTCGGTTTTTTCGGTTTCGGTTTTTTCGGTTTCAGATTTTTTCGGTTTCGGATTGAGCGGTTCGGCTCGGTTCGTCGGTTTCTCGGTTTTTTTGAACACCCCTACCTGTTGTGGTCTCGGTTTCATGCTTTAATAAACCCGACACCCCTATTGCTACATGATATGGGAAGAACGTGTTTACCTGGTTGATGAACAAAGCACTCGACACCCCCTTCTCCTTTTTTTTTCTCTCGGCGGCCAACAAATGAAACCCTAATTTTATTATTATTTTTTTTCGTCTGTTATGGGAGAAGGGTTAGAGTCCCGTTTGATTTATTTGTGCAACCCAAAATGGGCTTGGCCCACTTCTTTTCTTCTTTCTTTTTTTTTAAACAAACCGGCCCTTAGGCCTTTTACCTTTTAAAAAAAAAAAAAAACTTGTATATAATTTCTCTCGCGTTGTTTTCGCTAATAATTTCTACGTAAATGGTTTAAGTAAATAAACCGCGTATTTATATTCCCGATTTAAATACGGGTTTTACATTTACCTTGTCCAACGAGAAGATCACTCACTCACTAGTGTTGTGATAAAGATGAATCTATGAGCTAGTCATATTCATCATGATACCCTTTTTGTTTTAGGTCAATCCAATGTATTTATGAATACTTGGACTAGTTGTGTTCATCCAAGTTATTTGTGGATACTTGGATTTGTTGTGTACATCCATTGCATATGTGTTTGCTTGGATTTGTGTTGTGTAAATCCAAGATACATGTGTGTACTTGGATAAGTCTAGTTGAGTTGTAATAGATTTAATTAGAAGTTCTCACTAAACTATAAAGTGATGTGGTTGTGTCTTGTGAGTTCTCACTAAACTATAAAGT
Organism: Glebionis coronaria; assembly: GCA_025667525.1. Classification (NCBI taxonomy): domain Eukaryota; kingdom Viridiplantae; phylum Streptophyta; class Magnoliopsida; order Asterales; family Asteraceae; genus Glebionis; species Glebionis coronaria. Next base: position 34,770,053 of record CM046879.1, read on the forward strand.
GACTAGTAGTTGTGTTGTGTGAAGTTCTCACTAATAAGTGTGAAAACACTTATCCTTTTACCACTTATTTCCAATAATAACAAGACCGAAACGTGTGATTTATGTCGTAAAAGTCGGAATTATGCGTGGTTTGTGTTTTTATTGTGTTTTAGGACCTAAATATGAAAAAGGAAGAAAACACGGGCTTTCACGGGCTTTTACTGAAGAAAACGGGAAAAGACGAAGTCAAAAGATCAAGAGTGCAAAAAGAACGGAAGTCCAAGACCCATTCTGAAGATTTATCGAAGAAAAAGTCAAAAGACGGAAGTTTAACGAAGTCAAAGAACTTAAGTCTAATAGAAGAAGAAAATTAAAAGACAAGTTCAAATCCCGAGACGACAAAGACGAAGAATTAAAGTCGAGTCGAGAAAACGTGAAGGAAGCAAGAGAGAAGATGCAACACATGCACTCCTTCCCTATAAATACCCTCCTAATAGTCATTAGGAGGGGTGTGAGAGTTTTTAGTTAATTTTTCACTTTTTAGTTTTTAGAGAGAGAAAGTCTTAAACTTTCTCTCACTAGTTCATCTTTTACTTTTAATCTTCCAAGATTAACACTTTTGTATGCTTATTTTATTAATCAAGTTCCATTTTAAGCTTTTATCTCTTAATCTCATTCTACTTTTCTTTGATTTAAGATTGATTTTGGTGTGATTATCATGTGATCCGTGTTGTTCTAATTGATTTCATGCTAAAAAGTTAATCTTTTGATCATTTTATAAGTTTTCATTTGATTAAGCCTTAAGACTTTTGTGCTTATTGGCTTACTTTTATGATTAGCTTATTTTTATCATTAAAAAGTTTTATTAAAAAGTTTATATTTTTATTGTTTGATCTAAAAAGTTGTTTGATTTCGGGTTGATAAGTTGATTCTAGTGCTTATTTGATCCGGTTTAAGCATTGATTCGGGTTAGTATTGTGATAAGCTCCAAAATATAGCTTGTCTACTTGCTAACCGAATTCCACAATTTTAGGAAGTGGTTCAAACACCTTTTCCGATTGCCCCTTTCCGAGCAAGATACCCTTTCCGATTGACCTTCATATTCCGACGGCAAGGAACTTGCCCCGCATTCCGATTGGAGTATTTTTTGAGCATTCCGACCATTACGCTTTCCATTATTCCGATTGTTAGTAAATTTAGCATTCCGATTGGAATTGTTGGCTATATTCCGATTAACATCTTGTGTCCCACTTTCCGATTGGTGTTTCACCCATATTCCGATCAGCCGATCGGAATACATTCCGATCGGGCTTCTTTTGACTGTGTTTTGGTTTCTTTCGATATCACTTCCTTATAGTACTTTTATTTTCTGAAAATTTTCCTAGTGTTAGTTTAATTTAGTGAGTTAGCATTTTTCCATTGTCACCTTTAAAGTTTTATGCAATTATTTTTACTCGTCATCCAATTTAATCTTTTAACTTCCATTTTACTCAACGACACTTTAATTACTTGCTATTAGTTAAAAACAAACCAACCAAACCTTTGATCCACCAAAAGACGATTGAGTCGTACTTAAGACCGGTTTTCAATTCGAAAAGATTCGGAACTATAACGAACTTTGATACTTTTGGTTGCAAAAACACTTGTATTAAATGGCGCCGCTGCCGGCTCTTTTCGTTACGATAAACGGTTTCTAGTGAGAGACGCATTGAATTTTGGGATCCGTTCTTTGAACGTTATTTTCATTGCTATAAAAATTTTTCAAAAATCCATAAAAAATATAAAACTCTTCAAAAATACAAAAACATTAAAAAACCTATAAAATCCAAAAAGATTATATAGATATTTCTTGTGTATATTTTTCTTCTGCAGGTGCATGCGTACTAGATCTACAAACTATTCTGAGCCCAAGAATCGTGAAGATTTAGATATGGCTGGTGTTAACAACAACAATAATCACCCACCTCAAAATAATTTGAATAACAACCACAACAACAACAACAACAATGTCCTTCAACCTGATTTAATAACCATGGAGGAATTGTGCCAACCCACCATGAACGGACGCGGAGGCCCGATTGCGCCAATGCACGTCACGGCTCAGGAGTTTTCGTTGAAGCATCATATGATACAACAAGTGCAAACGAATCCGTTTCGTGGAATTCCGGATGATGATGCCAACAAACACCTCGACAAATTCATTACCATTACCCAAAGCATGAAGTGCCCCGGTGTTTCTATGGATGACCTTCGCCTCCAACTTTTTCCACACTCGCTTTCTCACCATGCCGAAAAATGGTTTGACCGTCTTCCTAAGAATTCTATTCATACGTGGAACGACATGACTCAACGCTTTTTATCGCGCTACTTTCCCCCATCCATGGTCACTAGCCTTCGTAACCAAATCAGTGGATTTATGCAAGAGAATGATGAATCACTTTTCGATGCTTGGGAACGTTACAATGATTTGATCGACCGCTGTCCTAATCACAATATGCTCCCCGTCACTCTCATTGACACCTTCTACAATGGTCTCACTTTTCGTGATCGTGACACGATCAATGCCGCCGCCGGTGGTACTTTTATGAAAAGGAGACCGGAGGAGTGTCGAGAGTTGATTGAAAACATGACTACTCACCACAAGAATTGGGATTCTTCCGCATCCTCAAGATCTAATCAGAGAGTCAATGTTTCATCTACTTCTTCCACCACCAACTCGTCTGTTTTGGAACGTGCTCTTCTTGATATCAACAAAAGTCTCCAAATTTTGACTTCTAATCAAACTCAACAAGCTAAAGCCGTTGTTATCTCTTGCGACACATGTGGTGGTCCTCATTCCTACAATGAGTGTCTTTCTACTCACGGCAATTATTCTGAAGACGTTAACGCAGCCTACGGCACTTATCCCTCGGGAAGCTATCAAGCCCGCCCTCAAGGAGACCGTAACTTGCTAAGTTATCGATCCAACAATTATCTTGCTCCCCCCGGTTTTCCCCCTGCAAACCAAACCCAACAACAAAGCTTTAACCGGAACAATCAATCCGAACCTCGTGCAAACAATCAGTATCAATCCCAAAGAAACCCATACCCAACTCAAGGAAATTCTCAAGCTTACCAAGCTCCACCTCTCAATCAACCGATGGCCGTAAGTCAAGACGTCGAGACGTTTATGAAGACCAATCGTGAGATGGTGACGAATCTTCAGAGTCAATTTGTCAACTTGAAGAATGACATGGTGAAACAAGGGAGCGATATTCGAGCCGAGCTAAGGAATGACATGGCCAAACACATCAATGATATTAATGCCAACATGCAAAACTCTTTTAACAATCAAGCTCTTCACCTTCGTGATATGATTGGTTCGCTCATCCAAGGTAATCAACCCTCTTCTTCGGGTACTCTTCCGAGTAATACCGTTGCGAATCCAAGGGGGGAGATGAAAGCAATCACCACTCGAAGTGGAAAAGGTTATATGGAACCCGAGCTTCCTACACCTCCACCGGTGATTGTGAACAAGGAAAAAGAGCAACTTTCCCCACCTCATTCACCTTCTATCCCCATTTCCCCACCACCCGTGGTTGTGAGTGATCCTATTCCCCTAAAGCCTTCTTCTTCATCCAATATACCTTATCCTTCAAGGTTGAGGAAAGAGAAGCAAAAGAGCAAGGATGATATTCAGGTTTCAAACTTCCTAAAAATGTTTAAACAACTGAATTTTAACATCTCCTTTGCCGAGGCTCTCGCTCACATGCCCAAATACGCTAAGATGTTTAAAGATCTTTTAAGTGATAAAGAAAAGCTTCTTGACATTGCTCAGACCCAACTTAATGAGAACTGCTCCGCAGTGCTTTTAAGGCAATTGCCCACCAAACTTGGTGATCCGGGTCGCTTCTTGATTCCTTGCAACTTCCCGGGAGTAGAGAATTGCATGGCCCTAGCCGATCTAGGTGCCAGTATAAACTTAATGCCTTTAAGCGTTTGGAAGCAATTATCTCTCCCCGAGCTTGTCCCCACACGAATGACTTTGGAATTAGCCAACCGTACGGTTGCTTATCCAGTGGGGATAGCCGAAGATGTCTTTGTTGGCGTCGATAAATTCACCTTCCCGGCGGATTTTGTCGTCGTTGATTACGAGATGGATCCCCGTGTTCCATTAATCGTTGGACGTCCATTTCTGAGGACCGGTCGCACTCTTATTGATGTAGCCGCAGGCGAAATAATCATGAGAGTTGGTGACGATCAAATTGTCTTCAACATGGGTAAGATTTCTAAGCAACCTTATTCGTATGAGAGCGTTAATGCTATTGATGTTCTCGATGAGGCTTGTGAAGAACATTTTCATGATGCTTGCAAAAGTACTCTTTCTTCTCTACCCAATGTTGAGACCGTTGCCTCAATTGCTCCAGCATTGACTCCTTTTGGAGAAAGTGACTTGGATGATTTCGAAGCTAGCTTGGGTCCTCTTGATATTAAGTGTGATAATTTATCCACAAATTGGGATGAAGACATTCGTACTATTGAGAGACTTCTCAATGAGGACCCGTTCTCTCCTCCTGCTCCTAAAGAGGTGACTAATGATGATCCATCGTTAGTTTCACCATCTATTGAGGATCCTCCTACTCTTGAGCTTAAGGACCTACCTCCTCATCTTGAGTACGTTTTCCTGGAAAACGACGAGAAGCTACCGGTCATCATCGCAAAGGATCTGAAAGAAGACGAAAAAGCCCGACTTGTCGATGTGTTGAAGAAGCATAAACGAGCTATCGCTTGGAAAATCTCTGACATCCGTGGAATTGATCCTCACTTTTGCACACATAAAATTCTCATGGAGGACGACTTTAAGCCCACAATTCAAAGTCAACGAAGGGTGAATCCTAAAATCCATGAAGTCATCAAAAAAGAGGTTCTCAAACTTCTTGATGCGGGTATGATTTACCCTATTTCGGATTCACCATGGGTTAGTCCAGTCCATTGTGTGCCTAAGAAAGGCGGAATTACCGTTGTGCCTAATGCTAACAACGAGTTGATTCCTACCCGTCTCGTTACTGGGTGGAGAGTTTGTATAGACTACCGCAAACTCAATGATGCCACGAGAAAGGATCATTTCCCTCTACCTTTTATGGACCAAATGCTTGAACGTCTAGCTGGTAATGAATATTACTGCTTTCTGGATGGTTTCTCGGGTTATTTTCAAATACCCATCGATCCCCAATATCAAGAGAAGACAACATTCACTTGTCCCTATGGCACCTTTGCTTACAAACGAATGCCTTTTGGCTTATGCAATGCCCCCGGGACTTTCCAAAGGTGCATGTTGGCTATCTTCCATGACATGGTTGAGCAAACCATGGAAGTCTTCATGGATGATTTCTCGGTCTTCGGGGATTCCTTCTCTGCTTGCCTTGCCAATTTGGAACGTATGCTTAAGCGGTGCGAAGACACTCGCCTTGTTCTGAATTGGGAAAAATGCCATTTTATGGTCAAAGAAGGCATTGTGCTAGGACACAAAATCTCTAAAGCCGGTCTTGAAGTTGACCGTGCTAAAGTAGATGTCATAGCCAAATTACCTCCACCTTCAACCGTGAAGGGTGTGAGAAGCTTTCTGGGTCATGCGGGCTTCTATCGTAGATTCATTCAGGATTTCTCTAAAATCGCTCGCCCGATGACCCACCTCTTAGAAAAAGATACTCCTTTTATCTTTTCTAAAGAGTGTCTCGACGCCTTCAATCTTCTCAAGGATAAGCTAACTAAGGCACCGGTCTTGGTTACCCCAAATTGGGAGCTGCCCTTTGAATTGATGTGCGATGCTAGCGACTTTGCTATTGGTGCGGTTTTGGGCCAACGAGTGAATAAACACTTCCAACCAATCCACTACGCTAGCAAAACAATGACGGGGGCTCAACTGCATTATACGACAACCGAAAAAGAGCTTTTAGCTGTTGTCTATGCTTTTGAGAAATTTCGCCCCTATCTTGTTTTATCCACCACCATCGTATACACGGACCACTCCGCGTTGAAGTACTTGATGACTAAGAATGATTCTAAGCCAAGACTTCTTCGCTGGGTTTTGCTCCTTCAAGAATTCAACATTGAAATTCGTGACAAGAAGGGAGCCGAAAACCTGGCCGCGGATCATTTGAGTCGACTTGAGGATCCATATCAGGGGGATCATCCGAACAAAGAGATCAATGACTCTTTCCCCTTGGAGACTCTAATGTCTATAAATCTCAATCTTGATGGCACCCCGTGGTTTGCGGACATTGCAAACTACTTAGCGGGTGGTATTCTCATCCAAGGGTTAACATCCCAACAAAAGAAGAAGTTCTTGAATGATGTGAAGACTTACTTTTGGGATGACCCTTATCTATTCAAACAGTGTGCTGATCTGATTATTCGTCGATGTGTTGACGGACCGGCAGCTTTCGATATCCTCCAAGCTTGCCACAAAGGACCCACCGGTGGTCACTTTGGTCCCAACTACACCGCTAAGAAAGTGTTTGATTCTGGATTCTACTGGCCCACCATTTATCGTGACGCTCACGAAATGGTTAAGCATTGTGATGCTTGCCAACGTCAAGGCAAGATCACACATAAGGATGAGATGCCTCAAAATTTCATACAGGAATGTGAAATCTTTGATGTATGGGGCATCGACTTTATGGGGCCATTTCCATCCTCCAAAGGGAACAAGTACATCCTCGTCGCCGTCGACTACGTCTCTAAATGGGTTGAAGCTAAGGCTCTTCCTACGAATGATGCCAGGGTGGTTGTGAACTTTTTGAAGCAGCTTTTCGCTCGATTTGGCGTTCCTCGTGCTATCATCAGTGACCGCGGGACTCATTTTTGCAACGATCAATTTGCAAGAGTCATGGCAACGTATGGTGTCAATCACCGTCTTTCCACCGCCTATCATCCCCAAACCAATGGGCAAGCCGAAATTTCCAATCGTGGCTTGAAGAGAATTTTGGAGCGAACTGTGGGAGAGCATCGTGCCGCGTGGGCCGATAAGTTAGATGATGCTCTGTGGGCTTTCCGTACTGCTTACAAGACCCCAATCGGTTGTACACCTTACCGTCTTGTGTACGGGAAAGCCTGCCACCTACCCATCGAGCTGGAACATAAGGCGCACTGGGCCTTGAAGTGGGCTAACTTCGACATCATCAAAGCCGGTGATCATCGCAAGGTTCAACTCAACGAGCTAAATGAACTGAGGAATGAAGCTTATGAGAACTCGCTGATCTATAAGGAGAAGACGAAGATGATCCACGATGCTAAAATCAAGAACCGAGAGTTCCACGTTGGTGATCAAGTCTTACTCTTTAACTCTCGGTTGAAGATCTTCTCTGGCAAGTTGAAGAGCCGCTGGTCTGGTCCATTCACCGTCGCCAAAGTCTTTCCGTATGGGACCATTGAGCTTTCTCAGCCAAATGGGCCCAATTTCAAGGTGAATGGCCAGCGTTTGAAGCTATACTTTGGTGAGGACATCTCTCAGGAGATGATTCCATCCCTCACCACGTTCCCCATGAACTAAAATTGGGTCGAGTCCGGCTCATGACTCGGTGAACAAAAACAAGCACTTCTCGGGAGGCAACCCGTGTTCTATCCTTTACCGCTTTCCTAATAAGTGTAGGGGGAGCCCCACATATGTTTGTTGTCTTTTTCTTGTGCTGTGCAGGGATTAAAGCTTCAGAGAGCATCTTGATAACTTTTGACGAACCGTGATACCGTGTTTTCCATCTTCCCGGTTCTATCCTAAACTCTTTTGATTCAATATTTCATATTCTATATGTTCACATTGAATTCACTTTAGTTGTCCTTTCCTTAGCAAGAGTTAAACAAAGTGCACAATGTCCTAAGTGTAGGGGAGTTTACTCCCACATGCTTAAACATTGAGGACAATGTTTATCTCAAGTGTAGGGGGGACTTCTATCGAAGTAAGTGGTCTTTTCCATGAATTTGCCTTCATTTTAACCGGAAAATTTGATTTTTCGACATTTTTCAAAATTTTTAATCTATTTTGGCCTAATTGTATAGTTGTATTTGCCTTTGTTATGTTTCCTTTGCTAGAATAAATTTTTAATAAAGTGGTTTTAGATTTTTCTTTGTCGTGAACATTTTTACTCAACCCGAGTTTACTTGCCTAAGTTTACTCTAGCTAGTATCCTTAACATGTTTAAGTCAAGTTTTGCTAGGCTTTTATATAGGGAGCTATAAAACGCGAAAGTCTTAACCCTCACGGGTTAAGAACAAGAACTTTTCGCAAGTTCCTATAATTGATCCTAGAGAGTCGTTTATCAAGGGAACTTTAAAATGCGATTTCTAAAACTTGAAAAAGTCTAAGAATTTGCAAGATCCTATAGGCGACTCGAAAACCCAAAACTTTGATTTAATAGGCTAAGCATCCACGAGTCTCATTCCTTGAGATTTTAAACTGTGGAGAGCGAGAGATGATAGAGTCAATTATAAGTTCGGTATTCTTTCGTGAATTTATGTGAGTTAATTATGAGCCTATTCTCCCTCCGCTTGTTAATAAATTAATCTGCTAATAAATAAGGTTGTACGATTTAAAAAGTTACTTTGCTTCTAGCCCCAGATCGTTTAAAAGTTGCTCGGTAATGACGAGAGTTCATAGCCAAGGCATAACTTATGAAGCGGGGAGCGAAGATTGGCGAGTCCGAAAAGGCCCTAACAAGGCATGAGGGCTACATTTTGTTGCTAAAGATCCAAAAGTGATGTGAAGAATCATTTATCGAAAATCAATATGAAGGATCAGGACACACGACGAAAAGCAAGAACTCCCCAAAAGTCATGGAGAAGTCTATCCGAAAAGACCCTAACAAGGTATGAGGATAAATAGATCCAAGTCCTAAAAGGAGGCGGATCGTTGTATATCAAAGTCCAAAATAAAGATTGGAGAAAAATGAAGAAGTCGTGGTCCAAAGATGAAGAATCTCTCAAAACTTCAAGTGAAGAAATTCCTATTATGAAGAGAAGACCATAATTTCAAGAACGTCTCTCGAAGATTCGAAGTATGAAGTCGCTGCCAAATATCGGCCCGAGAAAGGTCTCAAATCGCGAACCAAGTTATGCCAAGATATGAACTTTCTGATATCCCGAGAAGCAGTTTTAAAAGATTTGGTCCTTTAGCTAACTATTGATTAAATCGTTCACCTTATTTTCGGACTAAATAACTATCGAAATAAGTCAAACAATGCATCCTCGTGATCATTCAAGACAAAAATAAAATATAAGAGATACACCTAGGAATAAGGGAGTCTAAGTGAATAATTGGCCCACATGAGTTCGTGATAGTTTGCTAACTTATAATAACAATGATCTCGTTTTTAAGCTTGGTATGGGGAACGTGAAACTTGAGGATGATAAATGTTCATGGCCGCCATAACCCAATGTAAGTTTTTAATTTCTTTACTTATTTCTATCTTTTATGTTTAGTATTTAATAAAGGCCAAGGTGGGTTATTTATGATGGAAAATGTAAACCGTGCTTTAAAATTAATGCATTGCATGAGGGCATTGCAATGGTCAAGTGTAGGGGATTTAATAAGTGTGAAAACACTTATCCTTTTACCACTTATTTCCAATAATAACAAGACCGAAACGTGTGATTTATGTCGTAAAAGTCGGAATTATGCGTGGTTTGTGTTTTTATTGTGTTTTAGGACCTAAATATGAAAAAGGAAGAAAACACGGGCTTTCACGGGCTTTTACTGAAGAAAACGGGAAAAGACGAAGTCAAAAGATCAAGAGTGCAAAAAGAACGGAAGTCCAAGACCCATTCTGAAGATTTACCGAAGAAAAAGTCAAAAGACGGAAGTTTAACGAAGTCAAAGAACTTAAGTCTAATAGAAGAAGAAAATTAAAAGACAAGTTCAAATCCCGAGACGACAAAGACGAAGAATTAAAGTCGAGTCGAGAAAACGTGAAGGAAGCAAGAGAGAAGATGCAACACATGCACTCCTTCCCTATAAATACCCTCCTAATAGTCATTAGGAGGGGTGTGAGAGTTTTTAGTTAATTTTTCACTTTTTAGTTTTTAGAGAGAGAAAGTTTTAAACTTTCTCTCACTAGTTCATCTTTTACTTTTAATCTTCCAAGATTAACACTTTTGTATGCTTATTTTATTAATCAAGTTCCATTTTAAGCTTTTATCTCTTAATCTCATTCTACTTTTCTTTGATTTAAGATTGATTTTGGTGTGATTATCATGTGATCCGTGTTGTTCTAATTGATTTCATGCTAAAAAGTTAATCTTTTGATCATTTTATAAGTTTTCATTTGATTAAGCCTTAAGACTTTTGTGCTTATTGGCTTACTTTTATGATTAGCTTATTTTTATCATTAAAAAGTTTTATTAAAAAGTTTATATTTTTATTGTTTGATCTAAAAAGTTGTTTGATTTCGGGTTGATAAGTTGATTCTAGTGCTTATTTGATCCGGTTTAAGCATTGATTCGGGTTAGTATTGTGATAAGCTCCAAAATATAGCTTGTCTACTTGCTAACCGAATTCCACAATTTTAGGAAGTGGTTCAAACACCTTTTCCGATTGCCCCTTTCCGAGCAAGATACCCTTTCCGATTGACCAATCGGAAGAGGGCTTCTCCTTTTCCGATCTACACCCTTGAGCATTCCGACCGGATCCCATTCTCCACTTTCCGATTGGTCCTCTGCTTGTCTTTCCGATTGACCTTCATATTCCGACGGCAAGGAACTTGCCCCGCATTCCGATTGGAGTATTTTTTGAGCATTCCGACCATTACGCTTTCCATTATTCCGATTGTTAGTAAATTTAGCATTCCGATTGGAATTGTTGGCTATATTCCGATTAACATCTTGTGTCCCACTTTCCGATTGGTGTTTCACCCATATTCCGATCAGCCGATCGGAATACATTCCGATCGGGCTTCTTTTGACTGTGTTTTGGTTTCTTTCGATATCACTTCCTTATAGTACTTTTATTTTCTGAAAATTTTCCTAGTGTTAGTTTAATTTAGTGAGTTAGCATTTTTCCATTGTCACCTTTAAAGTTTTATGCAATTATTTTTACTCGTCATCCAATTTAATCTTTTAACTTCCATTTTACTCAACGACACTTTAATTACTTGCTATTAGTTAAAAACAAACCAACCAAACCTTTGATCCACCAAAAGACGATTGAGTCGCACTTAAGACCGGTTTTCAATTCGAAAAGATTCGGAACTATAACGAACTTTGATACTTTTGGTTGCAAAAACACTTGTATTACTCACTTAGCTTCAAAATGAAGAGTCGTGAAGATTGGTTCTAGCTTTCGATTAGAACTCGACATCTAGCCTTGTGTCGTAAAATGGTGAAGTAGGCAACGTCGTGAAGATTGGTTCTACCTTAAGATTAGAACCCGACATCTAGCCTTGTGTCGTTAAATTGTGAAGTAGGCAACGTTGTGTAGATTGGTCCTAGTTAAAGATTAGGTCTCGACATTTAGCTTAGTGTCGGAACAACGATGTAAGGTTTTCTCCGCCGAGAAGGGAGCTTGTGGATATAGTGGAAATCTCGAGTAGGTTCACTCGAGGAGTGGAGTAGAAACGAGGATAGAGTCTCGTTGTCGAACCACTATAAATCTTGGTGTCTTCCCACTAGGTTGTCTCCTTCCTTACTCTTTACTTATTTCATTATCATTACACTTACCTATTATCTTTGCTAGTGCATTTGAATTGAACCTAATCATTATGCAACTTAGCCTCAAGTAAAAGATAGTTTTGATACAAACCAAATTGAAAGTAATTTTAATTTGGTCACCAATCGAAGAGAAACTATTCAACCCCCCCTTCTAGTTTCTACAATTGGTATCAGAGCGATGGTCACTCAAGATCTTTAAAGTATATTGTACTTTGAAACATGGATCGATCCATTGTCTCCTCAAATTAGAAGGTCTAGTTGTACTAAAGTTTCTCTTTGGTCAAAATTATTTTTTCCTTTGAAAATAGGTCTTTTAATTGGTAATATTGCATCCCACTTAGATTAGTAGCCTTTATACATTTTAGATCTACTCTTGAAATGTATCTACTAGATTGAATCTTGTTTTGTGTAGGTACTCATGAAGATCAATCATTGAATTGGTTGCGGATTGAGTTACTTGCACTTGTAGAAGACTTATCATCATCGATTTTCAATATCTTTGAATGATGAGTGGGATTGATACTAGTCATTGAAGACTTAGTATTCATGATAGTCACTCTTGGGGTTTGCATTGATGTATTGGAATGCTCTTGTGGCCAAGGTACGCTTTCGTTCTTCCACACGCCCTTTTGATCATTCTTTTGATCATTACATGACTATGTGCTTGCTCTTGGAATCCTTGCCTTGACATTTATTTGTGGTTTGTGATTCTTTCCTCTTATCCTCTCAAACCTTCATTGCTTGGATACTTGACTCACTATGGTGATGTAGAGTGAGTTAGTAGAAGCTTAAAGTATCAAGCATGATTTCCATGGTTTGCACCCATACGGTTAGTAGGCCCTTTGTGGGAGAGAAAGTGAATTAATACCTTGCTCATATTTTGGTTTAGACTAAGACTTTTATTGAAAGTGATCTTAGTCTATACTTGAATAATTGCTTTGTGCTTATTCATTACCAAAGCCGTTTAACGTTTCGCCGGAAAGGCACGTCTTAAACCACTATATATGACACAAGCTCTTCGTTACCACTATTTGAAGATTGTCATTAATCCCTTGAGCATTGGTCCTAGTCTTGATTCACTTCCCTTGACTTCTCTCCACTTTACCGTTTTGCTACGAGTAGTCGTTTGTTCGTGTCGGTTCTTTTCGATCTTGATTTAACTCGTAATCCTTCGTTAAGGCATATTGCTTAGTGTTATGATGATCCAATGATATTCTAAAAGGCTCATGATTTAATTTTAAGTATTTTAGAAAAACTTGGTTTTCAAAATTTGGCGTTTTTCATAGATAAAAACCTGCCTCTGTAGGCGGTTCCTTATCTAGGCGGCTCAAACCCGCTGTACCTTATCGATAAGGAACCGCGGGCAGAAACTTTTGTCAGAGCGCCAGTTTGAGTATTTTATTCTTTTTCAAACCAAACCCTCTCTCTCCCAAAAACACACAGCCAACGGGTTTCTTGTTTTCCATCATTGTTGAAGCTTCCAAAACCTTCAATCACTCAAATTTATTGATTCCAAGTTGTGGGTTTCACTCATCCTTCATCTAACATCAATTAATTGTAAGTATTTTCTTTCAATTTCATCTATTTTGTTCTACGGTTCATCCTTTCATAATTGGGGATTTTTAAAATTGAAATTGAATTAAAACCTTAATAGGAATGTGGGTTGACATGGTTATTTTACTATGATTCCTTAGGTTGATATTCATTAAGATTTCACTAAAATCCACTTGTAGAACAAATCCGAATTTTGATTAATTATTTTTGATTAAAAGATGGATTTGAGATGAACCCATGAACAAGTAGGTAATGACATTGTTAATGCTTACCTAAAAACCTTGTTTTGAAAAACCAATGTTCTAATCCATTGTTGATCTAACATAGATCATGCGTTCTTGGTTAATGATGGAATAGACACATTGTGAACATGAGAATGATATGGATTCAATCCTATGTTTGTCAAGAAATTGATATAACACATTCTCATATTTTTTATCTTCGATTTTATTTTTCATATGAGTGATTGGAGAAATATTTTCTTGTGTTTATTTAGGTACTAATCATGCCTTCTCAATATCAAAAAGATCATCAATTCACTAGAAACTATATGTCGGACATTTCCCAAACCTATGCTTCCCCTCAACTTCAAAACTCTTTTCCGTCCCTTTCCACTCGAAATTTCCATGAGGGTAGGGTTGTAGATACAAGAATAACGGGGTATAGATATATCAACTCTATGTTTGAGCATATTGGATTTGATTGCTTGCTCTTCATAGACGAAGAAATTTATCCCTTGTTTCTTCTTGAATTCTTTAGCACTTACTCCATGCTCGAAATCAATGGCCAAATCTTTATTCGCTTCATGTTGAATGATCAAATCATTCAATATTCCCTCGATGATTTTGGTGATATTCTTGGTGTGCCATATAGAGGCACTTGTCGTTTTACGGACAAATGGAGACTTGATGCTCTCGTGGAGTCCAACGATAAACCTTTAGATGACATCACCGAAGTTGATCTAAATTTCATCCTTGATATCATCTCGAAGGAGCGTGATGGAAACGTTGTGAGAAGCCTTCATACTAATGTGCGAAATGTGAATCGCTATGAAGTGCTCTCAAGCGACCTTAAGGACTTCATGGTCCAATGGGCTAACATCCTTAGGGAGAATGTGTTTTGTCTTGGTGGAAACCGAGATCATATCCCGACGTGTATGGTGCATATGTTGTTTTGCATCTTTACATCAACCGAGTACAACTTAGCATTCTACATCGCTCGACGTATAAATTATGCTCTTTCCAAACCCAAAACAAACCTTCCCTATGCTATGCTTCTTACTCGCCTTTTTAGAAGGGTTGGTGAAGATTTTCCTCATCTCGATCTTTCTCGCTTTCACCCGGTTCAACGGGTTATGTTACCTATTCAAGAGGTATATGAACGAAAGCCTAGAAGTGACCGAGGTTCACGAAAATCCAATCATCAAGAGCCGGATTATGAGGACACCGATATGCCAACAAGTGATGGTGATGGCGTCGGTACTAGTTCTCATTTCCACTCTTCGAGTAATTCCCATCCATCCTCAAGCCCATTCGAGGATGAATTTGAAGACCTAGCTCCCCCACCTCATTACTCCTCTAGTGAAGTACCGGAAGATCTTAACATGGAGCATCTTTACCGTGAAAACCTTAGGACTAGAGGTGAATTGCATGAACACCGGGTTGAGTCAAGGAAGGGTTTCAAGTTCTTGGGGAATATGATCAAGGGATTGGGCAAAAAGAGAAGGTGAAAGCTTTGAAGTATTTCAAAGAATACATGTTGGTAAACATGTAATGTTGAACAGCTTTATTTTATCTTGGATGTGTATTAACTTATGATTACATGTTTGGATTATTATTTATGTTGATCCTAATTATCGCTTATGCAATGATGTTTGTGATTTACATAGCTTTTTGCATGCCTTATGATAGTTAGCTTATTAGATTATGATCAGTAGTTAACTTTGGCTTGTGAATCTTTTGGTAAAAATATGAGTTTATCAAAAACTAGGATGGGAAACTTTTGAAAGCCCTCTGGTCGCGGTTCCATATCGACCCGCGGATCCTTATCGATAAGGTACCGCCGGTCCTAGATAAGGAACCGCCGGTCACTGTGCCCGACAGCATCTTTGCTTTACACTGTTTTCTCAATTATGTGTAGAAAACTGCATGATTTTCTATAATAAACTGCACATTTCCTTAACTAGCTTACCTAAATTCATTATTCACCTAAAATGATTTTAACCCATTACTAGTTTGGATCATCCCCTCACCCATTTAAACCCACCTTGTTTGCCATGTTCTTCACACATCAAACATACCTCCCTTAACCCTAAACAACCAAGGTTTCTACCAAAACCCCAAACACTTCCAAGTCCTCCACCCCAAAGAAAACACTCAAAATAAGGATTAAGGTAGCCAAGCCTAACTCCTCACCCTTCCACACACCTAAGAATGAGATGGTTCCTATCCTCATTTCTTCATCACCTTCCCCACCTCTTGCTCCATGCAAGACTTCCTCCACCCATGGTACTAACCATTCCATTGGTTCTACCTCCTCTTCATTCAACTCAAGAATGAATGAGCTCTCTTCACCCTTCACTCCAAGTGCACCCTTGGATGTGACCACACAACCCCAACCAATCCAAAGCATTCCTTTTATGAATGACTTTGATGACACTTTGGTGACTTCACCATTTACCCCTCATAACTCACCCATTTCACCAACCTTGGAGAATTTACCTCCACACTCACCCATTTCCCCTTTAGGGAACATGCCTCCACTCTCACCCACATCACCCTTGGAGAACTTCCCTCCTCCACCTCCACCCAACTCAAACATTCCAATTTTGGGTGTTCCACTTTCCCTCCTTTTGGGTGATCCATACTATGGGTTTCAACAAACACATGGTCCTAGTTGTCCATGTTGTCTTTACAACCACTACATCATCCATAACCTTAGGATGGATATGTAAGGACTACATAGGAGGTTGCAAGAGTTCTTGCTTGCCTTGTTCTCCATGCCTCCTCCTAGGAGATGAATGATGGAGTTTTCTTAATAAGAGTTTTCAACAAAACCAAGCCAAAGAAGACTACTAATCTAGATCTAATGTTAAGCTAGCTTTGTTATAGTTAGTTGACTTAATTTTCGAGTTGTCATTTCCTTCATGTATGTTTCATGTTGTTGATCTATGGATTTAGCTTTATGTGTTTTCATTCTTATGCGCACATTAATCAACTTTAATTTGAAATTAAAATTGAACCTAAATCTATCACAACCTCTAAAAACTTGACTAAAATTGGTTCAAAATGATATTCAAATATTTTGTCACCCTTTGTCAAGACATTCTTTGTGAATGTGTTGCTTTTTGCAACCCTAGCATAATTTGATGCTAATAGTGGTAAAATTCCAAGATTTGCAACTTTTTGAAAAAGTCTTAGTTTTTCCCAAAACCCAGGAAAAACATGGTTTCACGTCCACTGTAGGAGGCTCATTAAAAGTCGTGCGGTTCCTTATGTGGTAAGGAACCGCCGGTCCCTTTAAGGTACCGCGGGCAGAAATCAGTTTTTGACGAATTTTTGGTCAAAACTTTTAAAACCCTATACCCTGTGAAGATTCCTTGTTTACTCAAATTGACTAAACATTCCTTGACACTTCACATTTTGTATTCAAATTCTTACCTTGATTATATTTTACTTATACCCCAACCTTGAGATTTCATTCTCACACCTTCCCAACCTTGACAATTCACTCTCACACAACCTTGAGATTTCTTTCTCACACCTTCCCAACCTTCAGAATTCATTCTCACATAACCTTGAGATTTCATTCTCACACTCTCACAATGCCTAACTCCTACATTCCTAACCTTGACATTTCTTTGTCACAACCCCACTTACCCAAAGCTTCCTCATCCAAGATTTCAAAGAAACCGAAAATCTCGGTTCGACCTATTTGTGTTAAGAAGAATGAACCATCTTCGTCCAAACCACCCATAAACCCTACCTTCTCTCCAATCAAGTATTGGAATGAGAGTTATACCATAAACCCTATCACCGGAGCTAAAGAAAATGTTCCCCCACCACCACAATCCTTCAACACCCCTAAACTCAATGACCTTTCAACCTTCCCAAACCTCACAAGGCATTGTGAAAACATTCCCAAACCCATTACCCCACCCCCACCAAACCCTAAGTTTGATGCCATACCCCCATCAAACGATTTTGTGTTGCATCATGGATCCTCGTGTGCTTGTTGTCGATTTCAACAAACTGAACTTGCTCATGTGTATGAGAAGTTAAAATTTCTTGAATTCCTCCTCACTCGACCTCTTATTCAAGTTTTCGTTCCGGTGGACAAAACTTCGAATGATGCATCGTCATATTTTTAGTCTTTTATTTTTTTAGCAATCTTGGAAAATATCACTATTAGACTAGCTTATGCTTAGTGGTTTATTTTCCATATTTATTGCTTTTAGATACTCATATTGTGTGTATGACTATCTTCTTTGTTGTGTCTTTTTCTTTTATGTAACCTTTGTGTTGTTTGTGTGTTATTTCATTAGTTCTATTTTGTGTTGATCATGGTTAATTTTTACAATTGCTTATGGGTGATTCCATCAATTCTAAACTTTAACCCATTGACAAGCTTATCATCTTCATCGGATTGAAGCTTGATTTTGTTAATTACCTCTTTGGACATACTTAGCAAAATACTTGCTTCTAATTTGAGATTTCTTCTCTCTCTCCCTCTCAAGTTACTTAGTAGGTAGTGATCATATATACATTGGTGTTTCTTTCCTTTCTACTAACCTTTGTGTAGCATGTCACCTTAGCTCACAAACTTGGTGCCCCAAGCAAGGGGGAGCAACCACCAAGGGGGAGCTACTAGCAAAGTTCGATGTTCTTCAATGACTTGTGCTAACCTTTTTGCTACGACAAAGGGGGAGAAATGATAGTGATAAACTAGTTAATAATTCCATATTTTGTGTTTCTACGTAAATGAGTTTATCGTTTGTCGTAATAAAAAAGGGGGAGATTGTTAATGCAAGTGATGCCTAAAAACATTATTAGTGTTAACTAATCTTTCTTATTTTTGATCACAACAAACCATACAACACATTTAGTGTAAAACACAAAATGAATTATTTAACTAACACTATCATCAAGGTAATAATCATATCACTAACTTTTCTTAATCATACTTAGTGATCATCAAATGATTATCCTTAAAACTCACTTTTGTTAATATGACAAAAGACTTTTTAATAAACTTTCTTTTTTAGAAAATGCTTTATTAAAATGGAAAATGAAAATTTGAAAATAGCATATTCCAAATGCTGTTAGAATATCCTTTGAAGGTTTCAAATACCTCAGATATTCCCACCCCACTAAAAGATAAAAAACGGAGCGTAGTCTAGTGGCGGTACCTTAAGTACCTACGCGATTCCTTAGCGATATGGAACCGCGGGGTGAGATAAGGTACCGCGTACAGCTAGCCGTTATAGATCCGTTATACTTTGTCTCCTTTAAATAGTGGGTCAAATCTCATTTTCCAGCAAGCCTCTTGGACGTTCTTCTCAGCCCTCTTTCTATTTTCTATAGCATAATCATTAGTAAATGATCACTTAAATTGTTAAGGATGTTTACATATGATTATCCTCTTGATCCCCTCCTTTACCTTGTCCAATGAGAAGATCACTCACTCACTAGTGTTGTGATAAAGATGAATCTATGAGCTAGTCATATTCATCATGATACCCTTTTTGTTTTAGGTCAATACAATGTATTTATGAATACTTGGACTAGTTGTGTTCATCCAAGTTATTTGTGGATACTTGGATTTGTTGTGTACATCCATTGCATATGTGTTTGCTTGGATTTGTGTTGTGTAAATCCAAGATACATGTGTGTACTTGGATAAGTCTAGTTGAGTTGTAATAGATTTGATTAGGAGTTCTCACTAAACTATAAAGTGATGTGGTTGTGTCTTGTGAGTTCTCACTAAACTATAAAGTGACTTGTAGTTGTGTTGTGTGAAGTTCTCACTTAGCTTCAAAGTGAAGGGTCGTGAAGATTGGTTCTAGCTTTCGATTAGAACTCGACATCTAGCCTTGTGTCGTAAAATGGTGAAGTAGGCAACGTCGTGAAGATTGGTTCTACCTTAAGATTAGAACCCGGCATCTAGCCTTGTGTCGTTAAATTGTGAAGTAGGCAACATTGTGTAGATTGGTCCTAGCTAAAGATTAGGTCTCGACATTTAGCTTAGTGTCAGAAAATAATGTAAGCAACGATGTAAGGTTTTCTCCGCCGAGAAGGGAGCTTGTGGATATAGTGTAAATCTCGAGTAGGTGTACTCGAGGAGTGGAGTAGAAACGAGGATAGAGCCTCGTTGTCGAACCACTATAAATCTTGGTGTCTTCCCACTAGGTTGTCTCCTTCCTTACTCTTTACTTATTTCATTATCATTACACTTACCTATTATCTTTTCTAGTGCATTTGAATTGAACCTAATCATTATGCAACTTAGCCTCAAGTAAAAGATAGTTTTGATACAAACCAAATTGAAAGTAATTTTAATTTCTCACCAATCGAAGAGAAACTATTCAACCCCCCCTTCTAGTTTCTACAAAGGGGACATGAGTAACTCTACTCCTATAGAGACTGAGATTACTAGTTTTTTATCTTTATGTCGTGGGATTTAGATTAAGGGTACTAGAATCACAAAATTAGCATTAATTTTCTTTATTTTATTCTCCTGACTGTATTTTTACTTTCCTAATTTTATAGTTTTAATGTTTAAATTTTATTAAACAGAACGGTCGGGGTACTGAAGATGAAGAGTCTCAAAACCCATTTGTTGATCCCGAAGACGATGATGATGTCGTTTGTGATGATTATGAAGCAGCCCCGATTTATGATGAAGAACCCGAGGAAGAGGAGTATCCTTTTGTTGACAATTATTTTCAAGAGGAAGAAAATGGTGTGCCATCTTCGGATGTTAGTTTGGTGTAGAAGAAGAATCACTGCCAGTTTATGATACCGATCTTGGACATGTCATTGAGGAGAAAGGAGGATATTTTGGGGGAGGAAAATTTGGTGGAGAAGAAGAAAATATCGAATACGTTGTAGTTGTGGCTAATGATCTTTACTCTTCAATGATCCAAACTACATTCAGTGTTGATTATTCAAAACCCGTTGTTTCAAACCCTCATGAGTTAATTGGCTACAAGAAGGTAAATGGGTGGATGCTAGAATCTTGATTGAAAATTAGATATATCAAGAAGCCGCACCCATGGTCAATACATTGGGTTTGAAGACAATCAAGAATCTAGGTCGAGTTTTTTCAAAGAAGGAAAAAATGATGCAGGAGTATTATTTGTCTGGTGATCTATGTCTTTTATTTAGTTTATTTAAATAATGCATGAGCATTATTTTTATGTCTACTGGATATTATTTTTATGTATACATTTTATTTACTTTTCTTATTTTAGTTTTCTAGAATAATTTGTTAAATTATTCCCCATGTTAAATTTATCCAATAAAATTAGGGCTTGGGGTTTATTATATTAAGTTTTTGAGTTATGAAAAAACACTACATAATATTAGTCTTTTGTTAATTGACTTAAGCCCGGATTAAGGTTTATTGTTTGATTTTCGTCTTAATAATCGGTATTCGTCTGAATCAACGATTGTTGGAAGGAATTGTTTTTGGTATTCATTAGAATCAACAGATCCAATTTATTTATCCTTGTTTTCGCTACATCATATATTCAGCCCATTTTGGGTACTTCATAGGCTATCACAAATCTCAAATTACAATCCTGGCCCAACAAACCAAATGGACCAGTCCATTATTCATCAGGTCCAACAGCCTTCTCCAGCCCAACAAGCCCAACATTTTACGTCAACTTCTTCTCGAGGTTATACACATCCTACGTTATGCCCGCAGCTAGAGATATGTACTATGATAAAAGTTAGGGATGACACCCGTGGGTAATGGGTACGGGTATATCAAACCCGTCACCCACCCACAAAGATTTTTTAAAATCCATCACCCACCCGTCACCAACTAGTGGGTATAAATTTATACCCATACCCATACCCGTGGGTATTTGTTACTCGTGGGTAAATCCATGGGTTAATGCATTAAAACAAAATCACAAAATCTTGATATGTATGTAAACTGGCTATTAAAATGAGTAATAAGACACCAATCATTTATTCAAGTATCAAGTTCTCAAAAGACTCAAACATGTGTCAAGTTTACAAAATTCTTAACAAGTATATGTGAATCGCGTATGACTATAGAAGAACTGTTATTTCTTACACAAAGGAGGAACTAGGAAGTGTGGATTAGACATAAATATATACTTGATTCTTGGCTCCTTCATATTCTCATTTTAGTCTCGATACACCAACAAACTTTTAGTCTCTTGTGTTTTTCTCTGAAAAATTGATAATTATTAAATACTCCGTATACATTATAACATCATAAATATTGTTTGAATTTAGATGAGTTAATGGGTACACATATGGTATTTTAATGGGTATACCTACGGGTATTTTAACGGTTACCCGTTGGTATTTTAAATTGATATCATGGATTTACCCATGATAGATATACATTACCCGTCACCCACCCGCCATGCACCAATGGGTATAAGTTTTCACTCATACCCATACAGTGGGTAAAAATCGACAAAATTACTCATCCATTTTTGTACGGATACCCGTAGGTTGTGGGATTTTTTACACCTATTGTCATCCCTAATAAAAGTCTTAAATAGTTCAACATAATGAAGTAAGCTCTCTTATACATGTGAGCTACATGATCCGTCAAACTACCTTTGCACTCTTGCTTTTTTCCAATAGCTTTATGAAAACCATAATGTCTTCTTCTCATGAAAAATGTGTTGTGATTATAATCGATAGAGAAAGAATGTATGATATCATATTTTACGACTGCTAATACTTTGGTTAGTGAACAACCTTTTTATTAGCATACGTAAAATACAAATGTGACACAACCTCAAACATAACTAATTAGAAAATAATCGAATTTTATCCAAACCGAAGTGCAAAGGAAGTGTGAAGTGTGATAGTAAGTAGTTAAACATTAATTGATAAGTTGATATTGAGTTAGCTAACTTACTAATCTCTTGTGATCTTTCATGTCAATTCATACAATTTAATACTTGCAAAGTCTTTCTCATACTTTAAATACCATTGAGTGAATTTGAAATCATCATGAAAAGCCAACAACCATATTAGTTTCTAGTTTCCTACCAATGTCTTTTCATTTATACATAAAATCAAGTTCAAGTCAACTCAAACTAAACTCATCGAACACTTTAACAAAAAAAACCATTAAAAAGCCATCTGCTGACTATGCTAAGATATGAACTTTTCATCTACACAATATGAAGTATATGGAAAAAATAAAATAATAAGTGATATTTTGCAAAACGTCAAGTGAGATGTTTTTAAATTTACTTTATATATTAACGTTCAATTGTTGTCGATGAGGCCTTGGTGGTGTGCATCAAGTTTACATCTCCAATATCATCGTTTAAGACCCCATAAAGGTATCGTGTGAAGGTTAAAACCTGAAATTTTTCTAAAAGTTGAACATGCATTTGTATTTTATGGTTAACTTTATAGGTATACAATTAAAGAAAAGGTATTCAATGATAACAAAAAAATAAAATGAGATAATTTAGAATTATTTCTAAAGAAAAAATGAGAGAAATTTAAAGGCGCACATATTTTAGATACATCTGAAATTTGTCATTATGATTTCTTTACTCTTCTTATTTTTAGTTTATTCTTGATTTGAGATAAGTGTGAAATGTGATACAAAGATAGTTGAATATTAATTAATAAAGTTGATATTGAGTCACATCTCTACAATTAACTTACTAATCTCTTGTTATGTTTCATGTCAATTCATACAATTCAATTTGATTACACTTTTTCTACTTGAAAAGTCTTTCTCATACTTAGGGGTGTCAATATTTCCCACCGACTCGAGCATATTTGGGTCGGGTTACTCGGGTTAAAATTTCAATTTGAGTTAGTCAGGTCAACCCGACTAACCCGAATTTAAAATCAGGTACGACATCGGGTATAATATTTATGTCTAATTTAGGTTCGGGTCAACCTGATTGATCCGAATAAGATTTTTTTATTTTTTTTTATTTTTAAAATTTGAATTAAATATAAATTCTATTTAAAAGATAATTTTTTTTAATAATTTACCCGAATTTGGGTTGGCCCGAACATAACTAGACCCGACCCGACCCGAATAGACCCGAACCCGAATAACCCGAGTTCAAATCGGGTCCGATTCTAGTAAATTATTTTTAGCCTTGACCCGAATTCAACCCAACCCGATTACCACCCCTAAATACCATTGGTTGAATCTGAAATCATCATAGAAGGCCAACAACCACATTAGTTACCATGCTCTTTTCATTTATACATACAATTAAATTTAAGTCCACTCAAACCAAACCCATCCAAAATTTTAACAAAAAAGAACCCATCGAAAATCCATCTACTCACTATGTTAAGATATGAACTTTTCATCTATGGAAATTTGAAGAATATGGACAAAATAAAATAATAAGTGATATTTGCAAACCACAAGTGAGATAATTGTATTTTAAATTTATCTTATCTAGTAATGTTCAATTGTCATCAGTGAGGCCTTGGTGGTGTGCATCAAATTAACATCTCCAATATTATCGTTTAAGACCCCATAGACAAAAGTTCCCTAAGGAACATGCATCCAAAAAAGAAAAAAGGAAGCAATCTCCACCATCCATTTAAATCACATCCAATTGTGTATATTAATCTTTTTAAATTTAATTAAAAAAACACCTTTCATCCTATTTCTTAAAAATTAAATATCTCTCAAACCGTTAATCGTTATGAAAAAATAATTATACCGTCACGACAGGAATTAAATTATCTTTCTATAGATATGCACTTCTATATACTTTCGGCGAATGTTTTTTAAAAATTTTCGTAAAAAAATCACATGTGATTCTCAAAAAATTACATGTGATTCTCGAAAACTAATGTTTGATTTATTATTTTAAAAATCACATTTGAATTTGTAATGTCACATGCGATTTGTGAAAATCACGTGTATTTTTTGTACGAGAATTTCAACATTATAAAATCGTTAAAAGTATATGAAAATAACCGTCTATTAAATGAAAAAAATATTTTCGTTGTTACTTTAAAATCACATGTGATTTATGTGAATTACACTAAATTGTTTGAATCACATGTAATTTTGTCAATATATTAAAATGTTTATTGCCATTTATATAAAAATATATTCATTTTACCGGGGTGGAGTCCCCTTTACCCAAAAAAAATATATGTAAAACAAATTGGCTTCTGAATTACATGTGATTCGGTGATAATTACATGTGATTTTGCATGCATTACATGTGATTCAAGCATTCCGAAACCGTAACTTTTCTAACAAACCCACATTAGATAAATCACATGTGATTTTTTTAATCATGTATTATCTGTTTTCATTTATGTAAATATGTAAAACAAATTGGCTTCTAAATTATATGTGATTTTGTTTGAATCACATGTAATTCCGCTTGAATTGCATGTGATTCGGTGATAATTACATATGATTTTGATTGCATTACATGTGATTCAAACATTTCGAAACCTTAACTTTTTCTAACAAACCCACTTTATATAAATCACATGTGATTTTTTATTTATGTATTATCTGTTTTCATTTATGTAAAATATATAGAACAAATTGGCTTCTAAATTACATGTGATTTTGTTTGCATAACATGTAATTCTGCTTGAATTGCATGCGATTCTGTGATAATTACATATGATTTTGCTTGTATTACATGTGATTCAAGCATTCTGAAACCTTAACTTCTTCTAACAAACCCATTTTATATGAATCACATGTGATTTTTTTAATCACATGTAATCTTGTTAATATATTAAATTGTCTGCTTGAATTACATGTAATTCGATGATAATTACATGTAATTTTGCTTGCATTGAATCACATGTAATTCGATGATAATTACATGTGATTTTGCTTGCATTACATGTGATTCAAACATTTTGAAACCTTAACTTCTTCTAACAATCCCACTTTAGATGAATCACGTGTGATTTTGTTTGAATTACATGTGATTCTGTCAATATATAAAAATGTTTTGTTGTCATTCATATAAAATATAGAAAGTAAACTGGCTTCTGAATTACATGTGATTTTGTTTTGATCACATGTAGTTTTACTTGAATTACATGTGAGTCTCTATGTGTTTTTATATGTGATTCATGTAAAATATATAAAACAAATTTTTTTTTGAATTAGTTATGAGTTTATTTTAATCAGATGTAATTCGGCTTAAATTACATGTGATTTAATGATAATTACATGTGATTGATCCGAATAACAAGTTACTTATACTAAATCCAAAATCATAATTTTCGCAAAACCGTAAGTAATTTTTTCAAACACTTGTGATTTGTGTCATGATTTTTACCAAATCACATGTGATTTGTGATAAATTTTCTTTTTAATGATACGTACTTCTATATACTTTCGACGATTTTATAGTTTTATCACTCACGAATCACATGTGATTTATTACTTTATAAAGCACACGTGAATTTGTAAAACATTTACAATTTAAGGATTTCTGAAATCACACGTGATTTGTTACTTTAATATCACATGTAAATTTATGAAATCATATGGGATATATGGAATCACACATGCATTTTAAAAATACAAATCACAATTGATTTTACAAATTACTAGTGATTTTACAAATTATTTGTAATTTTTTTTGACGAAAATTTCAATAAAAAATCATCGAAACTAATATGAAAAAGCTAGTGGCGTAACTTGTTACGTGTTTACATTCGACTATGTAAATAATTACACTAATAAAAAATAATAAAAGTTATTTATTTATTCTGTAAAAAAATTTAACTTTTTTATAATAAAATCACAAGTAATTTTTCCGAATCACATGTGATTTTTATAGTCGAAAATCGCAATAATAAAAAATCGTCAAAAATATATCAAAGTGCCTATCTACTGAAAGATAAGAATTTTTTCGTCGCAATGGTGTATTTTTTGTAATCTGACGATTTATCGTTTGAAAGATATGATGTTTTTAAGAAAAAGGTGAAAGATGAGTTTTTATTTTTTGATGGAAAAATAAATGGTAGAAATTGATTCCTTCCTTTTTTTGGATGCACATTCTATGAGGATCTCACCTCAGACCCCATAAAGGTGTCGTGTTTGGTTAAAACCTGATTTAAAAAAAAAGATCTAAAAAAGGTTGAAACATGCGATAACTTATATTTGAGTTATATGGTTAACTTTATAGGTATACAACTAAGGAGAAGGTATTTGCTGAGAATAAAAATTAAAATGAGAAAAGTGAGAAAAATGAGAGTAAATTCTTTCCCCTACTTTGGATACCATTAATTAAATCTAAAATCATCATGGAAGGCCAACAACCACAATAATTTCTTGTTTCCTA
Source organism: Glebionis coronaria (assembly GCA_025667525.1). Taxonomy (NCBI): domain Eukaryota; kingdom Viridiplantae; phylum Streptophyta; class Magnoliopsida; order Asterales; family Asteraceae; genus Glebionis; species Glebionis coronaria. The sequence continues at coordinate 34,796,805 of CM046879.1, forward strand.
TCATGTTCTTTTCGTTTATAAAAAAATTAAATTCAAGTCAACTCAAACAAAACCCATCCAAACTTTAACAAAAAAACCATCAAAAAGCCATTTGCTCATTACGCTAAGATATGAACTTTTCGGGTGTGTTTGGTAACAGCCTTTTTAAAAAAGTTTTTGTCAATTAGCATTAACATTTAGTATGTTTGTTAAAAACTTGTTTGGTTAAAGCAAAGAGCATTAACATTTCTCATAAAAATGCTATTTTTTCATATGCTATTTCAAAAAGTAATTTTAGATGAGCATTATTAATGAAAGAGCTTTAGACATAATAAATTACTTAAATACCCTCATTAATATGACATATTTAATTTAAAAGAGTTTTCTATTTATATATGTATGTCCTATTATGTCTTTTCACATATTTAAATTACAGCTACTGCTAATTTACAAAACACTTTTATAAATTAACAGCTATTGTTAACTACTACTGCTAACTGCTATTACTAACTACTACTGCTAACTATAATTGCTATACTAACTACTACTGCTAACTATAATTGCTCCTCTAATTGCTATTGTAACCAAACACCCCTTCATCTATGCAAATATGAAGTATATGGACAAAAAAAATAATAAGTGAAATTTATAAAACGTCAAGTGAGATATTTGTATTTTAAAATTTTACTTTATCTAGTTATGTTCAATTGTCATCGATGAGGCCATAGTGGTGTGAATCAAGTTTACATCTCTAATATCATCATTTAAGACCCCATAAAGGTGTCGTCTTAGGGTTAAAACCTGAATTTTTTTTAAAAAAAGTTGAAACATGCAATAACATATTCTATGATTTACTTTGTATGTATACAACTAAGGAGAAGGTATTCAATGACAACAAAAAATAAAATGAGAAAAGTGAGAATTATTTTCAAAGAAAAAATGAGAGAAATTTAATGGCACATATGTTTTAGATACATTTGAAATGTCTCATTATGATTGTTTTTTACCCTTCTTATTTTTATTCTTGATTTGATATGACTCTATAAATTAAAGTATGATACTAAGGTAGTTGAACATTAATTGATAAATTTGATATTGAGTCACATTTATCCATTTAATTTAATAATCTCTTGTGATTAGAGATGGTACCCGTGGGTAATAGGTACGGGTATCTCAAACCCGTCACCCACCCACGTAAATATTTTCATACCCACCACCCACCCGTTACCCATTAGTGGGTATAATTTGATACCCATACTCATACCCGTGGGTATTTGTAACCCGTGAGTAAACCCATGGGTTAATGCAATAAGACAAAATCACACAATCTTATATGAAAAACAATTATGTAAGTGCGTTTCAAGAAACTGAATTAAAGACAATATCAATAAAACAACGAAACTAGAATAAGTGAATAATGATTTAGATGTGTTTGAGGACTAGAGGTGTGTCGTGTACCTTGTAGAGTGAACAAAATATGCCAGAAGTGTAAAACAATAGTATCATATAATGTATTAGTATAGACGAATTGATGTTTGGTAGCACAAGAAGAGACGAACTAGATTATCTATGTATATATATTTGATTATCTGATATTTGATCTTCACTTTTTAGTCTAGCAAATCGAATAGTGTTTTTTATTTTAATGTGTTTTCTTGACAACTGTAGCAATTATAGTTTATAATAGTCTCACAAGTCACAACTATCTAAGTACAACTATTTAAGAAGTATAATGAATTTTATCTTATTTTAAATGGGATTATAAGAACACCTATAATTATATTGATGGATACACATGTGCGTATATGAAATGGGTTTCATAGGTTTGCCCGTGATGGGTATCATGGTTTACCCATGACGGGTATAGCATACCCGTCACCCACCCGCCACCCATTAATGGGTTTTGATTTATACCCATGACCTACCCGTAGGTGTAAAATGACAAAAATACCCACCCATTTACGTGTGGGTACCCGTGGGTTATAGGTTTTTTCTTACCCGTTGCCATCCTACTTGTGATCTCTCATGTAAATTCATACAGTTTATGTAACACCCCCACAATTGCTATGCGCAGCGGAACTACAACAATGGGTGCTACACAGTATTCATTGCACACAAGATATATCAAACGACGCTAAAAAGACGTCAGCTTAAAATTTGAAATAAAAATTGTTAGATGATACATGTCCACGGTTTTTCCGACCCCAAATAGTACACAGAGTTTAGCGTTTTCGGTCCCCATGAATCTCAACCCAAAAACTTCAGTTTTACAACCACATGACATTAAACATAAAAATTGTTTAAGTAGAAAAGGAGGGAAAAACAAGCGGACACCAAGCCGTACACACAACATCCATCCCATGCATGCTCCATCCTACACCTCAGCGGTTACCTGAAACACATGCCAAAAATTTGGTCAACGAAAACGTTGAGTGGAATTCATAGGTTTTACAATCCATTTGAACGTATATATATAATAAAAACCATTCGTGATCATTTATAGTCTTGTCGATCAAACAAACTATAATCAGGATACTGACAATTGTGTTTAAGCTCATGACACTAATCCGTTAACTCAATCACCCGCGTAAATATACCGGCATGATTCAGATGAAACCAGTGCCCCTTCTAAAGGCATCAGTTGCAATTATACCTTATTTCTCATACAAAATAATCTACCGCAGAACTTACTATAAGTACAGCTTCTCGGCTAGCATTGGGTCGTTAACCCCGTAGTACTACAAATTGCATAAGCGGCTATTTCCCCCTACTCGAGGGCAGGACAATAGTTAATAGTTCATGATTTTAGGGACTTTTGCAACTTTGGTACTCAACACAATTTCTAAGGCAACTTTCGGGTCTAACAATCATTCATGATATACGTTCCTTTTAAAAACTAGCATGCATTTCCCTCGCGGGTAAAACAATTTGAAATAAATATAAGCGAGGCTATAAATTCACACCTTAGATATTAAGTAGTCGGTAGTTCGAGGAATGATCACTGACGATGTTACGGATGCCCGGGTAAATCAACACCTATCACAAATAACGCGTAATGAGTAATCTCATTTTAATACTTACGGTACTGTATAAAATACATATATACAAGTCACTTAGGACAAGTATAACTCACGCCAAAAACAAAAACAACAAGTATCACTCATTTTATACCATTCGTTCTTATTACCTACGTTGTCCATTTTTACTCATTCTCGCCGGTACTCGACTAAAGTACGGGCTGTTTTACCTTATTTAACCACACTTATAAAATTTGACAAAATTTCAAAAACTCCTATAATACCTGTAGATAACATGTTTTTAAGCCCAATAAAAGTTTTTACTTTTACGACCCGTTACGCAACTCTTTTCCACGACTACATTTTACGGGCTGAAATTGCGCTTCGACCAATTTTGACCACTTTGACCTATATGAAAAATACCTTTGACTTCTTTGACACCTAAGTCAACATATAGACCCATTTACACAGGTTAGGGACCAAATTTTGACCCTTGACCATTTACCAATTTATACTTGTGACCCTCGGGATTTGACTAAAACTTTGCACAAATTCGGATTGTGAAAGTCCTCGTCTCCCGGTACCCGATCTTTAAAATGTCATAACTTTTAGCTCGTTTTGAGTCACGGGCTCTACCTTATACCAAATTAAAGCTAGAAAGACCCTCTATCACTACATTTAGCTTTCAAGTTCTGGAAAAAAAATAATTTTTGTGAAATGGACCAAATGTTTCTGCCTAAAAATGACCATACCAAAAACGCACTTAGACTCGATTCCAAGCCTTCTAACCAACACTAAACATCATCCTAGGCCTTCCCAAACATATCCTAACATCAAATTTCAATCCTACCCCTATTGATCAATCAATCACAAAATCAAAACTTCAAAGAAATAAACATGCAACTAGTATAACCTATGTAAATCATCCTAAAACAATGAACCAAACACAATAATAACATGCAAAATCAACAACCACCATGGCTCCCCAAACACCCCCTTTGCCGTGGGGTTTGGGTGACCCAATCACCACAACCAAATTAATTTTGGTGGGTTTTCTTGGTGTTTATACTTCCATAACACTTAAAATCAACATGCATTAGCTCATTTAGCCTCAAAAACGAATTTGGATCATATGGAAAAATCTTGAAAAATTTTTGTTAGTGCATGTTGGATTTGAGCACATGAACATGTGGGGAATGACCAAACTAAGTGTGGTCTAACCTTAGATTTTTGAAAAATCAAGTGGAAGAAGATTTTTGGTGAATTTTTGGTGGTGTTGGGAGGGACCTTGTTGCAATTTTTAACTTCTTTTGGCCTTAAATGAAAAACGTCCTCAAAACTTTGCGGGTTCGACTCATTTGTCAATTTTGAAAATTTTACGGGAGTCGGAAATCTTCCCGAACGCTCCAAAATATTTTTGGGATACTTTAAATGTACTCGGAAGGCTATAAAACTCACCCGACTCAACTTAACACGAACCGTAAATAAAATTCTCGAAAAATTTCATTATCAATAAATCGTCAAAAATTATATAAAATTGGGCATCCCTCGGGATCGTAATCGTCATCGTCCTTCTTAAAACGTCAAACGTAAAAATTATAACCTCGAACATCGGCTCTAACCAAAATACTTATAAATATAGAAATTAAAATTTATTAAAAATTTCAAAAATTAGCGTAATTTAGGGTATCGTTAATGACCTCGATTCTAGGGTGTCACATCCACCCCTCCTTAAAGAGAGCGACGTCCCGGCGCTCGCCTCTTCTTGGACTCACATTTCGTTCTACTGGAACAGATGAGGATACCTTTCCTTGAAAAAGTCCTCACGTTCCCAAGTGTATTCCGGTCCACGCTTAGAATTCCATCGGACCTTCACAATAGGAATCCTACTACGCTTCAACCGCTTGACCTCCCGGTCCATAATTTCCACAGGTTCTTCCACAAAGTGCATTTTGTCGTCTAGTCGAATCTCGTCCAAAGGAATCACCAATTCCTTGTCCGCCAAACTCTTCTTCAGGTTCGATACGTGAAACGTGTCATGAATAGCACTAAGCTCGGTCGGCAATTCTAACTTGTACGCTACCGGTCCAATTCGTTCAACGATCTTAAACGGTCCAATATACCTCGGACTCAACTTTCCTTTCTTCCCAAAACGAATTACACCCTTCCACGGCGATACCTTGAGCATAACCATATCTCCAACTTCAAACTCCAAGGGTTTCCTTCGGTTATCAGCATAACTCTTCTGTCGGCTTCTCGCAGCAAGTAGTCGGTTCTTGATCTGCACGATCTTCTCTGTCGTTTCTAAAACCATTTCGGGTCCAGTCAATTGACTTTCCCCTACTTCACTCCAACACACAGGCGATCTACACTTCCTTCCATACAATGCTTCGAACGGTGCCGCTTTGATACTCGCATGATAACTATTATTGTACGAAAATTCCACTAGAGGCAAGTGGCGTTCCCAACTTCCTCCAAAATCGATCACGCATGCTCGGAGCATGTCCTTCATCGTTTGAATCGTTCGTTCACTCTGGCCGTCAGTCTCCGGGTGATAAGCCGTGCTTAAACTCAGTTCAGTGCCCATCGCACGTTGAAGCGATTTCCAAAATTCCGACGTAAATCTACTGTCGCGATCCGAAATGATCGATAACGGCACTCCATGTCTACAGACGATCTCCTTCACGTACACGCTGGCGAGTCTTTCCATGCTGTCCGTCTTCTTCATAGGTAAGAAATGAGCAGATTTCGTCAACCTATCCACAATTACCCATATCATATCGCTTCCACTAGGAGTCCTAGGTAAACCCGTCACGAAATCCATTGCGATTTTCTCCCATTTCCATTCTGGGATCTCCGGTTGTACCAACAGTCCAGATGGTTTCTTATGTTCTGCCTGAACCTTCGCGCAAGTCAAACACTTACTAACGTAACGAGCAATATCTGCCTTCATATTCGGCCACCAGTAGACTTTCTTCAGGTCGTGGTACATCTTATCCGATCCAGGATGTATCGAATACTTCGACTTATGCGACTCATTCATAACCAATTCTCGAACTCCAGGCTTTCCTTCCTCAGATGAACACAATGGCAACCAAATTCGATTTTCAAAATATCTTAGTCCGTCAGACCTAATCACAAAAAGAGGTTTCAACATTCGTCCCAAGTTCTCGGCTTCAACATTCCCTTTCATTAAACCTCTCTCCTGAGCCTTCAGTATGGTTTCGGTTAAGTCAACGCTCTCAGTCATCACTAAAGCTCTAACCCTCAAAGGTTTCTCCCGTTCTTTCCTACTCAATGCATCCGCTACAACATTCGCCTTCCCAGGGTGGTAGCGAATTTCGCAGTCATAATCACTCAATAGTTCAACCCATCGTCTTTGTCGCATATTCAACTCCTTTTGATCTAAAATGTGCTGCAAACTCTTGTGATCAGTGAATATAACACACTTTGTCCCATACAGATAGTGTCTCCACAGTTTCAACGCAAAAACCACCGCTCCTAATTCCAAATCGTGCGTCGTGTAGTTCTCCTCGTTCTTCCTTAATTGCCTCGACGCGTAAGCTATCACCTTTTCACGTTGCATTAAGACCGCTCCATAACCTTTACGAGACGCATCACAATACACTACGAAGTCTTCGGTTCCTTCAGGCAATGATAAAATCGGCGCGGAACATAACTTATCCTTGAGCGTTTCGAAAGCAAGCTCTTCCTCATTTCCCCATTCATACACCCTATTCTTTTCGGTAAGCCGCGTCAATGGTTTCGCAATCAACGAAAATCCTTCGATAAACCTTCTATAATACCCAGCTAAACCCAAAAATTGTCGAACTTCAGTCGGCGTCGTCGGTGCTGACCATTCCCTGATCGCTTCGATCTTAGCAGGATCTACACGAACTCCCTCACTATCAATCACATGACCTAGAAACTGCACTGATTCCAACCTAAACTCACACTTAGAGAATTTTGCATACAGCTTCTCCTTCCTTAACAACTCCAAAATCTTTCTTAGGTGCTTCTCGTGCTCCTCCTTACTCTTAGAGTAAATAAGTATGTCATCGATGACAAAATCAAAACTTCAAAGAAATAAACATGCAACTAGTATAACCTATGTAAATCATCCTAAAACAATGAACCAAACACAATAATAACATGCAAAATCAACAACCACCATGGCTCCCCAAACACCCCCTTTGCCGTGGGGTTTGGGTGACCCAATCACCACAACCAAATTAATTTTGGTGGGTTTTCTTGGTGTTTATACTTCCATAACACTTAAAATCAACATGCATTAGCTCATTTAGCCTCAAAAACGAATTTGGATCATATGGAAAAATCTTGAAAAATTTTTGTTAGTGCATGTTGGATTTGAGCACATGAACATGTGGGGAATGACCAAACTAAGTGTGGTCTAACCTTAGATTTTTGAAAAATCAAGTGGAAGAAGATTTTTGGTGAATTTTTGGTGGTGTTGGGAGGGACCTTGTTGCAATTTTTAACTTCTTTTGGCCTTAAATGAAAAACGTCCTCAAAACTTTGCGGGTTCGACTCATTTGTCAATTTTGAAAATTTTACGGGAGTCGGAAATCTTCCCGAACGCTCCAAAATATTTTTGGGATACTTTAAATGTACTCGGAAGGCTATAAAACTCACCCGACTCAACTTAACACGAACCGTAAATAAAATTCTCGAAAAATTTCATTATCAATAAATCGTCAAAAATTATATAAAATTGGGCATCCCTCGGGATCGTAATCGTCATCGTCCTTCTTAAAACGTCAAACGTAAAAATTATAACCTCGAACATCGGCTCTAACCAAAATACTTATAAATATAGAAATTAAAATTTATTAAAAATTTCAAAAATTAGCGTAATTTAGGGTATCGTTAATGACCTCGATTCTAGGGTGTCACATCCACCCCTCCTTAAAGAGAGCGACGTCCCGGCGCTCGCCTCTTCTTGGACTCACATTTCGTTCTACTGGAACAGATGAGGATACCTTTCCTTGAAAAAGTCCTCACGTTCCCAAGTGTATTCCGGTCCACGCTTAGAATTCCATCGGACCTTCACAATAGGAATCCTACTACGCTTCAACCGCTTGACCTCCCGGTCCATAATTTCCACAGGTTCTTCCACAAAGTGCATTTTGTCGTCTAGTCGAATCTCGTCCAAAGGAATCACCAATTCCTTGTCCGCCAAACTCTTCTTCAGGTTCGATACGTGAAACGTGTCATGAATAGCACTAAGCTCGGTCGGCAATTCTAACTTGTACGCTACCGGTCCAATTCGTTCAACGATCTTAAACGGTCCAATATACCTCGGACTCAACTTTCCTTTCTTCCCAAAACGAATTACACCCTTCCACGGCGATACCTTGAGCATAACCATATCTCCAACTTCAAACTCCAAGGGTTTCCTTCGGTTATCAGCATAACTCTTCTGTCGGCTTCTCGCAGCAAGTAGTCGGTTCTTGATCTGCACGATCTTCTCTGTCGTTTCTAAAACCATTTCGGGTCCAGTCAATTGACTTTCCCCTACTTCACTCCAACACACAGGCGATCTACACTTCCTTCCATACAATGCTTCGAACGGTGCCGCTTTGATACTCGCATGATAACTATTATTGTACGAAAATTCCACTAGAGGCAAGTGGCGTTCCCAACTTCCTCCAAAATCGATCACGCATGCTCGGAGCATGTCCTCCATCGTTTGAATCGTTCGTTCACTCTGGCCGTCAGTCTCCGGGTGATAAGCCGTGCTTAAACTCAGTTCAGTGCCCATCGCACGTTGAAGCGATTTCCAAAATTCCGACGTAAATCTACTGTCGCGATCCGAAATGATCGATAACGGCACTCCATGTCTACAGACGATCTCCTTCACGTACACGCTGGCGAGTCTTTCCATGCTGTCCGTCTTCTTCATAGGTAAGAAATGAGCAGATTTCGTCAACCTATCCACAATTACCCATATCATATCGCTTCCACTAGGAGTCCTAGGTAAACCCGTCACGAAATCCATTGCGATTTTCTCCCATTTCCATTCTGGGATCTCCGGTTGTACCAACAGTCCAGATGGTTTCTTATGTTCTGCCTGAACCTTCGCGCAAGTCAAACACTTACTAACGTAACGAGCAATATCTGCCTTCATATTCGGCCACCAGTAGACTTTCTTCAGGTCGTGGTACATCTTATCCGATCCAGGATGTATCGAATACTTCGACTTATGCGACTCATTCATAACCAATTCTCGAACTCCAGGCTTTCCTTCCTCAGATGAACACAATGGCAACCAAATTCGATTTTCAAAATATCTTAGTCCGTCAGACCTAATCACAAAAAGAGGTTTCAACATTCGTCCCAAGTTCTCGGCTTCAACATTCCCTTTCATTAAACCTCTCTCCTGAGCCTTCAGTATGGTTTCGGTTAAGTCAACGCTCTCAGTCATCACTAAAGCTCTAACCCTCAAAGGTTTCTCCCGTTCTTTCCTACTCAATGCATCCGCTACAACATTCGCCTTCCCAGGGTGGTAGCGAATTTCGCAGTCATAATCACTCAATAGTTCAACCCATCGTCTTTGTCGCATATTCAACTCCTTTTGATCTAAAATGTGCTGCAAACTCTTGTGATCAGTGAATACAACACACTTTGTCCCATACAGATAGTGTCTCCACAGTTTCAACGCAAAAACCACCGCTCCTAATTCCAAATCGTGCGTCGTGTAGTTCTCCTCGTTCTTCCTTAATTGCTTCGACGCGTAAGCTATCACCTTTTCACGTTGCATTAAGACCGCTCCATAACCTTTACGAGACGCATCACAATACACTACGAAGTCTTCGGTTCCTTCAGGCAATGATAAAATCGGCGCGGAACATAACTTATCCTTGAGCGTTTCGAAAGCAAGCTCTTCCTCATTTCCCCATTCATACACCCTATTCTTTTCGGTAAGCCGCGTCAATGGTTTCGCAATCAACGAAAATCCTTCGATAAACCTTCTATAATACCCAGCTAAACCCAAAAATTGTCGAACTTCAGTCGGCGTCGTCGGTGCTGACCATTCCCTGATCGCTTCGATCTTAGCAGGATCTACACGAACTCCCTCACTATCAATCACATGACCTAGAAACTGCACTGATTCCAACCAAAACTCACACTTAGAGAATTTTGCATACAGCTTCTCCTTCCTTAACAACTCCAAAATCTTTCTTAGGTGCTTCTCGTGCTCCTCCTTACTCTTAGAGTAAATAAGTATGTCATCGATGAAAACAATAACAAACTTATCTAGATACGGCTTGCACACGCGATTCATAAGATCCATGAATACAGCAGGCGCGTTCGTCAACCCAAACGGCATCACTCGAAATTCAAAGTGTCCATACCGCGTACGAAAGGCGGTTACAGGAATATCCTCCTCTCTTACACGCAGTTGATGATACCCTGATCTTAAATCGATCTTTGAGTATACACTGGAACCTTGCAATTGATCGAACAAATCATCAATCCTCGGCAATGGGTACCGATTCTTAACCGTCAGCTTATTGAGTTCCCTATAGTCGATACACATTCTAAACGAACCATCCTTCTTCTTTACGAACAACACTGGCGCTCCCCAAGGTGATGAGCTCGGCCTAATAAATCCTTTGTCCATCAATTCCTTCAATTGGTCCGCTAACTCCTTTAACTCAGATGGTGCTAAGCGATAAGGTGCTCGTGCAACCGGCGCAGCTCCTGGCACTAAATCAATTCGAAACTCGACCTCACGGGTAGGCGGTAAACCTGGCAACTCGTCTGGAAAAACGTCCGGATAGTCGCAAATAATTGGTACCTCTTCGATCCTCGCCTCTACATCACCATCGCTCGAAACTTGTGCCAAAAACACATCGCATCCGCTCTCTACGTACTTCATCATTTTCAAACACGAAATCACCTTCAAACGAGAAGTGCATTCGTCTCCCTTTACCGTCAAAACCCTATTCCTCAGCGGAATCTGAACCAATCTCTCACCACAGACGATCGTAGCACTGTGCGCCATTAGCCAATCCATTCCCACAATCACGTCAAACGATCCTAGCTCTATAGGCATCAAGTCGATTTTAAAAGCGTAATTTCCTAACTTCAAGGTACACCCTTTCAGTATAGAATTCGTACTAACAATTTTTCCATCGGCTAATTCAACATTATAACTAGTCGTTAACAACACCGGTTCTCTATCAATATGACGACTAAATCTAACGTCTACAAAACTCTTGTCGGAGCCAGAATCAAATAAAATACTAGCATAACAAGCGTCTAGCAAAAACGTACCGGTAACCACATTGGGACCTTGTGGTTTATCAGCAGTTCCCACTTGATACACAGCTGCCGCATTATTTCCTCCCCGCCTGTTTCCTGCCTTCGGGCAATTCGCTTGCACATGACCCCTTTCTCCACAGCTATAACATCCCCTCATCCTGATAGCATTAGCCCCAGTGGCTACTCCTCCCGTTCGACAACTAGAAGTCCTATGACCTGCCTTTCCACACTTGCCGCATGCCGGCGGGCAATTCCCAACATGATACAAGTTGCACTTACCACAATGGGGATTTACTTTCACACCTCTAGGATTCGTCACTGCCCTCATCCCTTCGTTCCTTCTCTGATTAAACTGTTGATTACGGTTCGGCCCATGGTTGTTTCGATTTCCACCTCGGTTCTGGCCTTGGGATTGATTGCCTTGTGCTGCTTCCCATTTCCTTTTGTTGCCCTCAGCAATGTAGTTCTGCTTGTCCTGAAGCTTAACGTCCATCAAAGCGTGAGCCATTTGAACCGCTTCGTCAAACGTCCCAGGTTTCGACGAAGTTGTTTCACCTTTGATGTTGCTAGATAAGCCCTTTATATACTGCTTCATTTTCTTGGCATCATTGGCAAATATGTCCGGACACAAAAGACTTAACTCATTGAATCTCCTGGTGTAAGCAGCTATATCGTTGTTCTTCAAGGTCAAATGCCTCAATTCGTCCTCCAATTGCCCCAATTCCTCCTCTGGGCAAAACTTCTTGGTCAACAAAGCTTTGGTCGCATTCCACGTCCTTGCATTCGCTACAGCCAATCCAACCGTAGCTACCTGGGTATTCCACCAACTTAACGCATCATCAAGAAACGTAGCAGCTGCAAACTTTACTTTATCCGCTTCTGCACAACCACTGATTTCAAACGTACTTTCAACCTTTTCCAACCATCGTCTAAGTTCTAGGGCTCCACCCGTTCCACGGAACTGCGTGGGACCGCACTTCATAAAACTAGAATAGGTACACACTCTCGGGGCTTGCTGTCTCCCCGCGTTCCTTCCTGGATCCTGATTTCTCCCAGCTCGGTCCGCTTCCAACGCATTAGCTATAGCTTCCTGAATCATGGTGTTAACACGATCGGCAGTCAACTTTGGAGGCATGGTGTTATCGAATATCTCTTTCTGCAAGACAAGAAAAATAGAAAAACAATGTAAGTATTCATATCAAGTTTCCCAGACATAAAATACATACAACGACACATCACTACGGAGTTACTAATATTCATCAATTCACATCACAAAAGATCAAATTTAAGACATATCACAGATCATGAAAGGTAACATAGATTGTATTGATAGTTAACCAAAACCGTGACAAGTATTGCCACTACAATCGTTCACCACAAAACATCAAGTACTTGAGTTTCTCGTCATAATACCATCATACAAAGGTCTAAAATAGTTCTATTACAATGATCAAAGAAAATACAAAACAAGTAACTAGGCATGTGGTGATCCACACGGCCTCTTGGATGGCGGCTCGTCGTCGTCTTCCTCGGTTTCCTCATCACTTACGTCCTCATCCACATCATCCACTTTTCCCTTTCCTTTATCATCTGGCCCACATTCCATTTCCTTTTTCGTCCCTGATGTGGATCCACACTCAATCGCTACCTGACTTCCCACCGAAATACAAGCACCTCTAGCAGGCGGCTGAATCATAAAGTCATTCGCCTCCATCTCCAAATCGTCCACGAATCTCCAATCCGAGGGCAATGAATCCCTCACACGATGCTCCCAACTCTGCATCCTCGACAACCTCATCTGATCTTCCCTCACACGGTCAAGACTAGCACTTAAATTTGCAACCATTGATTTTAAACTGTTGATGGCACTTGTGTTCATTAACCCATCATACGCAATTCTTGAAGTCCTTTCCAACAGTCTTTGATGTTCCCTCTCAGTCTTATCAAACTTCTTAATCACCCTAGTCTCAACTACAAACCGCTCATACATCAACCTTTTCATCCTCCCCAAACGACCTGCGGGATCCCAGTAGTGTCTCGGTCTCGGAAAGTAGACCCTTGTAATGTTCTCATGAATCGATGGCGACTTGGATGACTTGCTGGACTCTCCACTGCTCCCATCACTTACTCTAACCAATCCTGGCACGGTTCTCAAATAATCCTTACAATTTTCCATTGGGCGATCAAAGGGTTGCTGCTCATAACGACCGGTCGGTGGTACCTCATAACCCTTCGGCGAATTCGGGGATTGAAACAAATCGGGTTCGGTCTGGCCTACGGCATCCTCGGGAATGCCATCATCCAATAGCTCCTCGGGCTCTTCTTCGGAATCCTCATTCTCGTCACTACTCATGCTGAAATTATCCACCTCACTTTCGTCATTGTCGTTTTCCGGCCCTATTTCGTCTTCTGGAGCGATCCATCCATTATTATTGTCCGGCGGGTTCGGAGGAAACGGTCCCCCTTCGTGACCTACGACGTAATCGTTTCCGTTATCGTTGGGCGGTACCTCGGCCATTCCTGCAATAACAGCGAATTTCGGAGGGTACATAAGTAATTATACAATAATTATAAATGTATGCATGCAAATGCAATGCAAATGTGGTACATATGCCCGAAATGTAATAATATGATGCTCATGCATGATAAATATGAAAATTACGATGTCGGATATTTCACGTAAAAATTCAACGTCTACATATAGTAATTCCATACTTATGTAATAATTACCCACATACATACTTTACTCAAAAGTATACGTCAAATGCCATAAATACAACAATAAATCTTACCGGAGCCATGCAGGATAGTTGTGTGTGCTTGGACCCTTTCTTACGACACCAAAAGCTATAGTTTAGGATTTTCAAAAACGACCTAGTTCTCTATAACTCGTGGCTCTGATTACCAATCTGTAACACCCCCACAATTGCTATGCGCAGCGGAACTACAACAATGGGTGCTACACAGTATTCATTGCACACAAGATATATCAAACGACGCTAAAAAGACGTCAGCTTAAAATTTGAAATAAAAATTGTTAGATGATACATGTCCACGGTTTTTCCGACCCCAAATAGTACACAGAGTTTAGCGTTTTCGGTCCCCATGAATCTCAACCCAAAAACTTCAGTTTTACAACCACATGACATTAAACATAAAAATTGTTTAAGTAGAAAAGGAGGGAAAAACAAGCGGACACCAAGCCGTACACACAACATCCATCCCATGCATGCTCCATCCTACACCTCAGCGGTTACCTGAAACACATGCCAAAAATTTGGTCAACGAAAACGTTGAGTGGAATTCATAGGTTTTACAATCCATTTGAACGTATATATATAATAAAAACCATTCGTGATCATTTATAGTCTTGTCGATCAAACAAACTATAATCAGGATACTGACAATTGTGTTTAAGCTCATGACACTAATCCGTTAACTCAATCACCCGCGTAAATATACCGTCATGATTCAGATGAAACCAGTGCCCCTTCTAAAGGCATCAGTTGCAATTATACCTTATTTCTCATACAAAATAATCTACCGCAGAACTTACTATAAGTACAGCTTCTCGGCTAGCATTGGGTCGTTAACCCCGTAGTACTACAAATTGCATAAGCGGCTATTTCCCCCTACTCGAGGGCAGGACAATAGTTAATAGTTCATGATTTTAGGGACTTTTGCAACTTTGGTACTCAACACAATTTCTAAGGCAACTTTCGGGTCTAACAATCATTCATGATATACGTTCCTTTTAAAAACTAGCATGCATTTCCCTCGCGGGTAAAACAATTTGAAATAAATATAAGCGAGGCTATAAATTCACACCTTAGATATTAAGTAGTCGGTAGTTCGAGGAATGATCACTGACGATGTTACGGATGCCCGGGTAAATCAACACCTATCACAAATAACGCGTAATGAGTAATCTCATTTTAATACTTACGGTACTGTATAAAATACATATATACAAGTCACTTAGGACAAGTATAACTCACGCCAAAAACAAAAACAACAAGTATCACTCATTTTATACCATTCGTTCTTATTACCTACGTTGTCCATTTTTACTCATTCTCGCCGGTACTCGACTAAAGTACGGGCTGTTTTACCTTATTTAACCACACTTATAAAATTTGACAAAATTTCCAAAAATCCTATAAGACCTGTAGATAACATGTTTTTAAGCCCAATAAAAGTTTTTACTTTTACGACCCGTTACGCAACTCTTTTCCACGACTACATTTTACGGGCTGAAATTGCGCTTCGACCAATTTTGACCACTTTGACCTATATGAAAAATACCTTTGACTTCTTTGACACCTAAGTCAACATATAGACCCATTTACACAGGTTAGGGACCAAATTTTGACCCTTGACCATTTACCAATTTATACTTGTGACCCTCGGGATTTGACTAAAACTTTGCACAAATTCGGATTGTGAAAGTCCTCGTCTCCCGGTACCCGATCTTTAAAATGTCATAACTTTTAGCTCGTTTTGAGTCACGGGCTCTACCTTATACCAAATTAAAGCTAGAAAGACCCTCTATCACTACATTTAGCTTTCAAGTTCTGGAAAAAAAATAATTTTTGTGAAATGGACCAAATGTTTCTGCCTAAAAATGACCATACCAAAAACGCACTTAGACTCGATTCCAAGCCTTCTAACCAACACTAAACATCATCCTAGGCCTTCCCAAACATATCCTAACATCAAATTTCAATCCTACCCCTATTGATCAATCAATCACAAAATCAAAACTTCAAAGAAATAAACATGCAACTAGTATAACCTATGTAAATCATCCTAAAACAATGAACCAAACACAATAATAACATGCAAAATCAACAACCACCATGGCTCCCCAAACACCCCCTTTGCCGTGGGGTTTGGGTGACCCAATCACCACAACCAAATTAATTTTGGTGGGTTTTCTTGGTGTTTATACTTCCATAACACTTAAAATTAACATGCATTAGCTCATTTAGCCTCAAAAACGAATTTGGATCATATGGAAAAATCTTGAAAAATTTTTGTTAGTGCATGTTGGATTTGAGCACATGAACATGTGGGGAATGACCAAACTAAGTGTGGTCTAACCTTAGATTTTTGAAAAATCAAGTGGAAGAAGATTTTTGGTGAATTTTTGGTGGTGTTGGGAGGGACCTTGTTGCAATTTTTAACTTCTTTTGGCCTTAAATGAAAAACGTCCTCAAAACTTTGCGGGTTCGACTCATTTGTCAATTTTGAAAATTTTACGGGAGTCGGAAATCTTCCCGAACGCTCCAAAATATTTTTGGGATACTTTAAATGTACTCGGAAGGCTATAAAACTCACCCGACTCAACTTAACACGAACCGTAAATAAAATTCTCGAAAAATTTCATTATCAATAAGTCGTCAAAAATTATATAAAATTGGGCATCCCTCGGGATCGTAATCGTCATCGTCCTTCTTAAAACGTCAAACGTAAAAATTATAACCTCGAACATCGGCTCTAACCAAAATACTTATAAATATAGAAATTAAAATTTATTAAAAATTTCAAAAATTAGCGTAATTTAGGGTATCGTTAATGACCTCGATTCTAGGGTGTCACAGTTTAATTTGATTACACATTTTCTACTTGTAAAGTCTTTCTCATACTTTGGATACCATTGACTGAATTTGAAATCACATTAGTTTATACATAGAATTAAATTTTGAGTCAACTCAAACCAAACCCATCCAAAAGTTTAACAAAAAAACACTGAGAAGCCATCTGCTCACTATGCTATAAGATATGAACTTTTTATCTAAAAATATAGAAAACTAGTAACATTCAGTTTTAATATGCCTTTAGCAGCAGATACTTTCGTTTAAGCGCACAACCATTGTTTACCTTAACCAAGTGCAACACATTAGGAAACTCACTCCGGTCCGCCTCATTTTCTTGGATTTTTTATAGGCATCCTCGGTAGAGGAAGAACCGTCACATACAGATAATTTTGTCGACGATATACTTATAAATACCTTATTTTTATCTACTTGCTTGTATTCTAGTTCAGTCGTCATCGATGAGGACTTGGTGATATGTGCATAAACTTTACATCTTTAATATCATCGTTTATGACCCAATAAAGGTGACGTGTTAAGGTTAAAACCTAATTTAAAAAAAAAAAGGATGACAAAAAAGTTGAAACATGCAATAACATGCATTTGTATTTTATGGTAATTTTTATAGGTTTACAACTCATGAGAAAGTATTCGATGAGAACAAAAATTGAAATAAGAAAAGTAGGTGTTGGATAATTCAAACGATCCGAACAAACAAACAAAACAGAAGCTTTTATTCAATACCCAAAGTTACAATTCGAAAGCTACAATAAAAACTAATAACATTGACCTCTATTTATAGGGAAACAATGACCTAAAACATACCAAATAAAGACATACTAAAAATAACAAAACCTGTAGGATAAGACAAACAAATTTACTAAACAAACCCTAAAGTTTAACTCACTTTCCAACAATCTCCACCGTGAGTTCAACTTCATACGAAACTTCAAAACAAAAGAATCTTGGTCTTCAAATCCAAATATCCGAATACCAAATTCTAAACTCCCCTTAAGAGTTTAAGTCACTTTTCTAAGAGTAAGTATTATTTCTAAAGAAAGAAATGAGAGAAATTAAAAGGTGCATAAGTTTTTTTAGATACATGTGAAATGTGTCATAATGATTTTTTTTACTCTTCTTATTTTTTATTTATTCTTGATTTGATAATAACTCTAAGTATAACTGTAAACGAAATGAACATTTAGAGAATATTTCATAAACTATCGTTATTTACTAACTGAACGAAGGTCTTTTATGTTATTTTAGTTAAATAAACGATAATGAATAAAAGTTGCATTTGTTCATTTATGTTCGTGAACATCGCACATTATGAGTTCACTAACATGAACAAAACGTCTTCGGTATGTTTACGGCCCTAAGTATATCTTACTTATATATATCCATCTTTAGAGAATACTAGGTGTTGTGTGAACAAGGTGACTAACTTTATCATTATATTGTACTGAGAGGTAGCGGGTATGTGCATATCTTAGTTGTGTAATGAATGCAAGTATTGACCGTACTGAATATTTTCGAAGCAAGTCGAACTTGAATTAGAGAGTTTGATTTTAATGAGATTGGTGCATGAAAGATTTGGTGAGACATTATGTAGACAAAAATTTGCACTTATACATATGCAAGACATTGTTTCATTTTTATGAGGGCTAATGACTTAAAAATGCATTTAACTTGACACTTTTTTGCGTTCTGTGTACCCATCTTTTTTCTTTCCCATTATGGTCATCAAACTTTTAAAAGTCGGTCATTATGTGTATTTTGTCACTATTTTACCATGTAAAATGATGATTTTATCCTTCAAAATTTTGAAAAACTAAGGGTAAAATGGTCACAAAATACATAGGATGATCGATTTTTGAAAGTTTGATGACTATAATGGGAAAGAAAAAAGTTGGCTATACAAAACGCAAAAAAATGTCAAGTTAGATGCATTTTTAAATCATTTGCCTTTTTTATGATGGTGTTGATTGTTTTATTCTTGAATGTGAACTCAATCAGTCAATGTGATGAAGTCCTTTGCTAGCCTTAGTAATTTGCAGGAAGAAGTTATGATGTAATACAGTTTTTAGCTTGATAACTTTTCGTTCTCAAGCAAGATATATGTTGATGGTGGTAATAGCGATACTCTAAGATGTTAGGAGCAGTGTTGTAAAAAGCGGGCTAGGCGGTCGCCTAGGCGGGCGGAAAAGTCAAAAGGCGGTCAATCAGCCGCTTAGGCAGAGCTAGACGGTCAAGAAAGTTAATAAAAAATCAATATTTTTTTATAAAAAATTAAAGGTTTTCTTTATAATATATAGTGTCTATATTTATTTTACCATAACATCTTAAATTAAAATAAAAGATAAACGGATGATTGTAAATATAAAGTAATAGGTTTTTCGTATGAAATTAGAACCAACTAAATTATATGTTCACGTTTGAAGTTTTAAATACTTAAATTATTATGTTTATTTGTCTATTTTGCAATTTCAAACTATTTGAACTTCGAATTATTTGAAAGTAGAAGTATTTTGTTATTCATACATATTATTTATATTATTTATATATATAAAATTTCAATCCATCTAAGAGCCGCCTAGATGAATTTTGCCTCGAAAGTGGCCAAACACCTGACTAACGCCTAGCGATTTCTACAATCTTGGTTAGGAGTAATAGACTAATAGTTAAATTAACCAAGTATATGAAATATAATCAGGGATGCACAAAAAGATAGTAGGTTTTATTGTTGCTCTTATGTGAGATTATTTTTTCCATGTTTACACTGTAAGTTGAAAATGAAAAACGTTTAGAAGAAATGGGATAATATTTTGTTGATTTTTAACATGGAAAATAAAGTTGGTGTTATGTGTGTATTGTTGGGTGTGCAACTCAATATTTCACATCGGTCGAAATGTAATCTGAAAGTTAATATATAAGTTTGATAAACTATTCCTTTATCACCAATTGGTTTTAAAATGAAACCTCAATTGAGCTTATATGTTGGACTTGATGAATAGTGAGATGCTGGGTAAGGTTAGTGTCTGAAAATAAGGTGGAACCCTTACCCATTGAAAACACGTTCTCTCGATTTCATCGAGAAAATAACACTCACTAGAGGAAGAAAATGTTTTATTTTAGTAGCTACAAAGTTTTGTGTCAAATGAGCAGAAGCCGTTTCGCTACGCCAAGTTAACTTTCCTTCCCATCGAGCCAATGCTCTTGTAGCTTTCTTGCAGTGATGCTGAAGTGCGGGCATACTCCTCGATCGAGATCATGGATGCTTAAAAATGGCGACTTCATTCCTTTTTATGTCGCATTTTCTATTCATAAAAACATAGTTTTCTTTTCAATTTTTAGGCCATCTAGAAAGAATAACATGCACTATAAACTTGTTTATAAGATATTTCTTCTGTCTCAATTTACTTGTCCATTCTGGATTTTCAAGTCATTCTTCATCAACTTTTACATTAAATTAAAAAAATTGTGTTATGTAATACTTATTAATTTTTTTAATAGAAAATGCTAGTAGTTAGTGGGTCGACTCTTGCAATGACACCCAAGCGGAAGAATGTCTTATTTGAACTCTCGCCTAAGTATGTCAAAGTTTAAGAATTGAGTTTTGAATGTATTTTTATTGATATAGTTTTTATTAAATATAATATAACATTTTTTTAATTTATAGTTAAAGTTGAAAAACAAAGGCTTGATAAATTTAAATTGGACAAGTAAATTAAGACAAAATGAGCACTTATGTATAGTGATCGGATGATGGTGGTTTTTATGCCATCAAACCATCAATGTTCTGCCATCTGTCAAATTTAATTTTCTAAAACCAATCCTCAAGTACATAGGGTCCGTTTGGTTTAAAAGCAGGTTTCACTTTAAGTTTGGGTTTATAAAGTTGAGGGTTTATTATTGGAGAAATGTTAGAACCATAAAACATTTACAAAACAAAATTCACAAAATGAGTTGTCATGATTATTATTGGCTTGAAATATGAGATGATTTAAAAAGTAAGAAAGAGATTACCACATACTATCATGACAACTGATTTTGTGGATTTTGTTTTGTAAATGTTTTGTGGTTCTAGCAGATTTGAGTTTGAGTTAAGAAAGAGAAAATAATATTTAATAATAATATTATATTTTTAAATATAAACTAAAAATTATTTAAAAATTAATATATGAAAAAAAGATTTTATATTAACTAATGTGAAGAGAGAGATAGAGAGAAATAGAAAATAGGACCCACAAATAGCTTGAAACCTAGATATATTTTTCAAAAGTAGGCAAAATGTTCGGATTGTAAATTGGTGGGCCCGAAGGTGTCGATGCCTGATTTTAAAAGTGTATTTTACACCAAACATGGGTTTTTACCATCTACCAGCCTAAAGCCCTAAACCCACTCAAATCCACTCAACCAAAATGGCCCATAATCTCATATCTTTATGTCCCGATTTTTTTTTCGTTCACAAATCATACTATCTTATAAAGCATTTTGCACTTTTAATTTTAGAATAGTTGAAATTTCAACTTAAAATACATAATAATTATTTTACAAGCAAAACAAGCATGCATACTAAAAATAGAAAACTTATAATATGTTATATTAAAATTAATAATTAATTACACTAAATTTAATAATTAAAACACCCCCTCATCTCATTTTACAACTAAAACAAAACATAGTACAAGTAATAAAATATCTTACAAATATAATTAATAGTATAATAATTACAACAATACACATGTAATTAAAGGTGCCAACAACCTTGAAGTGACCACGTCAACCTTCTGAAAAATGAGGGCTTTATCTGGTTTGAGTCTGTGTGACGGTGAGCTCAAACCACGTGGATTAGTCGGCCAGTGAGTCGGAAATCACGGTTACCAAAAAAATCACAATTAAAATACTATACTTACAAATATATGTGCATAATGTACAATGCGTACAAACATGACTAAAACATTAAACATACAAACATAATTAATACTCATATTTAAAACACCTCATTATATGAATATCCAATCATAACTACACATTTTACAAGCATAAGGAAGCATAAAAACCCTTTTAAGTATTAAAATTTTCAAACTTTATTTTTCATAAGAAATATCTTTTTAATATATTAACAGACACATATTCAAAATTGAAACTACACAATTTAATGATTTAAAAATACACATATTTATATTATATGTACAATTAACCAATGTAAAACACACACTTTTTAATGCTATTCTTAAAACACATTTTAATACATTAAACATACTAATAATATTATTTTTTTAAAACACCCATAAAATGAGAAGTACATGTAGTTATGCACATTATGTAAACTAATAAGAAACACAAATAGGGGTGTCAAAAAAAGTCAACCCGACGTGAACCTAACCCGAGTATATTCGGGTCAAGTTATTCGGGTACAAATTCTTCAGGTTAATCGGGCCAACCCGAATTAAAAATCGATCGGGTATCGGGCAATTGATTTGTGTGTAACTCGGGTTTGGGTCAACCCTATTGACCCGAGTAAGATTTTTTTTAATATAAATTATTTATAATTTATATTTAAAGAGGGTAAAAAAAGTTTTTGTTTTACCCAACTCCGTTGACACGAATTGACCGTTCCGAGTAGACCCGACACGAACCCTTGTAACCCGAGTTCAAATCGGGTCAGGTTTGGGTAACTTATTTTCAGCCTTGACCCGAATTGGACCCGACCCTATTGACCCGAACCCGACCAACCTGACCCAATTCCCACCCCTAGACACAAAGTTTATAAAATTATATGCTAATTTGTATAGTTTTGAAAATTAAACTGGACCATAGATTCAAGCAGGAACAAGAGTGACCACCGGTTCGGATTAATGTTTTAAAACCTGGTTTTCAAATCGACCCGGTTGAGTCACCGGGTCCGGGTCAACCCAGCTTTCTAAAAAAAATATTTTTTTTTATATTTTCAATAATAACAAAAGTTATGTATAAAAACCATAAAAACTCCCGTATTGAAAAAAAATGTTTACCAACTAATATAATACGTAAAAAATAAATTCCATCGCAAATACGTAAAATTTACATATTTTAAAAAAAAACCCGACCAGATCTCATGAACCGGGTTGACCCAGGTCATTCCAAACTCGGCGGGTCAAGCCGAGTTTTAAAAATGTGAAACTCGGGTCAATATGACCCGTTTTCTTGACCGGAACCGGGTCAACACGTTGACCCGGCCGGGTCGATCCGGTTTCAAAACATTGTTTCAGATGTCAAATAAAATTCTTTTGAAAACAATTCGAAGAAATTTGTTCGAAAATTATAAAAATAAGTGAACCGAACCAGATCGACATTATTTTCAAATTGGTTAATCACAGGGTACCCGTCGCCGCATCGTGCGAGTACCCTGCTAGTTTAAGATAATATACTTACCTCAATTTATACAAAAAAAAAAGTTAACTTCATTATTACTTGATGTAATACACGGAGTAGCAAAAGATTGTGAAGGTTAAAATGTTTTTGTTCTTATCTATTACTCCGTATTTGTTATGAACCAAAAACCTATCAAGTTTTTGTAAGTAGGGGTGTGATTTGGGTTGATCCGATCGAGTTTGGGTTAACTAGGGTCGAGTCCATTTGCGCTGAGGTTAAAAATATTATACTCGAACCTGAGTCTAATTAGAACTCGGATCACTCGCGTTTGGGTCAATTTAGGTCGGGTTAATTCAGGTCGGATAAATTCGGGTCAGGTCAACCCAAATATAAGTATAAAAATTAAAAAGTGGTTTATTGAAGCATCTTTTCATTGTAAAAGGTGTTAGTTGAGTCGGGTTGGTCGGGTTCGGGTCAAGTCGATTCGAATCAATTCGGATAAAAAGCTAAAAAATATAAACCCGGACCCGACCTATTTAAAACTCGGGACAACCCAAATTGATCCGAATAAGTTTTTTGACCCGAGCGACCTGACCCGAATAGGCTTATTCAGGTTCGGCTTTAGGTCGAGTTCGGTCGGGTAGACTTTTTCCACACCCCTACTTATAAGGTAGTTTACCTTGTTTGCTTGCTTATAAGTGAAAAGTATTAGTATTTCTGTCTCAAAATTATTGTTTGTTTTTTCTTTTTTAATTGTCTCAAGATTATTTTCTACTTAAAAAATAATAGTAGTTGAGTTTGTTTAACTTTACTATATTACCCTTAATCCAAATTGATATATATAAAAGTAAAAAAAAACATTAATTGATTATCAAAAGGGTAAAAATATTTTTTTGTGTTTTTTAAAACTAAAACATATGTAATCTTTTTAAACTGTGTAATTTTTATGTGTGAACAATAATTTTGAAATTAGGATCAACAATTTCCAGATAAACTTAAATTAGGATCAACAATAATTTTGAAAGTATTTACTGTACTTTACTTCGTCGAGAAAACCATTGGAAAATTTTTGTACTTTATATGGAATTATTGTTTCTATTTACTTCACTTGTACCATCTCACCCACTCTTCTACCGTGTTGTATTATTGATCCCGTATAGGAGTAGAGTTAGATCAACATATACCTTCTTTTTAACATAAACCATATCAACCAATTACATTTATTCAAATTAATTTTCCATCTTTTTCTTAAAAATTAAATAACTCACAAACGGTAAATCGTCAAGTGACAAAAAATACACCATTACAACGAGAATTAAATCATCTTTCTATCGAGGGGCACATGTATATATTTTCGACGAACTTTTTTTTCGACTTTCTTTCTTAAGTCACGTCTGAGAGAATCATATATGATTTTCAAATAATCATATATGATTTTCAGATAATCATATATGATTCGTGATATAAATCATATATGATTTTCCGAAAATCATATATGTTTCGTGACGAATCATATATGATTCTCTCATACGTGACTTAAGTAAAAAAGTCTAAAAAAAAGTTTGTCGAAAGTATATACATGTGCCCCTGTTTGAAAGATGATTTAATTCTCGTCACGATGGTATGTTTCGTTTTGCGTAACGATTAACGGTTTGTGAGATATTGAATTTTTAAAAATATATTTTTGTTATAAGATAAAAAAATAGGTGGTTGTGATTGTTTGATTGGGTCTATGCTAAAGAAAGGGTTATGTAGAACTTTTTCCCTATGGATAAAACTTAAAAGTCTTGAATAGTTCAACATAAAAAAATAAAAAAATAATGAAGTAAGCTCACTTGTAACTAGGGGTGGCAATTCGTGTCGGGTTCGGGTTAGTGGGTTCGGGTTGTCAGGTTGGCAGGTCAAAAAATCCCAACCCGAACCTAACCCATTTAAATAAGCGGGTCAGTTATGTCAACCCTAACCCGTTTACACATAACCCGAACCTAACCCATTTAACCCATATATATATTTGGGTTGACGTTAAATATGTTACATAGGTTGAATCGGTTAAACGGGTTTATATATTGATCCATTTAACAAGTTTTTTATATAAAAGTAGGCACATTAAACGTGTTAAACATGTTAAATGTGTTTATGTTCGGTATGTTTAACCTAGTAAACACGTATGGTAAAATATTAATCATTTTTAATATAAGGAAAAAAAATCTTAAACGGGTTGTCGGGTCGACCTGCTTAATTTTTTTCCAACCCAAACCTAACCCGTTTAATAAATGGATCAGATATGCCGACGCAAAACTGACCTAAGATTAAATATATTCAATCCGAACCTGTTAATTTTCGTATCGGTTTTAGGTCGGGTTTCGTGTCAGGTCTAAAATTGCCACCCCTACTTGTAACTCATTGAATATGATTTGATCAAAGTAGTTGGATGAAGCCATAAATTCTTTGGCTAAAAGCCAACACGCAACAACACTCATTTATTTCAATGCCAACTACCGACACTTCACTCTATTCATCTCCTCTTTCCATTTTCTTTTTCCTTTAAATCCCAGATCTTCCTAAAAAAAGTTTGATATAAATTTATTTATTTTTTTTAGATATGAGTTTGTTTCTTTTATTATCAGACAAATGTTTAGATCTTCATAAACAGATCTATTCTATTCTTGTTGTTAAATCTCTATATATTCTTGACTTTCAGATTACTAGCTACCGGATTGTTACTTGTTCGTGTTCGTGCTGGTTAGTAAGTGTCCACCTTATACTTGATATCACAAACAGTATTTGACGACCTAAACAATTTTTTAATATTCTTCTTATATATAGGAGGCAAAAGAGGCTATGTTTTAGCCACGGCGGGCGCTGACAAGTGTGTAAAGTTGTGGGCAGCACCAGCATTTCTGAGTCATTGCCGCATCTAAAGACGGCTCAGTGAGAGTGTGAGCTATCGTTTCTAACTCTCAATTGCTAGATCTGCAGCCTACGTTTGTTATTGAATATACATCCCAGGCACAAGCACCAAATACTATAATCATGTAAGTATGTCATCAGATGGAAAGATTTTGGCTCTTTCTGGTGCTTCGCTACAACGATGAATTTTGGTCGATTCTGGGAAAATATTAGAAACAATTGGGCGAGCTCACAAAGGCATAAATTCTACTAAAATATATTCTTGAGTTTCAGAATACTAGGTAGCGGATTGTTACTTTTAGATCGGTTCTGAAATCAACGTGTATGTATTTGCTGTAAATTCAAATCAGTTTTGGCGAGACCATAGTAATTTATAATGTATCTTCTTTGAACTTACACATAAATTTCAGACAACAGTGGCTCATTTGAAAAAAAGGCTTTTAAGTTTCTAGTCATTACCTCTCTAATTCCAACAAACGACTCAGGCGTCAGTGTAGCTTTGTGGAGATGTATATAGCTCTTTTGGTACATCTCGTTGATTCTCGAACACATCAAGACCTGCTCCTCTAATCTTCCTTCCAACCAAAAAGTTCACTAGTTCGTTTTCATCCACGAGGCCTCTACGCCCTATGTTGACTAGAACGTCAGTGTTCCCAAGAGCTTTCAGGACATCATGGTTTATATTGTGGCGTGTTTTGTTGGTCAATGAACAACAAACAATTAGAGCATCACTGTTGGTTGCAAGATCGAGTACCGTTGAGTAGAATGCATACGGAAGTTGGGCCTTTTTATTTCTTGTGTATGACACTAATCGCAACCTTCTGTCACCTACCAAAATCCGCAGTTTCACGTAGGGACGGCAATTCGTGATTGTTTCCGGTTGGCTGTTTACAAAAGCCAAGCCCAAACACGTTTGTTTAAGTATTCGGCAGCTTTGTCAACCCTAACATGTTTGCACATAATATCAATACGCCCCATTTAACCCGTTTATCTAAATGGGTTGATTGGTGTGTTTAACTGGTTACATGACTTGGCAGCTCAGCTTATTAACTGGTACAACTCCTTAAATCCACCATAAACTTGAATTTTGACTTTTGAAAAAGCACTTAAACGGGTTGGCGTGTTGACCCATGTAACCCATCCTCAATCTGCACACAACCTCCTAAATAAACGGGTTTAGTGGCTTAATCCAAACACGACATTAGACATGTTAACACACAACCCCAACCTGTTTAATTTCATGTTAATCTCGGCACCCCCGTTTCACAAACCTACTAGAGCCATCCAGGAGATTTGTAGACACAAGTTTACCATCATATAACATTTTCTTAGGTTCTGCAGTGAGGGAGGGGTTATGACAATGCAAGATATCATTTTTTGCAGCAAAGGTAAGACCGTAAGATTGTATGTGTGTATGTGTCGTTTCTAGTTAACCGAAAGCTGGGAGGGTAAGTACGGTGCAAAATTTCTAGCAAGGAAACTGAAATGGATTAAACGTTACGAGTTACAAACATAGCATCAGAATAAGTAACAAATAAACTGCTAGAGATAAGATATGACGACATCTATAAATATATAACATACCGAGTTTCCAAGAGGATAGAAGCCATTAGCAGGCCACAAGCCAGTCCTAACATAACGATCAGACGCCGAAAGAAGCCTGAGCACATCTAACAACAACCTAACTGCATAATCAGCTCCATCTTCAGAAAAAGCATCACGAGCACTAGTAACCTGGCCTAATCCCCCTCCTCCTACACTCTTCTAAGTCAACGTGGTCAATGCCTGCAGATGTCCCAACAACACACTCTAGAGATGGGTACTGATCCATATGGGCAGATGTAAGTGGGCTTGGTCCTATGACTATTATGATACCAGCTGATGGTTGCTCAAATGGTTTCACCGGGTGCAGATGTCACTGACCCAGATCATGTCCTATGTTCTACTTATAGATAGAGGTGGCAAATTGTTGCTGATTGGGCAGTATAAATGGGTCGAAAGAGGAAACCTAACCCGACCGACCCATTTATACGTACTAAGTAAATGGGTTAAAATGCTAGCTTTACCAATAGCCTTTGTAGGATCCTTGTTTAACCTGTTTACTATTTTTACAAATGGCAGTATCCTGTGTGCACGCTTCTGGTGTTCGATTCGAAACAACATGCACTCCCAGTATCATGGGTCGTGACTCTGAGTGTTGCCAAATCTGATAATCTCTAAGTGGATGAAAGCTCTACTTGACCGTGTGCGTGCTGTTGACCATACATGGAAGGTCAATGGGTTTCTTATTGACGATGCTGCAGCTGAGACTGGTCCTATAAGGCATGTTTTTCATTTATTAGACTAACGCTTCCTATTATATTCGTTTTTTTTCTTTCTTTTATGATGTTAATGAGACTGGTCCTATAGGGCATGTTTTTCATGTCCTGTACTATAATCAGTCTAGCGCATACGTCGGTCATGGCTATACTGTAAACAAGTGTACAAACATTGAAGTTCAAAGAGATACTTTCAAATGTTTGGGAGAAATAGTTTACAGCATTTGGGCCGAATAGATCCTTTTGTTGTCTTAGAGAAGTTTGCGCAGGATTTTGTTGACCAAACTGAGTTTATGGAATTTCAAAGACGTCTGGTTGCCTAAGTTTTGGTTAGCCTTCTGGCTTTTTCCTTGCTTGTTTCCCGTCTATGATTTACGTGTTTTCCTTTGTATGTTCTAACTCCTCTAATGGGCGAAACGGGTAAGAAAAAACAAGTATCTTAAAAAATCTGGAATTCGAAAAATGCTGGATTATGTTTAAAATAACAAGCTTTTTAATTACATCCAGCACTCTAGTAAATTCTAATGTTCTTTTGACACAAACATTGATTAAAAGAGATTTTATGGTCAGCTTTAGCGATACCAAAAGATACCCGCTTTAATCATCTTTGACACAGTACTAATAAAACCGCCAAAAGTTACCCGTTCTGATGCATTACTCATGCATCCACCCATCTTTCCAGCCTAGATTGTGCTTTTGATATATTAATGATATGATTCAGAAATGTGGTTATTGACAATGAAAACTATAGCACTTCTAATTCAGAAATGTCGTTATTGTACTTTTGTTTTCCAGCCTAGCTGTTGGCTAGATCGATATGCAGAGAAAGGTGATACCTTCAAAAACTTGAAAGACGATTAGATTAATTCTACATCATGGCAGCGTGCATCACAAATTCCGGACACAGATGTGACCTTAGACGGTAATAACAATCTCTTTGCTAAGATAGTGAGCCAAAATGATAGACAGCATGTGCATCTAGTGTGGAATCCTGGGTCTGAGGACATTGCAGAAAGCTACTAGGTTTGTTTGAATGGAGTGGTTACTGTATGAATTATAAATCTAGGTGTCGGATCTCGCAGTATGTTATAATTATAGTTCGATGTAGTTGTTATACTGCAATGTCTGTTTTGGTATGTTTTAATAGCAAATTGAATGCATATTGGGGAACTAAACATTAATCGAAGTATTTGATTTGATAGATTTGTTCCTTTTACGCATTGCTAAGGTTGACAAGTAGGTCATACGATAAATTAAATATATTGACAGGCTCAACAACAATGACCACCGATCACAACTACGACAACCACCAACGAGCCCAACAACGACGCAAACCCATCGTCCCACAGCGGAGCGCGGGTTTACCCCCTCGTTCAAAGAAGAAAAACCTATGAAGTAAACAAAACGCTTTTCATAAGAACGTTTAAATTTTGAGCTGTTGGTATAATACAAAAGCTTTACCGAACAAATCTTTTTTTCAAGGAACAACAACGGGTGATGCAAAGTGACCTCATCTTCCTGTTGATGCATCCGTGCAATTTCTGAGTGAGTTGAAGAATTCAGTAACCATATACTGGCTACAACGTTCTACATTAACGCCCCGGTGGAGATGTGAGTTCCTTCTCATCAGGGCAATCTATGACACAATGCAAAGCATTGCAAAGTCCTATTGGCACCCACTGTTTCGGTTACCTCTATAACTATTGCTGGCTTTCTTCTAGCAGCAGGTGAAAAGGTAAAATACCTCTATTTTGAACACAGCTGATTGTGGGTATTCAAGGTTACAGTTTGTGTAGGCGAGTTGGGCCCAGTGCAATTCCTCTGCCACTGCTGTTTCCAGCCGCTGGTGTGACATAGTAGTTGACTCATGCCCGGAGGCACGGAACTAGGAGCTGTGTTGGCTGTGATGAGCTTCAGACCTTAAGGGTCTAATATAAAGATTATTGAGATCAGATACCCAACAATATTTCAAGGTTTTGAATTTACAGTATGATGCAAAAAAGGAAAACGACACTCAAATGTACAATTTTTTAATTTCATCAACAGAATTATTGTCGCAACTCGCAACCATATACAACGTTATTAGAGCTTACACAAAACAGCAAGGGTCTTTGTTACATGGTTTAATCCAACTTTTTTAGAAATGAAAGCAATAAAACTGCTTCAACAACGTTACTGGATACAGAGTACCGCGAACTCAGCAAGACAGATTAAACGTTTTTGTAGAAGCTCACAAATAAAGGATCTTTAATGGCATACAAACATTGCATTCCATTAACGCCTAAAACTATTTCAAGATCCTTACACTTAACCTTGCAGGTGCTGCAGACACTCGAACAGAACACAAACTTATAACCGAACACAGTCTAAAAACCAGTTATCCAATGTTTCCGGTCCGGGTTTACCTCAACACCTCCCAACAGGCAACATCACAGCATATTGTTTTAAGAGATACATAGAATGTCATACCTTCATTTATAAGTAAATTTTAGTTCCGCTAATCTAATATCAAGATTATTGGGTCAGATACTTGAACAATATTTCAACGTTATGATGCCAATAAAAGAAGATACGGCAATGCAATATTCATATTTTAGATTGCATCAACAGAATAACTGTCACAGCCATATACAACTTTATTGCTTGGCAAACACTATATTATATAGTCATAACACTACATGCATTTATATTACAATGCATGTCCAGGCCCATATATATACTCAGCCCATTTTGGGTACTTCATAGTTGAACAGGCTATCACAAATGCCAAATTACAAAGTGCAATTGCTTCGGCCAACACCCCAAATGGACCAGTCTATTATTTAGCAGGTCCAACAGCCTTCTCCTGCCAGCAGCTAGAGATATGTACTATGAAAAAAGTGTCAAGCTCACTTATGAGGTCAATGGTCAAGAGCTAACTTACTTTATTGCTTGGCAGAATGGCACCCCACCCCCCACCACACACATAACCTTATCTTGTTATCTTCTATATCTAGTGTCCACACAAACAACTTCTCTTACTAGTAATGCATAGGCAAGCTTTTCGTATACAAGATGGAGATCCTCCAGCAGGACATCTAGGGTAAGTTACCAATTCATTGCATTTTGTTTTATTTTTTTGGAACTTTTCTAACACTATTATTTCCAAGTAAAATAACAAGCATACATGCTAATTTAAGTAAAAGAACAAACTTTTCTAACACAGACTTTGTGTTATTATTTTAGGAATATGTGGTTGATTGCGTCGGACAAAGGGATACTATATTTGGCTCACAAAGAAACCAAAAGAGTATGGTGGGGTTCAGAAACCCTATTACCAGGAAGTCGTATACGTGAGTTTACTAAACATGGGATGTGAAAGATTACTTCAACCTCGAAGACAGGGAAGAAAATGGCCAAGCCTTGTTCCATTATAGGGTTGAGGACACCGTTATTAATGGAAAAACGGTAACTTTGGTGATTTTTTTAGCATAACAACATATATGTTTACTGTTAGTGTTGGCATTATTATTATTTAGTTGTATTGACTTGTATGTGTGAGTCACTGTGTCATTCAATTATTTTTTACAATAGTTTTACCATGTCAAATATACTTGTTGGATGTTTAACTGTAAAAAAGACAAATGAGTGAAATAAGAAACTTTAATTTCCTCTGTTGTTGTAAAAACAGGTTTCTAAGCCTCGGGCCATCAAGCTTCTTCTATGCATAACAGAAGACGACCTTCTGAAACTTAAAGAATACTTCGAAAAGCAATACGAAGAAAAGACGAATCTCCAAGCAGATACCGAAGTGATATATTTAGACTACAACAACGGTACTCGGGGTATTAAGTCTGATGGAAGCTTAATGGTGACCAAACGAGTTGTATACCTTCACAAGGATTCACCAAAAGCCTGGACCTTGAGATTTACGTCCTTCGAGGCCAAATTCCCTAATACCTTTTATGACAAGGAGAACCCCACCCCCTGCGAGGATAGTGATCGACCCGATTGTGTTGTTTTCCATGGTTGGAATCATGGCCGCTTTAGTTATACACGCTCTGAATTCATGTTGAAAGATTATGATCTGCCTATGCCTCGTGAGATCAACTATATAGGTAACACCTACATGATACAATTCGTATTCCCAGATGTCAAAATCTCTATAACCAAATCATCAAAAATTTTAAGAGGCACATATAAAGGGTTTAAGGTTCTAGTCAAACGGGTGAAAAGGAATCATAGTGTACGTGCGCTTATTGAGAATTACGAAGCTGTTAGTCCACATGACAACATTGTCACACTACATGATCACCTGATGCATGACAACCATTGTGATCTCGCAATAGAAGAGTTCTCGTGTGATCTGCTGGAGCACATGCGTCGGAATCGCTATAAACATATGAGTTTTGAGTCCATGAAAATTATGAGGTAAAATCTTTATCTTTATACATAATAAACGGTTTTACCCAAAAAATTTGTGTATTACAAGATAGATTTTTTTATTTTTTATTTTTTTATCATTGGCACAGCTCTATTGTTAAAGGAGTGGCTCACATGCATAAGAAACACATAGTTCATGGAAACATAAATCCGAAGAATGTTGTTTTAGGTTTTGATGGCTGTACTTCTAAGCTATGCGGCTTTAACAACCCAAAACGAGTTTCGGAAGGAGATTTTGGTAAGCCTTTTCAATTAACAAAATTTATTCTTCTTTCATTTTTTATTTGTATTATACACATTTATACCCAATCGCTGAAATTATTTATTTTAGTCATACTTTATTTTGTGTATGATATAGATGAAAAGTCCACGGAAATTTTTATGTTTTAACCCTGTTAAACTACATGTCTGATATGAAAGAGGATGGTCAAAATTTTGTTCCTGGGAAGGATCTGCAAACTAAAGAGGAATATATACAAACGAATATAGCTCATTACACTAACATTGTGTATATATTTGGGAAGAACCAACGTTTGAATAATGAAGGTTTCGATTTAATCTCCAAAATGATGGACCCTGATATAACTAAACGGTATAATAGTTATTGTTATTATGAGTAGATGTATATTTGGATGAATATAGTCTAACGTATTCAATTTGCAATAATCTTGTCCAGGCCAACAATCAGAGATGTCTTAAAACATCCACTTTTTTAGGATTCGGAGCGTCGCAGTTTGTTTCTTTGTGATCTAAGCTATTTTATTAAAGAGGGAAGACCAAGTACCGTGTTTATAAACCGTTTACGAGGAGAAAAACGATTTGTAAACACGGTACTTGGTCTTCCCTCTTTAATAAAATAGCTTAGATCACAAAGAAACAAAATGCGACGCTCCGAATCCCAAAAAATTGGATGTTTTAAGACATCTCCGATTGTTGGACTGGACAAGATTATTCCAAATTGAATACGTTAGACTATAGTCATCCAAATATATATCTACTCATAATAACAATAACTATTATACCGTTTAGTTATATCAGGGTCCATCATTTTGGAGATTAAATCGAAACATTCATTATTCAAACATTGGTTCTTCCTAAATATAAACACAATGTTAGTGTAATGAGCTATATTCGTTTGTTTATATTCCTCTTTAGTTTGCAGATCCTTCCCAGGAACAAATTTTTGACCATCATCTTTCATATCAGACATGTAGTTTAACAGGGTTAAACCCAACAAAAAAATTTCCGTGGAGTTTTCATTTATATCATACACAAAATACAGTATGATTAAAATAAATAATTTCAGCAATTGAGTATAAATGTGTATAATACAAATAAACAATGAAAGAAGAATAAATTTTGTTAAATAAAGAGGCTTACCAAAATCTCCTTCCGAAACTCGTTTTGAGTTGTTAAAGCCGCATAGCTTAGAAGTACAGCCATCAAAACCTAAAACAACATTCTTCGGATTTATGTTTCCATGAACTATGTGTTTCTTATGCATGTGAGCCACTCCTTTAACAATAGAGCTGTGCCAATGATAAAAAAGTCTATCTTGTAATATACAAAATTTTTGGGTAAAACCGTTTATTATGTATAAAGATAAAGATTTTACCTCATAATTTTCATGGACTCAAAACTCATATGTTTATAGTGATTCCGGCGCATGTGCTCCAGCAGATCACACGACAACTCTTCTATTGTGAGATCACAATGGTTGTCATGCATCAGGAGATCATGCAGTGTGACAATGTTGTCATGTGGACTAACAGCTTTGTAATTCTCAATAAGCGCACGTACACTATGATTCCTTTTCACCCGTTTGACTAGAACCTTAAACCCTTTATATGTGCCTCTCAAAATTTTTGATAATTTGGTTATAGAGATTTCGACCTCTGGGAATACGAATTGTATCATGTAGGTGTTACCTATATAGTTGATCTCACGAGGCATAGGCATATCATAATCTTTCGGCATGAATTCATAGCGTACATAACTAAAGCGACCATAATTCCAACCATGGAAAACAACACAATCGGGTCGATCACTATCGTCGCAGGGGGTGGGGTTCTCCTTGTCATAAAAAGGATTAGGGAATTTGGCCTCATAGGAATTAAATCTCAAGGTCCATGCTTTTGGTGAATCCTTGTGAAGGTATACAACTCGTTTGGTCACCATTAAGTTTCCATCAGACTTAATACCCCGAGTACCATTGTTGTAGTCTAAATATATCATTTTGGTATCTGCTTGGAGATTCGTCTTTTTCTTCTTATTGCTTTTCAAAGTATTCTTTAAGTTTCAGAAGGTCGTCTTCTGTTATGCATAGAAGAAGCTTGATGGCCCGAGGCTTAGAAACCTGTTTTTACAACAACAGAGGAAATTAAAGTTTCTTATTTCACTCATTTGTCTTTTTTCCAGTTAAACATCCAACAAGTATATTTGACATGGTAAAACTATTTTAAAAAATAATTGAATGACACAGTGACTCACACATACAAATCAATACAACTAAACAATAATAATGCCAACACTAACGGTAAACATATATGTTGTTATGCTAAAAAAATCACCAAAGTTACCGTTGTTCCATTAATGACGGTGTCCTCAACCCTGTAATGGAACAAGGCTTGGCCATTTTCTTCCCTGTCTCCGAGGTTGAAGTAATCTTTCACATCCCCATGTTTAGTAAACTCACATATACGACTTCCTGGTAATAGGGTTTCTGAACTTAGAAATAATAGTATCCCTTTGTCCGACGCAATCAACCACGTATTCCTAAAATAATAACACAAAGTCCGTGTTAGAAAAGTTTGTTCTTTTACTTAAATTAGCATGTATGCTTGTTCTTTTACTTAGAAATAATAGTGTTAGAAAAGTTTCAAAAAAATAAAACAAAATGCAATGAATTGGTAACTTACCTTAGATGTCCTCCTGGAGGATCTCCATCTTGTATACGAAAAGCTTGCATATGCATTACTAGTAAGAGAAGTTGTTTGTGTGGACACTCGATATAGAAGATAACAAGATAAGGTTATGTGTGTGGTGGGGGTGGGGTGCCATTCTGCCAAGCAATAAAGTGAGTTAGCTCTTGACCATTGACCTTACAAGTGAGCTTAACACTTTTATCATAGTACATATCTCTAGCTGCTGGCAGGAGAAGGCTGTTGGACCTGCTAAATAATAGACTGGTCCATTTGGGGTGTTGGCCGAAGCAATTGCACTTTGTAATTTGGCATTTGTGATAGCCTGTTCAACTATGAAGTACCCAAAATGGGCTGAGTATATATATGGGCCTGGACATGCATTGTAATATAAATGCATGTAGTGTTATGACTATATAATATAGTGTTTGCCAAGCAATAAAGTTGTATATGGCTGTGACAGTTATTCTGTTGATGCAATCTAAACTATGAATATTGCATTGCCGTATCTCCTTTTATTGGCATCATAACGTTGAAATATTGTTCAAGTATCTGACCCCAATAATCTTCATATCAGATTAGCTTAACTAAAATTTACTAATAAATGAAGGTATGACATTCTATGTATCTCTTAAAAAATAATTTCTATGTGGATACGTAGTGTGCTTTGCACTTGCCTACAACAATTAGTCATAGTATGACAAGAACCCGTTGAGCTAAGATACTCTGCAATCAAAAACCACAAGGTTCAATACCTCTAAAGTTTGTGAGGAGGTTCTTAATCTAGAACGTAGTTTTATCATTACTAGTACTCAGAATGTGACCAGTCAATACATTCCACTTGTTCTATGTTAATACTCAAATCCGAACAAGGTGTTAATACTTCCGATAACGATCTTGTTTATTAGTTCATCATTATGAAGTTTGGTGGCGTACATGATATTGATGATCTCAAGCATTTCTGTGACATTTGTTGTTGGAACTAGAAGTCACGGTGATCGCACCAAATGTTATCTTGAATTGCAATCCAAGTTCATCCTCACGTGCTTACAGTGTAATATGCTATTCATAGCTATTGCCAGTATGTTATTGCAGTATCAGACAAGCAACTACTAGTTTTAATGTTCAATGATCTTGAAACGCAAATCTACAATAAAGCCCCGAACTCAAAAAGTTCTTACTTTCTACCCCAAGAGAATTACGAGACCCCGTGACCAATTATTGAAATATCATTCAAGACTTCGGATGCATGCGTTGTTTACAACAATTCTATTTCGAATAAATATCATTGTTGTTGTACTAATGAAAGCAAATTGCACACATTCCAGTATCTATGTTAGGGCGCTATAGCAAGGGCGCCATAGCAAAGACTGAAAGGCGACACTAAACTAGCTAAGATAGCATTTCAAAACACATATATTATGGGAAAGAGTCCACTACGTTCCTACACAGGCATTAAGCGATGTGGATACGATTATATCACTATTGAGAACGAAAGAAAGGGAGAACAAGGTGGTTACTGCATGTTGAGACTACTGCATTGCTATTTATAGATGGTTTGTGACTGGCGGAAAAAGCTTATAGTAATCATTTAAATGCACATCAAATTTGGTTGGTGCAAGCACTGAAGGTGCATACTACATACAACCAATGTTTTGAAACCCGTGTTTTAAATCGACCCGGTCGAGTCATCGGGTCCGGGTAAACCCGGGTTAACCCGGTTTTTTAAAAAAAAACTATATTTTTTTAATAATTAACAAAAAGTATATATAAAAATTATAAAAAATTTCCTGTATATTATAAGTTGTTTATCAACCAATATAATACGTAAAAATAAAGTTCCGACACAAATACATAAAATTAACATATTATTTTTTAAAAAATCGAAACCCGGCCGGGTCTGAAGAACCGGGTTAACTCGGGTCACCCCAAACTCGGCGGCTAGGGGTTTCGAAAATGTAAAACCTAGGTCAAATGATCCATTTTTCGACCGGAACCGGGTCAACCGGTTGACCCGGGCCGACCCGGGATTGAAAACATTGCATACAACGGCTATTGTACAAGCTTTTGTAAAATTTGGTTGGTGCAAGAATTTAAACTTTTAGTAATCTAGTCTTTATGAAAACATACTATATAAAATTAGAAGAAAAACATGTAGAATAAGAACACTAAAACCCAGATCTAGTAATGAAAACATGACCTGTGCGGCAAGATACAGCGAGATATATAAACAGGAGAACCAGCTTTGCTTGATCTTGATATCATTATACAAGAAAACAACAGATCTGAAAAACAAAACACGAACCTAATGAAAGCATAAAAAAACATAAGATCAGAATTATACCCGCATACTTTTCTCTGTAGGCAGACATGTTTACGAAATCTGAGATCTAAAAAAAAGTTTGGTAAGAAAAAAAAAACCTCCAAAAATCCTACGTGGCGGCTTTGAAGTCACATTTGAGCCCTAACCACTCCCAGCTCTCTTCTTATTAATCTAGTCTTTATGAAAATGTATTATTTAAAATTAGAAAGAAGTATTATTTAGAAAAAAAACATTATAAAAACATGACCTGGAGCGGCAAGATAGAGCTAGATATATAAACATAAGCACCAACTTTGCTTGC
Organism: Glebionis coronaria; assembly: GCA_025667525.1. Taxonomy (NCBI): domain Eukaryota; kingdom Viridiplantae; phylum Streptophyta; class Magnoliopsida; order Asterales; family Asteraceae; genus Glebionis; species Glebionis coronaria. The sequence goes on from CM046879.1 coordinate 34,835,239, forward strand.
TCTTGATGTCATTATACAAAAACCAAGAGATCTGAAAAAAAACACAGCAAAACATATAAAAACACAAAACTAATGAAAGCATAAAAAGCATAAGATGAGAATCATACCAGCATACTTTCTTCTGTTGGCAGACATGTTTACGAAATCTGAGATAAAAAAAAAGTTTGGTAAGAAGAAAAAGGTTTTGAGCTTATTTAGTGTTTAAAAATCAAAACTGCAAATTTGAATATTAAAACTCATTAACATTCTTCAGATTTCCTAAAAATGTTGAACTCTATCAACGTTATTAGAAATAAAACCCTAATTTATTATACAACGAACTACAAAAACGATATAGCTTTTTTCGAAAACTTATCATATAAAAAAACATAATGAAAATAAGACTAGAAACAAGATTTACTAAAAAAGATGACCTCACGGAACCGCAGCAAGATATATAAAACCATAATATTCGTGGCCTTACTTTTTTGATTTAATTATCTGCCTCGTACTCGAGCATTAGGATGCATGCTGCAGGTCATAGTAAAGGGAAGTAAATTTGTTTGTGTGTGAAAGTGAAGGGAGTTATTTAAGTGTTGGGAGAGAGAACTAGTGTGTTTTAGCTTGTGTTGGTATTCAATTTATTAAGGTATGTGAAACATAAAAGTTGAAGTAACGGGCATGCAGGAAGCTTGTTGAAGGAGTATTTATTGAGTAAGGGGCTGTTTCTTTTTTTAAGAAATTAAGTGCCTTGTGGATATGCCATCTTTTGTGAGAAATCTTTTGTGAGAAGATAAAACTGATGTTTCTTTTTCTTTTCTAAATAAAACACTCAATAAATCGAATGACAAAATTATCCTTTTGCTATGAATAAAGGTTGAACAAAAATATCAAAACACAAAAAAACTTCGTTCAAAAAACTTTCTATCAAATCGATATACAAGTTTTTTCAGTGATACAAGTTCTAATAAAGCATTTGTTGTCCAACAAAACCCCCCATCAAGCACAAGTATATCAAAGTTTTAAAAAAAAGTAAACGAATTATTGTATAACCTCATTGATATCATTGGAAGAAGTGATGGAAAGTGTAAATCTCAGATCTACTACTAACAACTACTACATTGAGCATTAAAAAGGGGAAATCAAAACGACGATAAGAGGAAGGGCAGATAAGGGACATGGTGGTGGTCTGAGAGCCGGCTAGTGACGGCGATGGAGGACATGTGATGTTTTCAGTGATGAATGAAGGATTTAAGATAAGTATTTTTGAGTTTGATGTAAAAGATTTATGGAATGGAAGATAAGGATATTATATATTGTAAATTAAATGGTTGTGAGCACTTATGAATGTTTGAGTAAGGAGAGCTAAGTTTTTGACTCTCTGCCCAATTAGAGGTTTAGAAGGAAAACCATATCCACAATGTAAAAAAGAAACAAACATATATGAGATGGTGGACCTAAACTGTTAGCTAAGAGCCAATTCAAAAAAGAAACGGCCCCTAAATTAGTTCCTTACCAAATGGCAGCTGAAAAATAAATATGGTTGGTGGATATTCAATGTTGAATGTGAATATTAAGCATACAGGAAATGTTTTCCAACTTAGTTGAATTGGGACTTTGATTTTGAAAGGATTGGTGCATGGCTCGTTTGGTGAGATGTGACAACAATACCAGTTCTTTGTTATTGTTGCATTTATACATATAAGATGGTATCGCACTTAGCGACGAGAATTGTTTAGCGATTGATAGTTAACGATATGTTAAATGATTCATTGGTCAAATAAATAACCTGGTGACTTGATCAGTTTGACACAATGGTCGAACCCGTGAATCGATGGTCGAATTCGTAACCCATTGATGGAACTTATGACCTAGTGGTCGAACCCATAACCCGGTAGTCGAACCCATAACCCGGTGGTCGAACCTGTGACCCCACGTGGAAAACCTCCACAAAACGACAAAAGTTTTTCTCTTGTGTTCACGGTCAACAGTATACGAAACTATCCTGGTGACATGCCGTCGGGTAAAATAGGAACCTGCATCATTAGTTTTCAATTAGCTAATTTAGCTAATTAGTCTTAACATTCCCGGACGACATGTTGCCAGAGAAAACCCCCACCGTAGCAAAAGAAATGTTTGACTGAAATTTTATAGGCCCGGATTGTCTCTGGGGAAATATCCGCACTGGGTTTTCCTCTTCGAACATTTCATGACGACATGTTGTTAAGGAAAGGTATCCCATCGACATATCGCCGAGGAAGCCTCTGAATTGTCGACAGGGATAATGGCAAATGTTGTAGTGCGTGACCCGTTGGTTTTCAACTACATACATTTAAACTTTCCTATATTTGCTATATAAATTTTCTTATGGTTGGCATACATTAAAATTTTTAATATTTTATATAACTAATTTTTAATTAATGGATTTTTTCATTATAAATAGTATAAATATAAATGTAGATCATGGTGGTATTTTTATGGTGATCCATCCGATACCATCCGTTTGTTTCGCTCGGGAACAAGATCATGTTGATGGCAGTGGTAGAGCCATGTGAGAGTAGGGTGTGACACGTGGTATAACTGATTTTATATAAAAGTTTTTTCTCGACATATATAACAGTCATTTTTATCGTATACGAGACAACTTTAATACTAGTAATCATAAAAAAAATCAAAATGAGTATTACATATATAAACCCCACTCTTAGGACCCATTCCCCGTCGTAACATGTACTTAATTAATTTATTTAAACTTTACAAATAAAGTTTCAGTTGAAAAATACATTCGACTAGAAATTTAGTTTAAAACATAACTTGTTGTTTTTATTAGCATTATTATCTGTCTTATATATCACTTAGGCCCGTTATGATATCTCTGTGTAATAGCCTTAGGCCCAGTAGGGTTTTTGCATACACTTGTATATATATTTGGTGATAATGAATTGAACGACATGGAGAAACAATACACTTTACATGGTATCACAGCCTAACATCCTGTTTCAAAACAAAAAAACCCTAATTTTTTTTTCGGTCGCTCTTTTTTATGCTTTTCTTTGCTCCTTCATCTTTCACTGCTTCATATTAATCTCGTCATAGCATCATGACGGGAGAAACACCACCACCAAATCCGCCAAATCCGCCAAAACCACAAATCGATAAAGCTTATTCGATTGCTAGCATCAAGGTTTTTATCCCCACGCCCCTCGATCTAGACAAATTAAATTACAATTCTTGGAGTTCGTTGTTTAAACGTTTCTGCAAAACGTATGAAGTTCATCACCATCTCGATGCCCCGTCTACTACGAGTACATCCACCATTGATCCTCTACACGAATCCAACGATTCATTAGTCATCATGTGGATATACTCGACAATATCTCCAAAACTGGTTGATATGATTGTTGATGATGATACTACTGCACATGGTCTTTGGAAAAGATTGCAAGATCTTTTTCACGATAATAAGGATGCTCGGATTACGCAACTTGATAACGAAATCCGTAATATGGTGATTGGAAATTTGTCAGTGACTGATTTTTTCCAACAACTTAAATCAAAAGCCGATCGCCTTGCCAGCCTTGGATCACCGGTGCAAGACTCAAGCCTTGTCACTTATGCCATTAATGGTGTTCGTAGCAAGTATCCAGAAGCCGCGAGAATTATTCGTCTTCGGGAAAAAGCCCCCAAATTTGATGAGATGCGGTCCATGATGTTGCTTGAAGAGAATGATATGTCTCGACAATCTACTGGTAATTCTCTTTTGCATAATACATCATCATCTCCAAGTGTTCTTGTTGCTTCCACCACAAGTAATGCTCGGTCGAACACTATGAGTACTTCGGGTCTTGATCTATGTCGTAATTTTCAACGTGGCTCTTGTACCTATGGAGCCCGTTGCAAGTTTTTTCATGGTGCTAATGATCTTCGACCTCACCCCAATACTACTGTGTCTACTAACAATAAGTCGAACAACACTCGCATTCCACAGATGGCATCTAATACTAATATTGCTCCTAAACAGAATGTGCAACATAGTACTCATAATAGTGCCAACGTGGCCCAACCTTTACCAACTCAACCGAATGTGAGATATGTTTATTTGTACAGTGGGCCTAGATCCTATTCACCAGTAACTCCAATGCAGCCTCCTCAAGCCCATATGGCGTCAACTATACCATTGCAGGCAGCCCAACAGTTTCCTTATGGTCCTTTCGGCCCAACAAGCATTAACAGCCCAATCATGCCTAGCCAATTTGCTACGCCACAGGTTCATCATCCACAGGGGGTATGATTCCTTCAGGGAATTATACAATGCCATCGTCATTTATACCTCAAGCTACTATGCTCCCACACGCTTTTCAGACGATGACTCTTCAAGAACCTACTTGGAACATGGATACTGGGGCATCCTCTCATCTAGCAGAGAACACAGGTATGCTCAATTCTTTTAGCAATCCAAGCATGTATAAATCTGTATTTGTTGGCAATGGCCAATCTATACCCGTGACTCACACGGGCCATAGCCTTGTGCATACACCACACAAACCCCTTCACCTTCACCATATCCTTGTTACACCCAATATTATCAAAAATTTGATTTCTGTTCGTCAATTTACTCGTGATAATAATGTGTCTGTTGATTTTGATGCTTATGGTTTTTCTGTGAAGGACTACCAAACCCGCCGGCTTCTTCTCCGTTGTGATAGTACCGGTGATCTATACCCTGTCACTCAACAACCATCTACTACTAAACCATTTGCTCTTCTTTCGTTGAGCCCTATCACGTGGCACAGACGCCTTGGACACCCGAGTGAAGATGTGCTTCGTCGTTTAGAGTCTTCTCATTCTATTTCATGTAATAAAACAAAGTTGTCCGCTTTGTGTCATGCGTGTCAATTAGGTAAACACACTAGGCTTCCCTTTTACAGTTCTGAGTCGAATGTTGCGTCTGTATTTGATATTATTCACTCTGATTTGTGGACATCCCCCGTCTCAAGTGAAAGTGGTATTAGATTTTATGCTATCTTTTTGGATCATTTTTCTCATTATGTTTGGGTATATCCATTGCTTCATAAATCTGATTTATTTGATACCTTTGTTACTTTTAGCACATATGTGAACAAACAATTTAATGTTGATATTAAGGCTTTGCAATGTGACCATGGCAGTGAATTTGACAATACCCTCTTTCACAACCTTTTTCGTCAAAGTGGTATCCAGTTTCGATTTTCTTGTCCCAAAACATCCCAGCAAAATGGGAAATCGGAACGTATGCTACGCACCCTTAACAATATTACCCGCACATTACTCTTTCAAGCACACATACCTCCATCGTATTGGGTGGAATCCCTCAACATGGCTGCTCATCTTTTGAATATCCTACCATCTACCGCAATAAATAATGAGGTGCCTTTCACTAAACTACATAATAAACCACCCACATATGATCATTTACGAGTGTTTGGATGCCTTTGCTATCCACACATTTTCTTTGATCATAAACTTCAACCTCGATCCACTGCGTGTGTTTTCCTTGGCTATCCGACTTTACACCGCGGGTATCGGTGCCTTGACCTCTCAACCAATAAAATCATAATCTCCCGACATGTTATCTTTGACGAAGACCAATTCCCTTTTGGTTCCATGACACCCGACACACCTCCATCCTATGACTTCTTACTACCAGCTCCAACCACACATACCCTTGATCCCCACACCAACCATTTTCCGCCTCCTGTTGCCTCTCCCATTCCCACGCCTACATGTTCAAACCAAACACATCCTGAGATTACACCAAGCCCAGAACCCTCACCTCAAGCCCAACCGCAACAGGCCCAACACGCACCCAACACACCAGGCCCGACACCTATCCCTTCTGCATCTAGCTCTCCAACCGATACCCACATCACACCACCTCCCATCACTTCCAATGGAAACGTACACAATCCCAATACACACCATATGGTCACACGTGCTAAAGTTGGAATATCAAAACCTCTTGTGCGCATGAATTTTCATACCACAACCACTTCGCCTATTCCTCGATCTCACTTACATGCCCTTCGTGATCCTCATTGGAGTAAGGCTATGGTAGATGAATATAGTGCTTTGATTTCTAACGGAACGTGGGCTCTTGTGCCTCGTCCAGCTAATGTTAATATTGTTCGCTCTATGTGGCTTTTCAGGCATAAATTTAATGCAGATGGTTCCTTAAGCAGGTATAAGGCTAGGCTGGTTGCGAATGGTCGCAGTCAACACCAGGGGATTGATTGTGATGAGACTTTTAGCCCGGTTGTTAAACCGGCCACGATTCGCACTGTTTTGAGTATTGACGTGTCCCGAGCTTGGCCTATCCATCAACTTGATGTGAAGAATGCTTTTCTTCACGGCCAGTTATCTGAGGCAGTTTACATGCATCAGCCACCGGGATTTGTTGACTCTACTCACCCTGATTATGTTTGTCTTCTGCAGCGTTCGTTGTATGGGCTTAAACAAGCTCCTCGGGCTTGGTTTCAGCGGTTTGCTAGCTTTATCACACGCATTGGTTTTCAGCATAGCAAAACTGATGCATCCTTATTTGTTTATCATCATGGTTCAGATATTGCTTATCTCCTATTATATGTGGATGACATTGTACTCACTGCTTCATCTGCGACCCTCTTACAGCGCATTATTACCTTACTTCACAGTGAGTTTGCCATGACTGATCTTGGCTCTCTCAACTATTTCCTAGGTATCTCTGCGCATCGATCGACTTCCAGATTGTTCTTATCTCAATCCAAATTTGCCGAGGAGATTCTTGAGCGAGCCCACATGCAGAATTGTAACCCTTGCCGGACCCCTGTGGACACTGAGTCCAAGCTTGGTTCTGATGGTGACCCTGTTAGTGACCCAACTTTATATCGTAGCCTTGCTGGTGCTCTTCAGTATTTAACTTTTACTCGCCCAGACATATCTTATGCTGTGCAGCAGGTGTGTCTTTATATGCACGATCCTCGTGAGCTACATTATACTGCTTTGAAGCGCATTTTGCGCTATGTTCGTGGCACTATTGACCATGGCCTTCAGCTTCATGTTTCTGCTACTGCTCAGCTTACTGCCTATACTGATGCTGATTGGGCTGGTTGCCCTGTTACACGTAGGTCCACTTCTGGATATTGTGTGTTCCTTGGTGATAATCTCTTGTCTTGGTCTGCCAAACGGCAACCCACATTGTCTCGTTCTAGTGCTGAGGCAGAATATCGTGGGGTTGCGAATGTTGTTGCTGAGACCGCTTGGATTCGTAATTTGTTACTTGAGTTGCATGCTCCGCTTACTACTGCTACCCTTGTCTACTGTGATAATGTGAGTGTCGTATATTTATCCACTAATCCTGTTCAGCATCAGCGTACTAAACACATTGAGATCGATATTCATTTTGTCCGAGATTATGTGGCCTCCGGTCAGGTTCGTGTGCTTCATGTTCCATCCCGTTATCAGTATGCGGATATTTTTACCAAAGGCCTTCCAAGTACATTGTTTATTGAGTTTCGCTCCAGTTTGAACGTTCGAAGACCTCCCGTTGAAACTGCGGGGGAGTATTAGCATTATTATCTGTCTTATATATCACTTAGGCCCGTTATGATATCTCTGTGTAATAGCCTTAGGCCCAGTAGGGTTTTTGCATACACTTGTATATATATTTGGTGATAATGAATTGAACGACATGGAGAAACAATACACTTTACAGTTTTCTCATGTGCATTTTAGCTTAGATAACTAACACGTCTTGCATTGAATATATGAGGTGATCAAATGAATATTATACCTACAATTATAGCATGATGGTCTGAGTTTGATCACACGTACGCAAACTTGATAAACACATATATTATGGGAAAGAGTCCACTACGTTCCTACACAGGCCTTAAGCGATGTGGATACGATTATATCACTACTGGGAACGAATGAAAGGGAGAACAAGGTGGTTACTGCATGTTGAGACTACTGCATTGCTATTTATAGATGGTTTGGAACTTTGGAGCCTTGTTCATTTGGGTGTGGATTTGGAGCTGTAAGTTTGTGACGTTGACTTTTCAAAATATCATACTGGAAAGTCAACGGTCAAACGATTGACTTTCTAAAGAACCAAAACCATGAGCTAATGAAACTAGGGGTGTAAACGAGCTGAGTCGAGCCGAGTACTGTCAAGAAATATGTTCAACAAGAATAATTACAGAATTCATACATATGCACAATGACCATACAATAGAAATATGTTCAACAAGTAAATCCGCAACAGATTTACCATGCCAAAATATCCGATTTCATTACTGGAAAAAGAGGGCAACCACGACCAGTGCAACCCACAGTACTAAATCCGCCTAGAAGGTTTGGTGTGGATCGGTTGATTCTATCATCCCTGTCCTTGTTTTATCACTCTCATAACTCATTTAGAAACTCTAACGAAATGAAATTATTCATACTAGCATTTATTCTCTTTTCCATAGCAGCCAACTCGGCTCCTGGTCCCGTGATCGATGCCTTTGGGAAAAATCTCCAAGCAGGGGTGCAATACTAGTACTACGTTATGCCAGTAGACACGATTAATGGGGGCCTCATACGGGCTGCAGTCGGAAACTTGACTTGTCCAGCTGGTGTTTGACAAGTTGGGAAGTCTAAGTATATAGGAGAACCCTTGACTTTCACTCCCGTTAACGCCAAGAAAGGTGGAATCCGTCTCTCCACAGATGTTAACATTAAGTTCTCGGGCTCAACTATTTTTCAGGAGTCACATGTATAAAAGTTCAAAAATGATCAAGTATATAAAACAATATGCTGTGATGTTGCCTGTTGGGAGGTGTTGAGGTAAACCCGAACTGGAAACATTGGATAACTGGTTTCTAGACTGTGTTCGGTTATAAGTTTGTGTTCTGTCCGAGTGTCTGCAGCACCTGCAAAGTTAAGTGTAATGATCTTGAAATAGTTTTAGGCGTTAATGGAATGCAATGTTTGTATGCCAGTAAAGATCCTTTATTTGTGAGCTTCTACAAAAACGTTTAATCGGTCTTGCTGAGTTCGCGGTACTCTGTATCCAGTAACGTTGTTGAAACAGTTTTATTGCTTTCATTTCTATAAAAGTTGGATTAAACCATGTAACAAAGAACCTTTCTGTTTTGTGTAAGGCCTGAAGCTCATCACAGCTAACACAGCTCCTAGTTCCGTGCCTCCGGGCATGAGTCAACTACTATGTCACACCTGCGGCTGGAAACAGCGGTGGCAGAGGAATTGCACTGGGCCCAACTGGCCTACACAAACTGTAACCTTGAATACCCACAATCAGCTGTGTTCAAAATAGAGGTGAATTACCTTTACACCTGCTGCTAGAAGAAAGCCAGCAATAGTTATAGAGGTAACCGAAACAGTGGGTGCCAATAGGACTTTGCAATGCTTTGCATTGTGTCATAGATTGCCCTGATGAGAAGGAACTCACATCTCCACCGGGGCGTTAATGTAGAACGTTGCAGCCAGTATATGGTTACAGAATTCTTCAACTCACTCAGAAATTGCACGGATGCATCAACAGGAAGATGAGATCACTTTGCATCACCGGTTGTTGTTCCTTGAAAAAAAGCGTTGGTCGGTAAAGCTTTTGTTTTATACCAACAGCTCAAAATTTAAACGTTCTTATGAAAAGCGTTTTGTTTACTTCATAGCTTTTTGTTCTTTGAACGAGGGGTAAACCCGCACTCCGCTGCGGGACGATGGGTGTGCGTCGTTGTTGGGCTCGTTGGTGGTTGCCGTAGTTGTGATCGGTGGTCATTGTTGTTGAGCCTGTCAATATATTTAATTTATCGTATGAGCTACATCGAAACTACAATTATAACATACTGCGAGATCCGACACTTAAATTTATACTTCATTCAGTAACCACTCCAATCAAACAAACCTAGTAGCTTTCTGCAATGTCCTCAGACCCAGGATTCCACACTAGATGCACATGCTGTCTATCATTTTGGCTCACTATCTTAGAAAAGAGATTGTTATTACCGTCTAAGGTCACATCTGTGTCCGGAATTTGTGATGCACGCTGCCATGATGTAGAATTAATCTAATCGTCTTTCAAGTTTTTTAAGGTATCACCTTTCTCTGCATATCGATCTAGCCAACAGCTAGGCTGGAAAACAAAAGTACAATAACGACATTTCTGAATTAGAAGTGCTATAGTTTTCATTGTCAATAACCACATTTCTGAATCATATCATTAATATATCAAAAGCACAATCTAGGCTGGAAAGATGGGTGGATGAGTAATGCATCTTTTGGCGGTTTTATTAGTACTGTGTCAAAGATGATAAAAGCGGGTATCTTTTGGTATCGCTAAAGCTGACCAGAACTTCTCTTTTAATCAATATTTGTGTCAAAATAACATTAGAATTTACTAGAGTGCCGGATGTAATTAAAAAGCTTGTTATTTTAAACATAATCCAGCAATTTTCGAATAGTTCGAAGCTTTTGTGTATTTGAAAAATCGGTTTTCCAGACGGGAAACACGCAAGGAAAACACGTAAATCATAGACGGGAAACACAAGGAAAAAGCCAGAAGTCTAACCAAACTTAGGCAACCAGGCGTCTTTGAAATATTCCATAAACTCAGTTTGGTCAACAAAATCCTGCGCAAACTTCTCTAAGACAACAAAAGGATCTATTCGGCCGAAATGCTGTAAACTATTTCTCCCAAACATTTGAAAGTATCTCTTTTTACTTCAATGTTTGTACACTTGTTTACAGTATGTCGCAGCCTTGACCGACGTATGCGCCAGACTGATTATACTACAGGACATGAAAAACATGCCTTATAGGACCAGTCTCAGCTGCAGCATCGTCAATAAGAAACCCATTGACCATCCATGGTCAAGTAGAGCTTTCATCCACTTAGAGATTATCAGATTTGGCAACACTCAGAGTCACGACCCATGATACTGGGAGTGCATTTTGTTTCGAATCCAACACCAGAAGCGTGCACACAGGATACTGCCATTTGTAAAAATAGTAAACAGGTTAAACAAGGCTATTGGTAAAGCTAGCATTTTAACCCATTTACTTAGTATGTATAAATGGGTCGGTCGGGTTAGGTTTCCTCTTTCGACCCATTTATATTGCCCAATCAGCCACAATTTGCCACCTCTATCTATAAGTAGAACATAGGACATGAGCTGGGTCAGTGACATCTGCACCCCAGTGAAACCATTTGAGCAACCATCAGCTGGTATCATAATAGTCATAGGACCAAGCCCACTTACATCTGCCCATATGGATCAGTACCCATCTCTAGGGGACGTGTCTTCGGGGATACTTTTAACCGTTATTGACTTTCGTTGACCATCATTAGCAAGTTGTCGTTAAGAATTGGTGACGTAGCTCAAACTTTCCCTAGGGACTGGTCCCGAGGATCCTTTTGCTCGTTATTGACTTTCGTTGACTGATCTTAGCATGGTGATTAAGAAACCCGAGTCCCCAGGGAAGGTTTGACCAATAACGAGGGACAAAAATATTTGGCAGGGTGTTTGGCGCCACACTTTCCCCACGGACTCGTCCTCTGGGATACTTTTAGTACTTGTTTATACAAAAATTTATACTTAATAGGTCAGGTCGAGCCGAAATCGAACCGGTCTGTCCAGTTTCTCGGTTCCAAAGTTGGAAGTTGAATTCATGAAGTCAAAGGCATGTCAACATTACAACATGGTTCAAGAAAACAAAGCATATTTTCCTACCACTTTTGAAATTCATAGTTAGAAGAACCAAACACATGTTTCAATCACTTGCTCCACTCTTCATCTATAAATTCACGAAACACCATCTTCTTCGCCCTTTGTGGTCTGACTGCAGCTCGTTTTGCTGGTGCTTAAGTACTTGCTGCACATTTCTTCTATAAACTCACCAAACACCATCTTCTTCGCCCTTTTGTGGTCTGGCTGTAGCTCGTTTTGCTGGTGCATTCTTCTTTGGAGCTTCTATTGTTTAAATAACCTATGTTAGTCACAACAGAACTCACAAACTCGACATGCCAAGACTGAACAGTTATTCCGCATAAATCATTTAAAAAATGGTTTTACCTTCTGCTATCTCAGGGGATGATTCATCGTCGTCCTTATCTTGTTGTTTCCTTTTTCTACTTGCCTCATCGGAATCATTCGCCGCATCTCCTTTATTTTGTTTCTAATGACACAACATAAAAAAAAAAATAGAACTTTGAGAAGCCGATAAAAAAAACAATATTTAAAAAAGAACACTATGCATACCTTGTTAAGTTGGTGCTCAAGAGCAGCAAGATCTTTAAGCCATAAATCCCCAGGAAGAGTTTCGTTGAGCAAATCAAACTCTTTCTTCTTTTCATCCAATTCTCGCTGTATCTCCTACATCTTATCATATCCTGTCTTTATAGACAGCAAGTAATCGTATTCTTTTCTGAAATCTTCTTCATTTGGTAAAGCTTCAAAAACCTTGCGCTTAAACTCATCACACAGATGGATAAACCTCACTTTGTTTTTCAGTAGCGATCAGGGTTTCTCGAGCTCGCGAAAAAGATATCGTGTGATAGGAGAGAGCTCAGTATTAAGATGTCTGCCACTTCCATAATCATTACCACCCTGCAATGGAATAATAGACTTTAGAGTATGCAATGTATACAAAATATGTAAATGTTTAAATTGTAGTATATCTCACCATCTTACGTGTACCAAAATTCCCATCCGGTTGAAGAAGGTTAACGTTGTTACTCCCAACATAATTTTGGGCCATGTCAACAATGGTACCGACTAGACTCGCCTCACCATGATGATAATTACAGTGCGCAGACACACAATCACTGAAGTGAGAAACATCAATTTTCTGAATATCCGGATCCTTGAAAGCACTGAAGAGAATAAATCTTTGGTGAGATTTTAACCCACCCACCGCTGATGGGATTGATCTTTGGAGATCAGCCATTAAATATTGCCTAAAGTCTAGGTGGATGAAGTCACGGTATTGGATTTGCTTCTCCTTATGTCCAAAATAGTACCAAGCTGCATCAAGAAACGAGACTGTAATGAAATTCGTGTCATTTAGAGTGTTGTACCCAATATTCAGAATTTCAGATAATGATTGTAATATATTGAGTACGACCTGCAAGTATTTTAAAGCACTCCATATTTGTTACGTTTGCTAAAGGAGAGAAAAGTGTTTACTGGTCGAATCCAATTTAACGATACTAAATGACATCTGTTGACCGAAACACAATGATAATCACATATTCGACACCGTAACTGTTTATAACTAAGTTAACGAAAGCTGAAAATGACCAAACCTCAGATGCCAGAATCCAGTCCTTTCTCTCCATAATCTTCTGCTCACTGAAGGCGAGCTCAATTGAATCACCATCGTCCTCATCAGCCCATGAGAAGACCTTAATGTTACGATCAATATCAGCAAAACACCTTTTTACTTCTTTCCTAGGAATACCTGACAGGTACTGGAGATCGATAATGAAAAATATTAAAACCTGCAACAACAAAAAATGTTTATAGCTGCTATTCAAAATTTTCAAACACAAACCTCATAGTAGTTTATTTTGTAGTTTGTATTGAATTTAATCTTTGTCTTGGATCTTCGAACTCAATCAAGATATACAGAAATATGCAAAGTTGTTTTGATTCAAGCTTTGATATAAATGTTATCAAATAATCATCAAATATTCATCATCTTGTTGTTTACAAATAGATATCCTATATATAGTTTTCTAAGCGGTGTCATGAAACGTTGTATCGTTTCATCAACCATTGTAACGGTTGGAGTTATGTAATAACTGCCAATAACCGCCATTTTACAACTGTCAAATAACTGTCTGTATTTGGGTTTTGGGATTATCTTGATGGGCTGTGAAATCGGCCCAACATCTCCCCCATAATCACAAAATTGCGTCTTCAGTGTTGTTGTAGATTTCGTAGTCCAATAAGTTGTCTCATCGTAAGAAATCGTATCTTTGGTAGTGCCTTTGTGAGTATGTCAGCCTTTTGATATTCTCCACTTATAAATTCCACTTGTATGTCGTTTCTTTCAACGCATTCTCGAATGAAGTGGTATCTAGTGTCGATGTGCTTGCTTCTTCCATGAAAAACTGGGTTTTTCATTAGTTGTATTGCTGATTTGTTGTCCACCATTATGGTAATCTTTTCTTCTATTGTATGAGTGAGCTTGCTAAGTAGTCTTTTTAACCATAATGCTTGAGTTGCTGCTGCAGTTGCGGCTATGAATTCTGCTTCACATGATGATAGTGCTACAGTGGCTTGTTTGTGTGAACTCCAGCTAATAGGTGATTCTCCATAGTAAAATATAATGCCAGTAGTTCCTTTGCCTTCTAAAGTGTTAACTCCATAGCTACTATCGCTATATCCTTGTATTTGGTTTCCTCCATTATGTTTGTAGGTGATTCCATGATCTTTTGTTCCTTTTACATAACGTAGTACCTTCTTTATTGCCTTCATGTGTTGCTCTTTTGGTTCTTGCATGAATCGACTAAGTAATCCAACAGAATAACTTAAGTCGGGTCTTGTATGTAGTAAATATCTTAAGCATCCAATTATGCTTCGATATTCAGTTGAGTCTACCAATGTGTCTTCAGTCTTCTTTGTTAGCTTTGTTCCAGGGTCCATTGGTGTCCATGTTTCATTGCAGTCAATCATTCCAGCTTCATTTAGTATCTTGTTTGCATAGGCAGATTGCTTGATAGATATTTCACCCTTTGATTGTGTGACTTCTATGCCAAGATAATATGCTAATAGTCCTAAGTCGCTCATTTCAAATTTTTCTTCCATTTGAGCTTTGAAGTAATCAATTTCCTTCTTAGGTGTGCCAGTAATGATTAAATCATCCACATAGACTCCTATCAATAGGATTGAGTCTCTTGTGGTCTTCGTGTAGATGGCTTGTTCCAATGCACACTTCTTGAAATCTAAAGACTTCAAGGTGTTGTCTAGCTTTATGTTCCATGCACGTGGTGCTTGTCTTAATCCATAAAGTGCTTTCCTTAATTTGTAGACTTTTCCATCTTTCTTTATAAATCCTTCAGGTTGTGCAACGTATACTTCTTCTTTTAAATCTCCATGTAGAAATGCAGATTTTACGTCGAGGTGATGCACTTCCCATTTTCTATTTGCAGCTATGGCAAGTAGTAATCTAATGGTTTCCATTCTTGCTACAGGAGCAAAAACTTCTTCAAAATCTATGCCATGCTCTTGTATGTAGCCTTTTGCTACTAATCTAGCCTTGTGCTTGATTATTTTCCCATTTGCGTCTCTCTTCGTCTTAAACACCCATTTTAAGCCAATTGCTTTATGTCCATAAGGTAAGGTTGTATCTCACACTACGTAACAAACATTATTTTGGACATGTAACCATTTCATTGAAGAACTGTTTCAAGGTGTGTAGTTTTCATTTACCCTTTACTCAACCATGTTAAAAGAAATGTGTCAAACTTTTGTCTTTCCCGCTAAGAAAGAAAATGATTCTCTCTATTCATTCTAGCCATCAATACCTATAAATGTTGTCAACTACTTCTGATTACTTTAGGATTGATTCTTACAACCACCTCATCTTTATTTAGTTCAAATGGTTCTTATTTCATTACAAATGTAATAGTCAACACCACTTCTTGTTTTTCTTTTTCATAGCTTGAATGTTAGCATCAGTCAGGGACGGAGCTTGGGGGTTCTCGCGGGTGCCCGTGACCCCTATAGATTTTTTCTGTAAAGTGTTAATTTGTGAAGAAAACATCAATTTTTCTAAATACATTTTAAATGCACCCGGTCAATCGGAACATGTTTCTACCCTTCGTTTTAATTCATTTTTTACATCTGTTATATTACGATTCAAAAAATTTGTGCACCCGGTCATATTTTGTCCTGGCTTCATCCCTGGGCCATCAGTCATGGATTTTAGTCAAGATAGATGGGTCTGCCACATGCCATGGCGGCGATTATTATGTATTCTTGATTATTGAAATAGGTGTTTTTGGAACTTACACCCCTTTAGATTAAAATCTTGTTTCTTTTCTTGGTAGACTCAAATTACTCGTATGTTTCTTCTTACATTATGGTGCAAACAAGTGAAATTTGTGGCAACCGATAAACCATTTTCCCCTATCAACTAACACAATAATTCTTCGTTTGTTATGTTTTATAAATCTACTTCAAAATTGGTTGCTTTTTACCTTTACTTATTGACTAAACACTTATGCTTCTTTTGTTATGTTTTTAATTCACCCACTAATTTTTTATGTGTTCTATTTTTTATTTATACAGAATGGTCTTTGGACGGCTCGTAACAGTTGAGGTGAAGCCACGCAAATGGCTCTTCAGGTAAAATGATTCACTTGATATTAAAATCAAAAATGTCATTTCCTCCCACAAAAACCGTCTATAAATCCTCCTACGCACTCGATCTTGACATGTGCCAAAAGTGACTCTTTAGATCACGAGAGATAATAAGTGGAAAAAATGAATACTATATGATTGTGTGTAGGAAAATTTGATAGGAGGGATTTAGCAATACTCTATTAAAATACTTGTATATAAGTATCAAAATTCTTGATAGTTAAACATATACTATATTTTAGAACATATATTTTTTTGTTGTTGGTTGGTTTGGGTTTAAATAAGTTTCTTTATCAATAAGGTTTGGGTTTCAAATAATAAAAATGGTTTAAATGGGTTTTTGGGCTGATTATCTATATCTTAATTTTAGACACTTATTTAGCTTGCAAATGAATTCCAACTTAGAGCACAGGGTGTGGTTTGGTGTCGTCGTGCTGAGCCGTGGGAAAACGCCAACTTTTTCAAGGGGTGTGGTGTGTGGTGGGTAAATGATCCCACCACATCAGGAACACGAAAACACCACATTTCACGCTCCTTGGTTGGCTTGAGCCGTGGTGTTTTTGTGGGACCCACTAATTAAAAAAAAATTAAAAACAAAATTATAAAAAAAATTATAAAACAAATTTATTAAACATTTCATTAAAATAAAAAAAAAGTACATAAATTAAAAAAAATACGAAAATTAAAAAAAAAATACAAAAAAAAAATTACAAATATAAAAAAGTACATTTTATTGCTCTTCTTCTTGATTCCACAAGTGTTCAACAAGGTCGTATCGAAGGTCTTCGTGCGTTGCTCTATCCCGAAGTTCTTTTGTTTTCATTTGTTGTCTTTCGCATCGTTCGACCCAAGTACGTGTAATGTTGGGTTCGGGAGAAACGTACATGTGCATATATTCACTTATATCGAACTTTTGGTCTTTCAATATCATGTTGTGTAATATAATGCAAGTGTACATAATTCTCCTAATGATGTTCATTTGATACGCTCGTGCCGGTTGTTGTATAATTCCCCACCGACCTTGTAGCACACCAAAGGCTCTTTCAACATCTTTTCTTGCACTTTCTTGAACCTTCTTAAACTTCAATATTTTTGCATCCCTAGCGACACTAAAAGCTTTGACAAAAGTAGACCATTGTGGATAAATACCATCCGCTAAATAATAACCTTTTTTATAAGTATTCCCGTTGACTTCAAACGGAGTTTCGGGAGCTCTATCGGCTAGAAGGTCATCAAATAACGGTGAACCATTTAACACATTAAGGTCGTTATTTGCACCTGGTACCCCAAAATATGCATGCCAAAACCATAATTGTTGATCGGCTACGGCCTCAAGCATTATAGTCGGGTATTTTTCACATCTATTTTTAAATTGACCATGTAACGCCTTGGGGCATTTAACCCATTCTCAATGCATACAATCTATGCTCCCTAGCATTCCCGGAAGACCGTGTTTCTTCTCATGTAAATCATATACATGTTGGACATCCGCTAAATTAGGTTTTCTCAAATATTCTTCAACATACAATATATAGCATTTAGTAAAATGCCATAAGCATTCACGGGAACAACGTGCCGCACATTGCAAATACTCGTCAAATGCATCGGGGCTTGAACCATATGCCAATTGACGTATGGCGGATGTACATTTCAAACGAGTAGAAAACCCCAAACGACCCGTTGCATCTACACGTTGCTTAAAAAAATGGAAGTATTCGGGCAAAGGGTCGGCATTATAATTTTGTATATCACTAACAATTTTATTAAATAAAGTGGAGCTCATACGATACCTTCATCGAAAATATTCTTCCGGATATATAGGTGGCGTATCTTCATCCCCAAAATAATCTCGTTGTAGTTTTTCTTCCGCCAATTCTCTTTCACGTGGAATGTAGCGTCTTGTATACGAGTTTCTTTCGTCTTCAACTTCGTCTATTCGATCTAAATAATCGATGTATTGCGCGTAATTATTCATATCAAGTGTGGAGTAATACTCATACATATCGGGAATGTCTTCCATTTTAAACTAGTGTGTGTATATAATTGTTGAGGTGAAATTGGTGAATTGTATGAGATTTATAGGTGAAAATGGGAGTTTTATAGGTAAAAAAATAGGTTTTTTTTTGAAAAAAACGGACCTCAAACGGTCAAAAAGTCAATTCCAACGGTCAAAAAATCAATTCCAACGGCTATAAATTTTTTAAAAAAAAAATAAATAAATAAATAAATTAAATATGCACGAAAACGCGAGACACGAAAACGCGAGACCGGGTACGGTCTCGCGTTTTCGTGTCTCGCGTTTTTGTGCGAAAACGCGCGCCGTCCCCTCGGCGCGAGGCACGAAAACGCCACACGGGGTGTGGTTTCTCGCGCTGTCGTGTCGCGTTTTCGTACGGCGCGAGGGGCTTGGTGCCCGTACCCTGTGCTCTTAGTTGGATTGATACATTTGGTTTTAGTCTCTGTGGGACCTCAAGGGTTCAACTCCTGTCATTCCCGTGGGAGATTTTCTCAAAACTGACAGTCGGCTTCGAATCTCATCGCAATACCTTGAAGCCCCTTGGATGGCTAGCATGGGGCTGATATTCTCTTCGTGAGATGATTCAAACTCGGGTCAAGAGACTTGGTGCCTCGGTGGCACGCAAGATAATCCGCTGCACCAAACTACCGTAAAAAAAAGACACTTATTCAGCTTAGACTATTTATATTCTTGGTTGGTATTATTATATGAAGGTTTTTTTGGTCTTCATTGATATCTTTTATAACTAAGGATTGGGTTTCAAATAATTAAATGGTTTATATGTGTATCTTTATTTTGAGACTCGTGTGGATGCTCCCAAGAGAAAAGTATTAAATCTGAACATGTGAGCCCTCTAAGAGAATGTCAAGACTTAAATAAGACTTAAATTAATTAGTTAAGGACTTAAGGGTAAAAATGTCATTTTATCAAAAAGCAAGAGAGAATGATGTAATAAATGTATTTTTTTTCTAAATTGTCGAGAAAAAATCATTTTAGGACGAAGGGAGTATTAAACAAAGTTTGTCTCTAACCATTGGCCAATAAACTTAAACTTTTGCTAAATAAAATCCATTTTCTTGGACAGTGAAAAATGCAAACTAAACGAGCTTCCCCTGAAATGGGACTTTACATACTTACATCACTAGCTTCTTAACCTACATGATCAGCAACTTTGTCCTGACCAATTGACGGGTATATCAAATCGACAAAACAAGACCGGTTGTGTCATCGTGACCAACAACTTTGTTACCCAGTGGTGGGTGTGTCAAAACATGTACTACACCTTTCTTTTGTTAAATAACTGTTCTTTAGGCGGGCATTGCTAATTCGGCTTTCTACTTCATATCGAGTGAGACTACAAGATGGACCATTTACAAGTTTCACTTAAAGACAACCGCTCACAATGCTCTGAGGCCTACTAAAATACTCTATTCGTCCATTTTTTTTGTCTGATTTTCTTTTTAAAATGTCTTAATTTAACTGTTCACTACTAAAAATAGATAGTAAAGTTTAATCTAATTAATTACTTAAAGTAAAATTATTATTTTTATCAAAAAAAAAAGAAAATAGAAATAATAAATGCATTTTTGTCAAATAATTTTAAAACTGGGTGTGACAATAAATGCATCCGTGATGTTTACAACAACAAACATTTTCTTTTCATTCATCCATTAAAGAGATTTTGAAAAGAAGTATTTACTTTTTTTAACGGCGATTTATCGATATAATAAAAACACTAGCAAAGAGCTAGAATTACAAAGAAGTATTTACTTTTTTTTAACGGTGATTTATTGATATAATAAAAACACTAGCAAGGTACTAGAAATATTTACTTAAATAGATTAAGAGAATATTTTCTACCTATGAGACACTTAAGCAAAAGATCCAAACATATGAATGAAAAAAGCTCGAATTTTCTAAAAAACATGACTTTTGTGTCTTTTACGAAAAATACAAAAAAATTTTGAAAAACAAAATTGTCGTATTCGAGAAGACAAAATAAGTCGAGCAAAAAACATGAAAGTCGAGTCGCAGCGAAAAAACATCCTACTTGACATCATTTTAGAAAAGTTGAGTAGTCAAACACTCACACAAAATAAATTTAAATAAAAATGGAACAACTTATATAGTGGAATTCGACTTTGTTTTGCTCATTTGGTCACTAATTCTTTTGAAAATACGAATAAAGTCTTCTTTCTTAAAAACAATTCAATTCTAAGGTACCAAAAGTAAAAAAAAAACACTTTCCCGCCAAAAGAAGGGTGTCAATGTTATGTATTTCCCGCCCTTCACACCCACCATCAAGACCTCAATAAATGTAGCCGACAACCCCATCTACGTTGCTCTATTTTCCTTTATTTAGTTTTTTTATTATTTCTTGTTCCACTATAGATTTCCACTTTTTTTTTTTTTTAACATAAGATGCTTGAATCCGTCGTGTTTTTTAGCCAAGAAAGATTGATATGGCACGTGCCATGGCGATTATTATGTATTCTTTATTATTGAAATAGGTGATTTTGGAACTTAAACCCCTGAAGGTTAAAATCTCATTTCTTTCTTTGTTATCAATGGATTTAAATTTAGTATTTCTTTTCTTCGTACTCTAATTTTGCATACCGTTTATTGTGTTGAATGGTATCTTTATCACACAAGGTTTTGGGTTAAATGGTCATAATTAAAATAGCCTAATAATGTAAAGTGTTTTTTATGGTAGAGCTATCTTTTCTTTTTCTGTTTTTTATCTAAAATATAGTACGTGGTACTCGGTCTTCGCCTCGAAATTATAGTCTAGTACATTATTTTTATACGTCCCAAATTAATAAGTCACATTTTAAAAATAGATAATTGTATATTAAGTTTATCATATTATCCTCACTTGAAGATATTATTACAAACAAGAAAAAAATTGTAAATTAATTAATTAAGGGTAAAATTGTTATTGTGTAAAAAGTAAGAAATATATAACTGAAAAACATAGTTTTTATTAAACTGTATGTTTTTGTCGATGGATTATAATTATGATACGAAAAGAGTAGTGGTTTTTATGAGAATGATTTTACTTTTTATGAAGAGATAGACGATAAATAACATGTGTTTTAGTGTAAATAAATTATTATTATTATATTCAAAGAAATTTGTTATGTGTTTTTCTTGTAGATTGCTAGGTATCAGCAGCAGCTGAAACAATACCACTACAATGGCTTACAAGGTAAAGTATTACTACTATCTTTTAATGTTGTAATAAATAAAATGTGTGATAAAGAATATATTCTTTCTTTTTGCAGTAGAGGGATGATATCCGCCAGAAGGTTAACATAACTTTAGAATGTTCAACGGAGGAATGGCATCAGTGCCGTAACAGTATTCCGGTTTTCATTGTAACGACACTAACATTGAACACATAACATCATTCCGACGTTATAAAAACCTAAAAGTCCCATATTCACCTTCTCTCTCATATGTTCACCTTCTCACTCATAGGGTGTTGTTTTGCATTCTCGAAAGTTTCGAGAATTACAATACCCATAAATCCACATATTATAAGAACACCGCAAACTATCACGAAAATAGAGTTTGGTGGGTGGAGGCTATGGGAACCCTACATCTTATGAACTATGCCCGAAGTGTGTTTATTAGAGGAATACAATAACTATCCCGACCTTGTTAGGAATGAGAACCCCAGAGTATGTTAAAACTTTGTATGTACCTCACCGTTTAGGGATGATTTTTCTACTTTGAAAATGTTTTCTACTCACCTGTTTGGGGCTGAGTTTGTTCTCATGTGGTTGAATTATTTGTATCTTCTCTTGATATATAGGAAGGTAAAAACTCTATCATACCCACTTTTTTCATTTCAATAGATGGTATTAATTGTGTTTGATTTTGTTGATTTTGATATCATTAATGCATCATGAGGTTTCTTGATGCAATTTGTTTGATTTAGTATTTGTTAAATAGTGTGATTTGTGTGTTTTATGTGTAAACTTATGGTTATTAGAGAAGGTTATTATGGGGTGTTTAGTTTGCAATATGATTTGAAAGAAATTGTAATTGGCGAAAAAAAATTGTAATTTAATAGAATAGTAATTGAAAGAATTGTAATATACTCCCTCCGTCCCAATTTATTAGTCCATTATTTACTTTTGAAATCTTTTATACTAAATTTTAACCTTAAATTATTCTTAGTTATGTCAGTATCGAAAATGATCATATGCTCCATGAATCTTTGGCTGGAATTGAAATACTTTCACGAAATCCTATCAATGTTGCTTTCCATCATTATCGTGATTGGTTGGATGAGCGTAGGGTCCCAGGGTCCCGGCCTCCCGGATGTTAAACTAGGGAAGAAATGGGAGAAAATGCGGGAAGTGGGCTGGAAACAAGTGAATTCACTTTTAGCGGCATGTATTTGTATTGATATGCGTTGTAGATGGATTCAAATTTAGTATTTTTCTTCTTGATGACCATCGCATTACAAATGCGATGCTGTCTTCGTCTTGCCGTGTTACTATGGTGCAAACAAGTGACTACACATTTAGCAGCATGCATTTGTATTGATATGCGTTGTTGTTTATTAATCAGCACTAGGAAACTTTTGTAATTTTCTTTTATGTTTGGTAGACGCATTTCGCATATAAGCAAACCACTTAATTTTCCAAGTGATGATCCTTCGTGTCGTATACTATATATTATATGCTCGACGTTAACTGTTTCCTGCTTTTTTCATCTCTAAAATAAAAACAATAGTTTGAGAAATGCTTTATTTTCAGTGATGAAGTTGCCTTATCACGACTGATATATTACGGGTTGTTTTCTGAAGAACTAAACAAGTTAACAGCTAGAAACATTATTATTAGGCAGCAACATGCTTTCGGGCCATTTACCATCCGGTATATGTTATAGTGGGTCACTTCTAATATTCTCAGTAAAAAAACAACTCGTTCTCGGGCCTAGTCTTGAGTACTTTCAAAAATTGTTGCAAGTTGATTTGACTTGGAATATATCGATTTAGCCGTAATAACTTATATCATGAGGTATCGACGGATAGGGCTTTGTGTAGAAGTTGATATATCTTATGATGTCGAGTAATATTCTTTCGGGTGTTTTGGAGACTCTTAGTTGCCAAAAAAGTGGGTATCTGGTCGAATCATTAGTTGGGGAAATCCCGACTACTTTAGCAAAATTGAGTTCACTAATATAGTCTTTCGGGCAACATCCAGCCTGCACTGGGAGAACTTTCTAATTTGATAAAGTTGAATTTGGCCAAAAACGCTGGCATTGGTGTGATTCCAGTGGAAATCAGAGACTGCTCGAGGTTACAGATCTTGAATTTGAGCAGTAACTTATTAAAAGACGGTTTTCTCATTGGAATCACAAGCTTGGATGAACTCCAGTTCTTGATCTATCTTACGAGTTCATAAATGGACTTCTCCGACAGTTTGGTGGTTTAAAAATGTTGGAAGTATTGAATATTCCCCGTTACAACTTCACTGGCTCGATACCCTTGACTTTTGTTGACCTTCCGAGTTTGAGCATAATTGATATATCAGATAGTCGGTTCATGTTCTGGATATGCAAGTCTTTTGACAAGCACCATTTGCAGCGAGCGAAGACAACAAAGGGTTATGTGGTACTGTCATGGGATGTTAGAATTGCCTGCGCAAGCCATAAACAGAACACAAAAAAACTTTAAAATTGTGATCTTAGTTCCTATATTATGTTTCCTTTTGATCTTGATTTCGATTGCTGAAATCTTGTGATGTTTCAAAGAAAAACAAAAAGGACAAAAAACGAGCCACAAGAGCTCGAAAATCACTTTTTGTGTCATTTGGAGAATACGACAGCATCTTAACATCGTGAAGCTTTACCGTTTGTGTGCGCACAATTTTAGTGTATGGCGTAAGGAAGAAAAATGACTGCCCACAACCAACCGTTCATCGAGACTTATCGAGTAATATCGTTTAGTTGGACTTGGATTATGTTGCTCAGGTGTAAGATTTTGGCACAGCTATGTTTTTGAAGCCGAATTCGGCCAACTAAACTTCCTTGGCCAGCACCTTAACATAATAGTGCTCCAGGTAATTCGATAATGAACACTATATATTTTACTGCAGAACCGTTTGGCCTATTCAATCCATAAGAAAGTCTTCGACAAGTCATTGATATACAATCTAATCGACCCCGTTATCACAAACTAGTAGCCTGAAAGACATGATGGCCATAAACTGAAGATACTGATATCAGAAGTATATATAACTCAAATCTCATGCTCAAAAACCATTAACAAAACTCCAACCAAATTTGGTGTCTGTTCAAACATAAGAAAACAGTACTTAGAGAGCTAACATAACAGTAAATTGTCTGGTTCCATCGACCAAAACATAACTAAACGATCCATGAAAAAAGATAACCCTTCTTAAGCCTTGGTGGTAGTAGCACGGTTGTAGAACTTATTCTTCTCATCAGCAGTCTGGAAGCGACCATGGCCGAACTTGGATGATGTGTCGATGAACTTAAGCTTGATATCCTCAAGAGCCAAACGAGAAGTCTGAGCAAGTAGAGATTGACGAAGAGTAACCACCCTCTTCTTTGGCCCAACACAGCAACCCTTGATCAACAAGTAGTCGTCCTTCACCACACCGTAGTGAGGGAACCCACCCATTGGGGTAATGTCCTTCTCGGTCCTGTGCCAATCATGGGGGTATTAGCATACACATCACATATATCAAAAACTAATACAGTAATACAGTACTAGCAATAGAAAATGTTAACGTTTTTTTACAAAATCGTTTCGAGCTTTGCAGTAGGTGGCAAAATGCGTAAACAGTCCAAAACGGGCTGAGATTGAAACAAATCATTATATGATGCTTCAAATTAACTGACCCAATGACACTGTTTGACCCATCTAACCCGTAATGATCACAGACTACGACCACACAGTTAAGCCAAGTGTTGTTACACAAATCTTCATTTTTTGTGTGCATGGAAGTTAAAAACAATTATGCACATTCCCGTACAGTATCTGAACATGAATTGATAATGCAGTATAATTGATAGGACAAAAAATAATTAATATATGTGAAGAAACGAACCTGTCAAACTCGGTAAGAGCAGTGTGGGACTCCTGTCCGGTCTTGCCAAGCTTGTAGATCTTCTTGTTCATTTCAGTACGGTGATGGTATCCGTTCTGACCAGCTCTGGCGACAGTAAATGAAACTCTGGCAGGATGCCATGCTCCAATACAAGCAACCTTACGCAGACCTCTGTGAGTCTTACGTGGAAGACGAGTAACACCCCAACGGGTCACCACACCTTCATAACCCTTACCCTTGGTAACACCAATGATGTCAATCATTTCATCTTTCTGGAAAACAGCATCAATTGGGATCTGCTTCTCGAAGAATCCGTAAGCAAAGTCCACCTTTTGGGCAATTGTTCCACCGTTAACTTGGATCTCCATAAGGTGGGCCTTCTTTTGCTTCAATCCCTTCATTTTCCTTATCTGTGAAAAAGAAAGCACAGATACTCAAATTACCGCCATAAACATAGATTTTCATTTTGGATTAATTTAAGACGTGTATTGATTTCAAAACCAAATGAAAGAGGTGTTCAAATACATGCTTGAATGGACTGACAAACGAGTGAAAACTGAACTTGTTCGAGAGAAAACATCATAATGCTTGTCAAAACGTGTAAACATTTTATAGTTCATTTTATTTCACATAAACTTAGCATAAAAAGTAACCTTTTGAACAATAATCTAGATCTTTAAATTAGACTATTAGAATAATGTACAGAGTGACGATAGACTGCTTGCCTTTCGAACCAATTCCCCTATTAAAACAATTTGGCATGCTCATTTTTTAGCTACGCTTCTTATTAATCCATTTGAGATGATCCAAGGCCCAAACACCTCGGCCATAAGCAGACAAAACTAAAATAAAGTAGCTTCATGGACAGGTTTTATACCTGGGTGTGAGCCAAGACCCTGATGACAGTTCCGTACTTCTTCATTTTCTCCAACTGGGACTGGATATCTTTCTTTCCTTCATCAGACTCGAACTTCTTGGAGTATTTGGCAAAAGCCTTCTTCTTGGACTTGCACCAGTTCTTGTAGAATCTCCTCTTAATGTCTTCACTCAAATGTTGAGCCCAGACAGTGTTCAAAGATCGAAGACCACGTGGGGTCTTGACGTAAGCCACCACACCGACGACAACCATGGGAGGAGTCTCGATGATGGTAACAGCCTCACATGTCTCCTTCTTGTGAAGCTCTGCAGTTCAACAAAAAGTAATTAATACAACAAAATGATACTGAACTTCAAAAATATAAATAGACATTTAAACTAGCTTACTTGACCCGGGCTTCTCGACCTCTCTCACGATATGGGTCATCCCAGCCTTGTAACCCAAGAAAGCAGTTAGCTTGCATGGCTTGGTGGGGTCATCCTTGGGGAAAGCCTTCACTGAAACAGACATTATGCAGGAAAAAACGATAAGCAATTTTACTTGATCCATCAAATTAAACTACTACGGTGAACACAAAAAAATCACAGCAAAAAACATTTTACAGTGTAAATGATGATACTTTTACTTCGTGAAAGTGAATGATTAAACAAACGATACAATTTCATGTGAAGTGTATTTTAATGTTGAAAAATGATTTAACCTTTTCACGATGACCAACACTTAACGAGATTAAAAGAATAAGAACCAGTAGCTCCAAAAACATTCACTTTCCAAAAACATTCGACGCGTTATTAGGTCGACCCAGTCATGTTAATATTGACCACGTTAATTCTTTATTTTTTTGAAACCGTATTAATGTTGTCTTAATAATCAGGGCTTACAATTTGGATAACTATGGGTCATCGCAAATTGCTAACCACACTCAAACTCGAAAAATATGATGCATAAAGATACATATCTTTTTGTTTAGACTTTCACTTTGACGATTAGATTATATAGAGCAAACATGTATAAAATTTTGACATATACAAACATTTTTATCAAACACGTGTTACATCGACCCTAGAAATGATTAGTCTATATTGTGAAAACAAATGAACGTCCATCCAAACAGAGATGGCACAAATAATTTTAAACTAAACCGCTAGAAAACCTCTAACACGTAACACAAATAACACATTCAAATATTTCAAAAAACGGGCAGCGATAAAAACAATCAAAAGCTAAAAATACCTTTGCCTCTGTGTCGGGCAGCACGCTTCCTAGGGAGAAATCCAAGCGAACCATGTCTGGGGTGCTCAAACTTCCTGTGTGACATCCTTTACCTTCACATTTCAACAATACAATACCGTAAGCACCGCAAAAGTATCCTTAAACTAACCAAAACTTAAAAGAGTGTTTGCTTAAGCTTATATGTGGGCTTAGCTTATCTCATTTCGGCTTATAAATCATAAGCCCCAATTTTCCAGCATATTGTAAGACTCATGGCCTTAGATGAATAAACTTAAGAAAGCCCACAAGTCTCAAAATAAGCCACTTATAGTATAAGCTGAAAAGCAAATTAGCTCATAAGCCACAGATAAGCTTAAACAAACACTCGGGGTGTTTGTTTAAGCTTATATGTGACTTGCGAGCTTATTTGTTTTTCAGTTTATATTACATAAGCCCCAATTATCTGGCTTTTTTTATAAAAAGTTTATTATGATACAATAAGCTCATAGGTCTCAAAATAAGTCTGGCAAATCAAGGCTTATGAGATATAAGCTGAAAATCAAATAAGCTCATAAGCCAACATAAAAGCTTAACCAAAGGTGTGTTAGAATCTGAGGTTAACAGCTTATTGACATTTAAAAATAACAAAAATCTTATAAGCTTAAACAAACCGGTGTCTTGATCAGCTTACTTTTTTAGCTTAAGAGCTTATTGACATTTAAAAAAGCCAATAAGCTCATTTTTGGAGCTTATTAGGTTAAACCCATGGCTAATTTAAGCCATGAGCTTATATTAATCTAATCAAATGCTCAAAAAAGTAAGCTTATCGGCTATTCCAAATGTTAATAAGGCGTTAATCCAATAAAATAAGCCTAATCCAAACACCTTTAACTTATAAAAACATATGTAAGAAGAAACACAAATAA
The DNA here is from genome assembly GCA_025667525.1 of Glebionis coronaria. Taxonomy (NCBI): domain Eukaryota; kingdom Viridiplantae; phylum Streptophyta; class Magnoliopsida; order Asterales; family Asteraceae; genus Glebionis; species Glebionis coronaria. The sequence continues at coordinate 34,863,732 of CM046879.1, forward strand.
GCTCATAAACCCACATATAAGCTTAAACATAGAGCTATTTAGATCAGCTTACTTTATGAGCTTAACAGCCTATTGACATTTGAAAAACCCAATAAACATTCATTAATCTGCTCATAAGCTCAAAAAAGTAAGCTTATCAGCTTTTTCAATTTCAATAAGACGTTAAGCCCATAAATAAGCTAATCCAAACACCTTTTAACTTATAAAAACTAATCAATACATATGAAATGCACCTCCTTAAAAGCTTATTGACATTTAAAAAAGCCAATAAGCTCATTTTTTGGGCTTATGAGGTTAAACTCATGCCTAATTTAAGTCATGAGCTTAAATTACTCTGCTCATAAGCTCAAAAGTATAAGCTTATCAGCTTTTCGAAATACCAATAAGGCGTTAACACCATAAAATAAGCTAATCCAAATACCTTTAAACTTATAAAAACTAATAAATAAGCTCATAAGCCCGCATATAAACTTAGACAAAATGGTGTTCAGATCAGCTTACTTTATGAGCTTAACAGCTTATTGACATTTAAAAAAGCCAATAAGATGATTTTTTTGGGCTTATGAGATTAAGCCCATGCCTAATTTAAGCCATGACCTTAAATTATTCTGCTCATAAACTCAAAAAAGTAAGCTTATCGGCTTTTCGAAATACCAATAAGGCGTTAACAACATAAAATAAGCTAATCCAAATACCTTTTAACTTATAAAAACTAATAAATAAGCTCATTAGCCCGCATATAAACTTAAACAAAATGGTGTTCAGATCAGTTTACTTTATGAGCTTAACAGATTATTGACATTTAAAAAAAGCCAATAAGCTCATTTTTTGGGGGGCTTATGAGGTTAAACCCATGGCTTATTTAAGCCATGAGCTTATATTAATCTGCTCATAAGCTCAAAAAAAATAAGCTTATCGGGTTTCCCAAATGTCAATAATCTGTTAAGCCCATGAAATAAACTAATCCAAACTAATCAATAAATAAAAATTGCACCTTCTTAAAATGTTTTTTTTTTTTTTTTAAACATATCATATAACTATAAACACATTTTATAAAAAAAATTATATAAAAACCATAAAGTTTATAAAGAAAAAAAAATAGGATTGAAGTACCTGGAAATGATGTGAAGAAGATAATAGTGCGGCTGTGTGAGAAGAGAAGTTTAACTAAAACCCTACTTGGGTTATATGTAACCTTTTTATTTACATTTAACTACCCTGAATTATATTTAGTGTGTGGTTTGCCCCCCTGAACTTTTTTTGTGTGATTGTGTTGTTGGTTTGGGCTTAGGCTAGTCTAGCCCGTTTCATTTGTCAAATGGCCCACTTGAATAATTAACTTCTTTTTTTAGAAAAACATACCTAAAACCAAAAACACAAATTTTACGTTGTGTTCTCGAAATCATTCATTAAAGAAAAGAAAATGAAGTGAAACTTAAGTGAAAAAATCTCAAGTTTTTCATTAAGGAAATAAAATTAAAGTAAAGTAGTATTTGATTGAGTTTGAAAGAAAATAGAAGTAAAGTGTTTCATTTCAATATTTGAGAAAATAATTTACTTTCAATTCCTTTTTTTCTTTTAATGAAGGATCTCGAGAACAGAGTGTTACACACAAAAAGTATCAATTCTATTAATCAAGATGATAATAAGAAAGATGGACCCTAAAAAATTTAATCGCAAAAATAGTTCCTATGGTTATTCGAATTTAACAAAAATAGTCTTTTTATTTATTTTAATAAAGCTTAAAAAAGTTTTATAAGAGTTCGAGCCTAGCTATCAAAAGCTTGAGCTTGAACTTGATAGTAAGGGTGTTCATCGGTTTGGTTTTCGGGTTTGTGGGTGATGTGGGTATTTTAGTCACTTGTTTTAGGAAAAACAAATAACCGTGGCAAATATTAAACTCGACGGTTTAAGAAAACCGACAAATCGAATAAGTGCGAGTTCGTTCTCGAAGGAGGTGTATGTGTTATGCCAATATTATAAAATCAAGTTTGGATTAGTGTCGTTTTTTGGTTTAAAGAGATAAAATTAAATGACGAGCTACACTACGATTAAACTACGACGTAAAACGTATACGTTTAAGACGTAAAACGCGACGAAATTAAAAATTTAAGCTAAAAACAATTTAAAAATTAAAACTAAGTCTAAAATAATATAAATAAGAATAAATTTCAATAAATAATTTTTAAAACCTTTTATTAATTAAATATTCAATTTTAAATTCTAATTAAAGCCCTAAAATTAAATATAATTAACAAAAATCCTAAAATTATATTTTATCATACCAAAATCTTACTTATATTAATTAAAAACTAAAAAGTATTTTTCTTATATTTTTGAAACTACTTTTCTCTTTTTAAATGGCTAAAAACACTTTTTAAACTAAAATAATCATAAAAATAAAATAATGAGAAAAATAAATTTACTTTTTGAAAAATCCTAATTTACTAAACTAATTATGAGAAAAATAAAAAAGTTGGAAAAAGTAATTTTAGCTATAATAAGACAAAAACCGTTTAATTAAAAACCTATTTTAACTTAAAATAATTCTAAAAACTAATTAAATAAAGGAAAATTAAAATTCTCTTTCTAAAAATCTTAAAATAAGTAAATAAAACTAGGAAAATTTGAAAAAATGAAAATCACAACTTTTTTATCACTAAAGACAAAACAAAATATATAAAAACCTATTTAAAACTTAAATTAATGCTAAAAATACCAAATTAATCAGAAAAATAAAACTAACATTTTGAAAAATCTTAAAATAAATAAATAAGACTAGAAAACTTAAAAGATATGAAAAACACTCAAATTTTGCCACTAAAAACAAAAACCTAGAAAATCTGAAAGTGACATGTCTGTTGGTTTTGTCTGTTAGCTAGTCAGTGGGAAAGAAAGAGCTATCAGTGGGAACTTTTTCCCATTGCTACATCAAAGAAAAACAAGATTGGACGTTTTTGAGCTGTTGTGTTGTTGTTTTTGGACAAGCAAGGCACCCTCACACTCAGTGGAGTGTGGGGAGTCAAGAACAAGCAAAAAGCACACAAGTCAACAACAAATAAGCACTCAAATAAGATAAACTAAGTCACTATGATAACAATATGGGTTTGGTGGTCTACTTGCTGAATTACTTGGTCAATAGGTGAATTTTGATCCACCAAATCAAGCATCCTAGCACACTAAAATCAAAATCAATGGCATGCAACCCTAGACTAACATTAAACCTAACTGACTACCAAATTTCAATTCATAAAACTTAAAATTACACCTATATTGAACCTACTGATGAACTATGACATTTTTACGCTAACTGGCAATTTTTTGTTCTAACATTAACAAAAGCAAAACAATACCTCAACTAACTTCTACACACTAACACAATGAGGGTGCATGTATGCTTGGTGAGAGAGGGTGTTACCTTCTCTCTCAAACTAGTAAACCAAACACCCCTATAAAAGCTGATAACAAATACTTTTTAAAGAAATTCCACAAACCAAATTCAGATCTAACAAACACTTAACTAACATGCATCTATCAACTACTGAATCATATACAAACAATAAAATCCACTTATCAAATACTCAAAATCAAAATCATACAGTCAAGAAAAAAGATCTTACATAAACATCACCAATAAAACTCATAAGCACAAGAACATGGTTCAAGCCTTACCTCAAGTTGATGCCTTCTATCTTTGTGATATGAAGCTAATAGGAGCTTGTTTGTAGAGAGATCTTGTTGGATTTCTACCACAAAACCAAGATATACCATATCTTCAAAAAAAATGGAAAAAATGGAGAGACGGAATGCTTTGTTTACCTTGCACATTACACAAACAAGAAAGGGCCAAATACCAAGTACCATGAGCTGGATAACAAGCTTTTTTGTCAAAAAAGCTTGTTATTAGCTTATGCTACAGTATAATAATAAAATAACAAGGAATTTCAGAATTATAGAAAACTTTTGAACATCACCAAACTTTTGGAAAACATAAACTTAGAACCAGTAGCTTATACAAGCTTGATGTGACTGCTTTGGTGTCAATCAAAACAGACCATAAGCATCTAAAAGCTAAACAGGGATCAAAAGAGGATGAGCAAGTGTCCTTGACCCACCAACTTTGGAAACCAGTTAAGAACAAACTTTAAAACTAACAAGATTTTACACTAAAACAATGGAAATAACATGGAACTCATACTTTTTGCAAGTTTTAAAGCAATACTGTAAATATTCATTAACTTAAAAAAATTTTACAAAAAATCTAGAACAAAGCCATATCACAGTCTGATAGGTCTTTATATACCACTAGATAGAAAGTTCTAGGACTAAATGAGTACATGAAACCCTAGCTTGTGATCTTCCAGTTATGCCCTTGGTCTTGAACTTGATTTTTTGGTCAAAGTGGCCTCATGTGATGTGCAAGCTGTACAAATGATCTTGTACGTTGATGGGAGTCCTTTGGGAACAAGTTTTCACTAAGAGACGTTGATGGACTGTGGAGATTCTCTTTATGCCATTTTTGGTGTAACAGGGTTGTCTCGTGTGGGGTCCATGGGTCACGGGGGAGTGTGTTATGAGTTGGTTTGGTTTAGGTGAGTGAGAATCAATGTTCTGGAAGGTTGGAACAAAAAACCATTTGATTTGTAGCAATTAGGGATTAGGGTTCGTGGGAGAGATTAGGAGTGGATTTAGGGGAGATGATGCTACAGGAGAGGTTTAGCGCGTTTTATTAGTTTAAACAGAGTTTAATATTCTGTTTAATGAAAATAAAGTGGAAAGTAGATGTGGAGGGTAGGTGGTGAGGTGTAGTGTGGTGATTGGTGGTGTGGGTGGCATGGTATGATATGAGTGGTGGTGTAAGTTGTGTTGTCTGGGCAATAATAGTCCTCCAACTCCCAAAAACATAGCATTTAAAGATTTTCAGCTTATATTCCCTTTTCCTTTGTATTTTATCTTTGCCCTACTTGTCACTATTGGCACAACCTGTGCACATACTTTTATCCAAGGACTAAAAATGAGATTTAGTAATCTTCAAGGGCCAATATGGTATATTCTTGAAATATTAGGGACCCAATGTGTAATTTTGAGTTTCACAAGGGTATAATATGACAAGTCTTCAAAAGATGAGGGACCAATCTTGACAATCTTCAAAACTTCAAGGACTTCTTTGGAAATTCATCGTTCGGGTCCGGATCTTTGTGCGGCTTCATTTCCCGTGTTCGTTTTTGCTTGATTCTTGTAATATTTTGGTGAATTCACGATATCCGTACCTAAAATACACAATGAACAAACACAAGCATATTTTGGGGTATTTTATAACATTTTAAGCGTTTTAAGCCCGATTTGGACGATGAGACTATGTATAATTGTAGTCTCATCAGTGGGTTGTATGGTTCGGGTTAATCGACTTGAAGTTTTCAAAGACAAAATCAAAACCAAACCAAACCAATTATAATATTGATAAAACCAAACCATAAACCAATTTAAAATTCGGTTTGGTTTCGGTTTAAACCAAAAAAACCAAATTCAAGTAAACTCCAAAATAAAATATATAAGTCACAAACAATAACCTAAAAAGTTTAAGTAAAAATAACAAATTATAACCTAAAAAGTTTAAATAAAAATAACAGATTATAAGCTTTAAAAGTGCTCAAGTAAGTCAACAATTTTTTTTAAATAAAATCTAAAAGGTTTAGAACTTAACAAAAATAAATGGAGTCAAAATAAGGTAATTTTTTTTGAAGAAACTCTTAAGGATTCTCATTATCCAAACACAAGTGCAACTTCAAAGTTACTTCATATATGAGAATTTATTTGAATCAAGTAGGCAAACCGTTGTTAAGTTGCTCGAGATGTATATCAATATTTAATCTGATGAATAGTTAGTTTAAAAGATACTAACTATTTAGAATAATAAGACAGAATATATGTATATATGGTTAAAAATTTCATGTGCATAGAGTTATTCATTTTTTTTGTTTTTTGTCAAACCATAACCAAACCAAACACCAATTAAATACTTCGGTTCGGTTTCAAACTAAACCATACACCAATCAAAATTTTCGGTCTGGTTTTATTTGGTTTTGATTCGGTTTACTTTTGGTTTATTCGGTGTCAAACCAAACACTTAACACCCCTACTTGATATATGTTTCAAGCTATTTTTTAGGCTTGAGTTTGGGCTTGCTTTATCAAAGCCAAGCACGATCTCGAGCTCGAGTTACTTGATAAAATCTTGGCTTGATTACAACCCTAGTTTATATATTTCGAATTAAGAAAAAATTTATCTCTATATTTTTTCAAAAATTTTCGAAAATTTTAAAAAAATTATAAATTTTTGAATATTTTAAATAAATATGTTTTGTAAATTTTCGAATACTTTAAAAAAAATTCAAATCTTTAGAAAAAAAAATTGAATATTTTAAAAGAATTCAAAATTTTCTAATTTTTTTTAAACTTCGAATATTTTTTAACTAGAAAACTTTTCCGGATAGTTTTAACATTTTTTTTAATTTTCTTAATATTTTGAAAAAAAAAATAATTTTAAAAAATATCGCTCATATTAATTAAAAAGTTAAATAAATTAGGGACTAAATATGTTATATGTCGTGAACCACATGGACCATATGTATAAAGGTATTTGTGTTATTTCAATCATATAAATTACTACTTAACAGTTAAACTAACAAAAAATTTGGTCAAGAAACCAACTCGTTATAAGTCACAACCATGAGGACCAAACCCGAGAAAAAATAATTGGACTATTTCTGTTAAACCCGACTGACTATAGGGACCATTTTTGCAATTACTCAAAAAACAAGTTACACGTAGGGGTGTCTTTCGGTCCGGTTCTCGGGTTGTTCGGTTAATTTTTTTCCTGAAGTAGGTTTCAATCGCACCGAACCGAAAATCGAATTTGAATTCGGTTCGGTTTTCGGGTTAACCCGAATTATCCGAATTTTTCTAAAAAAATATATAACTATATAGATATTTAGCAAAAAACTTATTTTTAGTATAAAAATATTTTTTATATTAATTTAGTATTTTAATAACTAATTTATATATATTATGATTAAATTAAATTTTAATATATATTATATATATAAAAATATATTAAAAAAATATACTATATTTGTATAGTTTCGGTTTTCGGTTCGGTTCTCAGGTCTGATTGTCAAACTCATATCCAACTCGAAAACCATATTTGTAACTCGGTTCGATTCGGTTATGACTCAAAACTCAAATTATATTTTCGGTTCAGTTCTAATTCGAGTTCGATTCAGTTCACTTTTTAATTTTTGTAAATCAAACCCAAATAATGAACACTCTACACATACATGACATACTTTGAACATTATTAACCTAATAAGAGACAAAAATTAGACTACTTAATCTATGTCCAAGCAACTGACCCAAAACCCACCAAGTTATATTGCACGAATTCCAAATGGTTATACTGAACCAACACTACACGCGCTGTTTAACACTAAACCAAAACCAACGAGGCTTTAATAACGCAAAAGTTTCACCTTAACAACTAAGGCGTGAGGCTTGAATATGCTCTCACGCCACACCTCGCGTCATTTTTATCTTTGATAGAAATAGGGTCATGATCAGTTTTGATATGCAGGTACACAGAAGACCCAAAACTGACCCAGACCGGACCGGACTGACCCGAATTAGATCGAAAAATTTCGATCCGATCCTCGGTCCGGGGTTTTGGACCAATTCAGTCCTCGGTCCGGTCCGATCCAGTTCGGTCTTACCAAAATCTCGTTGATTATGTCTAATAAGACCAAACCGGATCGGACAATTTTGGTCCGGTCTCGGTCCGGAGTTTCGGACCATTTCGGTCTTTGGTTCAGTCCGATCCTAAAACGATGCTCAGGTCTAGTGACAAAAGAACTGTGTCCATAGTTATTAACTCTCAAATCTAAAAAGTGACTGACCAAAAGCTTGACAGGAGGGGTTTTCAATGGTTTGTCACTTTGTCTATGGGGTGGGAGGTCCAAACCCTTGCAGTAGTTGGCTAAAAGATCAAAAATCATGGCTAGATAAACTTAACAAGTGGAATCTGATACTGCTTTACTCAAATTGAGACATTGCCAGTAGGTTTGATTCAATCACACCTCAAAGCCGGGTTAACATACACTCAAGTTATTAAAGTTTGGGTAAAATAAGGATTTTTTACTAAAGTTTAAAACCTTACACTTGGGTTATTTATGTTTTGTTTATCTGAACTTCAAGTTACTCATAATGTATTTTTATCCGTAGTTATAAGTTGCATGTCTACGTGGACCGTAACTTACGTTTTCATCAGTAAACTTACGTTTTCTTCAGTAAAGTTACATTTTCGTCAGTACACTTACGTTTTCGTTAATAAACTTAAGTTTTTGTCAGTAAACTTATGTTTCGTCAGTAATTTTACTTTTTCGTCTGTAAATTTACGTTTTTGTCAGTATTTTTACGTTTTTGTCAATAAACTTACGTTTTCGTCAGTAAACTTACGTTTTCGTCCGTAATTTTACGTTTTCGTCAGTAAATTTACGTTTTCGTTAGTAAGTTTACGTTTTCGTTATTAAGTTTACGTATTCGTCAGTAAATATACGTTTTCTTGAGTAAATTTACGTTTTCGTCAATAAATTTACATTTTTCTTAGTATTTTTACGTTTCCGTCAGTAAATTTACGTATTCGTCAGTAGACTTTCATTTTCGTCAGTAAATTTACGTTTTTGTCAGTAAATATACGTTTTCTTCGGTAAATTTGAATTTTCCTGAATTAATTTACATTTTCCTCAGTATTATTACGTTTCTGTCAGTATTTACATTTTCTTCATCAGTATTTTTATGTTTTTTTCAGTATTTTACGTTGAAGAAAACGTAACGAAAACGTAAATTTACTGACGAAAACGTAAAAGTACTGACGAAAACGTAATTTTACTGGCGAAAACGTATATTTACTGGCGAAAACGTAAAATTACTGACGAAAACGTAAATTTACTAACGAAAACGTAAGTTTACTGACGAGAACGTAAGTTTACTGACGAAAACGTAAGTTTATTGACGAAAACGTAAATTTATTGTCGAAATCGTAAAAGTACTGACGAGAAAGTAAATTTACTGTCGAAAACGTAAAATTACTAACGAAAACGTAAAGGGTTAATATACACGCAGGTTACTAAAGTTTGGCCAAAGTAACGATTTTGTTATTAAAGTTTGGCGAAAAAATAGAAATGGGGCTTACTAAAACTTGCTTAACCGGTAACCTATCTCATGAGCAACGGTGGGATAGTTTTTCTGAACATTTAATAACAAATAAATCAAACTCGTATACAACTGTAACCTAAGTGTAAGGTTTTAAACTTTAATAACAAAATCATTACTTTAGTTAAACTTTAATAACCTGTGTATATTAATATTATATTAAAAAAAAATAATATTAAAAAAAAGTAATAACCCCCTCAAAGCCTAACGGAACATTCAGTGGTCTTCCCTCATGCTTTATTCACACCAGGATGAGCACGGTATCGGTCACGTGCTGAACCCGTCCCGAATTAGTGGTATCGATTATTTCTTGAGCATAAATTTATGGTACCGGTACCGTACCGAACGGGATTCGGGTATCGGTACCTGTACCGGGAAGTCGGGATTTTCCCGTTCTTTTTCGGGAATTTCCCGATTTGGTCCCGTCCCGAATAAGTGGTCCCGGATTTTTTTTTCACCTTATTTCGTAGTCCCGGTACAGTACCGAACGGGATTCGGGTATCGGGAATCGGTACGGTTCCAAGAACGGTTCGGGATCAATTCGGGATTCGGGTCGAAATGCTCATCCCTAATTCACACACATGTACTAGTGGTTACTCGGAAAAAAAGAGTATCAACCAAAATTGACGTATGAAACGTGCTGATGGCCAAAAGGTTTTAGACTATGCTAATTAGAATAGCAACGTCGATATCATCAAAAATTTACAAGGTCAGCAGAATTACCACATCATATGGACGTATATTCCAAGTCGAGACACAGGTAACGAATGAAACAAACCTAACATCAGACACTGGTAACGAATGAAACGCGCCTTAGGGAATACATATTCATAACATCAACGTAAAACTTACAACAGATGACGACTATCATCTATGATTACAAACGTAAAGCATGTTTGAGATTTGTGGTTGTAAGAAACACTGTTTTAAACCTTGCTTTCGAGAGCATAAAAGCAAACTTGCAATAACCAAGTTGCTATGCAACTGTTAAAAGATAAACGACTTTAGTTTGTAGGTAAATATTACTGTCGCAGACATAAAGAAATTACTGATGTAATCCAAAAAAAGTACTCATCCAGAAAATAATAAACAGAACTCCAACCAAAACTGTATTCTCTTCAAACATTCAAAAACAGTACTTGAAACAAAATCCAAACTAGGATAGCAATCATAATTCTGCATTGACCATAACATAACTAAACGAACCATGAAAAGAAAACCCTTCTTAAGCAGCAGTCTTGGTGGTAGCACGGTTGTAGAACTTGTTCTTCTCATCACCAGTCTGGAAACGACCATGCCCGAACTTGGATGATGTGTCAATAAACTTGAGGTTAATAGTCTCAAGAGCCAAACGGGAAGTCTGAGCAAGTAGAGATTGACGAAGAGTAACAACCCTCTTCTTTGGCCCAACACAGCAACCCTTGATCAACAAAAAGTCATCCTTCACAACACCATAGTGAGGGAAGCCACCCATGGGAGTGATGTCCTTCTCGGTCCTGTGTAAATAATGTGTTAGCATTAACGCTACATTCAACTACACTAATCCAAGATGTTACTAATTTTTATGAACCTTTTTTAACCATTAAAAGAAAGTTAAAACACAAGATAGTAAGAGAAGTATGATACCTGTCGAACTCGGTAAGAGCAGAGTGAGACTCCTGTCCGGTCTTGCCAAGCTTGTAAATCTTCTTGTTCATCTCAGTACGGTGATGGTATCCGTTCTGACCAGCTCTGGCAACAGTAAATGAAACTCTGGCAGGATGCCATGCTCCAATACAAGCAACCTTACGCAGACCTCTGTGAGTCTTACGTGGAAGACGAGTAACACCCCAACGGGTAACCACACCTTCATAACCCTTACCCTTGGTGACACCAATGATGTCAATCATCTCATCCTTCTGGAAAACAGCATCAATTGGGATCTGCTTCTCGAAAAATCCGTAAGCAAAATCAACCTTTTGGGCAATTGTTCCACCGTTTACTTGGATCTCCATGAGGTGAGCCTTCTTTTGCTTCAATCCCTTCATTTTCCTGATCTGTACAAAAGCAAAGGCATATTCATTAACAAATAGGTTTAAAAACGCAAACTTTACTAAATGAACTTAATATATTGCAATTTTAAGGACGGTTCTTTTACCTGAGTGTGAGCCAAAACCCTGATGACAGTTCCGTACTTCTTCATCTTCTCCAACTGGGACTGGATATCTTTCTTTCCTTCATCAGACTCGAACTTCTTAGAGTACTTAGCAAAAGCCTTCTTCTTGGACTTGCACCAGTTCTTGTAGAATCTCCTCTTGATGTCTTCACTCAAATGCTGAGCCCAGACAGTGTTCAAAGATCGAAGACCACGTGGGGTCTTGACGTAAGCTACAACACCAACGACCACCATGGGAGGGGTCTCGATGATGGTAACAGCCTCACATGTCTCCTTCTTGTGAAGCTCTGAAGTTCAACAAAAAAAATAGTTAATACAGTAAAACGATGCTGATCTAATATTTATACTGTAGTTGACTAGTAAAAACAGCTTACTTGATCCGGGCTTCTCGACCTCTCTGACGATATGGGTCATACCAGCCTTGTAACCCAAGAAAGCAGTTAGCTTGCATGGTTTGGTTGGGTCGTCCTTGGGGAAAGCCTTCACTGCAATAGACATTCAGAAAGAAATGGTAAGTAACTTACTACACAGCATCGATTTAAAATATCAAAACGAGAAAGAAAAAACTGGTGTAGAACATTAAAGAAGTTGAAACTTTATTACTTTCAGCAATTGTGCAAACAAAGAAGAAAGGTCTTTGTACAGATGTACTTAAAAGTCGAATAAAGTCGGGGAGATTCAGCAATGAACAACAAATAGACAAACAATATTGTCCAGAATCAACATAGACATGACAGTACATAAATGTCGTACATAAAAGGAATAACAAGTTGAAAAGACTATATTACAATGACCAATAACAAAAAGTCACGATTCCAGTAATGGTATTTGGATAGATTTATAGCATCACTGAACTTATGACAATGCTCGTTTTTAAAGTACAATGCGCTAAGAAATGTATTCCTATGTTTAATATCTAAAGTGACAATACAAATATATATTTTGACCCGGAATAGATAAAAGGGCATCTCTAAAGCAAGTATGTGATTTCATATCAAGCACGTGTAGCAAACATATAACTGTATAAACAAAGAACTAATGAACCACAGAAATGTTTTAAAAACTTATATGCAAAGTGTATTCGAAATAAGCTTGATAACAACCCCTTGATTTATATTTACAAACACATTAGACCTTCCCATTAATAAAAAGTACTTGCAGCTTTTCCTCATTTTAGATTAAGGTGATGTTAGTGTTGCCCTTTCTTACCAAGCCTATGAGCTTATATGAATTTAAAAATGTGCTTATAAAGCTCATAAGTCAAACAAATTGAGAGTATGAGCTTTTCTAAAGACCATAAGCCGATAAGCCAGTTAACAAAGTTAACACAAACCCACCCTAAGTGTAACACAATGTCAAATATTTGCAGAAACAACAAGCAAACTCATAAAAAAACAAATAGCTAACCAATAACTAAGAGCCATGGACAAAGAAGTCAATAAGCTAGAAACCCTCTATCGCATAACACCCAAAACACATCCAATAATAAAATCTAGAAGTCCAGATTAAAAAATTATACCTTTCCCTCTGTGACGAGCAGCACGCTTCCTTGGAAGAAATCCAAGGGAACCGTGTCTTGGGTGCTCAAACTTCCTGTGTGACATTCTTCTTCTCCTTTACCTTCACACGTCCATTAAAAAAACATCACAATCAGCACACTTATAAAACATAACATAATCATAGTCAAACATTCTTAAACATCAAAAATCATCCTTTACACTAAAACAGCTTAAGTTATTGTCTTATGTATTCTAATAAAAACTAAAAGCTTATACTGTTTGGTTTTGGGCTTATGAATCATAAGCGCATTTTGGGGTAATTTTGAAACTTGTCATTTTTATTGGCTTATTTTAATAAGCCTATATAAACTAAAAAGTTTCAAAATAAGCTAAAAAATGAGCTTAAGAAGCATAAGCCTAAAACCAAAAAAGCCATAATCCCGCTATATAATCTAAAGCATCAAAATATCATCATTTACACTAAAAACAGCTTAATTTGTTATCTTATATGCTAATAAAAATAAGAGCTTGAATTTTTCAGTGAAAAAAAACACTTTCCCAGCTTATTGTGGGAGTGTTTGTTTCAGATTATATAGCTATTTGGTTTTGGGCTTATGTTTCATAAGCTCATTTTGTGGCTTATTTTGAAACTTATCCTTTATATTGGCTTACTTTAATAAGCCTATATAACCAAAAAAAGCTTCAAACAACCCACAAAAATGAGCTTATGAAACATAAGCCCAAATCCACATAAACCATAAGCAAGCTATATACACCAAAACAAACACCCCCTAAAAAAAGCAGCTTGTCTCGTTCTCTAATCTCTACACATCCTTTTGAAGAATAAAAGCTTTTATTATTCAATGATAAGCAGTTTTTCAGCTTATTCAAGTTATAAATAACCCAAAAAAAAAAGATTGTACATCATTTCAAACTGATAACATGCATCAAAATGTATGATATTATAAAAATATATAGAAATCAAAGAGATGAAGAATGATTTAGAGAATGAAGAAGAAACCTGTAAAGTGATGGGGCGGCTGCTGCTGCTGTGGTCTGTGAGAACAATAAGAGAAAACCCTAGTTTGCTAAATATATAATCTCTTTGTTACATTTCACATCAAATGACCTAACCAGGCCCAGTCCGGCCCATTGGACTTGTTTCTAGCCTTATGACTTATCATTGGTTTCTTTCTTTTTTTGTTACTAGTATATCAATCATCAAATTTGCTTGTGACTTTCTAATATAAATTAATTATTATTTGTTCAGAGTTAAAATCTTAACTATGTAAACTTTTAAATTAGTATAAATCTATTCAATTAATTATAATTACCTATTTTTTCTTAAACCTACTTTCCACAACTTTTTAAAAAATTAAATATCTCACAAACGGTAAATCGTCAAACAAAAAAAATACACCATTGCAACGAGAATTAAATCATGTTTCTATCGAGGGGCACATGTATATACTTTCGACGAATTTTTTTTTAATTTTTTTTCTTAAGTCACGTATGAGAGAATCATATATGATTCGTCACGAATCATATATGTTTTTCAGAAAATCGTATATGATTCGTGACGAATCATATATGATTCGTGACGAATCATATATGATTCTCTCAAACGTGACTTAAGAAAAAAAAAGTTCGTCGAAAGTATATACATGTGCCCCTCGATAGATAGATAATTTAATTCTCGTCGTGATAATATATTTTGTTTTACGTAACGATGAACGGTTTTTAGGATATTTAATTATTAAAAAATGGGTTTTTTTGTTAAATGATAAAAATGGATGGTTGTGACTAATTTATTGAATCTATGCTAAAATAAGAGTTTAAGTTGAACTTTTTGCTATTTTTTCATGTTCACATGATTTTTTTTTCTTTTCCTCTTTTTTTAAAAAAAAAGTTTTTAAGAAAGTAAAATCCTTTTAGAAACTAATTTAAAAAAAGTTTTTTTTAAAGGATACTTAAAAAACATTTAAAAAAAGAAAAAAACTATTTATATAACAAGAAGAATTTTTAAAAAAAACTTTTTAACAAAAATACATGTTGAACTTGTAGACGTGAGGATATGTGTGAATATGCTCATGGCAGAGGCGGATGCATGTACTAATAATGGGGGTCTATTGCCCCTTATGACTAGCCCGATACGATTAGATTTTAGTGTTTATCTTTTTTCGAAAGTGTCTCTACTAAAAATTCAAATTGCCCCCACTCATATAATAAATTCCAACATTTAATGCTTTAAAACTTTATAAATGCGTCATTTGTAAGTAAAAATACTCGATTTATCTTTTCAATACTACCTTTTTCACATTTTATGTTGCTATTGTAAAAAAAAAAAATTTGCCCCCCACAACCTTATTTCCTACTTCCGTCACTGGCTGATGGTGTGTTTAAATGCTGGTTACACCCGCTCAATATCGTACTTGTCATGTCACTTATTTGATTTGTATTTTTAATAAAGTTTGTTTTTAAAAACACAAGATTTATTTTTTTGTAAAGAGTTTTTTTTATTTTGCTTTCTCTTTTTAAATTTTTTTTTTAAGTTTTAAAAAACTTAGATTTTTATTTTCATTAACTTGTACTTTTTAAAACTTTTTTTTAAAAAAATGGGGAAAAAAGTCATGTGAATATGGTAAACTTGTAATAATAAGTAATATAGCGTATATCAACAAGTAATCAGCAACTTCGATTGATGATATTAGTATTTTCTAAAATAAGTTACTTAATTTGGGTATTTTTTGAAAATATGTGTTCATCGGGTTCGAATTATCTGGTTAATCTTTTTTTTGGTAAAACTCAACAAAATAACTTAACCCTTTGTAACTCAAAATCATGTAGAATAACGAAATTTTATTATTTATTTGTTTATTTAATATAGACTTTTAGCATTAAAAATCAAGCTTAAAAAATATATATCTATGTTACGAAAGAGTTTTAATACCTTGAATATTAAAAAATATATATCTATCTCAGCGGTTTAAAGTGCCAAAACTATAATCAAATCGAATTGAAATAATCAAAAGAAACTATATGCTAACGGTTTGGTTTTTACTTTTCAAAAGCGAAATTTATAGTTCATGTTTAGTTTTATTCATTAATTAAACCGTAATAACCAAACATATCTGATTATAATATATAATCATATATATTATATATAATATAAATAAATCAAATTCATAGTGTTTGTTTCGTAAGATGGTTTAAAAGTAATCGTCGTAAGGTCTATGTGTTTTTGTCGTGTATGTATGTGATAACGTCTAAATCCAACATGTTTTAAGGAGCGTTATCCGTACTTTTGTACATGTATATTGGTTAATTATATGATACTTTTGTGCATATTTGTGTCCAATTGTGTTTGCAAGTCTTTGTGTAGCCAATTACAGGAATGGAGTATAAAACAACATAAAAGTGAAGAATTGTACGAGTACGAAGAATCCTAGTCAAGTTCAAGACCCATGTACAAGTTACAAGCCTTTGAAGATTAATTTTGGGTGCAAGAACAAGTATTTCCAAGGATCAAATAAAGATATTCAGCATGAAAGTTGCCACCATCAACATACATCCAACTTGCCACTGGCAAGAGTGAAGTTGCCACCATCAAATGGGAGCTGATTTGCCTCCACCATCAAATGGGAGTTGATTTGCCTCCATCATGAGTGAATTTGCCTCCAACATTTGTCTAGGCAAAAATGTGTCCACATTCATGCAAACTCAAGGAATTCCATGCAAGAGCATTATAGACTTTCTTTCTCTCCAAGCCAAACATTGAAGTCTAGAGCCTTAACTAGCTTATAAATAAGATCCTTGGGGTCATGTAACCATATATCTTAAAACATCTATCAATATCTCTTAATACTTTTCAATCATCTTCTCATTACTACATCAAATAACTCTCTCGTCCTTGTCCAAACTCTCATTCCCGGATTTGAACAAGGTGGTGCTAGAAAAGTTAGTTTTTGAGTCCGATAAGCAAAGTTATCATCACGAAACTCTTAGGGATCATTACCCTAATCATTAGTAACATTTTTCCACTTTGTAAGACTCTTGATTATGACTTATAATACTTTTATTTCTGAGTTTATTTCATCATTTGTTATGAGTAGCTAAGTCTCATTCTACACTTGGTAGGATGATGTTTGTAGTATGAAATGGTGGTTGTGATTGTGATTTATGTTTAATTCAATGTCAAGCTTTCTTATGATCCATTGATATTTATGTTTCATGTCACAATTGTTATCAAAACTTAATTTGTTGGTAAATATTTCATAGGTCGAAAGGGTTATTTTCTATCAACAAGTCATAGCCGGTTTGTCTATGATTGGCTATCTTTTGTATTGATCATTTCTTAAGAAGTTTTGATTATCAAGAAACATAATTATAAGTGTTAGCAAATTCATGAAACGACCTTGAATCAAATGTGTTGAAATTGGATTAAGTCTTGAATTGAGTGATTGAGTCTAATGCTTGTTTTCTTTAACCAAGGTCTTGACGAAGATTAAAGCTTTTGAAAACAATAGATTGGATTATCCATCTAATTATCATAATCATATATTAACGTGTCATCACAATCATACCACTACGAATGCTCAAACTAGTCTTTACCAAGTGTACCTTTAATCATATTATTTATCTCATCATTACTTATTATTTGTTTGTTAACAATTGCTACAATCAACGATTATAGTTTCAATTTAGAATAATCATAGGTTTTCCAAATCCCCGTGAACGATCTCGGTATTACCACATAAAAGCTATACACAAACGAAAGGGTTATACTTGCCCGTGCGTTTTTAGTCAATCCGGTAATTCGTGTTTATAAATTTAAAACTTGTTACTAACCACGCATCAAGTTTTTGGCGTCGCTGTCGGGGATTTGATTGTGTTCTTAGTTCCAAAATCATCCTATAATCAAACCCATTGTAGTGTCCTCATTGCAAACAAACCCAAAAATCAAAAAAGTAAAAAAAAAATATATGACAGGAGAGCATTGCCGCCGGCAACACCCTCCTGCCGCCGGCAAGCTTCAAACTGAACCACCTTTGTCGTCCGACAAGGTAGTCCTGCCGCCGGCAAGCGACAAACTGAAGGTCTTTTTCCGTTCGACAACCCCTGTTTGCCGCCGGCAAGGTCCCAAACTATAAAAAAAACTTATGTTTTTTTTGTTTGGTTTATTTAATTTCATATTTACTTATTTTCTTATTAGTTATATTTTGTTTGTTTTTGTTTTTATTACTTGTAATCCTTTTAAAAAGTCGTTCAAGGCTTTAATGAACACACGTTCTTCCGGTCAAGAATTGCTTAGTCCATACACCGATCCCGAACGTTATATTCACCAATCTCGAAAGAAAAACCGCAAGAAACAACCCTTTGTTTCTTTTGAAAACCGAGTCTCAAAAAACGAAAACCCACCATTTGATAATCTCTTAGACGCCTTTGTCGTCTACAACCCATTTAACGATCTACCATTTCCAATGGCCGACGATCAATCAACGTGGGCAGCCAACCGAGTAGTAGCACCTACCCCCGAGGCTGCTATTGTTCAAGTTAAGCTTGGAGAAAACTTTACCGTGAAAGGTCATCACCTTTCAATGATCAAAGACCGTCAATTTGACGGCCGTATGCGAGCCGGCCCACATAAGCACATATCCGAATTCATAGAAATATGTGGCATGTTCCATTATGGAGCCGACGTCGATGAAGACGCCATAAAACTCAAACTCTTCCCATCAACTCTATCCGGAGATGCAAGAGTTTGGTACAATGAGTTGACGCCCGGTACCATTGAAACATGGGAACAAATGAGAACCGCTTTTGTTAGCCGTTTCTTTCCACCCGCCATGTACGAAAGACTCATGGGAGAAATCCGAGGTTTCACCCAACTTCCACAAGAAACACTCATTGATGCGTGGAATCGAATGAAAGAACTACTTCATAGTTGTCATGGACATGGTTTACTAAAAGGAGCCATCATCCAAATCTTTTATCATGGTCTCAATGAACCGACGCAAGCAATCCTTGACGCCGGTGGACTCTTTCTCTATAAGACTCCAACGAAGCATATCAATTGCTCGAGGACCGAGTTCTCTTAAAACTCGATTGGTCCAAAGATAACCGAACCAAACCTTTCAAGAAAACCGTTGCTTTCGTTGAAAGTGACGAAAATTCCAAACTCACGGAAAAGATGGACGCTCTCACATCTAAATTCGACTCGCAATTCAAAACCATTAAAGACGAAATGAAGGAGATGCGAGGCGAATGTACTCTTTGCGGAGGACCACACCCATCCACGGCATGTGATGATACATCAATAAGAGAACCGCCACAAGAAGCAAACTACGCCCAAGGAGGATACCGAGGAAGTGGTTATCGAGGTAACTACTACGGTAGAAATCCCGGCATATGGCGTGAGTATCCCAAAAACGAAAGTCGTAACTCACAACCTCGTGAGAACGATAATTCCGGTCCATCAAACGAAAAGAAACCCGAAGAGTCGACCCTAGAGAAAACGTTGTTAGCTTTCATAGAATCTCAAAAATCGACAAACACGTTCATTAAGAACCAATTCTTCGATCTCAAAGCCAACGTTGAAAGAGGACAAATACACCACACCGCAACCATTAATGATCTCGAAACCAAACTCAGTCGAATCACCGATCAATTAGCCAATCGACCAAGTGGTTCGCTACCAAGCAACACTCAAACAAACCCAAAACCATCTACGGATAAACCATACCTCCCACCCTCCGCCCGTAATGAACATGTGAATGCCGTATTCACAAGAAGTGGGCTGAGTTATGATCCACCACAAAACCCGAACACCAAAGCTCCCACTTTCGCCGATGAAAGTGAAGACGAGGCAAAAATTTCCCGAGAAGGAAGAAACCGTTCCTCCTTCCAACCCCAAACCAAAACAAACCACACCCATTCCAATACCAACACCGAAGGCGTATGAACAAAAAATTCCATATCCTCAACGCATACGAAAAGAAAAGATGGAGGCTCGTAATGCCAAATTCCTTAAGATGATCAAGGAAGTTAAGATCAACGTTCCACTTGTTGATATCTTAACCGGCATACCCAATTATGGGAAATTCCTCAAAGATCTTGTGAGCAACCATAGTAAGACGGAACAAATCTCTGCTGCGTTTCTAAATGAGGAATGTTCTACAGCCTTGCAAAGCAAACTTCCACCAAAGCTCGGAGATCCGGGAAGCTTTCTAATACCATGCACCCTAAACAACAATATCGAATGTCACGCCTTGGCCGATCTAGGCGCAAGTATCAATCTTATGCCATACTCATTATACAAGAATCTTTCAAACAATACTTTGAAACCTACGAGTATGAGTATACGTTTGGCTAACCACACCTACCAATATCCCATTGGGATATCCGAGAACATGCTTGTTCAAGTTGGCAAATTCATATTTCCTGCCGACTTTGTAATCCTTGAGATGGAGGAAGACCATCAATTCCCTCTCATTTTAGGACGACCATTCTTGCACACCGCCGATGCTATCATTCGTGTGAAGAATAAAGAACTCAACCTTGGAGTTAGTGACGATCGAGTCACATTCTTAGTCGATAAAGCTACGCAACACTCCCATTCTAATGATGACACATGCTTCCGCGTGGATGTTATCGATGAAGTAACGGAAGAAGATTTGGACGCATCGCTTGATGACAACGTACCATTCCAAACAACTTCGGAAAAGATTAGCGATGTAACTCTCGAAGAAGAGGAAAACAAGCCGTTTGAAGTTTTGCCTTCGAAATCGAACTTTATAATTCACAAATCTATTCATGATCCACCGATGGATCTTGAGTTGAAACCTCTTCCCGAACATCTCGAGTCCGCTTATCTAGAGAAGGACTCACTCCTTCCGGTGATTATCTCAGCGAAGCTCGAGGAAGATCAAAAGAAACGACTAGTTTCTATGCTCAAAAACCACAAAGAATCATTTGCTTTGAAAACATTCGATATGCTGGGTATTACCCAAACTTTTGCAAACACAAGATCAATCTTGAAGACGATGCCAAACCCGTTATTAAGAGGCAACGTCGACTTAACCCGAACATGAAGGAGATAGTAAAAGCCGAAATCATCAAACTTCTTGAGGCAGAAATCATCTATGCCATAGAGGATAGTCCTTGGGTTAGTCCTATTCATTGCGTTCCTAAAAAGGAGGAATGACTGTTGTGACCAACGAAAATAACGAACTTGTTCCTACAAGAACCGTTACCGGTTGGCGTGTGTGTATCGATTACCGCAAATTGAACAATGCCTCACGAGAAGATCAATTTCCCCTACCATTCATGGACCAAATGTTAGAAAGACTAGCGGGGAACAAATTCTTTTGTTTTCTCGATGGCTTTTCCGGATATTTCCAAATACCTATCGAACCATCCGATCAAGACAAGACCACTTTTACGTGTCCTTTTGGAACGTTCGCTTATAAACGTATGCCTTTTGGTCTTTGCATTGTGTCACACCCCACCATGGCGGAATATGGGGCGCAACATATGGATATCATCACAACAACAGCGTGTCTATAGAGAGAACTAAATGAAATTGGAATATCATAAATGGCGACACAAATGTCGTGACAATATCTCAACAATGCAGGCGTCTAGGTAAGTAGGTAACATGCATACCTCTTACCAAAGACATACAAATAACACAAACATATCAAACATATAGATGCCAACATGCATCACATATCAAAAAAAACATAAAGGTAAACTAAGAAGGAAACGGGGATATCCTTCTATATGCATTCCTACGCTCTCCAAATCCTAGCCACATAAGTTCTCACGCTTAACCACGTTATCACCTGAAAGAGACACTAAAACACGTCAACATAAAGTTGGTGAGAGTCATAGGTTTAGACTCTAACGCTAAATCAGTTACAAGTTGTGAATAAAAAACACCAATACAATAACATATGGACAATGTGCTACAAGTATGCATTAACAACTAGCATTCATGTTCAATCAATCATCACAATACCAAGGCATCACGCCTTACCAACAACCACAATTTCCAAGGCATCACGCCTTACCAACAACCATAATTTCCAAGGCATCACGCCTTACCAACAACCATATATTCCAAGGCATCACGCCTTACCAAACACCATAATTTCCAAGGCATCACGTCTTACCAAACACCATGGTACCATAGGCACCCATACACCTATGTACCAATCCCAAGGCCACTATCTTGTCATTAACCATTGGTCCCATAGACGATCACGCTATGTACCTATCCCAAGGCCACTACCTTGACATACATAAACAAGAACCACATAGCAGTTAATCACATAAAGTACACACAAGTCCATCTCAAATCACAAACACATTCACAACATCAATTTAGAAAATAACTCAACACAGTGTCTCTTCCATCCCATCTGGAAGTCAAAATCAATAATAAACTTAGGACTATGAAACTCACCTGATAGCTTCTTCACAAGTCCTCGCACTAGCAACGAGCTAACAAACCAAAAACACACAATCAATACCCGAACCAATCACCAAGATGACTCATCAACCTATGATGGACATCTAGCCTATTCCCGTGTAATTACCTCATTGTTAAGTTTTAATCACCCCATTACCCTTCCTTAACAAGTCCCTAACTTGGTTAAGTTCAATAGCTATCCCGTTCTTAATTTTACACAAAACAGTCCCAGTTTTAGGTCTCAAAACTTTAAGTCAAACGTCCACTTAAATATACCCATGGTTTCTGTAAAAGGAATATTCACACTTTTATACATGTTAGTTAAAACCTCCCACTTGCCCTAACCTTAAAGCTACTGTTAAGGCCCAGATATATGTGTATATATTGCTACCTATCCCGAATTCACTGATTTTAAACGTATAAAAAGTTCATTACCATTAGAGGATCTTACCCTAAACCACAATCTTAGCCCAAGTGCAGATACTCACTACAATATATAAACCATCTCTCATGTTCGTGAGAAGATCCCAATGCAACCCTAAGTACCCCAAACAACCCATAACTTAAAAAGAAAACAGGCTGAATTCAAAACTGTTTTGACCTCCAACTGTTGTAACCTGTTTTTTACCCACTTCCCGACCTCCAATTTAGTTCTAGTTTCTTGCATTGGAAAGCCACTTCAAATACATTTTCAGGGCTAGTTTGATCGCATCTTGAATGTTCTTAGAACTCCAGATATGATCAAAACAATTGACTCAAAATTCTGCCCAGTTTTTAAAAACGGGTTTAACAAAATCAACCTCATTAATTAACCCTAATCCCTCTAATTACAAGCCTAATTATTTAATCATTAAAATATGATTAATATACTGTTTTTAATTAACCCTAATCTAATCCATCATGTGATCATAGAAACATTAAAAACATTTAATATGAAAAGGGTTAAGAAGGTTTTACCTTTGAATTAATAGAAGATGAAGAAACCTAATTTTTGAAGAACCCTAATTGGCCACCATTGATGAATTTCGGCTAGGAGATGTTATGGAGGTTAAAAACCTGATTATTATGGTTATGAGTTGGGTTTGGTTAAGTCCTAAAGGCCCCCTTAATCTCATTACAAGTCCATTGGGCCTGTTTTGGGCTTTTCCCTTCTTTCTTTCTTCTTTGGTGTGTCTAAACCGACCCAAACACCCCTAAATTCGTTTTTTTATTTAATATTATGTTATTAATATTACTTTAATTCTCCTTAATTTATTTAAGCTCCTAAAGCTTCCAAAACCACAAAACCGTAAAACTAGTCAAATTTACGCGTTTTACCGTAAAAGACGTAAAATATACACTTTTAAAAAAAATCTCAAATTTTGAAATAAACTTTATAACTAAGTCCTAAAAGACTTAAAACCATCCCGAAAAATATTCATATGACTAATTACCTCATTCGCGACCTCTAAATGCTAAACCGTAAATCGTAAAAATACGATTTTCTATAATACATATACGTATACTTAGAACCACCAAATAACACCATCTCACTTCATAGTCACTACCATGTGAACTCATGAACATGAAATCATCACACATCGTTTCATTCACAAGGTACCCCGTACCGGAAACGATATCCAAACCACAATCTATACACACCAATAAGCACATAAACACGTAAAGACACGCAACTAGCACAAAATAAAACTAAGTGACGAACCTCAAAACCATGGTTGTCACATCACTCCCTCCTAATAGAAATCTCGTCCTGAGATTTACTCCTTAGGATCAAACACACAGACAACAAATCACACGAGGATACTTGTTCTAAAAGAACTCCTCTCATTTCCACGTGAACTTTAGTTCAAGTTTCAAAATACCACATATACAAACAAAAAACAATTAAACTCATTGCCAAACTCTTGACCTCACAGTCAATAAATCTCCTAGATGACTCTTTGATAAAACAAAGACTCTCATTAACACAAGTCCTGAATAACCGTACATGCAAAATGCATTCTCAAATAACCTTTACCAATCTCAATACATGAAATGTATCATGTATACAACTCATTTCCCCCATGAAATTCTATGCTCATAAGCTAATGGTCCGATCTTTCTAAAGATCATAAATAGACCTACAAAACTCTACATCAACTCTTCCATTTTACCAAAACATACCACCCGTTACTATGGGTGAAACTCCCTACATAACTTTGTCACTAACTCTAGTGGTTTCCTCCTTTTCTACATAGCATTCCTTGTTGCTCTCATCCTTTCCACAACCATCATTACCACATTAGTAGCCTCTTTTACCAATTCTAGTCCACAATAGGGACAACTCACCATATCCTTTCATATAGTGCCTCAAATGGCATTTATCGACTTCTAGTATGATAACTATCATTATATGAAAACTCAGCCATCGCTAACGAGTTTCCTAACTACCTCTAAATCAATCAGTATAGGTCAGTGCCATTTCCTTTTCCACACTCCGACAGTATTAGCCTGCTTGTGCTTTATTCTACTCATTAAGCTCTACCAAAGTTTTACCTTCGGTTCCTATCTCGACCTATTTCATTCATGCTTCGCTTCTATACACACTTCCTTCTTCTTCTTCAACTCCTACCATACATCACGATGTGATGCTTCCCATCGTTTCTTCCCTTGCCATAATCCTTCATAAGGCATTCCATACATATTAGGCTAACTTTTACGCGAAATCCCCTATTCCATCACATCCGTACGCAATCCTTCCAACTTCTCAACTACGTGACTTTTCATTCCTCTTGAAATATGAGATGAATTAGTTAGTCTATCGTCTATCACCCAACTCTCGTCGTACTTATTCCTCCACCGCATTATGTATCCCTTTCACCAACTTCGTCCTTACATCGCCCTTTCTAAGCTACTCCTATCTATGTAGGAAGTATAGTCTACGTCCCTTTTCTCCATATGATTATCCAAGCCACGCAACTTACAGGTTGACGCGTTCTCCGCTTTAGACAACTCAACTCGTGCAACCTACACCCTTCATCCAAATCACCCTAATACGTCATCCATATTGTTCCTGTTCGTCTCTGCTTCACTTTATTCTTCTTATTCCATGTCTCATCAACCATACTTGCCTTTCCCATATGGTACTTGGCCTTGCAATTTTCTTTCATCACTTAACTCCACCCATCACCTTTGCCAAAAGTTCAATCAAGATGATTGAATATGTGTTGGAGACGTTCATGATCCGTATAGATCATTCTCCACGTCTCGTACACCAAATGCCTCTAGCATTCTAGGCAGATATAACAATCCAGCCCCACTAACTAATTCCATCTAGTTCTTCCAAATCTTCAGTTCCTGCAATGTATAAGCGATCGCCTTTCTTTGTCGGCCTCGTACGCGTCCAAATCCTTGCTCCACGTATCGTCATGCTTCGCGAATTCATCTGGTCCTTTCGATAATGCCAAGATCGGCTCATTATCCAATCCACCTCTTCAGCCTCCAAAACGCTTCCTCGTCCTTCTTCACTTCGCCCCTTGCTGGTTCCATGATACGCCATCATCTCTAACTACTCATCATGGTAAACTTAATACTAAAAACTCACACTCGAAAATCTCACGTATAACTCCACTCCAAAACCAACACATAATTCGCCTCACTCTCCTTCTCAGATTTGAGTAGTTCAAGATGTCGTCGACGCTCCCGATGACAACTCGTTTATACATGTTCATGCACACTTGGTTCATTGACACCATGAAAACAGCTAGTGCTTTGGTGAAGCCAAATACATAACCGTAAACCCAAAGCGTTCATACAACATCCTTCGCAGTTTCAACTATGTCCTCCTTGCACCTTCTCTTAGCGGCAATACGAATAAATTCCTACCTCGTTCTACTTGCAAAATTCTACACGCATCTTAAAAGACCGGTACTTCCTCTCATCAGACCACTCAACCTCTTTCCACATCCAATCTACTACTAAGCAACTCAACTTTTATCTGGCATTCCTTGCGACCTCTAACAGCTCTTGTTTTTAAATCACTCCATCAACGATTTGCCATAGAAGGGCACTAACTACAACTCCTCTCACTTCTCCTACTTGCTCTATTTATGGTTCTACCTCACAGTAATAGGCAAACCTACTAAATTTCAGGAAATTTTCGGAAAACTTACATGCCCTACGAACAATCATAATCACCTTTGAGGTATTACTTCCCCTTCCAACACTCTCTATGGCGCGTTACTTGTGCTAATTCCCACAAATCTCTATTCATCTCCTTGGTACTCCTAAGAGACCTCATGACCACACTAGTTCGTCTACGAACTTCTTTCCTCCCCACTAAGGGTATTCCGACCGTTCTCTCATGGTCACCTACTTAAGCGTGTAGGCGCGACCAAGTCTTTCATACGACTACCTCAACGCTCCCGAACAATACGAAACCAAAAGTACATCCTGAATCCATCAGATACGATCAACGAATCAAACCAACGGATAACTAACGACATTTCACGTGCACCAATTAAAACAAGTCAAAAACCACGAGACTCAAAAGAAAACTCAAACCCAGAACATGTATCAATTCAAAATGACCCATGACAACGAAAAATAATCCAAGAAACACCCAATGGCAAACAAAACATATTACGCCCCACAACATATTATTTAAACCGTGCAAAAGACCGACCTTTCTAAAAGAATATACTCTTATTTATTATTACTATTATTATTTTACCTCCCCACATCTATGTGACTCAAACCATCTACAAACAACCTTCTAGGCGATCTCAAAACTCAACCCAAGGACTAGGTATCTCGTGCACCCCAAATAAAAATAAACTACTATTCAAAACTCAACCTTGAACCCGACACTTGTACAACAATTCCGACCAGTCCACTAACCTTCCATGACTATACTTTCTGAATATTTGAAAAGTACGTTCCGAGTACATAATTTTTGGCTTTTGAATCACTCAAAAAGCTCTAAAAACGAACAAGTTATGACCGAAACAGTTTTATATTAATGAAAGATAAAATTGTATGTAAAATCTTCATAAACTCAATTTAACCTTGAATTAATAATTATAAATGACGTGAATCGGTTAAACCCAATTATATAAGCTGTATAAGTAGAAAGAAATTTTACTTCGCTTTATTTTAAAGAAAGTCTTTTAGAATTTGAAATAAATAAGTGTTGACTAAAAAGAAATCTTATGTTACATCTTGTTTCAAACACGACCCCAACACCTTACCCTTATTTTACCGAATACGACCAACTATCTAACCCTATACTAGATTTCCAAGTCCCCTTTTTCCATATACCAACCAAAAGAAATGTAAGACTCAACACAAAAGATTTCATTATCTCAAAAGAAATCCCAGGTTATTTCAATAGACTTAAAACCAAGAACACCGTTTTAAAACGTACACGTGAAATACAAAACTCAAAGAATACGCTACAAGACACAGTTCAAAAGATTCAAAACGTCGTTGAAACTCCACCAAACTCCAGCACCATAAAACACGAACAAACACAAGGTACGTTCAAGTTATAATAATTAGTGAACGACCATATACCATAACTTAACACATAGTAGTATATATACATCCGCATATGTATACCTATTGAATCCCCCAAACATACTCGTTATCATACACGTAAGTCAATCAATCGCTTTATACGATCGTTTTTCCATACGAGTAATCACCATCTCACCGTGACACAACAAGGCATAAAGCCCACCTCCAAAACCAAACCATATCGTGTGACCCCAAAATCACACAACACAACTATAACCCAAAACATATAACACAAAAAGCACAATAACCATATCGTAGGTAGCCATTACATAAACTCATATATAATACGTATACCCAAATTCTATATCTCATCATATACAAGCATGTACTAACCCTCTTTCATGCAACCATACTTGGGAACCCATTGAAGTTGTGGTACTTGTATAACTATGTTGGCCACCATACTTTTACAATTACCCTTTCCCTAATGCACTCCCTCATATGATGACACTTATAAGAATCAATACAACATATAACACATAAATCCATCTACTCACATAAGCTCATAACCACATAACCAATAAGATCCAAAACTCCATCTATAAAAATAACATAATAAAACTCTTGGAATACAGAAATCCAGAGTCTAGCTAAAACAGCCTAGACTAAATCCAAAACGAAAACATAATCAGTTATAAGTCATGCCGCCCATAAGAGTGGAAATGGCTTAAAATCCTTCCTACCTATGTACTCCTAGTAACTCGAACCACCACACGATTCTTAGGGAACATGACTTAAACATCAAAAGAAAAATACTGTACCTCAGGTACATAAAATAACCCAACAAAAGATAGAACTACCATGTACCAGATTATGTACTATAATGTACAATTTAAGCAAAATACGATAATGACTAGTGTGGACGATTATGGTTCAACCCGCACTAGTCACAACCCAAAAAGAAAATAACATGTGGCTAAGTATGAACTTACTATGGTTCAATTCATACTAGTCAAAACATCACAATAAATAACATTCAAACACATCAATTATAATAAAATGCACACATACTCCTATGACGCCTATATGCAGGGGACCCTTAAGCTATAGACTAGGCTACGCGACTAGGCAACCTAATTCTCTATAACCATTGGCTCTGCTACCATTTTGTCACACCCCACCATGGCGGAATATGGGGCGCAACGTATGGATATCATCACAACAACAACGTGTCTATAGAGAGAACTAAATGAAATTAAAATATCATAAATGGCGACACAAATGTCGTGACAATATCTCAACAATGCAGGCGTCTAGGTAAGTAGGTAACATGCATACCTCTTACCAAAGACATACAAATAACACAAACATATCAAACATATAGATGCCAACATGCATCACATATAAAAAAAACATAAAGGTAAACTAAGAAGAAACGGGGATATCCTTCTATATGCATTCCTACGCTCTCCAAATCCTAGCCACATAAGTTCTCACGCTTAACCACGTTATCACCTGAAAGAGACACTAAAACACGTCAACATAAAGTTGGTGAGTGTCACACCCCACCATGGCGGAATATGGGACGTGACGTATGGATATCATCACAACAATAGTGTGTCTATAGAGAGAACTATATGAAATAAGAAATGTCATAAAATGGAGACACAAAGTCATGACAATATCTCATCAAACTCAGGAGTCTAGGTAAGTAGGTAACAGTCCTACCGCTTACCCAAGACAAATAAATAACACTAACAATCACATATAGGTGCCAACAATATCAC
The DNA here is from genome assembly GCA_025667525.1 of Glebionis coronaria. NCBI lineage: Eukaryota > Viridiplantae > Streptophyta > Magnoliopsida > Asterales > Asteraceae > Glebionis > Glebionis coronaria. Next base: position 34,893,404 of record CM046879.1, read on the forward strand.
TACGAAACAATCAGAAAGAAAATAAACTAAGAAGGAAACGGGGATTCTCCTTCTATATGCATTCCTAAGCTTCTCCAATCCTAGCCACTTATGTTCTCATGCTTAACCATAGTATCACCTGAAAGAGACACTAAAACACGTCAACATAAAGTTGGTGAGAGTCATAGGTTTAGACTCCAACACAAAACAAGTCATAAGCTGTGAATACCATAAACCAATAAACATATGGACAATGAGCTACAATTATGTACTAACAACTAGCATTCAAGTTCAATCAATCATCACAAATCCAAGACATCACGCCTTACCAACAATCATAATTCCAAGGCATCACGCCTTACCAACAATCAAATTCCAAGGCATCACGCCTTACCAACAACCATAATTTCCAAGGCATCACGCCTTACCAAACACCATAATTTACAAGGCATCACGCCTTACCAAATACCATGGTACCATAGGCGCCCATACACCTATGTACCTTTCCGATCCAAATCATACACAAACAAGAATCACATAGCAGTTAATCACATAATGTACACACAAGTCCATCTCAAACCTTAAAAACATTCACAGCATTAATTTAGAAAATAACTCAACACAGTGTCTCTTCCATCCCATCTGGAAGTCAAAACCAATAATAAACATGGGACTATGAAACTCACCTGATAGCTTCTTCACAAGTCCTCGCACTAGCAACAAGCTAACAAACCAAAAACACGAAATCAATACACGAACCAATCACTAAGATGGCTCATCAACCTATGATGGACATCTAGTCTATTCCCGTATAATTACCTCATTGTTAAGCTCTAATCACCCCATTACCCTTCCTTAACAAGTCCTTAACTTGGTTAAGCTTAATAACTATCCCGTTCATATTTTACCCAAAACAGTCCCAGTTTTCAGGTCTCAAAAGTTTAAGTCAAACGTCCACTTAAACATACCCATGGTTTCTGTAAAAGGAATATGCATAACCTTACGTATGTTGGCTAACACCTCCCACTTGACCTAACCTTAAAGCTACTGTTAAGGCCCCGATATACATATATCTACTTTTGTCATTCCAGATTTCCTGATTTTAAACGTACTAAAAGTTTGTTACCATTAAGGGGTCTTACCCTAAACCACAACCTTAGCCCAAGTGCAGATTCTTAATACAATATATAAACCATCTCTCATGTTCGTGATAAGATCCCAATGCAACCCTAAGTACCCCAAACAACCCAAAACTTAAAAAGAAAACAGGCTGAATTCAAAACTGTTTTGACCTCCGACTGTTGTAACCTGTTTTTGACCCACTTCCCGACCTCCAATTTAGTTCTAGTTTCTTGCATTGGAAAGCCACTTCAAATACCTTTCCAGGGGTACTTGGATCGTAAAATAAGAGTTTATAGAACTCCTTATATGATCAAAACAATGACCCAAAATTCTGCCCAGTTCTTAAAAACGGGTTTAACAAAATCAACCTCATTAATTAACCCTAATCCCTCTAATTACAAGCCCTAATTTATATAATCATCATGTTATGATTAATATAACATTAATTTACTGTGTTTGTAATAAACCCTAACCTAAATCCATCATAAGATGATTAAAGAAAACATAAAAACAATTTAATTAAAAAGGGTTATAAAGATTTACCTTTGATTTATGAAAAACCAAGATTTTTATGAAAACCCTAATTCCTCCCTTGTATATTTCGACTCCTTATTGATCTCCAGGGATTTTATGAAGTGTTTTGATAAATAAAAACCTTATATAATTAATCCTAACCAGTCCTAGCCCAAATACAAAAACCCGGTTCCCTTTTTCTTTTTTCCCCCTTTTCTTTTCTTTTATTCACATAACTGACCTATACCCATTTAATTTCGTTTTTTTTCCTTTTTATTATTAATATTTGTATTAATAATATTACCTTAATTTTCCTTAATTTATTTCAGCTCCTAAAGCCTCCAAAACCTCAAAACCGTAAAACTAGTCAAATTTACGCGTTTTACCGTAAAAGACGTAAAATATACACTTTTAAAAAAAATCTCAAATTTTGAAATAAACTTTATAACTAAGTTCTAAATGACTTAAAACCATCCCGAAAAATATTCATATGACTAATTACCTCATCCGAGACCTCCAAAAGCTAAACCGTAAATCCTAAAAAAAATATACTATTACTATAATACTTATACGTATACGTAAACACCAAAATATCACCATTTCATTTCATAGTCACTAAATGTGACCTCATGAACATGAAATAACCGTTCCTCGATTCACTTATGAGTACTCTATACTCATAAACGATAACCACACCAACCTCGTTCACACAAAATAAACACGTAAACACACAAATCAAGTAATCACACATAAAATAACCTAAAAATAAGACCAAGTGACGAATCTCAAAACCACGGTTGTCACATCACTCCCTCCTAATAGAAATCTCGTCCCGAGATTTACTCCTTAGGATCAAACACAAAAAAAATAAATCACACGAGGATACTTGTTCTAAACGAACTCCTCTCATTTCCATGTGAACTTTAGTTCAAGTCTCAAATTACCACATATACTAACCAACAATATTTAAATATATTGCCAAACTCTTGACCTCACAGTCAATAAATCTCACAAATGACTCTTTGATAAAACAAAGACTCTTATTAACACAAGTCCCGAATAATCGTACATGCAAAATGCATTCTCAAACAACCTTTACCAATCCCAATACATGAAATGTATCATGTATACAACTTATTTTCCCCAGGTAATTCTATGCTCATATGCTACTGGTCCGATCTTTCCAAAGATCATAAATGGACCTCCAAAACTCTACGTCAACTCTTCCATTTTACCAAAACATACCACCCGTTACTATGGGTGAAAGTTCATACACAACTTTGTCACTAACTCTAGTGGTTTCCTCCATCTCTACATAGCATCCCTTGCTGCTCTCATCCCGTCCACAAACACCATTACCACATTAGTAGCATGCTTTGTGCTTTATTCTACTCATTAGGCTCTACCAAAGTTCTACCTTCGATTCCTATCTCGACCTATTTCATTTATTCTTTGCTTCTATACACACTTCCTTCTTCCTCCTTAACTCATACCATACATCACGATGGGATGCTTCCCATCGTTTCTTCCCTTTCCATAATCCCTCATAAGGCATTCCATACATATCGGGCTAACTTTTACGTAAAACCCTCTATTCCATCACATCCGTACGCAATCCTTCCAACTTCTCAACTACGTGACTTCTCATTCCTCTTGAAATGTGAGATGATTTAGTCTGTCTATCGACTATCACCCAACTCTCGTCGTACTTATTCCTCCACCGCATTATGTATCCCTTCCACCAACTTCGTACTTACATTGCCCTTTCTAAGCTACTCCTAACTATGTAGGAAATATAGTCTACGTCCCTTTTCTTCATATGATTGTCCAAGCCACGCAACATACATGTTGACGCTTTCTCTGCTTTAGACAACTCAACTCGTGCAACCTATATCCTTTATCCAAACCGCCCTAATACGTCATCCCTATAGTTCAAGTTCGTCCTAGTTTCGCCTCATCCTTCTTATTCCATGTCTCATCGACCATGCTTGCCTTTCCCAGATGGTACTTGGCCATGCAATTTTCTTTTGTCACTTAACTCCACCCACCACCTTTGCCAAATGTTCAATCAAGGTGATTGAATATGTGTTGGAGACGTTCATGATCCGTATAGATCATTCTCTGCGTCTCGTACCCCAAATGCCTCTAGCATTCTAGGCATATATAACAATCCAACTCCACTAACTAAGTCTATCCAATTCTTCCAAATCTTCAGTTCCTGCAACGTATAAGCAATCGCCTTTCTTTGTCGTCCTCGTACGCATCCAAATCCTTGCTCCACGTATCGTCATGCTCGCGAATTCATCCAGTCCTTCCGATAATGCGAAGATCCGCTCATTATCCAATCCACCTCTTCATCCTCCAAAATGCTTCCTCATCCTTCTTCACTTCGCCCCTTGCTGGTTCCATGATATGCCATCATCTCTAACTACTCATCATGGTAGACTTAATACTAAAACTCACACTTTGAAAATCTCACGTATACTTCCACTCCAAAACCAACACATACTTCGCCTCACTCTCCTTCTTAGACTTTGAGTAGATCAAGATGTCGTCGATACTCCCGATGACAACTCATTTATATACGTTCATGCACACTCGCTTCATTGTCTCCATGAAATCCGCTAGTGCTTGGCGAAGCCAAATGCATAACCGTAAACCCAAAGCGTTCATACAACATCCTTAGCAGTTTCAACTATGTCCTCCTTGCACCCTCTCTTAGCGGCAATACGAATAAATTCCTACCTCGTTCTACTTGCAAATTTCTACACGCATTTTAAAAGACCAATGCTTCCTCTCATCAGACCACTCAACCACTTTCCACATCCAATCTACTACTAAGCAACTCAACTTTTATCCGGCATTCCCTGCAATTTGTAACAGCTCTTGTTTTTAAATCACTCCATCAACGATTTGCCTTGGAAATGCACTAACTACAACTCCTCTCACCTCCCCTACTTGCTCTATTTATGGTTCTACCTCACCGTAATAGGCAAACCTACTAAATTTCAGGAAATTTTCGGAAAACTTACATACCCTACGAACAATCATAAATACCTTTGAGGTATTGTATCCCCTTCCAACACCCTCTATGGCGCGTTACTTGTGCTAGTATCCCACAAATCTCTATTTATCTCCTTGGTACTCCTAAGAGACCTCATGACCACCTTAGTTCGTTTACAAACTCCTTTCCTCCCCACTAAGGGCATTCCGACCATTCTCTCATGGTCACCTACTTAAGCGTGTAGGCGCGACCAAGTCTTTCATATGACTACCTCAACGCTCCCGAACAATACGAAACCAAAACTACATCCTGAATCCATCAGATACGATCAACAAATCAAAACAACGGATAACTAACGACATTTCACGTGCACCAGTTAAAACAAGTCAAAACCATGAGACTCGAAAGAAAACTCAAACCCAAAACGTGTATCAATTCAAAATGACCCATGACAACGAAAAATAATCCAAGAAACACCCAATGGCAACCAAACAGATTACGCCCCGCGACATATTATTTAAACCGTGCAAAAGATCGACTTTTCCAAAAGAATATATATCTTTTTTTTATTATTACCTCCCACATCCATGTGACTCAAACAATATACCAACAACCTTCTAGGCGATCTCAAAACTCAACCCAAAGACTAGGTATCCCATGCACCCCAAATAAAAATAAACTACTATTCAAAACTCAAACTTAAACCCGACACTTCTACAACAATTCCGACCAGTCCATTGACCTCCCATGTCTATACTTTCTGAATATTTGAAAAGTACGTTCCGAGTACATAATTTTTGGCTTTTGAATCACTCAAAAAACTCTAAAAAAACGAACAAGTTATGACCAAAACAGTTTTATACTAGTTGTTTTTAATAAAAACTAAAGATTAAACTTAGTGGTTAATGTAATCCTTTTAAATGACAGATATAATTGTATGTGTAACCTTCATAAACTCAATTTAACCTTGTATTAATAATTATAAATGACGTGAATCGGTTAAACCCAATTATATAAACTATGTAAGTAGAAAGAAATTTTACTTCGCTTTATTTTAAAGAAAGTCCTTTAGAATTTGAAATATATAAGTGTTGATTACAAAGAAATCTTATGTTACATCTTGTTTCAAACACGACTCCAACACCTTACCCTTATTTACCGAATACAACCAACCATCTAACTCAATATATACCGACCAAAAGAAATGCAAGACCCAACACAAAAGATTTCATTATCTCAAAAGAAATCCCAAGTTATTTCAGCAGACTTGAAACCAAAAACACCATTTTAAAACGTACACGTGAAATACGAGACTCAAAGAATACGCTACAAGACACACTTCAAAAGATTCAAAACGTCGGTGGAACTCCAACAAACTCCAGCACCATAAAACACGACAAACACGAGGTACGTTCAAGTTATAATAACTAGTGAACGACCATATACCATAACCCAACACGTAGTAGTATATATACATCTGCATATATATACCTATCGAATCTCCCAAACATACTCGTTATCATACATGTCAAGTCAATCAATCGCTTTATACGCTCGTTTTTCCATACGAGTAATCACCATCTAACCGTGCCACAACAAGGCATAAAGCCCACCTCCAAAACCAAACCATATCGTGTGACCCCATAATCACACAACACCACTATAATCCCAAAACATATAACACAAAAAGAACAATAGCCATATCATAGGCAGCCATTACATAAACCCATATATATATACGTATACCCAAATTCTACATCTCATCATATACAAGCATGTATTAACCCTCTTTCATGCAATCATACTTGAGAACCCATTGAAGTTGTGGTACTTGTATAACTATGTTGGCCACCATACTTATACAATTACCCTTTCCCCAATGCACTCCCTCCTATGATGACACTTATAAGAATCAATACAACATATAACACAAAAATCCATCTACTCACATAAGCTCATCACCACATAAACAATAAAGTCCAAAACTCCATCTATTAAAATAACATAGTAATATTCTTGAAATACGTAAATCCATAGTCTAGCTAAAACAGCATAGACTAAGTCCAAAACGAAAACATAATCAGTTATAAGTCATGTCGCCCGTAAGAGTGGAAACAACTTAAAATCCTTCCTATCCACCTACTCCTAGTAACTCGAACCACCACACGATTCTTAGGGAACATGACTTAAACATCAAAAGAAAATAACATACCACAGGTATGTAAAATAACTCGATAAAAGATAGAATCTACCTTGTACTAAATTATGTACTATAATGTACAATTTAAGCAAAATACTACAGTGACTAGCGTGGACGATTATGGTTCAACCCGCACTAGTCACAAACCCGAAAAGAAAATAACATGTGACTAACTATGAACATACTACGGTTCAATTCATACTAGTCAAAACATCGCAATAAATAAAATCCAAACACATCAATTAATATAAAATGCACACATACTCCTATGACGCCTATATGCAGGGACCCTTAAGCTATAGACTAGGCTACGCGACTAGGCAACCTAATTCTCTATAACCATTGTCTTTGATACCATTCTGTCACACCCCACCATGGCGGAATATGGGGCGCGACGTATGGATATCATCACAACAATAGTGTGTCTATAGAGAGAACTATATGAAATAAGAAATGTCATAAAATGGAGACACAAAGTCATGACAATATCTCATCAAACTCAGGAGCCTAGGTAAGTAGGTAACAGTCCTACCGCTTACCCAAGACAAATAAATAACACTAACAATCACATATAGGTGCCAACAATATCACTACAAAACAATCAGAAAGAAAATAAACTAAGAAGGAAACAGGGATTCTCCTTCTATATGCATTCCTAAGCTTCTCTAATCCTAGCCACTTATGTTCTCACGCTTAACCATAGTATCACCTGAAAGAGACACTAAAACACGTCAACATAAAGTTGGTGAGAGTCATAGGTTTAAACTCCAACACAAAACAAGTCATAAGCTGTGAATACCATAAACCAATAAACATATGGACAATACGCTACAATTATGTACTAACAACTAGCATTCAAGTTCAATCAATCATCACAAATCCAAGGCATCACGCCTTACCAACAATCACAATTCCAAGGCATCACGCCTTACCAACAATCAAATTCCAAGGCATCACGCCTTACCAACAACCACAATTTCCAAGGCATCACGCCTTACCAAACACCATAATTTACAAGGCATCACGCCTTACCAAATACCATGGTACCATAAGCGCCCATACACCTATGTACCTTTCCGATCCAAATCATACACAAACAAGAATCACATAGCAGTTAATCACATAATGTACACACAAGTCCATCTTAAACCTTAAAAACATTCACAACATTAATTTAGAAAATAACTCAACACAGTGTCTCTTCCATCCCATCTGGAAGTCAAAACCAATAATAAACATGGGACTATGAAACTCACCTGATAGCTTCTTCACAAGTCCTCGCACTAGCAACAAGCTAACAAACCAAAAACACGAAATCAATACACGAACCAATCACTAAGATGGCTCATCAACCTATGATGGACATCTAGTCTATTCCCGTATAATTACCTCATTGTTAAGCTCTAATCACCCCATTACCCTTCCTTAACAAGTCCTTAACTTGGTTAAGTTTAATAACTATCCCGTTCATATTTTATCCAAAACAGTCCCAGTTTTTAGGTCTCAAAACTTTAAGTCAAACGTCCACTTAAACATACCCATGGTTTCTGTAAAAGGAATATTCATACCCTTACTTATGTTGGCTAACACCTCCCACTTGACCTAACCTTAAAGCTACTGTTAAGGCCCCGATATACATATATCTACTTTTGTCATTCCAGATTTTCCTGATTTTAAACGTACTAAAAGTTTGTTACCATTAAGGGGTCTTACCCTAAACCACAACCTTAGCCCAAGTGCAGATTCTTACTACAATATAAAAACCATCTCTCATGTTCGTGAGAAGATCCTAATGCAAACCTAAGTACCCCAAACAACCCAAAACTTAAAAAGAAAACAGGCTGAATTCAAAACTGTTTTGACCTCCGACTGTTGTAACCTGTTTTTGACCCACTTCCCGACCTCCAATTTAGTTCTAGTTTCTTGCATTGGAAAGCCACTTCAAATACCTTTCCAGGAGTACTTGGATCGTAAAATAAGAGTTTATAGAACTCCCTATATGATCAAAACAATGACCCAAAATTCTGCCCAGTTTTTAAAAACGGGTTTAACAAAATCAACCTCATTAATTAACCCTAATCCCTCTAATTACAAGCCCTAATTTATGTAATCATCATGTTATGATTAATATAACATTAATTTACTGTTTTTATAATAAACCCTAACCTAAATCTATCATAAGATGATTAAAGAAAACATAAAAACAATTTAATTAAAAAGGGTTATAAAGATTTACCTTTGATTTATGAAAAACCAAGATTTTTATGAAAACCCTAATTCCTCCCTTGTATATTTCGACTCCTTATTGATCTCTTGGGATTTTATGAAGTGTTTTGATAAATAAAAACCTTATATAATTAATCCTAACCAGTCCTAGCCCAAATACAAAAGCCCGGTTTCTTTTTCTCTTTTTTCCCCTTTTCTTTTCTTTTTTTCACATAACTGACCTATACCCATTTAATTTCATTTTTTTTCCTTTTTATTATTAATATTTGTATTAATAATATTACCTTAATTTTCCTTAATTTATTTCAGCTCCTAAAGCCTCCAAAACCTCAAAACCGTAAAACTAGTCAAATTTACGCGTTTTACCGTAAAAGACGTAAAATATACACTTTTAAAAAAAATCTCAAATTTTGAAATAAACTTTATAACTAAGTCCTAAATGACTTAAAACCATCCCGAAAAATATTCATATGACTAATTACCTCATCCGAGACCTCCAAAAGCTAAACCGTAAATCCTAAAAAAAATATACTATTACTATAATACTTATACGTATACGTAAACACCAAAATATCACCATTTCATTTCATAGTCACTAAATGTGAGCTCATGAACATGAAATAACCGTTCCTCGATTCACTTATGAGTACTCTATACTCATAAACGATAACCACACCAACCTCGTTCACACAAAATAAACACGTAAACACACAAATCAAGTAATCACACATAAAATAACCTAAAAATAAGACCAAGTGACGAACCTCAAAACCACGGTTGTCACAGTGAGAGTCATAGGTTTAGACTCTAACGCTAAATCAGTTACAAGCTGTGAATAGCAAACACCAATACAATAACATATGGACAATGTGCTACAAGTATGCATTAACAACTAGCATTCATGTTCAATCAATCATCACAATACCAAGGCATCACGCCTTACCAACAACCACAATTTCCAAGGCATCACGCCTTACCAACAACCATAATTTCCAAGGCATCACGCCTTACCAACAACCATATATTCCAAGGCATCACGCCTTACCAAACACCATAATTTCCAAGGCATCACGCCTTACCAAACACCATGGTACCATAGGCGCCCATACACCTATGTACCAATCCCAAGGCCACTACCTTGTCATTAACCATTGGTCCCATAGACGATCACGCTATATACCTATCCCAAGGCCACTACCTTGACATACATAAACAAGAACCACATAGCAGTTAATCACATAAAGTACACACAAGTCCATCTCAAATCACAAACACATTCACAGCATCAATTTAGAAAATAACTCAACACAGTGTCTCTTCCATCCCATCTGGAAGTCAAAATCAATAATAAACTTGGGACTACGAAACTCACCTGATAGCTTCTTCACAAGTCCTCGCACTAGCAACGAGCTAACAAACCAAAAACACACAATCAATACCCGAACCAATCACCAAGATGACTCATCAACCTATGATGGACATCTAGCCTATTCTCATGTAATTACCTCATTGTTAAGTTCTAATCACCCCATTACCCTTCCTTAACAAGTCCCTAACTTGGTTAAGTTCAATAGCTATCCCGTTCATAATTTTACACAAAACAGTCCCAATTTTAGGTCTCAAAACTTTAAGTCAGACGTCCACTTAAATATACCCATGGTTTCTGTAAAAGAAATATTCACACTTTTATTCATGTTAGTTAAAACCTCCCACTTGCCCTAACCTTAAAGTACTGTTAAGGCCCAGATATATGTGTATATATTGCTACCTATCCAGAATTCACTGATTTTAAACGTATGAAAAGTTCATTACCATTAGAGGATCTTACCCTAAATCACAATCTTAGCCCAAGTGCAGATACTCACTACAATATATAAACCATCTCTCATGTTCGTGAGAAGATCCCGATGCAACCCTAAGTACCCCAAACAACCCAAAACTTAAAAAGAAAACAGGCTGAATTCAAAACTGTTTTGACCTCTGACTGTTGTAACCTGTTTTTGACCCACTTCCCTACCTCCAATTTAGTTCTAGTTTCTTGCATTGGAAAGCCACTTCAAATACCTTTTCAGGGCTAGTTTGATCGCATCTTGAATGTTCTTAGAACTCCAGATATGATCAAAACAATTGACTCAAAATTCTGCCCAGTTTTTAAAAACGGGTTTAACAAAATCAACCTCATTAATTAACCCTAATCCCTCTAATTACAAGCCCTAATTATTTAATCATTAAAATATGATTAATATACTGTTTTTAATTAACCCTAATCTAATCCATCATATGATCATAGAAACATTAAAAACATTTAATATGAAAAGGGTTAAGAAGGTTTTACCTTTGAATTAATAGAAGATGAAGAAAACCTAATTTTTGAAGAACCCTAATTGGCCACCATTGATGAATTTCGGCTAGGAGATGTTATGGAGGTTAAAAACCTGATTATTATGGTTATGAGTTGGGTTTGGTTAAGTCCTAAAGGCCCCCTTAATCTCATTACAAGTCCATTGGGCCTGTTTTGGGCTTTTCCCTTCTTTCTTTCTTCTTTGGTGCGTCTAAACCGACCCAAACACCCCTAAATTCGTTTTTTTATTTAATATTATGTTATTAATATTACTTTAATTTTCCTTAATTTATTTTAGCTCCTAAAGCTTCCAAAACCACAAAACTGTAAAACTAGTCAAATTTACGCGTTTTACCGTAAAAGACGTAAAATATACACTTTTAAAAAAAATCTCAAATTTTGAAATAAACTTTATAACTAAGTCCTAAAAGACTTAAAACCATCCCGAAAAATATTCATATGACTAATTACCTCATCCGCGACCTCTAAATGCTAAACCGTAAATCGTAAAAATACGATTTTCTATAATACATATACGTATACTTAGAACCACCAAATAACACCATCTCACTTCATAGTCACTACCATGTGAACTCATGAACATGAAATCATCACACATTGTTTCATTCACAAGGTACCCCGTACCAGAAACGATATCCAAATGTGACACCCTAGAATCGAGGTCATTAACGATACCCTAAATTACGCTAATTTTTAAAATTTTTATTTAATTATAATTTCTATACTTATAAGTATTTTGGTTAAAGCCGATGTTCGAGGTTATAATTTTTACGTTTGACGTTTTGAGAAGGACGATGACGATTACGATCCCGAGGGATGCCCAATTTTATATAAATTTTTGACGATTTATCGATAATGTAATTTTTCGAGAATTTTATTTACGGTTCGTGTTAGTTTGAGTCGTGTGAGTTTTATAGCCTTCCAAGTACATTTAAAGTATCCCAAAAATATTTTGGAGCATTCGGGAAGATTTCCGACTCCCGTAAAACTTTCAAAATTAACAAATGAGTCAAACCCGCAAAGTTTTGAGGTCGTTTTCTATTTAAGGACAAAAGAAGCCCAATATTGCACAAAGGTCCCTCCTAACTATCAAAAAGGGCCAAAATTGAAACACACACAAACACATACAACACTTGCACCAAAAATCAAAACCATCACTCTCTTCTCTCTCTCTCTAGCTCACGGCAACCCAAACCCACACAAAAATTCACCAAAAATCTTTTCTACTTGATTTTTCAAAAATCTAAGGTTAGACCACGCTTAGTTTGGTCATTACCCACCTATTCATGTGATCAAATCCAACATGCATTGATAAAAAATTTTCAAGATTTTTCCATATTATCCAAATTCGTTTTTGAGGCTTAAAGAGCTAATGCATGTTAATTTTAAGTGTTATGGAAGTATAAACACCAAGAAAACCCACCAAAATTAATTTGGTTGTGGTGATTGGGTCACCCAAACCCCACGGCAAAGGGGGTGTTTGGGGAGCCATGGTGGTCGTTGAATTTGCATGTTATATTTGTGTTTGGTTTGTTGTTTTAGGAAGATTCATATAGGTTTTATTATTTGCATGTCTATCTTCTTTGATTCTTGATATTGAGATTGGTTGATCAATAGGGGTAGGATGGAAGTTTGATGTTAGGATATGTTTGGGAAGGCTTAGGATGATGTTTAGTGTTGGTTAGAAGTCTTGGAATCGAGTCTAAGCATGTTTTTGGTATGGTCATTTTTAGGCAGAAACATTTGGTCTATTTTGGAAAAATGATTTTTGTTCCAGGTCTTGAAAACTAAATATAGTGATAGAGGGTTTTTCTAGCTTTAATTTGGTATAAGGTAGAGCCCGTGACTCAAAACGAGCTAAAAGTTATGACATTTTAAAGATCGGGTACCGGGAGACGAGGACTTTCACAATCCGGATTTGTGCAAAGTTTTAGTCAAATCCCGAGGGTCACAAGTATAATTTGGTAAATGATCAAGGGTCAAAACTTGGTCCCTAACCTGTACAAATGAGTCTATATGTTGACTTATGAGTCAAGGAAGTCAAAGGTATTTTTCATATAGGTCAAAGTGGTCAAAATTGGTCGAAGCGCAATTTCAGCCCGTAAAATGTAGTCGTGGAAATGAGTTGCGTAACGGGTCGTAAAAGTGAAAACTTTTGTTGGACTTAAAAACATGTTATCTACAGGTCATATAGGATTTTTGGAAATTTTGTCAAATTTTATAAGCATGGTTTAATAAGGTAAAACAGCCCGTACTTTAGTCAAGTACCGGCGAGAATGGGTAAAAATGGACAACGTAGGTTATAAGAACGAATGGAATAAAATGAATGATACTTGTTGTTTTTGTTTTTGGCGTGAGTTATATTTGTCTTAAGTGACTTATATATATGTATTTTACACAGTACCGTAAGTATTTAAATGAGATTACTCATTACGCGTTATTTGTGATAGGTGTTGATTTACCCGGGCATCCGTTTCATCGTCAGTGATCACTCCTCGAACTACCGACTACTTAATATCTAAGGTGTGAATTTATAGCCTCGCTTATATTATTTCAAATTGTTTTACCCGCGAGGGAAATGCATGCTAGTTTTTAAAAAGGAACGTATATCATGAATGATTGTTAGACCCGAAAGTTGCCTTAGAAATTGTGTTGAGTACCAAAGTTGCAAAAGTCCCTAAATTCATGAACTATTAACTATTGTCTTGCCCTCGAGTAGGGGGAAATAGCCGCTTATGCAATTTGTAGTACTACGGGGTTAACGACCCAATGCTAGCCGAGAAGCTGTACTTATAGTAAGTTCTGCGGTAGATTATTTTGTATGAGAAATAAGGTATAATTGCAACTGATGCCTTTAGAAGGGGCACTGGTTTCATCTGAATCATGCCGGTATATTTACGCGGGTGATTGAGTTAACGGATTAGTGTCATGAGCTTAAACACAATTGTCAGTATCCTGATTATAGTTTGTTTGATCGACAAGACTATAAATGATCACGAATGGTTTTTATTATATATACGTTCAAATGGATTGTAAAACCTATGAATTCCACTCAACGTTTTCGTTGACCAAATTTTTGGCATGTGTTTCAGGTAACCGCTGAGCAGTAGGATGGAGCATGCATGGGATGGATGTTGTGTGATCGGCTTGGTGTCCGCTTGTTTTTCCCTCCTTTTCTACTTAAACAATTTTTTTTTATGTTTAAAGTCATGTGGTTGTAAAACTGAAGTTTTTGGGGTTGAGATTCATGGGGACCGAAAACGCTAAACTCTGTGTACTATTTGGGGTTGGAAAAACTGTGGACATGTATTATCTAAAAATTTTAAATGTTGAATTTTAAGTCGACGTCTTTTTAGCGTCGTTTGATATCTCTTGTGTGCAATGAATACTGTGTAGCACCCATTGTTGTAGTTCCGCTGCGCATAACAATTGTGGGGGTGTTACAGATTGGTAATCAGAGCCACGAGTTATAGAGAACTAGGTCGTTTTTGAAAATCCTAAACTATAACTTTTGGTGTCGTAAGAAAGGGTCCAAGCACACACAACTATCCTGCATGGCTCCGGTAAGATTTATTGTTGTATTTATGGCATTTGACGTATACTTTTGAGTAAAGTATATATGTGGGTAATTATTATATAAGTATGGAATTACTATATGTAGACGTTAAATTTTACGTGAAATATCCGACATCGTAATTTTCATATAAATCATGCATGAGCATCATATTATTACATTTCGGGCATATGTACCACCTTTGCATTGCATTTGCATGCATATATTTATAACTATTGTATAATTACTTATGTACCCTCCGAAATTCGCTGTTATTGCAGGAATGGCCGAGGTACCGCCCAACGATAACGGGAACGATTACGTCGTAGGTCACGAAGGGGGACCGTTTCCTCCGAACCCGCCGGACAATAATAATGGATGGATCGCTCCAGAAGACGAAATAGGGCCGGAAAACGACAACGGCGAAAGTGAGGTGGATAATTTCAGCATGAGTAGTGACGACAATGAGGATTCCGAAGAAGAGCCCGAGGAGCTATTGGATGATGGTATTCCCGAGGATGCCGTAGGCCAGACCGAACCCGATTTGTTTCAATCCCCGAGTTCGCCGAAGGGTTATGAGGTACCACCGACCGGTCGTTATGAGCAGCAACCTTTTGATCGCCCGATGGACAATAGTAATGGGAGCAGTGGAGAGTCATCCAAGTCGCCATCGATTCATGAGAATATTGCAAGGGTCTATTTTCCGAGACCGAGTCACTACTGGGATCCCGCAGGTCGTTTGGGGAGGATGGAAAGGTTAATGTATGAGCGGTTTGTAGTTGAGACTAGGGTGATTAAGAAGTTTGATAAGACTGAAAGGGAGCATCAAAGACTGTTGGAAAGGACTTCAAGGATTGCGTATGATGGGATGATGAACACAAGTGCCATCAATAGTTTGAAATCAATGGTTGCGAATTTAAGTGCTAGTCTTGATCGTGTGAGGGAAGATCAGATGAGGTTGTCGAGGATGCAGAGTTGGGAGCATCGTGTGAGGGATTCATTGCCCCCGGATTGGAGATTCGTGGACGATGTGGAGATGGAGGCGAATGACTTCATGGTTCAGCCGCCTACTGGAGGTGCTTGTATTTCGGTGGGAAATCAAGTAGCGATTGAGCATGGATCCACATCAGGGACGAGAAAGGAAACAGAATGTGGGCCGGATGAGAAAGGAAAGGGAAAAGTGGATGATGTGGATGAGGAAGTGAGTGATGAGGAAACCGAGGACGACGACGAGCCGCCATCCAAGAGGCAATGTGGATCACCACATGCCTAGTTACTTGTTTTGTATTTTTCTTTGATCATTGTAATAGAACTATTTTAGACCTTTGTATGATGGTATTATGACGAGAAACTCAAGTACTTGATGTTTTGTGGTGAACGATTGTAGTGGCATTACTTGTCACGATTTTGGTTAACTATCAATACAATCTATGTTACCTTTCATGATCTGTGATATGTCTTAAATTTGATCTTTTGTGGTGTGAATTGATGAATATTAGTAACTCCGTAGTGATGTGTCGTTGTATGTATTTTATGTCTGGGAAACTTGATATGAATACTTACATTGCTTTTCTATTTTCCTTGTCTTGCAGAAAGAGATATTCGATAAAACAATGCCTCCAAAGTTGACTGCCGATCGTGTTAACAACATGATTCAGGAAGCGATAGCTAATGCGTTGCAAGCGGACCGAGCTGGGAGAAATCAGGATCCAGGAAGGAACGCGGGGAGACAACCAGCCCCGAGAGTGTGTACCTATTCAAGCTTTATGAAGTGTGGTCCTACGCAGTTCCGTGGATCGGGTGGAGCCCTAGAACTTAGGCGATGGTTGGAAAAAAGTTGAGAGTACGTTTGAAATCAGTGGTTGTGCAGAGGCGGATAAAGTAAAGTTTGCAGCAGCTACATTTCTGGATGATGCGTTAAGCTGGTGGAATACCCAGGTAGCTACGGTGGGATTGGCTGTGGCAAATGCAAGAACGTGGAATGCAACCAAAGCTTTGTTGACCAAGAAGTTTTGCCCAGAGGAGGAATTGGGGCAATTGGAGGACGAATTGAGGCATTTGACCTTAAGGAACAACGATATAGCTGCTTACACCAGGAGATTCAATGAGTTAAGTCTTTTGTGTTCGGACATATTTGCCAATGATGCCAAGAAAATGAAGCAGTATATTAAGGGTTTATCTAGCAACATCAAAGGTGAAACAACTTCGTCGAAACCTGGAACGTTTGATGAAGCGGTTCAAATGGCTCACGCTTTGATGGACGTTAAGCTTCAGGACAAGCAGAACTACATTGCTGAGGGTAACAAAAGAAAATGGGAGGCAGCACAAGGCAATCAATCCCAAGGTCAGAACCGAGGAGGAAACCGAAACAACCAAGGGCCGAACCGTAATCAGCAGTTTAATCAGAGAAGGAACGAAGGGATGAGGGCCGTGACGAACCCTAGAGGTGTGAAAGTGAACCCCCATTGTGGAAAGTGCAACTTGTATCACGTTGGAAATTGCCCGCCGGCATGCGGCAAGTGTGGAAAGGCAGGTCATAGGACTGCTAGTTGTCGAACGGGAGGAGTAGCCACTGGGGCTAATGCTATCAGGATGAGAGGATGTTATAGCTGTGGAGAAAGGGGGCATGTGCAAGCGAATTGCCCGAAGGCAGGGAACAGACGGGGAGGAAATAATGCGGCAGCTGTGTATCAAGTGGGAACTGCTGATAAACCACAAGGTCCCAATGTGGTTACCGGTACGTTTTTGCTAGACGCTTGTTATGCTAGTATTTTATTTGATTCTGGCTCCGACAAGAGTTTTGTAGACGTTAGATTTAGTCGTCATATCGATAGAGAACCGGTATTGTTAACGACTAGTTATAATGTTGAATTAGCCGATGGAAAAATTGTTAGTACGAATACTATACTGAAAGGGTGTACCTTGAAGTTAGGAAACTACGCTTTTAAAATCGACTTGATGCCTATAGAGCTAGGATCGTTTGACGTGATTGTGGGAATGGATTGGTTAATGGCGCATAGTGCTACGATTGTCTGTGGTGAGAGATTGGTGCAAATTCCGCTGAGGAATAGGGTTTTGACGGTTAAGGGAGACGAATGCACTTCTCGTTTGAAGGTGATTTCGTGTTTGAAGATGATGAAGTACGTAGAGAGCGGATGCGATGTGTTTTTGGCACAAGTTTCGAGCGATGGTGATGTAGAGGCGAGGATTGAAGAGGTACCAATTATTCGCGAGTATCCGGACGTTTTTCCAGGCGAGTTGCCAGGTTTACCGCCTACCCGTGAGGTCGAGTTTCGAATTGATTTAGTGCCAGGAGCTGCACCGGTTGCACGAGCACCTTATCGCTTAGCACCATCTGAGTTAAAGGAGTTAGCGGATCAATTGAAGGAGTTGATGGACAAGGGATTTATTAGGCCGAGCTCATCACCTTGGGGAGCGCCAGTGTTGTTTGTAAAGAAGAAGGATGGTTCGTTTAGGATGTGTATCGACTATAGAGAACTCAATAAGCTGACGGTTAAGAATCGGTACCCATTACCGAGGATTGATGATTTGTTCGATCAATTACAAGGTTCCAGCGTATACTCAAAGATCGATTTAAGATCAGGGTATCATCAACTGCGTGTAAGAGAGGAGGATATTCCTGTAACTGCCTTTCGTACGCGGTATGGACACTTTGAATTTCGAGTGATGCCGTTTGGGTTGACGAACGCGCCTGCTGTATTCATGGATCTTATGAATCGCGTGTGCAAGCCGTATCTAGATAAGTTTGTTATTGTTTTCATCGACGACATACTTATTTACTCTAAGAGTAAGGAGGAGCACGAGAAGCACCTGAGAAAGATTTTGGAGTTGTTAAGGAAGGAGAAGCTGTATGCAAAATTCTCTAAGTGTGAGTTTTGGTTGGAATCAGTGCAGTTTCTAGGTCATGTGATTGATAGTGAGGGAGTTCGTGTAGATCCTGCTAAGATCGTAGCAATCAGGGAATGGTCAGCACCGACGACGCCGACTGAAGTTCGACAATTTTTGGGTTTAGCTGGGTATTATAGAAGGTTTATTGAAGGATTTTCGTTGATTGCGAAACCATTGACGCGGCTTACCAAGAAGAATAGGGTGTATGAATGGGGAATTGAGGAAGAGCTTGCTTTCGAAACGCTCAAGGATAAGTTATGTTCCGCGCCGATTTTATCATTGCCTGAAGGAACCGAAGATTTCGTGGTGTATTGTGATGCGTCTCGTAAGGGTTACGGAGCAGTATTAATGCAACGTGAAAAGGTGATAGCTTACGCGTCGAGGCAATTAAGGAAGAACGAGGAGAACTACACGACGCACGATTTGGAATTAGGAGCGGTGGTTTTTGCATTGAAGTTGTGGAGACACTATCTGTATGGGACAAAGTGTGTTGTATTCACTGATCACAAGAGTTTGCAGCACATTTTAGATCAAAAGGAGTTGAATATGCGACAAAGACGATGGGTTGAACTATTGAGTGATTATGACTGTGAAATTCGCTATCATCCTGGGAAGGCGAATGTTGTGGCGGATGCATTGAGTAGGAAGGAACGGGAGAAACCTTTGAGGGTTAGAGCTTTAGTGATGACTGAGAGCGTTGACTTAACCGAAACCATACTGAAGGCTCAGGAGAGAGGATTGATGAAAGGGAATGTTGAAGCCGAGAATTTGGGACGAATGTTGAAACCTCTTTTCGTGATTAGGTCTGACGGACTAAGATATTTTGAGAATCGGATTTGGTTACCATCGTGTTCATCTGAGGAAGGAAAGCCTGGAGTTCGAGAATTGGTCATGAATGAGTCGCATAAGTCGAAGTATTCGATACATCCCGGATCGGATAAGATGTACCACGACCTGAAGAAAGTTTATTGGTGGCCGAATATGAAGGCAGATATTGCTCGTTACGTCAGTAAGTGTTTGACTTGCGCGAAAGTTCAGGCAGAACATAAGAAACCATCTGGATTGTTGGTACAACCGGAAATCCCAGAATGGAAATGGGAGAAAATCGCAATGGATTTTGTGACGGGTTTACCTAGGACTCCTAGTGGATGCGATATGATATGGGTAATTGTGGACAGGTTGACGAAATCTGCTCATTTCTTACCTATGAAGAAGACGGACAGCATGGAAAAACTCGCCAGCGTGTACGTGAAAGAGATCGTCTGTAGACATGGAGTGCCGTTATCGATCATTTCGGATCGCGACAGTAGATTTACGTCGGAATTTTGGAGATCGCTTCAACGTGCGATGGGCACTGAACTGAGTTTAAGCACGGCTTATCACCCGGAAACTGACGGCCAGAGTGAACGAACGATTCAAACGATGGAGGACATGCTCCGAGCATGCGTGATCGATTTTGGAGGAAGTTGGGAACGCCACTTGCCTCTGGTGGAATTTTCGTACAATAATAGTTATCACGCGAGTATCAAAGCGGCACCGTTCGAAGCATTGTATGGAAGGAAGTGTAGATCGCCCGTGTGTTGGAGTGAAGTAGGGGAAAGTCAATTGACTGGACCCGAAATGGTTTTAGAAACGACAGAGAAGATCGTGCAGATCAAGAACCGACTACTTGCTGCGAGAAGCCGACAGAAGAGTTATGCCGATAACCGAAGGAAACCGTTGGAGTTTGAAGTTGGAGATATGGTTATGCTCAAGGTATCGCCATGGAAGGGTGTAATTCGTTTTGGAAAGAAAGGAAAGTTGAGTCCGAGGTATATTGGACCGTTTAAAATCGTTGAACGAATTGGACCAGTAGCGTACAAGTTAGAATTGCCGACCGAGCTTAGTGCTATTCATGACACGTTCCACGTATCGAACCTGAAGAAGAGTTTGGCGGACAAGGAATTGGTGATTCCTTTGGACGAGATTCGACTAGACGACAAAATGCACTTTGTGGAAGAACCTGTGGAAATTATGGACCGGGAGGTCAAGCGGTTGAAGCATAGTAGGATTCCCATTGTGAAAGTCCGATGGAATTCTAAGCGTGGACCGGAATACACCTGGGAACGTGAGGACTTCTTCAAGGAAAGGTATCCTCATTTGTTCCAGTAGCACGAAATGTGAGTCCAAGAAGAGGCGAGCGCCGGGACGTCGCTCTCTTTAAGGAGGGGTGGATGTGACACCCTAGAATCGAGGTCATTAACGATACCCTAAATTACGCTAATTTTTAAAATTTTTATTTAATTATAATTTCTATACTTATAAGTATTTTGGTTAAAGCCGATGTTCGAGGTTATAATTTTTACGTTTGACGTTTTGAGAAGGACGATGACGATTACGATCCCGAGGGATGCCCAATTTTATATAAATTTTTGACGATTTATCGATAATGTAATTTTTCGAGAATTTTATTTACGGTTCGTGTTAAGTTGAGTCGTGTGAGTTTTATAGCCTTCCAAGTACATTTAAAGTATCCCAAAAATATTTTGGAGCATTCGGGAAGATTTCCGACTCCCGTAAAACTTTCAAAATTAACAAATGAGTCAAACCCGCAAAGTTTTGAGGTCGTTTTCTATTTAAGGACAAAAGAAGCCCAATATTGCACAAAGGTCCCTCCTAACTATCAAAAAGGGCCAAAATTGAAACACACACAAACACATACAACACTTGCACCAAAAATCAAAACCATCACTCTCTTCTCTCTCTCTCTAGCTCACGGCAACCCAAACCCACACAAAAATTCACCAAAAATCTTTTCTACTTGATTTTTCAAAAATCTAAGGTTAGACCACGCTTAGTTTGGTCATTACCCACCTATTCATGTGATCAAATCCAACATGCATTGATAAAATTTTTTCAAGATTTTTCCATATTATCCAAATTCGTTTTTGAGGCTTAAAGAGCTAATGCATGTTAATTTTAAGTGTTATGGAAGTATAAACACCAAGAAAACCCACCAAAATTAATTTGGTTGTGGTGATTGGGTCACCCAAACCCCACGGCAAAGGGGGTGTTTGGGGAGCCATGGTGGTCGTTGAATTTGCATGTTATATTTGTGTTTGGTTTGTTGTTTTAGGAAGATTCATATAGGTTTTATTATTTGCATGTCTATCTTCTTTGATTCTTGATATTGAGATTGGTTGATCAATAGGGGTAGGATGGAAGTTTGATGTTAGGATATGTTTGGGAAGGCTTAGGATGATGTTTAGTGTTGGTTAGAAGTCTTGGAATCGAGTCTAAGCATGTTTTTGGTATGGTCATTTTTAGGCAGAAACATTTGGTCTATTTTGGAAAAATGATTTTTGTTCCAGGTCTTGAAAACTAAATATAGTGATAGAGGGTTTTTCTAGCTTTAATTTGGTATAAGGTAGAGCCCGTGACTCAAAACGAGCTAAAAGTTATGACATTTTAAAGATCGGGTACCGGGAGACGAGGACTTTCACAATCCGGATTTGTGCAAAGTTTTAGTCAAATCCCGAGGGTCACAAGTATAATTTGGTAAATGATCAAGGGTCAAAACTTGGTCCCTAACCTGTACAAATGAGTCTATATGTTGACTTATGAGTCAAGGAAGTCAAAGGTATTTTTCATATAGGTCAAAGTGGTCAAAATTGGTCGAAGCGCAATTTCAGCCCGTAAAATGTAGTCGTGGAAATGAGTTGCGTAACGGGTCGTAAAAGTGAAAACTTTTGTTGGACTTAAAAACATGTTATCTACAGGTCATATAGGATTTTTGGAAATTTTGTCAAATTTTATAAGCATGGTTTAATAAGGTAAAACAGCCCGTACTTTAGTCAAGTACCGGCGAGAATGGGTAAAAATGGACAACGTAGGTTATAAGAACGAATGGAATAAAATGAATGATACTTGTTGTTTTTGTTTTTGGCGTGAGTTATATTTGTCTTAAGTGACTTATATATATGTATTTTACACAGTACCGTAAGTATTTAAATGAGATTACTCATTACGCGTTATTTGTGATAGGTGTTGATTTACCCGGGCATCCGTTTCATCGTCAGTGATCACTCCTCGAACTACCGACTACTTAATATCTAAGGTGTGAATTTATAGCCTCGCTTATATTATTTCAAATTGTTTTACCCGCGAGGGAAATGCATGCTAGTTTTTAAAAAGGAACGTATATCATGAATGATTGTTAGACCCGAAAGTTGCCTTAGAAATTGTGTTGAGTACCAAAGTTGCAAAAGTCCCTAAATTCATGAACTATTAACTATTGTCTTGCCCTCGAGTAGGGGGAAATAGCCGCTTATGCAATTTGTAGTACTACGGGGTTAACGACCCAATGCTAGCCGAGAAGCTGTACTTATAGTAAGTTCTGCGGTAGATTATTTTGTATGAGAAATAAGGTATAATTGCAACTGATGCCTTTAGAAGGGGCACTGGTTTCATCTGAATCATGCCGGTATATTTACGCGGGTGATTGAGTTAACGGATTAGTGTCATGAGCTTAAACACAATTGTCAGTATCCTGATTATAGTTTGTTTGATCGACAAGACTATAAATGATCACGAATGATTTTTATTATATATACGTTCAAATGGATTGTAAAACCTATGAATTCCACTCAACGTTTTCGTTGACCAAATTTTTTGCATGTGTTTCAGGTAACCGCTGAGCAGTAGGATGGAGCATGCATGGGATGGATGTTGTGTGATCGGCTTGGTGTCCGCTTGTTTTTCCCTCCTTTTCTACTTAAACAATTTTTTTTTATGTTTAAAGTCATGTGGTTGTAAAACTGAAGTTTTTGGGGTTGAGATTCATGGGGACCGAAAACGCTAAACTCTGTGTACTATTTGGGGTTGGAAAAACTGTGGACATGTATTATCTAAAAATTTTAAATGTTGAATTTTAAGTCGACGTCTTTTTAGCGTCGTTTGATATCTCTTGTGTGCAATGAATACTGTGTAGCACCCATTGTTATAGTTCCGCTGCGCATAACAATTGTGGGGGTGTTACACCAAACCACAATCTATACACACCAATAAGCACATAAACACGTAAAGACACGCAACTAGCACAAAATAAAACTAAGTGACGAACCTCAAAACCAGGGTTGTCACACATTGCACCTGCGACTTTTCAAAGGTGTATGATCGCAATCTTTCAAGATATGATCGAAGTATCCATGGAAGTTTTCATGGATGATTTCTCAGTCTTCGGAAACTCATTCGAGTCTTGCCTTTTTAATCTAGAGCGCATGCTCATCCGATGCAAACAAGCTCATCTCGTGCTCAATTGGGAGAAATGTCACTTCATGGTGACTGAAGGAATTGTGCTTGGACACAAAGTCTCCGGAGCCAGATTAGAAGTAGACAAAGCCAATATCGAAGTGATATCCAAATTACCACCACCCACTAACGTTAAAGCCGTTAGAAGTTTTCTAGGTCATGCGGGATTCTACCGCCGATTCATAAAATATTTTTCCAAAATCACTAGACTGATGACCAAACTCCTTGAAAAAGACACAATCTTTGATTTCAATGAAGAATGCATAAAGGCATTTGACAAGCTTAAAGACAAGTTAACGAATGCACCGATCATGGTTTCACCGGATTGGTCGCGACCGTTTGAACTTATGTGTGATGCAAGCGATTTCGTTGTATGAGCCGTATTAGGACAACGTGAAGGAAAACATTTCCGTCCTATACACTTTGCGAGCAAAACTCTAACTAGCGCGCAACTCAACTACACAATCACCGAGAAAGAACTACTTGTCGTAGTTTTTGCTTTCGACAAATTCCGATCCTATCTCATGTTGTCAAAATAGATTGTATTCACCGATCATTCCGCGTTGAAATATCTATTCTCAAAACAAGATGTTAAGCCGCGTCTTATTAGATGGATTTTACTACTCCAAGAATTTGACATCGAAATCCAAAACAAGAAAGGAGCTGAAAACGTCGCAGCCGATCATTTGTCGCGACTTGAAAATCCAAACATGGAAGAGTTAAGGGATGAAGATATCGACGATTATTTTCCCGATGAAACTCTTATGAAAATCTCTACGGATGAATCTCCGTGGTTTGCAGATTTTTTAAATTACCTCGTTGGAAGAATTCTAAGAAAAGTTTAACCTATCACCAACGATGTAAATTCTTTTCCGACCTAAAACACTATTTCTGGGAAGATCCCTATCTTTTCAAAGTATGCCCCGATGGCATGATTAGGATATGTGTTTACGGAATGGAAACAAGGAAGATCCTTGATGAATGTCATCATGGCCATACTGGGGGACATTATGGTCCTTCAACCGCCGCGAAAAAAGTCTTCGATGCTGGTTTTTATTGGCCAACAATTTTTAAAGAGGCCTATACTCTAATCGAAAATTGTGATGCTTGCCAACGTACTGGTAGCCTCTCACGAAGAGACGAAATGCCTCAAAACAACATCCAAGTTAGCGAAATATTTGACGTATGGGGAATTGATTTCATGGGACCCTTTCCCAAATCCCATAAGTTCGAATATATCTTAGTCGCTATTGATTACGTGTCCAAATGGGCTGAAGCTGAAGCTTTACCCATGAACGATTCACGAGCCGTAATCAACTTTCTGAAAAAAACTCTTCTCTCGCTATGGAATGCTGAAAGCTTTAATTAGTGATCGAGGTTCCTATTTTTGCAACAAATAAATGGATAAAATCTTAAAGCGTTATGGAGTCACCCATCGCTTTGCAACTGCATATCATCCACAAACGAGTGGACAAGTTGAAAATACCAATAGAGCTTTAAAACGAATACTCGAAAAAACGGTTAAGGACAATCCTTCCGTTTGGTCAAGGAAACTTGATGATGCTCTATGGGCTTTCCGAACCGCTTATAAGACACCAATTGGCACAACACCTTATCGTTTATTGTACGGTAAAACGTGCCATTTGCCCTTCGAAATTGAGCACCGTGCTTATTGGGCATTGAGATGCTGTAATCCCGATCTCAAAATCGTTGGAGAAAACCGATTCTTGCAACTGCATGAACTTGATGAATTAAGACTCCAAGCTTATGAGAATTCGAAATTGTACAAAGCACGTACCAAAGCTTATCACGACAAGAAACTTCAAATCCGAAAAGAATTCAAGAGAGGAGATAAAGTTCTCTTGTTTAATATGCGCTATAAATTCAAAGCCCCCAAGCTTAAACAAAATTAGTACGGTCCTTTTATAGTAAAACATGGATACCCGTTCGGTTATGTTGACTTGTATGACAAGAATGGAGGAAGCTTCATTGTTAATGGACACCGTGTTAAACTATACCATGAGGAGTGGAGTGAACATTTTCCGCTCGATAAAAATAAAGAAAAATAAAAAGAAGTACGAGTCAGGCTGATGACTTTATAAAAAAATAAGCGCTTCTCGGGAGGCAACCCGTGTGTTTTAATTTTTTAAGTGTGATTTTCATTTATAAAATAAATTCATGCTTACATCCCACATTTTTAACCAACGTTTTGCTTAAGTGTGAGGGGGTGTAGCATGTGTCGCTTTTATAAAAACCTATAAAAACCAAAAAATAGAGTGTTTTCGTATTTTGTGTGTTTTATCTTTTTTGTAGGTACCGCAAGTTGAAGGCGAAGACACAACTCTTGTATGATGCATGATATGCCCGTGATTCTGGTTTCTCTCTCATTCCCTTGCTTTTGTTCAGTTTTATCACATTGAGGACAATGCTAAACTTAAGTGTGAGGGGGTTGTAGGGAAATCGAGAAAAAAAAAGATGCTTAATTGCCATATTTTTGGGCTATTTTAAAACTTTTTGTTTTGCCCTCGTAAATAAAAAGTTTCAAGCAATGTATATAAATAATTAAGAAATTATCCAATCGGTAGTTTTAGAAAATTTGAGATGTATTTTTGTGTCAAAATTACCCAAGTCAAAGTCTCATAGAATAGTAGAAGAAGAAAAAAATAGGAGAAAGTTGCAAGTTCCATGTTTGTCAATACAACATGAACTTTGTAAGTATGTTGATCCATGGCTAGGAGTTTTAGCCAAGAAAGAAATATATAAGAAAAAAAAGAGAAAAAAGAAAGAAAAAGTCAAAAAGACAAATAAATAGCCAATGAGCTATAATGTTATGAAGTTGAAGGAAGAAGAAGAAATAAAAGGTATCGATTAGCCAATGTGCTAAGTCGTGATACATGTTGCTTCAATTCATATGTCATTAGTGTAGTATAGTCAGAAATAAAAGACTTTCTAGATTTTTATGGGTATTGACATTATATCTCAATTTTTCAACCTTAAAAACTTAAGTCGATCAGTTTTATCGTGTACTTGTACTTGGTAGACTTGCATCAAATTTTTGTAAAGATACATGTACCTTTGGATTTAATTTTCTTTTCTTCTTGCTTGAGGGCAAGCAAAACTCAAGTGTGAGGGGATTTGATAACGCCTAAATCCAACATATTTTTAGGAGCGTTATCCGTACTTTTGTACATGTATATTGGTTAATTATATGATACTTTTGTGCATATTTGTGCCCAATTGTGTTTGCAAGTCTTTGTGTAGCCAATTGCAGGAATGGAGTATAAAACAACATAAAAGTGAAGAATTGTATGAGTACGAAGAATCCTAGTCAAGTTCAAGACCCGTGTACAAGTTACAAGCCTTTGAAGATTAATTTTGGGTGCAAGAACAAGTATTTCCAAGGATCAAATAAAGATATTCAGCATGAAAGTTGCCACCATCAACATTCATCCAACTTGCCACTGGCAAGAGTGAAGTTGCCACCATCAAATGGGAGTTGATTTGCCTCCATCATGAGTGAAGTTGCCTCCAACATTTGTCTAGGCAAAAATGTGTCCACATTCATGCAAACTCAAGGAATTCCATGCAAGAGCATTCTAGACTTTCTTTCTCTCCAAGCCAAACATTAAAGTCTAGAGCCTTCACTAGCTTATAAATAAGACCCTTGGGGTCATGTAACCATATATCTTAAAAACATCTATCAATATCTCTTAATAATTTTCAATCATCTTCTCATTACTACATCAAATAAACTCTCTCATCCTTGTCCAAACTCCCATTCCCGGATTTGAACAAGGTGGTGCTAGAAAAGTCAGTTTTTGAGTCCGATAAACAAAGTTATCATCAAGAAACTCTTAGGGATCATTACCCTAATCATTAGTAACATTTTTCCACTTTGCAAGACTCTTGATTATGACTTATAATACTTTTATTTCTGAGTTTATTTCATCATTTGTTATGAGTAGCTAAGTCTCATTCTACACTTGGTAGGATGATGTTTGTAGTATGAAATGGTGGTTGTGATTGTGATTTATGTTTAATTCAATGTCAAGCTTTCCTATGATACATTGATATTTATGTTTCATGTGACAATTGTTATCAAAACTTAATTTGTTGGTAAATATTTCATAGGTCGAAAGGGTTATTTTCTATCAACAAGTCATAGCCGGTTTGTCTATGATTGGCTATCTTTTGTATTGATCATTTCTTAAGAAGTTTTGATTATCAAGAAACATAATTATAAGTGTTAGCAAATTCATGTTAAGTCTTGAATTGAGTGATTGAGTCTAATGCTTTTTTTCTTTAACCAAGGTCTTGACGAAGATTAAAGCTTTTGAAAACAATAGATTGTTGATCCCAAACTCAGATCGATTTAGCTTTATGTATACAAGATTAGATCAAGTTATACATTTAGAGAAACCTTTGTATATGTATATGATAATCTAAGTGTTATGTTGAATTAACACTTAAACAAGAACACAATGATGTAAACAAACTTTCACTTGATTAATGATAACAAACTTGCTTACAATGAAAGTGTTTTACGTATAAAAACTTGTCAGCGTCCAAAAATAAAAATTTATAAAAATGAAAAATGACCTTAACAAAGTAATTTATCCTAGAGAAGATAACCTAAAAGTTGATAATTATTATAGGGCGGCAAGCACTGTCCAGTTATGCACACTTGCTTATGCAAGATAGACATAACAGTCCTCTAGTGTCCCTTGCTAACCAAAACTCTTAACAACGAAGTTACCTTATAAAATTCCTTGTTACTCCCAGGTAAAACCCATGATAAAATCATTCCCAAGTCTCCCAACAGACCACAACCAATTCTAGGCCAAAAATGTCTTGGCAGCATGCATAGTATATCAACTTTGCATGCTACAGTGCCTCATGATTTAGTAATACTAACTCATACTCACCTGTGGACACAATAATAAGAGTATCATAAGGATACCCAAAAGTCCTAAAGGTTCCTAAAACCTCCCCTTAAACTGTGATACATATGTTTCCAAAAATATGCATGAACATAAAAAAAATTTATGTCAAGATAGGAATTGAAAATTCCAACCATCATCCATAAATAAAAACATGCTCAAAGAACTCTCCAATGATCCATAAGCAACTCTGTATCCAATGGTATAATGCTAACACCACCTGCACATTTAGATTGAAAACCACAAAACTAACATTGTTGCTGTCAACGCCCCGATAACACTTGTCAGCGTTAAGGAAAGCTTTGTCAGTGTTAGACAAATATATTGCTGACAACGTCACAATAACACTTATCAGCGTTAAAGTAACCTTTGTCAGTGTTAGAAAAATATAGTGGAAAATCTAAATTCTCAAAAGACCAATAACAATGCATTATCCTGTACATACTTTTACAAAAAGACTCCAAAACACATATTATGTGAGATTGATCATTCCAATACTTGTTACCAAGTATTAAAACCTTCCAGCATCAAAAGGTTTAGTTAGTAAATCTGACACATTTTCTTCTGTGTCAACCCTATCTGGTTGTATTAAACCCTTTTCAAAACAATCTCTTATAAAATTGTGTCTAATTTCTATGTGTTTTGTTTTAGAATGATGTACAGGATTCTTAATAATGCATAAAGTGCTGTTATTGTCAACAAATATCTTGGTATGCATGAAATTATACCCATAATCCAACAGCTAGTTCTGAATCCATAGAATTTGTCCACAACAAGCAGCTGCAGCGACATACTCTGCTTCAGTTATAGAATTGGCCACCACTGTTTGTTTCTTGCATTGCCAAGATATCAACCTACTCCCAAGAAACTGACATCCACCAGTTGTGGATTTTCTATCAAACTTATCACCTCCATAGTCATTGTCTGAATATGCAATAAGCTCCAAAGGTGAATCTTTTGGGTACCACAAGCCAAGACTAGGATAACATCTTAGGTACCTAAAGATTCTCTTCACAGCATAAAGGTGGCATTCTTTGGGAGTCACTTGATGGTGTGTACATGCACACACAGCAAACATGATGTCAGGTCTGGAGGCTGTGAGATACATCAATGAACCAATCATTGATCTATAGTGCCTGACATCCACATCTTTTCCATCTCCAATCTTTCCCCAAGGGTGTTCTCTATCCATAGGAGTAGTAGCCCTCTTTTCATGTGGAGAAAAGCCAAACTTCTTCAAGATCTCTGCCACATACTTATCCTGGGAGATGAAGATACCATCTTCTTTCTGCTGAACTTGTAACCCAAGAAAGAAGTTCATCTCCCCCATTGCACTCATCTTGAATTTGTCTGTCATAAGCTTGGAGAAATCCTCACTCATCTTTGGATTAGTAGATCCAAAAATGATATCATCAACATAGACCTGAACAAGTAGAACATCCTTACCATTCTTCTTTATAAACAATGTCTGATCTATGGTGCCCCTCTTGAATCCATTATCCACCAAATAAGTGGATAATGTGCCATACCATGCTCTTGGGGCTTGATGAAGTCCATACATAGCCTTCTTGACTCTATACACCTTGTCTGGATTCTCTGGATCCTCAAAACCAGGAGGCTGCATCACATATACCTCCTCAACAATTGTTCCATAAAGGAAGGCACTCTTGACATCCATTTGATAGACAGTGAAGCCCATGCAGGATGCATAGGCTAGAAAGATCCTTATAGCTTCAATCCTTGCAACTGGTGCAAAGACCTCCTCATAGTCTATCCCCTCCTCTTGTGTATATCCCTGAGCCACTAATCTTGCCTTGTTTCTGACCACAATACCTCTTTCATCTCTCTTGTTTCTTACAACCCATCTTGTCCCTATAGGTCTAACATATCTTGGACAATCAACCAACTCCCAAACATCCTGAATTGCAAATTGGTGAAGCTCATCCTGCATTGCTTCCACCCAACTTGGTTCTTTGTGAGCATCAAAGATCTTCTTGGGTTCCTGTTGTGACAGAAAACAGGCAAACAAACATGCTTGCACAAGAGGGGTATCAACCTTCTTGTGAATATTGGCAATAAATCCACCAAGACCTTGATGAGATCTTCTAGTCTGAACAAGAGTCATAATATCACCAATGATTTGAGAAGTGGGGTGATTCTTCATAGTAGAAGTGAGAACTCCTCCTTCAAAAAGTCTGTTGTCCTCAATCTCATTCTCCAAGTTGTCAATATCTTCTTCTTCAGACTCTCTTTCATCAACATGAGGATGAACCTCTTCATATAAATTGGAAGGTTCACCCTGTTCAAAATTAGAAGAGAAAAAATGCTCAAAAGTGTTGTCAACGCCTGAACCTTGGTTGTCAGCGTTTGGGATGTCAACGCCTGAATTGGTGTTGTCAACGTTTGAGCCATCAACGTCTGAATTTGTCCTGTCAGCGCTAGATTTTCCTTTGTCAGCGCCTGAAGGACCATGCATGTTGTTAGCTGGTGGTACTTGGGAACCACCATTATCCTTTCCAGCAGCAGCAAAAGCATCTGTCCATATGGGAATTGTGACATACTCTAGTATAGGAGAAGACTTTTCTGCTTGTGATCCAACCTCTTCATTAATCTGTGTACCTGAAACATCTACAACTTGTTCTTCCACAACATTTGAAGTTACCTTCACAATGTCTGGATTAGTTAAAAGCATATAATTTAAAGTTCTAGATAGAGGTTCCAAGTCAAATAACCAATTTGGACCACTTTCAGGATCACTAGGTTTACTCTCTAAAAACCTAACATGTACTTTCTCAAGAATACGTTTTTCCTTCTTAAGGTAAACCCTATATCCCTTGCTCTGCACTGAATACCCCATGAAATAGCCTTCATCACCTTTTGTACTAAATTTACCTAAGGCATCACTAGTGTCAAGAACAACTACATGACAGCCAAAAGGTTTAAGAAAACAAGTATTAGGTTTCCTTCCCCAAAGTAATTCATAAGGTGTTTTGTTATGTATCTTGTTGACCAATGCTCTATTTTGAACATAGCATGCTGTATTCACAGCCTCAGCCCAAAAAGCTATGGGGAAATGAGCATCAGCCAACATAGTCCTGGCTGCTTCAATTAGGGTTCTATTCTTCCTCCCAGCAACCCCATTTTGTTGTGGGGTTCTGGCAACACTAAACTGCCTAGTAATCCCTTTCTTGGCACAAAAAACATCTAAAAGTTTATTTCTAAACTCACCACCATTGTCACTTCTAAGCATTTTAACTTCATTACCTGTTTTCTTTTCTATCTGGGTAATAAAACCAATTAAAATGGCAGCTGTATCACTCTTCATAGCTAAGAAGAAGGTCCAAGTAAACCTAGAAAAGTCATTGGCGATGACAAAGCAATATGAGTTACCATTCAAACTCTCTATATTAGTTGGACCAAATAGGTCCATATGCAGCAAGTGAAATGGTCTAGTACTAGAGTGCACCTGTTTAGACTTGAATGAGACCTTGTGCTGCTTGCCTTTAAGACATGCAACACAAGAGTGGTCATTGTGGAAGGCCTTTTCAGGAAAACCATCAACCAAGCCAAGTCTCACAAGACTGTTTATATTCTTAAAGTTTATGTGCCTTAGTCTCCTGTGCCATAGATTACTCTCATCTAGGGATGAGCATTTGGACCCGAATCCCGAATTGAACCCGAACCGTTCCCGGAACCGTACCGATTCCCGATACCCGAATCCCGTTCGGTACGGTACCGGGACTACGAAATAAGGTGAAAAAAAATTCGGGACCACTAATTCGGGACGGGACCGGTACCAAATCGGGAAATTCCCGAAAAAGAACGGGAAAATCCCGATTTCCCGGTACCGGTACCGATTCCCGTACCGGTACCGATACCCGAATCCCGTTCGGTACGGTACCGGTACCATAAATTTATGCTCGGGAAATAATCGGTACCACTAATTCGGGACGGGTTCGGGACGGGACCGGTACCGAGCTCATCCCTACTCTCATCTACTAAAGCTTTAGCATAAAAACATGACATATTGTTATTCATCCTAATCCCATTCAGATTCACATTATATATGTCTTTATGTCTAGGTGTTCTATAGTCAATATATTTCTCATCTGGGATCTTATAATCCTTGCTTAACACCAAACATTCAGTATCAGTAAACAGAACTTTATTTTTGTTATCACAAACTTGTGATACACTAAAAAGATTGTAATCAAGTTCCTTTACCAGAAATACATTTTCAAAACGCAAGTTCTTGGTGAGAAGTGTTCCTTTGCCTGTGATAGTTCCATATCCGCCTCCAAAGTAAACCTTATCCGCCTCCAAAGTAAACCTTATCACCATCCTTAATGGGAGTGAAGTTAGTAAGATAATCTTCCTTCCCTGTCATGTGCCTTGAGCATCCACTGTCCTAATATCCATAATCATTGACCTGTTTTTGAATGCCCTGCACATAAAGAAAACAAGTTAGTTTTCTTTGGGAACCCAAGCCTTAGCAGACTTGGATTCATCTGGTTGTTCAACAAGAACAGACTTAGTTCTTATAACAACCCCTTGTTCATCCCTCTTTGGATGAAATACCCAGTTAACCCCAATAGGTTTTGTAATGACCTTTGAAATGTAATTAAATCTGTTGCAGGTCATTGAGATCCTATTTTCATTAGGATTTTGATCTTTCTTTGGTCTTCATGTCAAGCTTGAAGAAGCTTTAGACCCCTTACCCTATGGTTGCAAATATTTAGGTCTGGTCACGTTTCTGTCAGCGTTGGATTTGGCCTTGTCAACGCTGAAATTACTCTTGTCAGCGTTGAACCTAGGGTTTGCTACAGAAACCCATTGCCTATTAGACTAAGTATTTGTCTTTTGAAATGGTATTTGTCCATGAGTGTTAGACCCTCTAGTAAAGAATGGGGCAGGTCTAACAACTTGTGGACTTTTCTTACAAGAAAAATTTAATTACATTAGAAGTCCCTCCATCTTTTGCTAATAAGTCCTCCTTGTTGTATGAAAGGGCTCCATATTCTTGTAAAGTTTGATATTTGCATATAAGTCCTTCTTGTTTCATTATTCTTGTTTTGTCTCATCAAATTAATTCCCAACATAGATTGGATTATCCATCTAATTATCATAATCATATATTAACGTGTCATCACAATTACCACTACGAATGCTCAAACTAGTCTTTACCAAGTGTACCTTTAATCATATTATTTATCTCATCATTTTTACTTATTATTTGTTTGTCAACAATTGCTACAATCAACAATTATAGTTTCATTTTAGAATAATCATAGGTTTTCCAAATCCCCGTGAACGATCTCGGTATTACCACATAAAAGCTATACACAAACGAAAGGGTTATACTTGCCCGTGCGTTTTAAGTCAATCCGGTAATTCGTGTTTATAAATTTAAAACTTGTTACTAACCACGCATCAGTATGCTTACTTGATAATATATTAGAGTGTCTGACAATCGTTATATTATGTGTCTTGACTTACGTGTGTGTTTTATTTATATGTATGTGTAGTGTTATGCTTTAATGGACAAGTAATAAGGAGAATAAACGATTTTGTTTTTTTATCTACTAGCAGAGTACTTGGGCAATGCGGTAGCGGTATATTGTGACTAAATTTTGTAACAAACTAATATAATTCATTTATACGCTTTTTTCTAACAACAACTTTACGAAAGAATGCATTTTTCTATTAAAATAACTATAAACCATAAAAATGCAAACTATTTCATATACATAAACAAAGGGTACATCTTGCCATGAATAAAACCAAAAAAATGTGGAAGTACTAACACGGTACATTTGTATCAAACCGGAAAAGTATCGAAAAATTTCCTATATTTGAGTAGGCGTTGGTTATAGATGTATTCTAACTATTTGGACAAGAAAGATATATGAAAACTGAGCTTCTTTCTTGTGAGATTTGCAGCAGTATTTTATTCATGCATGTAGATTATGGAAATAATCAATATCGCTCCATATTGTGCTTATTAAAAATAAGTTCCCTTTTTAGCATCTATTATTCGCAAGTTGCATACCTAATTTTAGAGATGATGTGATTTATTTCACTAAAATCTGGCCATTTGAAAAACACTATGTTAATTATTACTCTAATCAAAGAGAAAGACATTCACTTCTTATGAATTTGTATAAGGATGAGCGATCAAAATACGTAAATATGAAACTTGATTTGATATTTACATTTTATTTACTTTTTCCATAAGGACGCACCGGTAGTTTCATTAGATCATAATACATACTTTATATACTTTGAGCTATTTGATTTTAATTAGTAACTAAAAACAGGAATAACCTAATAAGTACGTATTTCCATATATCGGGTATCCAGAACTGGAATCCCGTTCGATACAGTACGGGTACGCACCTTTCATGCCCAGAAAAATTACATGTTCGAGACACGATTGATAACGAACTCATCCCTAGTTATAGTAATATTCTCAAGTAAAATTTATGGACCATGTTTACATATGATGTTAAAAGTTTAAACAAATAACATGAGACCAGGATTATCACTTAACCAACATCTCCCTAGTGATACAAGAGAGAGGAGTGCTAATCAAACAATACAAAAAATAGTGAGATCGTCCCAACTAGGTTGATCTGATCTCCCTCACAGTATCACTCAACACTCTAATGAAACAAAGACAAACACCTCCCAATATAGCCTAAACGGCTACAAGAGAAAAACAAAGAGAAAGAAATGATAAGTGTGTGTTGTGATAGACAAACCCTAGATCCAAAGGATCTATATACTCAAAAACACAAAGGGGCCGAGATGCATAATAGGCTCAAACGATAACCAAATCCCAGTCCATATAAGTTATCACTAAATGTCACTGATGATTCCTACATTATCATAAAGAACACAAATAGACAATATAGTAACGTTCTTGTTAGGTTAAACATTCAACACCATCTCTTAGACTAAATAAGAGATAGCACGATAAGAGAGCATATTACTTTCCAAACATGTTAACAAGGCTCAGTTGATTACATAAATTGGTATGCTAATTTGAGTCATATCCTTTGGTAAATAAGTCAACGGTTTGATCTGCTAAATAACCCTTGATAGTTTTAATAACACCAGTTTGAACACTGTAGATACTAGAAGGGGGCTTGAATAGTTTCTCATTGGTTTATGTCCTAATTAAAATTCCTTTCAATTAGGTGAGTGCAAAAACTATCTTTTACTTGAAAGCTAGTTGCATAATGATTAGGTTCAATTCTAATGCATTAACAATGTGTAGTAAGTATAATGATAATGAATGTAAGTAATGAGTAAGGAAAGAAACAACCTAGTAGGAAGACACCAAGATTTATAGTGGTTCGACAACGAGGCTCTATCTTCGTTCCTACTCCACTCCTCGAGTACACATTACTCGAGATTTCCACTATATCCACAAGCTCCCTTCTTGGCGGAGAAAACCTTACAACGTGGCTTACATTATTTTCCGACACTAAGCTAAATTTCGAGACCTAATCTTAGCTAGGACCAATCTACACAACGTCGCCCACTTTACCATTTTACGACACAAGGCTAGATGTCGAGTTCTAATCCAAAGCTAGAACCAATCTTAACAACGTTGCCTACTTCACCATTTTCTGACACATGGCTAGATTTCGAGTTCTAATCCAAAGCTAGAACCAATCTTCACGATTCTTCACTTTGAAGCTAAGTGATAACTTCACACAACGCAACTACATATCACTTTATAGTTTAGTGATAACTCACAAGACACAACCACATCACTTTATAGTTCAGTGAGAACTAACACAACTTATTACAACTCAACTAAACATATCCAAGTACACACATGTAGCTTGGATCTACATAACACAAATCCAAGCACACACATGTGCAAAGGATTTACAAAACTCTAATCCAAGTATTCACAAATAGCTTGAATGAACACAACTAGTCCAAGTATTCACAAATAGCTTGGATAAACACAACTAGTCCAAGTATTCACAAATACATTGGATCTACACAAGACACAAATAAACAAATGATGAACATGACTAGATCTTTAGGAGAAGGTGATCTTCATCAAAGCTTCATCTTTAATCACATCACAAGTGTGTGAGTGATCTTCTCTTTGGACAAGGTAAAGAAGGAGATCAAGAGAATAATCATGAGTAAACATACTTAACACATTAAGTGATCATTTACACATGACTAGGATTAGATAGGAGAAAGAAGGCTGAAATAGATGTCCAAAAAGGGTTAATGAGAATGCAGATTTGATCCACTATTTATAGAAGACAAATGCCAACGGCTATCTTGGGGCGGTTCCTTATCTACCCAGG
The DNA here is from genome assembly GCA_025667525.1 of Glebionis coronaria. NCBI lineage: Eukaryota > Viridiplantae > Streptophyta > Magnoliopsida > Asterales > Asteraceae > Glebionis > Glebionis coronaria. Next base: position 34,930,840 of record CM046879.1, read on the forward strand.
CGGTTCCTTATCGATAGGGAACCGCGTAGGCACTTAAGGAACCGTGGGTAGTAGACTCTGCTCCTTTTTGTCTTTTAGTAAATTTGAAATATCTAAGGCTGTTTAAACCTTCAAAGGATATTCTTATGGCATTTGGAATATGCCATATTCAAATTTACATTTTCATTTTAATAAAACATTTTCTTAAAAATAAAGTTTATTAAAAATCTTTTGTTACATTTGACAAAAGTGAGTTTTAAGGCTAATAACTTTTATGATCACTAAGCATGATTAAGATATGTTAGTGTAATGATTATTACCTTAATGATAGTGTTTGTTAGATAATTCGTTTTATGATTGTCTTTGACAATAAATGTCTTTGTAATTTGTTGTGATCAAAATTAAGAAAGATTAATTAATACTAACAATGTTTTTAGGCATTGCTTTACATTAACAATATCCCTCTTTTTGATTGCGACAAACTATAAACTCACTTGTCGTGATCAAAACTAAGAAAGATTGATTAATACTAACAATGTTTTTAGGCATTGCTTTGCATTAACAATCTCCCCCTTTTTGATTGCGACAAACTATAAACTCATTTACGTAAAATACAAGTTTATTCGAACTATTAACGAGTTTATCACTATCATTTCTCCCCCTTTGTCGAAGCAAAAAGGTTAGCACAAGTATTTGAAGAAGAAAATAACCGGACTTTGCTAGTAGCTCCCCCTTGGGTGCTTACTCCCCCTTGCTTGGGGCACCAAGTAAATGAGCTAAGGTGACATGCTACACAAAGGTTAGAAGAAAGAAAAGAAACACCAATGTATGTATGTGCACTACTTACTAACTAACTTGAGAGGGAGAAGGAAAAGAAATCTCAAATTAGAAGCAAACATTTGCTAAGTATGTCCAAAGAGTGTGTATTGACAACATCATAGTTTAATTGGTAGAATAAAGGAAGATAAGAAACATCCAAGCAAATCAAAGATGATTAAGGGGTTAAAATTTAGAATTTATGGAATCACCCATAATTAATTGGTAAGTTTTAACCATGATCGACTCTTTAACAAATGTGTGAAATAGAATTAGCGAGAAAGATAACACACATAATATTCATGTTACACAAATATGAATAACATACAAGAGAAATATTCATACACAGTATATGAATATTTAAAGCAAGAAATATGGAAAATAAACCACAAAGCATATACTACTCTAATAGTGATAATCTTCCAAGATTGCTTAAGTGTTATTGACTCAGACACTAAAGTACAAAATGTGCCTTAGTTGGAAAATAAAGACGACGAATCATCATTCGAATTTTTGTTCACGGGAACGAAAACTTTGAGAGGAGGTTGAGTGAGGAGTAATTCAAGGAAATTTAGCTTGTCATAGATATGAGCAAGTTCAATTTGTTGAAAACGACAACAAGCACGCGAGGAACCATGATGCAAAACAAAGTCGTTAGATGGGGGAGGTCCATCAAAATTAGAGGTTGGTGAAGAGGGATATAATGGATAAGAGATGTTTTCACAATGCCTAGCGAGATTAGGGAAAAAAGATAGGTCATTGAGTTGAGGAGAGTTGAAAGGTTTTGGTGGTGGTGGAAGAATTTCCTTTTCTCTGGTAATTAGATTTATAGAGTAAGTATCATTCCAATATTGAATCGGAGAGAAAGAGGAATTCTTGGAGGATTCTGGAGAAGAAGAATCATGAGGATTCTTGTTCTTTTTGATCCAAATGGGTCAAACCGAGATTTTCGGTTTCTTTGAATGCTTAGAAGAAGAAGCTTTAGGTTGAGAAGATTGTGACAAAGAAATGTCAAGGTTAGGAAATGAAGAATTAGGCATTATGAGGGATGAAGAGAAGAACTCCCAAAAGAGAAGGATTTAAAGAAAATAGACAAGGCAAATATTTGAAATGAAAATAAAAGATTTTAGGGAATGTTTAGCCAAATTGGGTAAACAGAGAATCTTAACCAAGACAGTGGTCAAAAAAGAAAGACCAAAAGTAAGCCAATAACGGCTTTACTGTACGTGGTTCCTTAATATAGCCCGCGGTTCCATATCGATATGGAGCCGCCTAGGGGCTAAGGAGCCGCGTCCAGAGGACAACAAACCTAGATTTTCAAAAGTTTTGGAGAAAAAGAAGACTTTTTCAAAATTTTGCAAATCTTGGATTTTTACCTCTTTTAGCACTAGAGTATGATAGGGTTGCATAAAAGCAACACATTCACAAAGATTGTCTTGACAAAGGGTGACAAAATATTTAGATAACATTTTGATCCAAGTTTAAGTCAAGTTTTTAGAGGTTGTGATAGATTTAGGTTCAATTTTAAATAAATTGAAGTTGATTAATGTGATCACAAAGATTAAAACACATAAAACTAAATCCATAGATCATCCACATGAGAAAATCATGACGGAAAAGAAAGGAAATACAAGAATTAAAAATACAATTAACTACTACAAAGATAACTATAACTAGGTCTTGAATTCATAGTCCTCTTTGGCTTAACCTTCTTTTAAAAGCATGTTATTTTGAAAACCATCATTCACATCCTAGGAGGAGGCATGGAGAACAAGGCAAGCAAGAAATCATGAAACCTTCTATGAAGACCAAGCATCTCCAACCTTAGGTTTTGAATGATGTAGTTATTATAGAGACAACATGGGCAATTTGTACCATGAGCTTCTAGGAACCCAAAGAAGTAAGGATCACCCATGAAGTGGGGAATAGGAATGCCCAAGACAGGGACATTAGTGTTAGAGGGTGGAGGAGGTAGTGGAGGCATAGTGTCCAAGGGTGAGACGGGAGAATTTGGTTTAGTGAAAGGAGAGGTAACAAAAGGCTCAAGGACAAAGGTAATGCTTTGTAGAGGTTGAGGTTGAGAAATCCCATCCAAAGGAGGACTAGGAGTGAAAGGTGAAGAAAGCTCATTCATTCTTGATTGGAATGAAGAGGAGGTAGAACCATGTGAATGGTTAGTACCATGTGATGAGTTTGTCTTGCATGGAGCAAGGGGTGGTGAAGGTGAAGATGAAATGAGAATAGGAGAGATCTCATTTTTGGGAGTGTGAAAAGATGAAGAACCAATGTTAGGTAACTTAATCTTAATTTTGAGGCTTCTTTTGGAAGAGGAAGTTTTGGAAGAAGTGTATGTTCTAGTGGACACAATGGTTGTGTGTTAAGGTTTAGAGAAGAGTTGAAGGGATGAAGAACACAATCAACAAGAGAGGGTTTAAGAAGAGAAGGGAATGATCCAAACTAGTAATGGGTTAAATTCATTTTAGGTGAATAATGAAATTAGGTAACCTAGTTTAGGAAAGTGTAGGTTTTTGCAACATTTTTATCAAAGTTTTACACAGATTAAGGAAAACAGTGTAAAACAAAGATTCTGTCGAAATAGGGATTGGCGGTTCCTTATGTAGGGCCGCGGTTCTTTATCGGTAAGGAACCGTGGATTCGATAAGGAACTGCGACCAGTGGTGTCGAAAATTTGCACTTCCTCAAACTTTGTTTGCCCAGATTTCACACAGGTAAATAGCAAGCCAAAGTTAACTATAAATCAAAATCTAGGAAGCTAACAAACACATAATATGCAGAAAGCCATGCAAATCGAAAGATCGATGCCATGGATAATTAGGATTAAAATACTAGATAATCCAAACACAAATTGTTAGTAAAAGAATACATAACATCCTAAGAATAAAGATAAAGGAGATTAAGTACAACAATCCAAACATGTTTACACACATGTTAGTCAGTCAAGAATGGTATACGTCATTCATTTATGAGCATTTCCTCCTTGCCTTGATTCACTTCTTATTTGATCCTAAAGATGAAGATTGAGACAAAGCTGATAGTCTAAATCAATGTCTAGTGAAGACAATTGAGAGATAGATGATGACAAGTCATAAAAAGGATTGAGAGAATTGTCTTGAGAGACATTTTCATCTTCATTTGAATCATGCGTGGGAACAGAAGAGACATTCCCTTCAATAGGAAGCATGAATCGATCCACGGAGTGAAAGGATGAAGGATTTAGAGGTGGAAAGTCAAGAAGAACTCTCTTAAGAAGCCGTGAGAGAATCATGGCATATGGAAGAGAAGAACGATATCCATTGAGAACAAATCTTATTCTTCTAACTATGAAAAAATAAGGTTTTATGGAGTGGTGGTAGCAACACAATACAACATATGTGCAAGACAAGCAGACACATGGTTGCGATCACCATCCAAACACAATGCATTTTCCCTAATGATTTCGGCCCAAGGGATCATAAAATCACTAAGATCGCTAGTTAGTAATTCCCAAGGAGTGAGAGCGCGAAATTCTCCTTCAAAATTACAAAGAATAGGATGTTCACGAGGTGTTGCAAGGGCACGAGAGATGGCCAAAGCCGAAGGAATCTCGGTCACATAATGCACATCAATAGGGGCCGATTCTAAGTGGTTTAAACCCCAAGCATCGGTGAACCTACATTGACCTTCGTATGGAACTCTGAGAATCTTACCAAATTCCTCAAGAGTGTACACAAAGGTTTTCCCCTTGATGGAAAATCTTATAGATAGACCATTGTTGATGTACATTAGTTTGAACGAGTTAAATAGTTCCATGAGGAAAGAAGGAAAGATTGCCTCATCTATATCAAGCAAACAATCAAAGCCAATGGTATTGAACATGAATCGAATGAAGTCAAGTCCAAGAAAGTTAGAAGGAACAATACGTCCTTCATGGAAACAACGAGATTCAAGACTATGATAAGTATGTTGAGTAGAGCGAGTTTGATGTAACAAAGAAAGATTAGGCATGTAACTTCTAGTAAGTAGGTGGTCATTTTGATATCCTAAAGTCATGATAGTACCTAAAAATAAACACAAAAGTATTTCCCCAATTACTCATATGTTACATATAAACCAAAAATCAAAAAGATGAGAATGTGTTTAATCAATCTTTTGACAAACCAAGGTTTAATCCTGATCATTCTCATATTCACAATGTACCAAGCTCATCATCAATAATGACACATTGACCATGTAAGATCAATGATGAACTTGAACATTGGTTTTTCAAAACAAGGTTTTTAGGTAAGCATTTAATAATGCCATTACTAACTTGTTCATGGGTTCATATCAATTCTATCAATCAACCAAACTATTTAGTCAAAATTCAGATTTGTTCTACAAATGGGTTTTAGTGAAATCTCAATGAATATGAACCTAAGGAATCATAGTAACAATACTATGTCAACTCTTATTTCTAGTAAGGTTTTAATTCAATGTCAATTTTAAAAAGCCCCAATTATGAATGTATGAACCCTAGAACAAATTAGATGAAATTGAAAGAAATGACTTACAAATAATTTATCTTTGATGAAGGATGAGTGAAACCCACAAATCGAAATCAATTAATCTTGAGTAATTGAAGGTTTTGGAAAAACAACAATGGTGGAAAACTGGGCATTTTCGTTGGCTGTGTGTGTGAAGGAGAGAGAGGGTTTTGTTTGAAAAGGTTATTTTAATAAAACTGGCGCTTTGGCGAAGTTTCTGCCCGCGGTTCCTTATCGATAAGGAACCGCTCATTTGAGTCGCGCCTGATAAGGAACCGCCTATAGTGGCCGGTTTTTATCAAAGAAAAACAAAGATTTTTTGAAAACCAAATTTTTTAAATTACTTAAAAATATATCTTAAACCTTTTTGGATATCATTAGACCACCACAACACTAGGTAATAATGCTTTATTGAAGGATTACGAGTTGAATCGAGATAGGAAAAGACCGAAACGGACAAATGACTACTCGTAGCAAAGAAGCAAAGGGGAGAGAAGTCAAGGGAAGTGAATCAAGACCAAGAACATTGCTCAAGAGACAAATGAAATTCTTCAAATCGAGGAGACGAAGAGCTTGTGTCATATATAGTGGTTTAAGACGTGCCTTTCTGGCGAAAGTCTAAACGGCTTTGGTAGTGAATTATACCAAGCAATTTTGATACATAGAATAAGATAATTTTCAAGAGTAGTCTTATTCTATTTCAAAACATGAGCAAAGTATAGATTCACTTTCTCTCCCACATGGTCGGATAATTATCGCTAGGATTAACAATAACAATATCTTTGGAATATTTCAATTCCAAATGTGTAAAATCCACCTACAACTTAATGAAGTAGTTTGGTATCTCAAGGGATTCACTAATCATCCTAGAGATGAGCTTAATTACACAAGTTACACATGATATTGGGCCTACTAACCGTAAGGGTGCAAACTATGGAAATCATGCTTGATACTTTAAACTTCTACTAACTCACCCTACATCTCCATAGTGAGTCAAGTATCCAAGCAATGAAGGTTTGAGAGGGAAAAAGGAAAGAATCATAAACCATAAATAAATGTCAAGGCAAGGATGCCAAGAACAAGCATATAATTAATTAATGATCCAAAGAATGATCAATAGGGCGTGTGGAAGAACGAAAACGTACATTGGACACAAATTGCATTCCAAGATTTCAGGGAACCAAAGCAAAGCCCAACAATGACTAATAGTGACTACTAAGTCTTCAAGGACTAGTATCAATCCTACCCATCTTGATATCATCATTCAATGATGTTGAAATCAAAGAAGATGAGTCTTCTACAAGTGTAAGTAACTCAATCCACAATCAATAGAATGATTTATCTTCATGAGTACCTACACATAACAAGATGCAAACTAGTAGATACATTTCAAAAGTAAATCTAAAATGCATTAATACTACTAATCTAAATGAGATGCTATATTATCAACTTAAAAGGCTTATTTTCAACAAAAAATAGTTTTGACCAAAGAAAAACTTAAGTACAACTTAACCTTCTAATTTGAGGAGACAATGGATTGATCCAAGTTTTAAAGTACAATATACTTCAAAGATCTTGTGTCACCATCGCTCTGATACCGATTGTAGAAACTAGAAGGGGGGGTTGAATAGTTTCTCATCGGTTTATCTCCTAATTAAAATTCCTTTCAATTAGGTAAGTGCAAAAACTATCTTTTACTTGAAAGCTAGTTTCATAATGATTAGGTTCAATTCTAATGCATTAAAAATGTGTAGTAAGTATAATGATAATGAATGTAAGTAATGAGTAAGGAAAGAAACAACCTAGTAGGAAGACACCAAGATTTATAGTGGTTCGGCAACGAGGCTCTATCCTCGTTCCTACTCCACTCACTACAACAAAATGAGCCTAATGCAACATTTTACAAGCAACACTTTTTAAATGTGTTGCATTTGTCACAAAATTGATGAAAAAGCCACATTTTCAAATCAAGTGTTGCATATTAATATAAAAAAACAACACTTTTATAAAAGTGTTGCAATTTCAACCTCATAACACAACACATTAAAAAGTGTTGCATTTACTAATGCATGAAAACCAAGGTTCTAAAAGGCGCGCTTTTGCGGCGTCAAGGCGGGGCAAAGGCATGAGGCGTGGCCTCCACGTTAAGAAATAGACGTTGGAGTTGGCGCTAGGCATGACCTGGGATAAGGCGGGAAAAGGCGAGCAAAAGCGGCCAAAGGCGCGAGTTTTTTAAAAGGCTTTGAAAATTTTCAAATATTTAGGATTTTTTCTTGCGTTTACTCATATTTTCAATTTTGGTTAAGATTTATAAATGTTTATAGATCGTTATAATTATAAATATAATATAAAACAAAAAATTTATAATTATATATTGCTGCCTTAAAAACACCGTGCCGTTACGCTTTTCGTAAAACTCAAGACTTAGACTCACTGCCACGCCGCGCCTCACGCTATCTGAAACCTTGATGAAAACAACACTTACTTTTGAAGTGTCACCAAAAAATCTCCCGCTTATACTTTTCATTGGTGTCTCGCTCTTTTTTTAACCAAAATTAATACCTTTTTTCACCAAAATTAAAACCTATTTTTTTCTTTTGTGTCCCCACCCTCTTCTTTTTCGGTATCCCATCCCCTCTTTTATCATTTCAAGATTCACACAAAAGGGCACCAAGCAATTCCGATTTTCATCATCTTCTTGAGTTTCTTTTTAATCAATCAGTGATAAGGTACGGTAATCATCATCTTATATTAATTGTATTATTCTTTAGTATCTCTTGGTCTAATTGCTTATCTATCATATTCCCATTAGTTGTAGTTTATTAATATCTAAAACTATCTATAATTAGGGATCTATTTTGTTCAAATAACCTCATCTTGTATGTTATATCAATTTATTTTTTATATATACTTATTCAATTGTTTTATTCATATTGCATCTTTACATTTAAGATTTTTGGTAGATTCGGGTTTGTAGATTACTATAGATCTTTGGTAAATGCAAAGTGGATAAATTGTTAATAATTGAGATTGGATTTATTAATTTTACACATATACTGTAACAATTTTTTTGTGTGTATGTTAATTTTTGGTCACTTATTACTCTTGATTTTTTTTTATTTTTTGCTTATTTACAGAAAATGGCAAAGATTGGAGTTCTCCTCAATATTGTTGGTTTTGTTATTATTGTCTAGTTACATTATGTATTATTGAGCTATCATTTTCCATTATTCTAACCAGAGGAATTGGGAATTTTAACCAATAGATTTTTAGTGCACTTTGATCATTTGTAGTTGGTGTCTATTACAGTTGACTTCATATGGAGCAAGTGTATTCAGTTAGTATAGTGAGTGGTATGATTGTGAGTGTATATGAACTCTTACACAAATATCAATTGAGTATTTATAGATAACCTTAATTTATAAATCTTTTTGAAGTAATTTAGATAGATAACATTTGTTGGCCTAAGGGGGTGCGTTTTTTTCTTATACAACTGTCTTATGGCTTATTTTTCGGCTTACACCGTCGGCTAATGGCTTATTTGCTTTTCGACTTATGTTTCGTAAGCTCGCTTTTTATGGTTTTTTTTTGTAACTTTTCGGATTATATAAGTTTATCATGTCATAATAAGCTTATATAAGCCAAAAAGTTACAAAATTAGTCACAAAAGGTGGGCTTATGAAACTTACGACCAGAACAACATAAGTCATATGTCCACTATATAAGCCTAAATCAGATCCTTCGAACGTTAGTAATAGTATGATTGATCATTTTATGTATGTGATTATAGTTATGAATCAGGATATTGATTTTCAACATTTTATTTATAAATTATTTAGCCTTTAATAGCTCGTGCTCGGGTGAGCAGTGTAGAAAATGTCATATGAAATCATTTGATTTAGTCCTCCTTGTTGTTGTTGTACTGGTTTATGTGATACCATTTCTTGTATGTTACAATTAGGGGTGTCAATCGGGTTATCGGGTCGGGTTTGGGGCTTATCGGGTCGGGTCTTATCGAGTTTCGCAAAAATAAAAATGAACCCGCAACCCGAACCTATAAGGAATCGGGTCTATTGGGTTCGGGTCTAACAGGTTGCGAGTTATCGGGTCGGGCCTATCAGGTTATCGGGTTGTTTGTTAACAAAAGAAAAAAATTATTTTAAAATTTGCAAATGTTTTCTAAACGAACATATAATATATACATAGTTAAATGAAATTAGGTGTATTGTTGTACTTATGTGCTTCAAACAAAGCCCAACTAGCAAACTGAAACTGCTATGTTGTATGTTAAATGTTACTGTGTACGAGGAAGATAAATTTTATGTTGCAAACTGAAACTCCAAATTAAACTCACTAATAAAACGTGCAAATTAAAGATTTATCTATGTTAAAATGTTACTCTAACAAAGAGCAACTAGCAAACTAAAACTGCTATGTTGCAAACGGAAACTCCGTATTAAAACAGATTTATTTTATATCATATCGGATTTATCGGGTTAACCCGATAACCCGATAAGAAATTAATTAAAACCCTAATCCGACCCTATAAGGCTATCGGGTTGACCCGATAAACCCGATAAGCTAAGTTGGACCTGATACAACCCGACCCTATAAGGCTTTATCGGGTTCGGGTCAACCCATTTGATACCCCTAGTTACAATCAATGTTTAAATTTGTTGATGATTAAAAAGTCTGCTAGTTAGGTAAAAAATGATTTGTTTTGAAATGATATATTGATGAAACGGATAAGTTTTCAAAAGTGATTGATTTTCTTCGTCGCTAGCTTCATAGAGAGTTGTTGGTAAGTTGGTTCTTTATGTTATATGCTTATAGCTTCACATTTGATCAACCACATGCCTAAATGACGCTCCATAATATTGCATTCTCTCTGAGTCTAGATCAGCTAGGGAATGATCTATACAATGCAAGTTTCTGTGAATAATAAAATGACTCGTTTAGTTAATGTGTTCTGCACGAGATGGATTCTTAATATTCAAATATAGCCTTAGTGTTATGCTTTCTTGTAACAGGCTTTACGCATGTGCTGCAGAATATTGGATTTCATGGGAAATTGGTGGTTAACTTTGACCATTTTGCAATAGCTTTTACAATTGCATAAACTCATTAAAGGCGAACTGCATTGGCAAATTCGTCTAGTATTATTTTTTTTGTATGGAAACTAGTGACAAAAACTTTATATCTGTAAAATGGTTATCAGTTCTTTAGTTGGATGGGTTCGAGTTAGATAGTTATTTCTTCTTAATTGAAACATTCGTTTTTAATTATATTTTATCACAGCAGCTGAGGTTGTTAATATTGAACCATTGAGTGGCCAAAATTTTTCTACTGAGCCGTACGAGGCGTGTAACAAATTAGCTGTTCTTAGTGTAAGCCTTGTTAAGGTTCTTTCTGATTTCGACCTGAAAAAGTCTCCCACTGCAACTTCAGTGATGACCTCAACTACTCTTGCAATGGTGTCGAGTGAAACCCCGTCAGAGGTTCGTTATGTTATTTTTATTCCTGTGAAGCCCTGTTGTAGGTGCGTTATGTTAATCTTATTCGTATGTTAAATAATGTATCAGCAATTCAGTAGAAATAATGTGGGTATTTGTTATCTTAATCAAAGTTTACCATATCTGCATTGGAATTGTGATAGAATGGGCGAGAATATAAAAGGGAGAGGAGAAAGAAATATAATCAAGAATTTGCCAAGAGGTATAAAAAACATGTACATGGATTTTTTGGAATATTACTTTTTAAAAAATATTATAAATGCTGGTGTATATGTAAATTGGAAATTTTAATTATCCAGGTAGAAGCCAAAGAACTGTGTTAAAAGTTGAAGACCTCCCTAGTGAAAACAAGGCCCTGAAGACTGATATTATTTCGCTAACCTAAAACATGCAAAATTGGTGTATTAAAACTAATGGTAAGACCATTTTGTTTCTTTATTTTTTTCCAGCTCCATTATTATTTTTCACCATCTTATAGTTTCTTTTGACCTCGGGTGATGATCGATAATGAAATACTTCAAGTGACACCATCGAAACAAGGCGGGCTTGTCACAGGGTGCCATACAATGTCCTTGACAATGTGACGAATCTCGAGGTGCTTAATCATGTAGGTAATATAGGGTAAGTTACACTTTTAAGCCATGTATAATAGCTTCAAGCAACCAATAGGTCTAATTAAGTATGGTAAAAATATGATCAAGTATACAGGTACTGGGATGTAGTGCGAAGGTCTCTAGGAAAAAAAGAAGTATCTGAAGTGTATGTTCCTAAACTCATTATATAAATAATTTGTAAGCAAAATAAAGGAAATAAGTGAACTCCCCTATGTAGAAACTAGATCATGAGACGAGGTCGTGAAATGGGCAAGCTGGGTAATGGGCCAATAGAAACTCCATTGCATGTCTCATAAGACACAAAATGTTTTTGTTTAAAGATGTGAAAGTTGGAGAAGTACCTCAATGATCATACATGTCCATTGTATTTTGTTACAGCTTTGTAACACGAAACTTTGTTCCCGACCATGAACTAAAATCCTATACAATATATTAACTATATGTAAGCGAATACCATGCACTTTTACCTTATTTCCATCCCATGACATACAAAGCGATTATTATCTCTAGAACTAATATAGATTCTAAGACTATATTGTACTAACACTTCTAGTGGTTTTGAATTGTAATCCTCCTTAATTTTTGCTTTCTCATCACCTCTAAAATGCTGGTTAGTTTGACATTACTTGTTTGCTCTACCACGATTGGTTTTTGTCATATCTTCGTCACTTTTGTAGCCCATGTTAATACAAAGTTTACTTAGAATTTAAAATTCAAGATAAATCTAATATTTTGATACGTAACTTCGACATATTTATATATCAGAAACTTACTGTATCATTTTTTAGTGCCAGTTTTGAAGGGGCATTTGTTACATAATCACTCATATACGATACAAAATAACTAAAATGGCGTAAATGATTTGTGTTGGTAGTGAATGCAAAAATAAAACCTTTATTGAACAACTGTTAAGATGGGTTTACATCTATCATTTGGTGTTGTGTGCAGGTTTACATAGCAGTTGAAGGAATTCCTTGAGCTGCAGACCCTATAATTGAATCAGAAAATTTGACACTTCCACACTTTGACGTGTTTCTTGGACGCGCTCCTGTTTTTTCCTAATTTAAAAGCTTCAGTTAGCTATGGATCATCTCTTAAACAGATCAGGTTGTTCTTCTCAAGCATCTTTAGTACTTCCAACATATTTGCTCTTTTGGACGGCTCAGTTTCTAGGCACATTAGTGCTATACTAAATGCATGATTGATTTCACTTGTTGGATAACACTCTAATCTATTATTAACAAGAATTTTTTTTCCTTTTATTTCTTAGACGACTCATTTAACCTGTTTTAGCAGAATAGTGATAGTTACTACATCAATCAAAAGTCAAATCCAAGAAAAGATCTAACTTTGACTTTTAAAGAAGTACAAAAAAGTCCATGTATGTGTTTCCAGTTGGGTAAAAAATAGGTAAAACGGCAAAGGTTCGAACTGGCTAAAAGTCACTTACAGTCCACTAATGCATACTGATAACTAAAATTTTACTCAGGTTAAAAAGATTCGTTTCAGTATGTCTAATCGAATTGATCTTAGCTCTCTATGTGACTTCGTTTTATTTTGGTGGAAACAAAGATGTGTCGTTGTAGTATTTAAAGTTAAAAGGTGCAAAATAATTAAAGTAAATGGGCACTTAACGTAAATCTAAGTCTAATTAAAGTAAATGTGCAAGTATTAAAAGCGAGACTGAACTTAAAGGGCACTAAAGTAAATGACGTAAACTTAAATCTATCTAAGGCAAACTTAAAGTGCGACTAAAACTAAGGCAAGTCTAAAATAAAACTAGGGCAAATAATCTTAAAGTGCATTTAAATAAAAGGCGGGAAAAATAAAGCTTGAAAATAAAAATCAAAGACAAAAGCTAATAAGAACCTGAATACAGCTCATTCGGAATAAACCTTCGTTTGGAATAATCACTCGTCCTAAATGTCACCTTCGGTTGAAATGATTTTTCTTCACTTGGAATATTACCAAAATCCTTGATCCGGAACAAATTGATCTGAATATGTCACTTATCCAAAACAATGCTTCGTTCGGAACTTACTGATTCGGAACTCTCACTTGTTGCCTTGATTCGGAAGTATTAGGTCACCCCTTGATTCGGAAGTTTCCGAATGAAGTCCTTTGATTCGGAAGTTTAGAACTTCCGAATGAACCTTTCTTGAGTCGGAAGATGACCCTTGATCCGGAACTTTGGAAGTTCCGAATGAAGCCTTGACTCGGAAGTTTATGACTTCCGAATGAAAAGCCTTGATTCGGAACTTGGTCCTTGATTCGGAACTTTGAGTTGATTCGGAACTTTTGAGAAGTTCCGAATGAAACCCTTGGTTCGGAACTTTGGAGTTCCGAATGAATTCCTTTGGTTCGGAAGTTTTCACTTCGTCCGGAACTTTGAAAGTTCCGGGTGAACAAGCTTGGTTAGGAACTTTTGGAGTTCCGGATGAAACCTTGATTCGGAACTTTGGGAGTTCCGAATGAGCTCTTCCCTCCTTCTTGGTTCGGAACTATTCCTGGAAAGATCAGAAACAAGCAAACACCCCCGAAGAACAAGGAGAACAGTAGCAGCAGATATAATCACAAAATAACCAAAATCAAACACACGGATAATTATAAATAGTAACGAATCAACAAATAAGCATCAACAAACAATTAAAAACATGAAATCAAACAACTTTAACCACAATAATCAAAAACCACTTGGATCAAAATAAAAGCATAAACATGAACATAACATAAACACATGAATTAAAGAATAAGAAAGGTAGATAAGAGATTGACAAGATAAAATAAAGATTTGACAAGAATTAAAATGAAAACTTACTTGGAATTAAATGGTAATTAAGGTTCATAACATGAATTAAAATTGACAAGTAATGTAAATGACAAGTATTTAAATGATGGAAGGTCTAATTGTCACCATTAGCCAACAAGAGTGAAAAATGACTAATACTAAACTATTTATAGGGGAGGATTAAGGAAGCTTCCTCCCCTCTTTCCTTTTCTCTTAATTGCATAATTAAGTCCCTCCTTCTTTTAATCTTTATTAATTGTGTACTTAGTCCTTTTCTTCTAATCTTCTTTAATCTTGGACTTAAGGGACTTTTGACTTCGGGATTTCTTTTGAACTCGTCTTTAAATTCTTCAATAAAATAGACTTGAATTCTTCGGCTTTTGATAAACTTCCGTCTTTTGACTTTTTCTTCGATAAATCTTCAGAATTGGTTGTGGACTTCCGTTCTTTTTGCACTCTTGACTTCTTGACTTCGTCTTTCATCCTTTACTACAATAAAAGTCCGTAAATGCCCGTGAATGTCCGTGTTTTCACCACTTTTCACCTTTTCATCCTAAATCACAACAAAAACACAAACCACGCATAATTCCGACATAAAAGACATTAAATACACGTTTTGGTCCGGTTATTATTGTAATTAAGTGGTAGAAAAGATGGGTGTTTACACACCTATCAAATCCCCTACACTTGACCATTGCAATGTCCTCATGCAATGCATTAGTTACAAAGCAAGATTTCACTTTTCATCATAATCAATCCACGTTGGCCTTTATTAAAGAGATAGAAAATTAAAAACATACAAAATAAAGAAATCAAAAGCATACCTTAGGTTTTGAAAATGTTATGAATAATCATCATCCTCAAGTTTTCACTTTCTCCAAACCAAACTTAAAAACGAGATCATTGTTATTATAAGTTAGTAGACTAACACGAACTCATGTGGGCCAATTACTCACTTAGACTCCCTTATTCCTAGGTGTATCTCTTATATTTTATTGTTGTCTAGAATGATCACGAGGATGCATTGTTTGACTTATTTCGATAGTTATTTAGTCTGAAAATAAAGTGCACGATTTAATCAATAGTTAGCTAAAGGACCAAATCTTTTAAAACTGCTTCTCGGGGCCTCATAAAGTTCATATCTTGGCATAACTCGCTTCGCGATTTGAGACCTTTCTCGGACCGATATTTGGCAGCGACTTCATACTTCAAATCTTGAGAGACGTTCATGAAATAATGGTCTTCTCTTCATATAGGAATTTCTTCACTTGAAGTTTTGAGAGATTCATACTTGGACCACGACTTCTTTCATTTTTTCTCCAATCTTTATTTTGGACTTTGATATACAACGATCCGCCTCCTTTTATGACTTGGATCTATTTATCCTCATACCTTGTTAGGGTCTTTTCGGATACACTTCTCCATGACTTTTGGGGAGTTTTGCTTTACGTCGTGTGTCTCGATCCTTCATATTGATTTTCGATAAATGATTCTTCACATCGCTTTGGATCTTTAGCAACAAAATATAGCCCTCATGCCTTGTTAGGGCCTTTTCGGACTCGCCAATCTTCGCGTCCCGCTTCAATAAGTTATGCCTTGGCTATGAACTCTAATCCATACCGAGCAACTTTTAAACGATCTGGGGCTAGAAGCTAAGTAACTTTTCAAATCGTACAACCTTATTTATTAGCAGATAAATTTATTAGCAAGCGATGGGAGAATAGGCTCATAATTAACTCACATAAATTCACGAAAGAATACCGGACTTATAATTGGCTCTATCATCTCTCGTTCTCCACAGTTTAAAATCTCAAGTAATGAGACTCGTGGATACTTAGCCTATTAAATCAAAGTTTTGGGTTTTCGAGTCGCCTATAGGATCTTGCAAATTCTTAGACTTTTTCAAGTTTATAAATCGCATCTTAAAGTTCCCTTGATAAACGACTCTCTAGGATCAATTATAGGAACTTGCGAAAAGTTCTTGTTCTTAACCCGTGAGAGTTAAGACTTTCGCGTTTTATAGCTCCCTATATAATAGCCTAGCAAAACTTGACTTAAACACGTTAAGGATACTAGCTAGAGTAAACTCGAATTGAGTCAAAAGATTCACAACGTTTGAAAATTAAAACCACTTATTAAACATTTATTCTAGCAAAGAAAGAAAATAACTATTCAAAAGGGAAAAACTAATAGGCCAAAATAAATCAAAAATTTTGAAAAATGTCGAAAAATTGATTTTCTGGTTAAAATGAGGACAAATACAAGGAAAAGACCACTTAACTTCGATAGAAGTCCCCCTACACTTAAGATAAACATTGTCCTCAATGTTTAAGCATATGGGAGTAAACTCCCCTACACTTAGGACATTGTGCACGTTGTTTAAATCTTGCTAAGGAAAAGACAACTAAAGAGATTCCTATTTTAATATTGAGAAAATAGAAAATAGTGAATCGAAAAGAGTTTAGGATAGAACCGGGATGAAGTAGACACGGAATCACGGGTCGGCAAGAATCATCAAGAGTGGATCATTGAAGCTCGAATCCCTGATTAAGAAGTGAGGAGAGGAAATAGCAATTCAAAGGGGTCCCCCTACACTTATGGTAAAGAAAGCGAAAAGATAGATGCATGGGTTGCCTCCCAAGAAGCGCTTGGTTTTTGTTAACCGAGTCGTGAGCCTGACTCGACCTTGATCATCAACGGAAGTAGCATGAAACATATCCACCAGGATCAAAGACATAGTTTTCATCCATCAATAAGAACGAGCTTAAGGCGAACAAGGCAAGCCAAAAGAGAAGTGGCAAGGTTCCCTTAAGCAGTGATGGAGCACAGTAGAAGCAAGTAGGAAGTGGTGCAAGCATGTCTTCAATAGGTCCAAAGATTTTTCCTTTTATTTCATCAGGTGGATACTGAGATGGCTTAAAAACTTCAATACCGGGGTCGAACACCTTTTCCTTCAAGGGAAAATAGCACTCAGGCTCAGCTGAGTGTGAAGAAGATCCGCAAAGAAGCACAACCTCGTCCTCAGAAGTGGGACAAAGAGGTGTCAAATCATAAGTGCAACGGATTTCGGTGTCGACCGGTTTCTTCTCCTTTGACAAAATGCTCTTCAAATCCAAAGTAGGATCAAGACGATAATCTTCAAAGTCCAAAGGAGGAGCATCACTCTCATGAGGGAAGTATGTGTTGAGAAATTCAGATAAATCTTCCTCAAATGAATAATCGTCCAAAGTAGGATCGAGTGATGGTGGAGGATCTTCATCATGTGAAGAATCGCTCGATAGAGTATCAGCCTCATCGAAATCATCGAAAGTGGGCAGCTCGGGATACTCAGAAGTACAATCAAAATCATCCGAGTCTGAGCTAGAATCATAATCATCATAAGCATCGAAGATCGGTGGCGAATCATAAATGGGAGAAGCGTCCAAAGTAGAGTGAGAATCATCCACATTATCTTCAAAAAGTGGATTATCAGTGGAAGACTCGAATAGAGGATTGTCATAGACGGTAAAGTCATCGAGTACATTTATCATATTCACTGATTCTCGGCCTCCAAAGGATTTGCCTGTAAGCTTCCCCATTTTAAAAACTTTTGAATCATCCCCGACTCGTAAGATTAACTCACCTTCGGCCACATCTACTAAAGCTCGTCCGGTTCTCAAAAATGGCCGACCAAGTATTAAAGGAATACGAGGGTCTATTTCATAATCAACTACGACAAAATCGACCGGGAAAGTAAATGTGCCAACTTTGATAAACACATCTTCGGCTATACCAACGGGGTAAGCGAGAGTACGGTTTGCAAGTTCAAGAGTCATCTTTGTTGGAATGAGGTCGGGCAATGATAGTGTTTTCCAAACACTCAGTGGCGTCAAATTAATACTAGCCCCGAGATCAGCGAGGGCAGTAAATTCTTCAGTTTTGTTGAACACGCAAGGCAACACAAAACGACCGGGATCTCCAAGCTTTTCCGGAAGTTCTCTAAGAAGGACTGCATAGCAGTTTTCATTTAATCGTGTGTTGGCGAGTTCAATCAGCTTCTCCTTCTTGCTAAGCAGTTCCTTGAATGCTTTGACAAATTTCGGCATGTGGCAAAGTGCTTCAACAAGGCTAATGTTGATGGTCATTTTAGATAGCATATCCACATATTTCGATACTTGACAGTCATTCTTGGTTAGCTCGTTGGTCTTGCCTATGCGAGAAGGGTATGGGATTCTGGGTTGATAAGGGTTAGGTGAAGGTGTAGTTGGTGAAGGTTGTGATGTTGAAGGGTCCTTCCGAGATACATCGTCATGACGAGGCGGAGACGGTAATGGTGTACTATCACTAAGTGTAAGAGGAGTAGGGATATATGGTGGTGGAGGAGGTGTAGATGATGGTGGTGAGTCAGGTGGATTGACAATGGTAATTCCACTACGCGTAGTTATAGCACTCACATTAGCTCGCGGATTGGTGACGGTGTTAGAAGGTAGAGAACCCGAAGAAGAAGAAGGTTGAGCTTCGGGCAAGAAACTAGCCAACAGATTCTTTAATTCAGTTGTTTGAGTAATGAAGGAGGATTGAAGATTTTCACGAACCTCGGTTCTGATGTCATTACCTTGCTTCAAGATATCTCCTTTCAAATTGATTATTTGGCTCTGTAGATTCTTGATTTGCTCACCTTGAGTTCTCATGATGGTGTCAACATCGGGATTAATGGGTAGGTGTTGTTGGGTGGGTGGTTGATAAGGGTTAGAAGCACGAGGTGGGATTTGGTTGCTTCTATTGTAGTTGTTGGCGGGATTTTGGTTTTGAGGAGAAAAACCGGGGGAAAGGTAATTGTTGGAACGGTAGCTCAGCAGATTTCTATCCCCTTGTTGTCTAGCTTGGTAATTTTCCGGTGAATAATTACCGTAAGCTGCATACACATTTTCCGGATTTCCTTGTGTCGAAGGACAATCGGTGTATGAGTGAGGACCACCACATGTTTCACAAGGATTAGCAACCGCTTTAACTTGTTGTTGTTGTTGGTTTGAAGCGAGAAGCGTAATACTTTTGCTCATTTCGGCCATCATGCGGGTGAGTTCGGTCATCTCAGGGTTTGCTGAGGTAGAAGAAACATTGACTCTCGTGTTGTTTCTAGAAGAAGCAGAGGAATCCCAGTTCTTGTGATGAATAATCATGTTCTCAATTAACTCTCTACACTCCTCGGGTCTCCTTTTCATGAATGTGCCACCGGCGGCTGCATTGATCGTATCACGATCTCGAAAAGTCAATCCGTTGTAGAAAGTATCTATTAAAGTGACGGGAAGCATGTTGTGGTTTAGACAACGGTCGATCAAGACATTATATCTCTCCCAAGCATCAAAAAGAGATTCATCGGGGTCTTGCATGAAACCGCTGATCTGATTGCGAAGGCTGGTGACCATGGATGGTGGAAAGTAGCGAGAAAGAAAGCGTTGAGTCATATCATCCTAAGTGTGAATAGAATTCTTCGGGAGACGATCAAACCATTTCTCGGCATGATGTGATAAAGTATGTGGAAAGAGTTGTAGGCGGAGTACATCCATTGTGGCCCCAAGGAACTTCATGCTTTGGGTGATTGTAATGAACTTGTCGAGATGTTTGTTGGCATCATCATCAGGCAATCCTCTAAATGGGTTTGTTTGCACTTGCTGAATCATGTGGTGCTTCAACGAAAACTCAGGAGCGTTGATTTGCATCGGCGCAATCGGTCCTCCTCGTCCAAACATTGTTGGTTGACAAAGTTCCTCCATGGTCCGAAGATCGGGTTGTGGAAGAGCATTGTTGTTATTATTATTATTATTGAGGTGCGGTGGCATGTTGTTGTTGTTAACACCTGCCATATCTAAATCTTCTTGAGGCTCGGGCTCTTGATAATTAGAAGATCTAGTACGCATACACCTGAAAATGCAAAAGAAAACAAAACCAAACACAAAGACAATATATATACACAAGAAAGATAAAATCTTTTTGGATTTTTGAAAATTTTAATTTTTATGGTTTTTTTATCAATTTTTAATTTTTATGATTTTTTGAATTTTTTATGCAAGAAAAATAACGTTCACAAGTGAACGGATCCCAAAAAGCAACGTGTCTCTCACAGAAAACTGTTGATCTTAACGAAAAGAGCCGGCAGCGGCGCCATTTGATAACTAAAATTTTACTCAGGTTAAAAAGATTCGTTTCAGTATGTCTAATCGAATTGATCTTAGCTCTCTATGTGACTTCGTTTTATTTTGGTGGAAAAAAAGATGTGTCGTTGTAGTATTTAAAGTTAAAAGGTGCAAAACAATTAAAGTAAATGGGCACTTAACGTAAATCTAAGTCTAATTAAAGTAAAGGTGCAAGTATTAAAAGCGAGACTGAACTTAAAGGGCACTAAAGTAAATGACGTAAACTTAAATCTATCTAAGGCAAACTTAAAGTGCGACTAAAACTAAGGCAAGTCTAAAATAAAACTAGGGCAAATAATCTAAAAGTGCATTTAAATAAAAGGCGGGAAAAATAAAGCTTGAAAATAAAAATCAAAGACAAAAGCTAATAAGAACCTGAATACAGCTCATTCGGAATAAACCTTCGTTTGGAATAATCACTCGTCCTAAATGTCACCTTCGGTTGAAATGATTTTTCTTCACTTGGAATATTACCAAAATCCTTGATCCGGAACAAATTGATCTGAATATGTCACTTATCCAAAACAATGCTTCGTTCGGAACTTACTGATTCGGAACTCTCACTTGTTGCCTTGATTCGGAAGTATTAGGTCACCCCTTGATTCGGAAGTTTCCGAATGAAGTCCTTTGATTCGGAAGTTTAGAACTTCCGAATGAACCTTTCTTGAGTCGGAAGATGACCCTTGATCCGGAACTTTGGAAGTTCCGAATGAAGCCTTGACTCGGAAGTTTATGACTTCCGAATGAAAAGCCTTGATTCGGAACTTGGTCCTTGATTCGGAACTTTGAGTTGATTCGGAACTTTTGAGAAGTTCCGAATGAAACCCTTGGTTCGGGACTTTGGAGTTCCGAATGAATTCCTTTGGTTCGGAAGTTTTCACTTCGTCCGGAACTTTGAAAGTTCCGGGTGAACAAGCTTGGTTCGGAACTTTTGGAGTTCCGGATGAAACCTTGATTCGGAACTTTGGGAGTTCCGAATGAGCTCTTCCCTCCTTCTTGGTTCGGAACTATTCCTGGAAAGATCAGAAACAAGCAAACACCCCCGAAGAACAAGGAGAACAGTAGCAGCAGATATAATCACAAAATAACCAAAATCAAACACACGGATAATTATAAATAGTAACGAATCAACAAATAAGCATCAACAAACAATTAAAAACATGAAATCAAACAACTTTAACCACAATAATCAAAAACCACTTGGATCAAAATAAAAGCATAAACATGAACATAACATAAACACATGAATTAAAGAATAAGAAAGGTAGATAAGAGATTCACAAGATAAAATAAAGATTTGACAAGAATTAAAATGAAAACTTACTTGGAATTAAATGGTAATTAAGGTGCATAACATGAATTAAAATTGACAAGTAATGTAAATGACAAGTATTTAAATGATGGAAGGTCTAATTGTCACCATTAGCCAACAAGAGTGAAAAATGACTAATACTAAACTATTTATAGGGGAGGATTAAGGAAGCTTCCTCCCCTCTTTCCTTTTCTCTTAATTGCATAATTAAGTCCCTCCTTCTTTTAATCTTTATTAATTGCGTACTTAGTCCTTTTCTTCTAATCTTCTTTAATCTTGGACTTAAGGGACTTTTGACTTCGGGATTTCTTTTGAACTCGTCTTTAAATTCTTCAATAAAATAGACTTGAATTCTTCGGCTTTTGATAAACTTCCGTCTTTTGACTTTTTCTTCGATAAATCTTCAGAATTGGTTGTGGACTTCCGTTCTTTTTGCACTCTTGACTTCTTGACTTCGTCTTTCATCCTTTACTTCAATAAAAGTCCGTAAATGCCCGTGAATGTCCGTGTTTTCACCACTTTTCACCTTTTCATCCTAAATCACAACAAAAACACAAACCACGCATAATTCCGACATAAAAGACATTAAATACACGTTTTGGTCCGGTTATTATTGTAATTAAGTGGTAGAAAAGATGGGTGTTTACACACCTATCACATACATTACAAAATCATTATATTCAAGTTCTTATTGTTAATTCACTCACCCATCTTGGCCATCTTAATCATATCTTATGAAAGTTTCTTTATGTCAGCGAGAGGTGTATTGACTAGTGAGACCATCCTAGGGGCTAAATAACCAAAGTTCTGACTACTTGAGTGGAGACGTGAGTCTTATCTTTCTCTATAATCGTTTTCGTGAATGGCAGGCTACATTGTGTTGATGTACGCGAAGAGCTTTATAGAAGATGACTAAGATTTTTAGAATTTTGATTAGATAATTTTTCTTTTTATCAGAATATCTATGTTAGCTACTTGACATTGAATATTTTCGTCAAGATACACTCTATAATTTATAATGTATGTAAAAGTTTTTATTTTGGAATGTAATTGTCAATTTACTATTATTATGGAATGTAATTGTCAATAAATTATTGTTTTTATAGCAAAAAATGTGTATTAGAATGTGTGTTGTATAAAATTAAAGTGCTACAAATCATTGAGATAAGTGTCACACTAATATGATAAAAAAATGTCGCACTTGATATATTAAAGTGTTGTATATTTGCTGTTTGAAATGAAAAAGTGCTGCATAATAACGTGAGAAGTGTTGTTATTAAATCTAGAGTGTTGCATTTGTGTGCATAAGTGTTGCACTTGATTGTAAAAAATGTTGCATTTCATTTAAGAAGTGTTGCACATTAAAGTTACACATTTGTTAAACATTAGCAACACTTCCAAAAAATGTTGCATGATCCAAATATAAGTGTTGCATATACCTAAGGCGACGTTGCATAATGTAGCACTCGACAAAGTGTCACATTATGTGTAAGGCAACATTTTAAAGGCATAATACAACACTTTATCAGTGTTGCCTTAGCTCTATTTTGTTGTAGTGACTCCTCGAGTACACCTTACTCGATATTTCCACTATATCCACAAGCTCCCTTCTTGACGGAGAAAACCTTACAACGTCGCTTACATTATTTTCCGACACTAAACTAAATGTCGAGACCTAGTCTTAGCTAGGACAAATCTACACAACGTCGCCCACTCCACCATTTTACGACACAAGGCTAGATGTCGAGTTCTAATCTAAAGCTAGAACCAATCTTCACAACGTTGCCTACTTCATCATTTTCCGACACAAGGCTAGATGTCGAGTTCTAATCCATAGCTAGAACCAATCTTCACGACTCTTCACTTTGAAGCTAAGTGAGAACTTCACACAACACAACTACATATCACTTTATAGTTTAGTGAGAACTCACAAGACACAACCACATCACTTTATAGTTTAGTGAGAACTCACAAGACACAACCACATCACTTTATAGTTTAGTGAGAACTAACACAACTTATTACAACTCAACTAAACATATCCAAGTACACACATGTAGCTTGGATCTACATAACACAAATCCAAGCACACACATGTGCAAAGGATTTACACAACTCTAATCCAAGTATTCATAAATAGCTTGGATGAACACAACTAGTCCAAGTATTCACAAATAGATTGGATGAACACAACTAGTCCAGTATTCACAAATACATTGGATCTACACAAGACACAAATAAGGAAATGATGAACATGACTAGATCTTTAGGAGAGGGTGATCTTCATCAAAGCTTCAACTTTAATCACATCACAAGTGTGTGAGTGATCTTCTCTTTGGACAAGGTAAATAAGGAGATCAAGAGGATAATCATGAGTAAAAATACTTAACACATTAAGTGATCATTTACAAATGACTAGGATTAGATAAGAGAAAGAAGGCTGAAAGGGATGTCTAAAAAGGGTTAATGAGAATGTAGATTTGATTCACTATTTATAGAAGACAAATGCCAACAGCTATCTGGGAGCAGTTCCTTATCTACCCGGGCGGTTCCTTATCGATAGGGAACCGCGTAGGCATTAAGGAACCGCGGGTAATAGACTCCGCTCCTTTTTGTCTTTTAGTGAATTTGAAATATCTGAGGCTGTTTAAACCTTCAAAGGATATTCTTATGGCATTTGGAATATGCTATATTCAAATTTACATTTTCATTTTAATAAAACATTTTCTTAAAAATAAAGTTTATTAAAAATCTTTTGTTACATTTGACAAAAGTGAGTTTTAAGACTAATCACTTTTATGATCACTAAGCATGATTAAGATATGTTAGTGTAATGATTATTACCTTGATGATAGTGTTTGTTAGATAATTCGTTTTATGATTGTGTTTGACAATAAATGTCTTTGTAATTTGTCGTGATCAAAACTAAGAAAGATTAATTAATACTAACAATGTTTTTAGGCATTGCTTTGCATTAAAAATCTCCCCCTTTTTGATTGCAACAAATTATAAACTCATTTGTCGTGATCAAAACTAAGAAAGATTAATTAATACTAACAACATTTTTGGGCATTGCTTTGCATTAACAAACACCATATCCTAAAAAGGTGAACATCAACTTAAAAGTATTTAATCCTTTTATGAAGGATATGGTTTGTAGCAATTTGGATAGCCAACTTGCTATCACAATAAAGATTCATAAGAAGCATATTTGTAATGAGCAGATCATTCATTAGGTTGGAGATCCAAATGACCTCACAAATGGCACTAGCCATACATCTATACTTAGCCTTAGTAAAGGATCTATAGACAGTGGTTTACTTCTTGCTCTTCTAAGAGACAAGGGATTTACCAAAGAAAACACAATAGCCATACACATATTTTATGGTTTTCAAACACTTAGCCTAATTGGAATCAGTGAAACAAGATAACTTAATATCTTTTGTTAGAATTTATGTCTACATAACTATTATATAAGATATAACATCAAGAGAACGCAACGGATTAAAGATCATGTATGCACAATTTAATTAACATAAACTTAAAGATGAATCGTACCTTTTTCTTGAATACAATCAAGATGTAGATCAAAAGATTGTGTTACCCTAATCGTGTATAGCCTACGATTTCACCACAATCCTAATCATACAAAACCAATAAGAAACCAAAAGTAGGTTTCCTCTCCGTGTATCCACACTACACCTCAACACGATCAAGCCCGATTGCTAGATCTCACCAACTTGAACAAGAACTCCAAAAACCCTAAAATAGGAGTTGTAGGAAATCAATCATCCGTCTAGGCTGATTGATTTACACGGGTTTGAGTGGTATTAGGGTTAGAGGAAACAAGTGAATAATGAGGTAAAGGAACCCTCATTATATAGGTACTTGAACCTATTAAGACAACTTATCCTAAAAGTTTTTTCTTAAAACAAATAGGACTCTCCCTTTTTTACTTAACCATAGCTAGCCATATCAAGCCCAAACACACCATTGGCCAGTGTAAATTGAGGTGCTGGTACGCTTAAATCCTTCTTCCAGTGCACTTATCAATAATTGTACTGGCAAATAAAAGGTATTGGCTATAAAAATATATTTCGAAAGTTAAAAAGAATATATCAATTACTGTGATGATGTCGCAATGAGACCCGTAATTGACAACTTCATTTTACTTGATTATTGCTTATAAAACTTTTGTTTTAGACTTAATTTATATACTTCTCGACACCTCCAAAAACTTTATTAGAAAATTTTCTTTTGAGCTAGTATGTGACGTATAATTAACAACAAGACTAATGCGAATCAAGCAACAAAACACTTTTCATACTTAATCCCCCTAAATGGGTAATTTGATACAGGAACCATATTCTATTTTAAATACCATTTGTTTTGAAAACTAGAACGACCTCGCTCTGATACCAATTTTAGAAACTGTAGAGGGGGGGGGGGGGGGGTGGGGTGAATACGTTTCTATTTAAAACTTAAAAACGTTCGTATTAAATACTCGATCAAGTTTGATTGAATATGAAAAGTGTTACAATAAGCTAGTTGTACAATAACGATATATTATTGATACAACAATAAACACATTATACTTGTATAACCATAATACATGTATCAACAAATCAACACCCAGAATAAGCTATACAGTAATATATTACACAATATCCATTACATACACAAACCTACAATAATATACACAAACATGATCTATAAAATATAAGCATTAGCTTAATACTAGAGATCATGTCACACTAACAAGAATATTTACCAAATGCATACTTCAACAAAAGACAAAAATTAATATAAACAACTCATCACACAAGCATTTTGCAGTTATAAATATAAAACGATAAATGCAAGTAAAAATGTAAAGAGATGAGTAAAAGGAAATGCAAACTGGACACGATGATTTATAGTGTTTCGGCATGAAGCACCTCTTCACCCTACTCCACTCCTCGAATTCCTAAATCGAGAGTTACATCACTAATCAACAAGCTCCCTACAAGGCGGAGAAAATCATACACATGTAGCTTACACCAATTATCGATACAGAGCCAACTGTCAAGTCTTAATCTTAGCTAAAACCAATATACACCTCTTACTTCCTCACCTAGGAAATACTACCACGTTCACACGATCACCCGATCTACCCAATACACAAGATCAACCAAGATCACACACAATCACACCATTCCGGACTTACACATTGTAACACCCCAAAATGTGATATGCGGAAGCGGTGAAGCTCGGGGCTGTTACGTCATTGTATCATAGTTCAAGGTATAAGAGAACGACTCTAAATGAGACGTTTTATAAAAATACCTCGTTGAATTTAAATTAAAAAGCATCACAGTACAAAAGGTCTCAGTTTCAAAAGATAGTGCAGCGGAATGTAAATGTTTTAAACATCAACGAGATAATAGTTCAAAAGCATAAGTAAATAAATGTCCGAAGATATCCAAGAAATGCATGCGGACTCCAAGTACTTCACACAGCAGATACAACTCATCATCAATTACCTGAGATAAATGCTAAATTGGGTCAACATAAAGTTGGTGAGAATATAGGTTTCAAGTAAAAGTTCATGGTAATTCAATTTCAGATTTCATTTCATGTACATGTGCAAATATAGGAGATATAGTGCCAAGTGTAGGATAAATTGGGTGTTCACAATATTTATGATAGCTAAGCTCGTGACATCGAAACTAGTGATCCAGTGCAAACAATAGATTGCATACATAAATTTTGCCCCAATGGAGTACCTAGCCAAGATGACTCCATTCATACAAATGGTACACACTTGTCCGGCGTCAGAATGCCCGAGTGGAGGTTGTCAACCCTCAATAGATCTATCCGTAACATAAGAGCTTACTCCAGCAGAGTAACTAACGATTCACGATAGTGGGGACTATGGCTAAAGCAACTTAAGCTATCTCATAAATAGTGTTCACAAAGCGTTCACAGAAATCAAGTTTTACTTGCGTCCAGAAGCAAGCATCAAAGCATTTATCACATCCCAAAACATTAAACATAGAAAGCAGTTTAACACGGATCTATAAACTCACCTCAAGCAATGATTCAAACCGCACAAGTAAGATCAAATAGTAGCGAGCAACTCTAGCAACAACCTAAATATAATACTATAGTTTAGGCGCTAGCAAATAAGTCACAATAGTTCATCACGTACGTTACTCATCAATCAAGTATATATTTTGTTGTTAAAATCGTGACTTGTAAATGTTATATCGTTATAAACATTATAGTATATATATACTTAGGCAAAAATATTTATTTTTGACTCGACGAAATTTCGACAGCCTTTCGGCGTAAATTTTAATTTACCAAAATTTATCTTAACAAATTTTCCTATACGATTTCTAACAAAAATTCGGCAGCCTTTCGGCGTCACATAAAAATTTGTCATTTTTAGTAAGTACTCAAATCTCGTCCTAAAACCCCTATTTTCAACAATTTCTCAATCACAATGTTTCAACAAGTCATTTTCCGCAATAGTATCAATTTCCACTTCCAACGTTCAAACTTTTAATAGTACAACAAGTATTCATATTTCGAGCTAATACGCTTTACAAAACAAGTCCAACATTCATACATACCATTTAGTAACCATTTCGACACTTAAAACAACTCCGTTTAACTCGAAAATGTCGTTTCGACCACTTTAAAAATCTGGACAGCAACCACTTATAGTGTTGTTCTCTAAAATTTAAGTTTTCCGACAACGAATTTAAACGACAATATCTTACTCATTTTAGCTCCGTTTTTAGCCCATAATATATCGAAACGAAGGTATTAACTTATATTTTCATAATCTCGAAGTAAACTAGTGTCAAAACAATTTTTACGACCCTCTGCGCCTCTTACAAAAATCGGACAGATTGTATATTTTCCGTAAAAACTCGTTTTCGACCATTTTCAAGCGTAACCACTAGTAGTAACACTACTAGTTCCCCTCAATTTTTCATAAACATCAACAAAATCAAAGATTTTACTTCAAGTTCACAAATCTAAAATATACATACTTAGATTTTTCAAAAGTCTTTCAATTAAACCATTTTCATGTATGGATCTAACAGATCCACACTTAATTTCCATAGATCCTAGAATATTTCATGACCAAAAATAGTTTTTATCATTTTATTTCAAGAAAATACTTGATGAGTAACATGCATGCATAGATCTACAAAGATTATGCATGGAAAATGAAAAGATGAAAAAGGTTTAAGAAGTAACCTTGAGTAATGACTCTACGTAATCACAACGACCCGTTCTACGCTCTAACCCACTAATAATCAACAAGAACTCTACTCTACAACTTCAACCCAAAAACTACTCAAATCAACAAACCAAGAAAGACCATTCTTCTTTATGCTTGTACAAGATCTAGGGTGATTTTGTTTTGTGTTAATTCTTGTTAAAATGAAGCTTTTAGAAATCAACAATGGTGGAATGTGGTTTGTGTTTGTGTGCCGTGTGTTTTGAGAGAGAAGGAGAGAGATGTGTGTTTTTTTTTGAAGTGAAAATGAGTGAATAAGTGAATTATTTGAGGTGATTTTGGTTAATAAGTTAAGGTGTGTAAGGTTTGTAACCTTAAGCCAAATATGGCAAAGTGTAAGGCCATGCACATGGTGCATGTTTTTGGCCGGTTATGGGCCCAAATGGGGGTTAAATTATTCAAAAATTTTACTATGGTAATTAGTTAAAAGGTTTAAGGTAAAAAGGTTAGTTAGTTTTAGGTAAATATCAAAAAGTATATAGTTAAGTTAAAAATTACGTAAAACTTAAAAATTTGACGAAATATATTAAATTTACGATTTTTCGACGAAAACTGACATTTTATGATTGGTAAGGTATTTTATGCATGCTAACGACGGGTAAACGTAAAAACGACGTAAAATACGAAAACGCGATACGTTAATTAAATATTCACAGTAAATACGATTTATTACTATAAATAGCAAAAATACTAAAATACAGGCATATATAAACATATACAGAAATATTTAAATACGCTGCTCACGAAAATACGATCACGCTGTTAAAAACTAAACAGTTAAGCACATAATTCACAGATAACGAATAATCTCATGGATTATCGTCAATTCATTGACCGTCTCAGCACTTTGGTCAGGTTCACAGAAAATGTTCAGAATAATGACTGAGCACAGTGTCAGGCCATTACTCGTCAGCAACCAGTTTTTCAGAAAACGTGGGATAACCTCCCGGTTCCAACACAGTTAAATCACATAGTTGACTAAATAAAAAGTCAAAGGGTAAAATAGTCATTTTACAAAGTAGGGAAAATTACCAGGTGTTACATCATCCCCTTGATAGAGAAGCTTTGTCCTCAAAGCTTCGGAGTGTCACGATATTTAGAGTTATCAAAGAGTTGCGGATATTTCTTGCGAAATTGATCCTCACGCTCCCAAGTGAATTCAGGTCCACGTTTAGAGTTCCACCTCACCTTGATGATAGGAATACGACTCTGTTTCAATCGTTTGACCTCACGGTCCATGATTTCAACAGGTTCTTCGACAAATTGCATCTTGTCGTCAATTCGGAGTTCCTCCAATGGTATCACGAGTGTTTCATCAGAAAGGTACTTCTTCAAGTTCGACACATGAAAAGTGCTGTGCACGCGGCTCAACGCTTGCGGTAATTCGAGACGATATGCTACGGTTCCAACCTTTGCCAGAATTTTGAAAGGTCCAATATAACGGGGGTTCAGCTTTCCTCGCTTGCCAAAACGTACCACACCTTTCCAAGGCGATACTTTTAGCATCACTTTGTCTCCCACTTGAAATTCGAGAGGCTTACGTCGAACGTCGGCGTAACTCTTTTGACGATCACGGGCTACTTGAATTCGGCTCTTGATTTGAACAATCTTCTCAGTCGTTTCACGGATGAGTTCAGGGCTAGTGAGTTGACTATCTGCAACCTCACTCCAACACACAGGCGAGCGACATTTACGACCATACACCGCTTCGAACGGTGCAGCCTTAATACTGGTATGATAACTATTGTTGTAAGAGAATTCCTCTAGTGTTTGAATAGTTCTCTCACTCTGCAGTCTGCGGGTGATAAGCAGTACTCATGTCCAATTACGTACCCAACGCTTTCTGAAGTGATTTCCAGAATTCCGAAGTAAATCTACCATCTCTATCAGAAATTATTGAGATCGGTATCCCATGTTTTACAACTACTTCCTTCAGATAAAGTCTCGTAAGCTTATCCATCGAATCATCTTCCTTCATAGCCAAAAAGTGTGTAGACTTCGTAAGTCGATCCACAATTACCCAAATTGTGTCGTATCCGTTGGTCGTTTTAGGTAGCTTAGTTATGAAATCCATGGTTATATTTTCCCATTTCCACATAGGAATTATAGGTTGAACCAACAATCCAGATGGTTTTTGGTGTTCTGTTTTCACTCTAGCACAAGTCAGACACTTCCCTACGTAAGTAGCGATTTCAGCTTTCATATTTGGCCACCAATATAGCTTCTTCATATCCTGATACATTTTATCAGATCCTGGGTGAATCGAATACTTAGATTTATGCGACTCATGCATAATCACGTCCCTTCGTCCTCCAAACCGTGGTAACCAACTTCTACCATTCAGACATAGCGTTCCATTTGTGCTAGTCTCTAATTTCTTTGTAACCATTCCTCCTAATTTCTCAGCCTCGACATGTTCAGGCTTAAGAGCTTCGGTTTGTGCTTCACGAATTTGCACAGGTAAGTTCGGATTGATAACCATAGCTAACGATCTAACTCTACGTGTCATCAGTTGTTCCTTTCTACTTAGCGCATCCGCCACTACATTGGCCTTCCCAGGGTGGTAACGGATTTCACAGTCATAATCGCTGAGCAACTCGATCCATCGACGTTGTCTCATGTTTAGTTCCTTCTGATCAAGAATATGTTGTAAACTCTTATGATCGGTATAGACGACACACTTGGTTCCATACAAGTAGTGTCTCCACAATTTCAAGGCAAATACTATCGCTCCTAGCTCCAAGTCGTCGTAGTATAGTTTTTCTCATGCGTTTTCAGTTGTCGTGACGCGTAGGCGATAACTTTCTTCCTTTGCATCAACACAGTTCCCAATCCTTTTGCTGATGCATCACAGTAGACCACAAAGTCTTCCGATCCTTCTGGTAACGATATAATAGGCGCACTAAACAACATTTGTTTCAACTTTTGGAATGCTAATTCCTCCTTATCTCCCCATTCGTACTTCACCTTCTTTTGAGTCAAATTCGTCAGTGGTTTCGCGATCTTCGAGAATCCCTCGATGAATCTTCGGTAGTATCCGGTGAGTCCTAAGAATTGGCGAATTTCAGTCGGTGTCGTAGGAGCAGTCCACTCCCTAATTGATTCAATCTTGGCAGGATCAACATGAATCCCCTTGCTATCAATAACGTGACCTAGAAATTGTACTCTTGGCAACCAAAAATCACACTTCGAGAACTTAGCGTACAATTCCTCCTTCTTAAGTAATTCCAATATTATCTTAAGATGTTCCTCATGTTCCTTCTCATTCCTTGAGTAAATCAGTATGTCATCGATGAACACAATGACAAACTTGTCCAAATACGGTTTACACACCGGGTTCATGAGGTCCAAAAACACAGCAGGGGCGTTTGTCAAACCGAACGACATCACTTGGAACTCATAGTGTCCATACCTAGTCCTAAAAGCAGTCTTTGCAACATCTTCCTCACAGACTCTCAATTGGTGATAACCAGACCTAAGGCCAATCTTCGAGTAAACGCTCGATCCTTGCAATTGATCAAACAGATCATCGATCCTAGGTAACGGGTAACGGTTCTTGATGGTAAGTTTGTTCAATTCACGATAGTCGATACACATCCGATAACTCCCATCCTTCTTCTTTACAAATAAGACTGGAGCTCCCTAGGGTGAAGAACTCGGTCTTATGAATCCTTTATCAGTCAACTCTTGTAGTTGCGTTGCTAGTTCTTGCAATTCCGACGGTGCTAAACGGTAAGGCGCTCAAGCAACAGGTGCAGCTCCCGGTATTAAATCGATCTGGAATTCAACTTGTCTAGCCGGCGTTAATCCAGGCAAATCTTCAGGAAAGACTTCCGGAAAATCCCGTACGATAGGTACATCTTCCAACCGTTTTTCTTCCGTCTGCTTTTCAGTAACACAGGCTAGAAATACGTTGCAACCTTCCGACAACAACTTCTGAGCCTTGACACGCGAGATAATGTTCAGTCGTGACTTCCCTTTTCCGTCACTTGTATCCCCTTGTACCTCCAAAACTTCATCACCAAATGGTAAACGAACGATCTTCTCGTCACATACAATCGTAGCACGATATTTCGACAACCAATCCATTCCGACAATCACGTCAAAACTCCCTAACTCAACAGGCATAAGGTCTATTACGAAAGGATGACCTAGAAGATTTAAAGTGCATCCACGAAGTATAGTGTCAGCTTCTATCAACTTCCCATTAGCTAACTCAATAGTGTACTTAGTGTCTAAGGGCGAAGGGGTCACATCAAGTAAAACACTAAAAGCAGTCGACACAAAACTCCTATAGGCTCCAGTATCAAATAAAATAGAAGCATAACGATCATTGAGAAGAAACGTACCCGTCACAACGTCGGGGTTTTGTTGCGCTTCTCCTCCTCCTATCACATAGACCCTTCCACGAGCTTCCCCAACTTTAGCATTCTTTCCTTGGTCCTTGTCCTTGTTCTTTTTCTTTGGGCACTCATTGCTGTAGTGTCCCTTTTGCTGACATTCAAAGCAAGTGACGTTGGCTTTCGTGTTGGGTGGTGACTTACAATCCCTAGCAAGGTGTCCAGTTTTCTTGCAGTTGTGACACTGTACATTGCATTGTCCATTATGGTGACGCTTGCATCGATTGCACAGAGGTAACGTCCCATTGTACACTCCCTTTTCCCTAGTACCAGCAGTGTACGCTTTCACAGTGTCTTGCCTCTTGTTAGGATAGTTCCCATGGTTGTTCCTTTGGTTATTACCCCATTTTCTCTTGTTGTCCGTGGCATTCCCAGCATTTGCTCGAACAACTTGGTCCATCAGACTGTGAGCCATCCTTATAGCATCACTAACTTTTGTCGGTCCAGACGAT
This sequence comes from Glebionis coronaria, assembly GCA_025667525.1. Lineage (NCBI taxonomy): Eukaryota > Viridiplantae > Streptophyta > Magnoliopsida > Asterales > Asteraceae > Glebionis > Glebionis coronaria. Next base: position 34,964,707 of record CM046879.1, read on the forward strand.
GTCACATTCCGTTGAACTCTACCCGGTAAACCCAAATATAGCGCTCAACCTTCTTTTCTTCATCCGGAACCATTCCAGGACATAGCAAACACAATTCTTGAAACCTCCTAGTGTACGTACCAATGTCATTGTTCTTCACAGTCAAGTTCCATAGTTCAATTTCCATTTTCTGAATCTCATTACGAGGACAGTACTTCTTAGTCAACAACTTCTTAAGTTCCTCCCAACTTATTCCATACGCCTCCTCGGCTCCAGCCGTCTGCACATGGGTGTTCCACCATGTCAACGCTCCAGCAGCTAAAGTACAAGTAGAATAAGTCACTTGGTTCTCAACAGCACATCCACTAACACGAAACACAGCTTCCATCTTTTCAACCCAACGAGCTAATCCGACAGCTCCTTCAGTACCATTAAAAGTCAAAGGGTCACAACTCCTAAAGTCCTTGTAAGTACACGGCTTAGGCAGTCGATTGTCAACATTGTTCGGTGGTGCTTCGTTCACGTTGTTGTTAGCTTGAACGTTTGCCAGTGCAGCAGTCACTCGTTGCGTAATCAGTGCTTCCAATTGTGCGTCAGTCATTCCGTTACGTGTGTTCACCATTGTTTCTCTGCGTTAAGACAACAATGCAATTTAGGTTCAAGCATGAATATACACGTTATATATTTCATATGCTAAAATAGAATGCAGAATTTAACAGTACAACAACATAGAAAGGATAGTCATTGATCAAAGTCATAAAGTTAAATTCCCATTCATAATCAAAATATCAAGTACATAGTCGTAAAATAAGAGTTTCGATTAAATACCAAAGATCAAAACAAAACAAAAAATAACACCAAAAATGGTGATTGGATTAGAATCAGACTACAAATGTAATCGAAATGATACGTGATAGTATGCGATGAAATATCCTACAACAACCAAAATGCGTATTAAAGCAGTTGTAGGGTATGCATGAAATAATCATGTATAGAAATTAAAGTATGCAAATCAGCGAAATGCATATGTAAATAATACATATTACGTATTACATAATATATATTACATATTACTTATAGTGTTATCCTACGTAATACATTACGTAGTACACATATATATATACAGAGTAACAAGTAGCCACATCGGTTATAGTCTAGGCCTAAGATGCAAACCTAGTTCTCTATAACCAAGGCTCTGATACCAATTCTGTAACACCCCAAAATGTGATATGCGGAAGCGGTGAAGCTCGGGGGTTGTTACGTCATTGTATCATAGTTCAAGGTACAAGAGAACGACTCTAAATGAGACGTTTTATAAAAATACCTCGTTGAATTTAAATTAAAAAGCATCACAGTACAAAAGGTCTCAGTTTCAAAAGATAGTGCAGCGGAATGTAAATGTTTTAAACCTCAACGAGATAATAGTTCAAAAGCATAAGTAAATAAATGTCCGAAGATATCCAAGAAATGCATGCGGACTCCAAGTACTTCACACAGCAGATACAACTCATCATCAATTACCTGAGATAAATGCTAAATTGGGTCAACATAAAGTTGGTGAGAATATAGGTTTCAAGTAAAAGTTCATGGTAATTCAATTTCAGATTTCATTTCATGTACACGTGCAACTATAGGAGATATAGTGTCAAGTGTAGGATAAATTGGGTGTTCACAATATTTATGATAGCTAAGCTCGTGACATCGAAACTAATGATCCAGTGCATACAATAGATTGCATACATAAATTTTTCCCCAATGGAGTACCTAGCCAAGATGACTCCGTTCATACAAATGGTACACACTCGTCCGGCGTCAGAATGCCCGAGTGGAGGTTGTCAACCCTCAATAGATCTATCCGTAACATAAGAGCTTACTCCAGCAGAGTAACTAACGATTCACGATAGTGGGGACTATGGCTAAAGCAACTTAAGCTATCTCATAAATAGTGTTCACAAAGCGTTCACAGAAATCAAGTTTTACTTGCGTCCAGAAGCAAGCATCAAAGCATTTATCACATCCCAAAACATTAAACATAGAAAGCAGTTTAATAGGGATCTATAAACTCACCTCAAGCAATGATTCAAACCGCACAAGTAAGATCAAATAGTAGCGAGCAACTCTAGCAACAACCTAAATATAATACTATAGTTTAGGCGCTAGCAAATAAGTCACAATAGTTCATCACGTACGTTACTCATCAATCAAGTATATATTTTATTGTTAAAATCGTGACTTGTAAATGTTATATCGTTATAAACATGATAGTATATATATACTTAGGCAAAAATATTTATTTTTGACTCGACGAAATTTCGACAGCCTTTCGGCGTAAATTTTAATTTACCAAAATTTATCTTAACAAATTTTCCTATACGATTTCTAACGAAAATTCGGCAGCCTTTCGGCGTCACATAAAAATTTGCCATTTTTAGTAAGTACTCAAACCTCGTCCTAAACCCCCTATTTTCAACAATTTCTCAATCACAATGTTTCAACAAGTCATTTTCCGCAATAGTATCAATTTCCACTTCCAACGTTCAAACTTTTAATAGTACAACAAGTATTCATATTTCGAGCTAATACGCTTTTACAAAACAAGTCCAACATTCATACATACCATTTAGTAACCATTTCGACACTTAAAACAACTCCGTTTAACTCGAAAATGTCGTTTCGACCACTTTAAAAATCTGGACAGCAACCACTTATAGTGTTCTCCAAAAATTAAGTTTTCCGACAACAAAATTTAAACGACAATATCTTACTCATTTTAGCTCCGTTTCTAGCCCATAATATATCGAAACAAAGGTATTAACTTATATTTTCATAATCTCGTAGTAAACTAGTGTCAAAACAATTTTTACGACCCTCTACGCCTCTTACAAAAATCGGACAGATTGTATGTTTTCCGTAAAAACTCGTTTTCGACCATTTTCAAGCGTAACCACTAGTAGTAACACTACTAGTTCCCCTCAATTTTTCATAAACATCAACAAAATCAAAGATTTTACTTCAAGTTCACAAATCTAAAATATACATACTTATATTTTTCACAAGTCTTTCAATTAAACCATTTTCATGTATGGATCTAATAGATCCACACTTAATTTCCATAGATCTTAAAATATTTCATGACCAAAAATAGTTTTTATCATTTTATTTCAAGAAAATACTTGATGAGTTACATGCATGCATAGATCTACAAAGATTATGCATGGAAAATGAAAAGATGAAAAAGGTTTAAGAAGTAACCTTGAGTAATGACTCTACGTAATCACAACGACCCGATCTACGCTCTAACCCACTAATAATCAACAAGAACTCTACTCTACAACTTCAACCCAAAAACTACTCAAATCAACAAACCAAGAAAGACCATTCTTCTTTATGCTTGTACAAGCTCCAGGGTGATTTTGTTTTGTGTTAATTCTTGTTAAAATGAAGCTTTTAGAAATCAACAATGGTGGAATGTGGTTTGTGTTTGTGTGCCGTGTGCTTTGAGAGAGAAGGAGAGAGATGTGTGTTTTTTTTTGAAGTGAAAATGAGTGAATAAGTGAATTATTTGAGGTGATTTTGGTTAATAAGTTAAGGTGTGTAAGGTTTGTAACCTTAAGCCAAATATGGCAAAGTGTAAGGCCATGCACATGGTGCATGTTTTTGGCTGGTTATGGGGTCCCAAATGGGGGGTAAATTATTCAAAATTTTTACTATGGTAATTAGTTAAAAGGTTTAAGGTAAAAATGTTAGTTAGTTTTAGGTAAATATCAAAAAGTATATAGTTAAATTAAAAATTACGTAAAACTTAAAAATTTGACGAGATATATTAAATTTACGATTTTTCGACGAAAACTGACATTTTATGATTGGTAAAGTATTTTATGCATGCTAACGACGGGTAAACGTAAAAACGACGTAAAATACGAAAACGCGATACGTTAATTAAATATTCACAGTAAATACGATTTATTACTATAAATAGCAAAAATACTAAAATACAGACATATATAAACATATACAGAAATATTTAAATACGCTGCTCACGAAAATACGATCACGCTGTTAAAAACTAAACAGTTAAGCACATAATTCACAAATAACGAATAACCTCATGGATTATCGTCAGTTCATTGACCGTCTCAGCACTTTGGTCAGGTTCACAGAAAATGTTTAGAATAATGACTGAGCATAGAGTCAGACCATTACTCGTCAGCAACTAGTTTTTCAGAAAACGCGGGATAACCTCCCGGTTCCAACACAGTTAAATCACATAGTTGACTAAATAAAAAGTCAAAGGGTAAAATAGTCATTTTACAAAGTAGGGAAAATTACCAGGTGTTACACACATATTGTCGAATAGAACTACTACGAAAGATCTAACAAGATCACTCAAGATCACACATGATCACGTACAATGATTCCGGACTTACACACTTTCCGGATCTAACAAAATTATACGATTGGAAGATATGAACTCGATCTATATGTAACAAGTGTTACTACTCTATAACACATCGTATCTTGATGATTACGTGTGTTCTTATCCAACACATCGTATCATGACGATTACATGTGTTCTTCTCTAGCACATAAGTGGAGGATAAATTGGATCAATTTTAAACAAGATTAAACATGTTTACATGATAAAGGAAAGGGAATTATAAATAATAGGTTTTTAGTGTAAAAAAGATGAATCTAAAATGAGAAAATAGTAGGGTATTGATAATGAGATTCCCAGTCGAGGAGCGTTGCCAGTACATTAATTAATCATACTGGTACACTTAGCTAAGTGTATCGGCTGACCTATTAAGTGTATTGGCTAACCTAAACGTAGACTAGACGCTTCCTTATGTCCTTGATAATGCCTTAATTATACATGTTTGGAATGGTGCATTTGTCCTAATTTGCTATGTAAATAAAAAATATGTTATGAATTGGTACTAATTTGATGTACACTTGTGATAGGAAGAAGAATAAACATTGGAGAAGAAATATAGAACAAAGAAGGGACATAAAGGACTAAAAGGAAATTAAGTATGGAAAACGCCAATGTGCAATACACAATCCAAAATGTGCGGCGCACTTTAGAGAATTACAAATTTGCAGTACTTGGCAAAGTATGGCGCACAATCCAAAATGTGCGGCGCACTTTGTGTTATGTTACAAAAACAAATATGCAATTATGCATGACATTCATGGAAAAATCTTGGGATAAATTATCATTACTCTTACCTCCGTTTAGGTTATTAAAGGAGCATTATCCCCAGACCATCCATATGCAATTCCACCATTATCACTTTGGTTGTGGAATTTAGAGGAAATTATTCAAGGATTTCTCAATCCTTGATTCTTACTAAGGAAAGACTTGCATTAGTTACAAGGTAAACTACACTTGGTTCATACTTGTGGTTGTTGTGAGTAGAGGAAGTGCTAGTAGTTTGATTACTTGTATAACTTCTGAGAATTAAAGCTTTGCACTAGGAACAATAAATTGATCATAATCATTTTGGTATAATTCTCATTTTAATTCTTGTTATGAAGTCCAAAATTTCAATACTTTAAAATGTGTTTTATCTCTTTGATTATGGAGCAGTACTTGTGTGATTGGTTGAGGCATGTATGAACCATTAATAAGATTTAGTTAGCTTCGCAGGGGCGAAGTGCGACGCACAATTAGCTTTGTGCGGCGCACTTTTCCCCTTGTTTGTGATTGTAAGCATGGTTGAGATGTTTTTGTTGCTCGATACTATTATATTTGATACTTGTTATGTATTTGGTTCATTCTTGATTATAAGATGTTCGAAAGTGCCTATATGATTGAATGAATATCATGTCATCTGGTAAATGAATATTGATTTGCCTTGTAAAAATTGGCGAATAAAATGCATACCAACTCTTATATGATTTTGTTTAATGCTTTGCCATGGGTTCGAAAGAGTGTGGCTCAACGAGCACTTAAACTATTGAAACCAACGTAAACTGATCTTAATGCGTTCAATATAACGTGATCTATAGGTCAAAAGGATTTCTTGCTATATTGAATAGTTGTTGCTTGTGTGACTAGTCATCCACATGTATTCATGCGTTGCTTATGTGCTTATTATTCATCCTTGCTATTTATCTTTTCTATGTTCTAGCCTTAACCAAACGCACCTTATAATCATTTCATAAGTATAATATTTAGAACTTGTGACACTCTAAGGATAATTGTTTCTTTCATGTTAACAACAAAAGGGTATCCTTTTCCATTGTTATATTACAAAACGAAAGGCTATACTTTTCTCGTGTGTTAGTTATATAAATTGGTTGAAACTAGTAATAAATTTAAAGCTATCTTGCTACGCATCAAAGTTTTTGGCGCCGATGTCGCGGATTGTTTTTGTTACTAATTGAAACTGTCCAAGATACTTGTTTTACAAAAATCCTAAACTCGCCGTACAGATTTCTGGCAATCTGAAAAATTTTGAGTCGAAAAACTCCAGAAGTACGCCGCACATTTACGATTGGGTGCCGCACTTTCTGGCGAAGTTTGCAAAATGTTTGTTGAGACTATACGAAAAACACCACCAAAACCTTTTACTTTCAATACTCACTGCTGAAAACATGAGAATTGCTTTGTGTGTACTTATGCTTTTTGAGCTTGTGTGTTTTTTCATAGTGTACCTTGTTAGGAATTAATTTGATGAGACAAAACAAGAATAATGAAACAAGAAGGACTTATATGCAAATATCAAACTTTACAAGAATATGGAGCCCTTTCATACAACAAGGAGGACTTATTAGCAAAAGATGGAGGGACTTCTAATGTAATTAATGTTTTCTTGTAAGAAAAGTCTTGTATTCTATTATATAAAGAATACACAGGCGTAGGTTTTCATTATCTCATAATTCACAATGTAGTCATAAAGCGTGTGTCGTATGTTCTAGACGTGTGTGTTCTTGTAAACACGTCTAGGCTTTGTTACTTGTAATCGTTTGAAGTTTAATACAAGTAATCGTTGGAAAACAAACTCCTTGCTCGTAATCAATGTTCTAATTCCGCTATGTTTATCATATGAAAGTTGATTATCCTAGTAGCCTAAAGATCCATGAATAATGGTTTCCACAATTGGTATCAGAGCGGGTGGCTCTCGATACTAGGAATCAACAAGGTGTCGAGTCGAAGAATGATGAAAAAGAAGAAAAACCCGTCTAGGGTTTATGGTCGAATTTTTCTGCGCAGCCGTTTTCAAACAGCAATAAATCCTTCGTTAACCGTTGGATCTTGCTGAAATCTGGTGTGGAGGTTGTCAGTATAGGTATCTAAGATCTCACCGGAGCGATCGTTGAGTTCAGACCTCAAGAAAAAGTTTTAGCTCGTCGAAGTTGGCTGCTGGTGAAGGTATAAGTTTTCTGTTTTTGTCTTTTTATTAAATAAGATTTAGGGTTTTATCCCCTAAACCCTAGATCGAATTTAAAGCAGAAAGTTATGATTTTTGAGGGTTGTTATAACACATGATGATACACGATTCGATTGAAGGTCGATTTACAAACCCTAATTTAGAGTTTTGGTGCATAAACTGTTAAACCATAGATTAGTGTTAGTACTTGTTGCTGTTGTCCAAGAAAGATGTTCGAACAGAATGTTTCAAAGAAAATAGGACAAGAGTATTAGTGTTCGTGTATACAGCTTGGACGATATATTTGTTCAACAATTAAAAAGAATGCAAAACAAGTAATTATAGTATTTGTGCGGCAGATCGTGATGTGGTGAATCAAGATGTATGGTTCCTGATTTTATGGGACTGCTGTTTTGATAAGGATCACAGGACTAAACGCTGGATAAAAAGATGCTGGATATACTTTAAAAGGTGACAGCGCGGATCAATATTTGATTGTATGTGGATTGAGTATGGTTACGTGAGATTAATAGGCAAGAAAGGAAAGAAAATATTTTGGTTAAAAGAAAATTATCACGTCTAAAGGAAATTATAGTGAAAGTGACGTGATATTGGCAGCTAGGTTTAAGAAGCAATTGGTCCCATACAAGAATTATTCACAAGGGCATAAAAGTGAAAAAGGCGGGTGCGATCGAAGCAGCAAGTAATTGATTGATTCACGTGAAGACTGACTGCGTCACAAGGTATAATCGTGGTCCAACTTTATTGTACTACTTTTATATATGATAGTCATTGCTCATGGTCAAAGAAAAGCGAGTAGTCTATTATGTTATAAAAGGCGTGAACACAGGGTCACAAAGTACATAGTATAGCAACTCATTCATATGGGGAGATGTTTTATACTTTGGTCCAAAAGTTGCGTAAGCACATGCCATATGGTTTAGTGAAGGTGATGTCTAATGCGTGATGGTTTATTGGTGAAAGAATTGAAGCTATATGTGATTCGAGGAATCAAGGGAGCTGTTCACATGGGTTTATGATCAAAAAGCACCAAAGACTAGAAGGTAATTTATTGTTTGTTGATACATATAAGAATTGCTATTGGTTTGTTATTGTTTGCCATCACGTGAGAATACACACAAGAGTTACTGTGGTCCCGATATTCATTGTTTGATTGTGGTACGGTGCTTATTTTATTTATTAAACAAAGAAGGGATACAAGTAATATTTGATGCTATGAAAGCAACGTGAGGTTTTGGGACCAGCTGTACAAACACAAAAGTGGTACGCGTGATACAATAAAGGTCACGTATGGTTTGTGAACAGTCAAGCACGAAGTGGTATTGGTATTAACAGAAGGGTATGTTTTTAAGTCGATGTCGAGAGTTATATAGCCACAGATGGTGTCAGTGGTTGATCGAGCCGCTGATAAGAATAAAACACACGCTAACAGAGAAGACGATGACACGTTGTAATTTAGACGCTGACTGCGTGTTGTCCGATATATGGTTTTTAAGCGCTGACAAGTGTCGTCTGATATTGGACAATACATACAAAAGATATATTGGATGAAAAAGGATCTCGGACAGAACTGTCTGTTTAAAATTTTATGGCTTGTTTTTGAAGATTGTGTTTGGTGCAATGAAGTTTTATTTGATTATGTGACAAGGCTAACCTTGCGGTTACGTACCGACTTGGATTAGAAGCAGAACGCCGACAGAGGCAGCAGTTGCATAAAAGAAGAGGATGATATTGTACTTAGATGATTTTCATTGCAAATTGGAGGTTTCGATGAAGAGGTTTGATTATTACTTATTTGGTGTTGGAGTTGTTTTTCGCAGGTTTGTATTTTATCATATCTCAAAAGATTCGTCTCTCTTTTGAGATAGCTTGCTTGTTCGTTTATGTTGGTGACGAAGACTTGTCATATCTAGCAAATTGTCAGCTTGCTATCACTTGAAGGAGTTACATTATTGTGCTCAGTGTCTCACAAAGGATGAGGATTTTGACAAGAGATCGAGGTCTGCTTATACTTTAACATTTTCATATAACTTCGACGTCACATGGATAATGCAAGATATAAGGTACAAGCTTGGGAGATTCCACTTCTTCAACAAATAGGTTATATTTGTTTTTCTTCATTCGTAATCTACAACTAGAGTCTACATGGTTCGTGATTCATTTACATGCACCACTCAAGGGGAAGCGTTTATTAGTTGTTTATCTTTAGAAGACCCCTATTGGATGAGACAAAAAGGGGAAGAAGATTCAAAGATCAAAGTATGCAACTTATTATTATGTGGTGATATGTTTTACAAGAAATCTTACTTTAAGGGGAAGCTTGTTTGATTCGTGAAAGATCAAGATTTGAAGATTGGTTTTATCATCATCACATAGGGGAAGATTGTTGGGAATTAATTTGATGAGACAAGACAAGAATAATGAAACAAGAAGGACTTATATGCAAATATCAAACTTTACAAGAATATGGAGCCCTTTCATACAACAAGGAGGACTTATTAGCAAAAGATGGAGGGACTTCTAATGTAATTAAAGTTTTCTTGTAAGAAAAGTCTTGTATTCTATTATATAAAGAATACATAGGCGTAGATTTTCATTATCTCATAATTCACAATGTAGTCATAAAGCGTGTGTCGTGTGTTCTAGACGTGTGTGTTCTTGTAAACACGTCTAGGCTTTGTTACTTGTAATCGTTTGAAGTTTAATTCAAGTAATCGTTGGAAAAAAAACACCTTGTTCGTAATCAATGTTCTAATTCTGCTATGTTTATCATATGAACGTTGATTATCCTAGTAGCCTAAAGATCCATGAATAATGGTTTCCACACACCTTAAGAAAAAAACAAAAATATTTGCTTTCAATCCTTCATTTCATGTTTGATTTAATTTTCAATAGAATAATTTTCTTTGTTATGTCTTGTTTGTTATTTATTATGATTAATATGATTTTTTCTGTATTTTTAGACCAAACAAAAATACAAAAAATGAAAAAATAAATGAAAACCAAAAAAGATATATGTTTCAAGAAATGCTTGTGAATGAGTTGCCAAACTTGGTAATAATTCTTTTGCTTGACAATTTGCTGATGAGATACAATGTTAAATATTTGATGATTTGGCTTAATAAAGTTATAAGTTGTGTTTTCATCGAAATTTATTATGAATGCAGGAAAAGTATGCCGTACATTCTGAATTGTGCACCGGTTTTTCTAGGTCGCTCAAATGTGCGCCGCACTTCTCAAATGTGCGCCACACTTGAGAAACAAAAGGCTAAAAAAGCCAATAACTTGATCAATTTGAAACTTTTGTTGAAATACAAGTGTTGCCTAAAGATCTTAGGGTGTAAAATATCATTTGGATTTTATGGCACTAACGTACTAATGTTTCTTTTGATGTGTTGTTGTTTTGAGATAGAAATGGAACCGAACACTAGCTTGGGTAGATTGTGCTTAGGAGTGGATGAGAATGTTAGTTACAATGATAAAGTGGAATCGGAAAGATACTTGATAAGCTATGATTATAAGGACTCAGCCGATAGCGGTGTTCAAAAAGTCATAACATTCTTACGTATGGAGGATTTGATGCCTAGTGAAAAATATTTCATGCCTTGTGACGTGGAAGGAAAATATGTCTATGATAGACAAGCTGACTTGGAGCAGGAAAGAAACTTTATTAGCAACAAATTTGTTGTTGAACTTGGTCTAACTAACAAAACACACCGAAATGGAGACAATGAGGTAGACAAAAAGTTGATTGTTATGCTCAAAGGTGAAATGTATTTTTTTGATTTCTTTGTGAATTCGGAATAAGATGATTGTGAGCCATGTGTTATTTTGGGAGATCATTCCTTAAGATTGCAAATGCTCAACTTGACATTAATTGTGGAATGCTCACTTTATGGCCAAAGGAACATGCTAGCTCGGATTTTGGAGACATTAATGCTTTTCTTGATAGCATCAACTTTGATGAGTTGCCACCTATCGATCCCGAACGAGTTGATACTTCTAATTTTATGTGTGATATGGGTAAGAATAAAAGAAAAAAAAAGAAAAGAAACCCGCCAAAACTTACAAGTTGAATTACAGTGGTGAAGGACCTTCACTCACCGTTAACAACCATTGACCGTGGATGAACTATCCATGGTAGAACTTCAAGAAAACATACTTGAACGGTCATGTTGCTTAACATGAACCGTCATATCATAGAGACCCTAAAATATAGTGAGAAGTACAAAATGATTGTTGATGGGGTGTTGCTTGATACACCCAAATATGAAGATGTTGCAATTCAAGCACTTCGTGAAAACAAAACTATGGTTGAAAAGGAAGATTCCAGTTACTTTGTCTTACAAATAAGGTTGGAAGGAAAAGTTACTTACGATGATCTAGTTGGTACCGGATCTAATGTGAATGTTATGCCTTATGGAGTTTTCAAACTTCTAGATGTTGGTCGTGTCAAACCAAGGTTTGATCGAATCAAGATGCTTGATCACTCATATGCGGAAGGATTTAGAAGGCTACTTGGCGTTCTTTGCCAAATTGGGACAACAACTTTGCTAGCCGATTTCATGTTGCTCGATATACCTATGATCAAGACATACAACTAGTTGTTAGAAGAAAATTTTTGCACATCATTGGTGCAAATATTGATGTAGGGAGAGTGATCATGTCTAGCTTTGATGGATTTGCTCGTCAAAATTACAATGTCCTAAAATCTAAGACTCGTGATAATGATAGTGATGGAGAGGATCATAAATACTACACCATAAAGAGGGATGAGTATTGTATGCCAGTTTATGGACCACACTTACACCCTTGGACCGAACCAAAAGACATCTTGGATGGATCTTTGAGTGTGAGAATCTATCATAATTCATTCTTTGATATTTATGTGTACAAAAAGATTATCGGAGTACTTGAAGCATTGTCGATATCGCTCAAGTACAAAGATTGGCAAGTTGGAAACAAAAGAGAATTTGAAAATATCAACAAGGAAGGAGATAGTGAATGACATGTTGCCATGGTTATAATTGATCCTTGTGGGAAGATTTATGAGAAAATGTATGAGACTAAGGATACTAATAGAGAAGTCTCGTGCTGATACAAGGAGAGTGATATCATGTCATCTCTCAACTTTTGTTACAACTATATCATTAAGGAGGAGAGGAGTGCAACATTGGCTCCTAGTTACTTTTTTGCATTTTACTTTCTTTTATCTTGTATGTAGATAAATCAATAAAATGCATGCCAAAGCTATAAGTCCTAGAAGTTGTAGGATAGCCTTTGGAGAAGGGAATACCACCCTTAGTTTTCTTTTATTTTTCTATTAATGAATTGAATGGAATCGGAGAAAGTTTGTGAAAATTTTGTCTTTTCTATACTTGTAGCAACTTAGTGTGTCTGAAAACACAGAAGTGCGCCGCAAATTCCAGTTTGTGCGCCGCACTTTGGGGGAAATTATTTTATATCTTTTATTTTTCTCATTTTAAACCAAACACCAAAAAACAACAAAACCCCAAAACCGCACGGTTGTTCATAGAATCTTCACGAAAAAGATTTTTGAGTCTATTTTCACTCTATTTCGCATTTGAATCATGCCTAGAGTAAATTCTTTGATCTTTAATTAGATTCTAATTTCTTTATTTTCTAGTTTTAATTGAATTTTCAATTAGGGTTCTTAGTGGGTTTCTTGAATCAAATTATGTAGTAGTCGTTATAGATTAAGTGTTATTATAGATTGAATAATGTATGTAGATGATAATGATAATCATAATCTTAATCCTAATCAAAGAATAAAAAAGTTATTAAAATTGGAAAATTAGAATTGACCAATGTCGCGAGTTGGAACCAAATGGGTTAGGATTACTATTCAATTCTTGACCTTAACGTTAGTTTGGGACTATTATTTCGCGGAATTGGTTAATTTGGATAGTCGCCCCGACTTGGGTTCATTTACCAGAATGTGCGCCGCACATTACACTTTGTGCGCCGTACTTGTGTTGTTTTACCTAAAAAGTACGTCGCACATTTCACATGGTGCGCTGCACTTTTCGCCTGAAAACAAACAGAGAATTCATAGACCTTATGTAGGGAGATAGTTGATCCATAGTGTTTATCTAACATTGATATATGTCTGTCTTTGACTTGATTTATGCAGAACACAAGTTCTGGAGACTACGAGACCGGCTCGTCTCGTCGAAACAAAAAGAGGAGGCCTATTGAATATGCAAGTGCCGCACTAATAGGAGCTCCTATCCATGAATTTTTGACTTGCCTTGATTGTAGTACTAATGATAAGGTGGTTTACAACAATGATTTAAGTCTTTTGCTACCAAAACAAATATTTTCACCTTGCATTGCCAATTATGGAGTTTTGGAAGAATTGGGTTGTGACCCGTAAATCAAGGAGATGCTCACAATTGTTTTAATAGAAGTTGGAGGAGAAGATGAGTTGTTTAGGTATAGTGCTTTCACGTGTAAGGAGAAAATATATGCGGAGCTTTGCCTTGATTTTTTTTCAACTTTTGTGTTCAATGCGGTAGTTGATGATGACGAGTTGGATAGCAAAAAGATTTTGACTTTTCGTTTGTGTGGAAAAGGTCACGCTTTGACTTTGAAGGAATTTGCTAAGTACTTGGAACTTTACACCAAAGATGAATTTAGACAAGAAGGTTTTAAGGTGTATTTTCAAGGAGGTTTGCGTGATGATAACTATTTTGATGCTAAAGAGTTTTGGGCGATTGTTTGCCCGGATGATGAACCATTGAGCTTATCTAGGAGCTCCACCACTAGGATATCTAGTCTACTTTTGAAGGTTCTTCAAAAGATGATTGCCTTCGCGGTTTGTCAAAGGACTACGTGGTATGAAAAAGTTTAAAGAAATGATTTGTGGTTGTTGATCATGTTTAGGGATAAGAATCGAGAGAGGTATGCCAATGTAGCATGGGTTATTGCCAAATGGATGAAGAGAAAAGGGTCGGGAAGTTAAGCAACTAGCATGATTGTGTGTGGACAATTTGTGACTAGACTATCTCGAAAAATGAAACTTCTTAGCGAACGTATAGTGAGTGGTCTTAGTCCACCAATCATTTGTGATACCATTGATAAGATAACCTTGCGAGACTTAATTGGAGGTGATAGAAGGTTGATGCGAGAAGATGCACCAGCGAGAGCACCACGTGTGGCCGTGCCGAGAGCTCCTCGTGCTACAGTTCAAGATGTTTGTGAAAGGATGGGACGAATGGAGGTTAGGCAAGATCAACTTGGGTTTATAATGGAGCGATAATGTTATAGCATGGATTATTATGCTCTGGTTTTTGAGAGGATGGCGGAACAATACGATGTGCCAATGAGTAGACCTTATGGACCGCCGGGGGTACACCATGAGCCATTCTACTACACCCAACAACCACCACCGTATCCCCCCCATTTTCACCTATATCAAGCTCATCACCAAGATGAAACCGAGGAGGACATGTGAAGTTATGTGATGTAACCTTGTGTTGGTTACATTATTATAACAATTTCAAACTATTTAAGGATTATTACATTTGGTCATGTAATATGCCTTTGTTGGAATTTAGGATGATTTAACTTTGTTTGTGGATGTTTTATTTTTCTTTTATGTAAAATATGTTTGCAGGATATATTTGTTTGTGTGAAACGCATGAATAAGCAAATCGATAGCCAGATAAAGACGAAGATTGATGATCTCGGCTTCGTTCATGACTTGGAATAAAAGAAGAGTATTACTCTTATTTTCCTATATTTTCTCTTACCTTATGTTTAGCATTAGGGACAATGCTCATTGTTGTCCCTTTCTTTGTGATTAAGCAATGAAGAGAGAAAGAAAATAGATGAAGAAGAGATGAATTCCTAGAGAGAGAAAGTAGTGAGAGAAAATAGAGAGAGAGATGATTAACTTGGTGAGATTAGATTAGAGAAAAGAAGTTGTTACAAATGACCATCCACCCTCCTAACATGCTAGGAGGGTAGTATATATAGTCCACCCACATGCGGGCTTTAATGGACTATATATTGGGCCGGGCTTGTCTTTTGGACTTTAATTAGTTTAAATCCAAGCCCGTGAATCACGACTAAATAACTACTTATTACAACGTTCTAATAAATATTACAATAGAAACCTATGACCGAACATTCTTGTTTGACTCAATATTTTTGAGGCTAACAATCTCCCCCAATGTGAGGTCATTCCTCTTTGATATTTGGATTCCAATGGAGATTTATGAATTTAGTCATAAATGAGTCTTGAACGTGTAACAGTAGGTAGTTTTGTTCCTTCATGCTGTGATCTTTGAGCCTTTGTCGTTGTCTTTCGACTTTGTCTTTAAGTCTTGAGATCTTCAAATCATCCTTGACTTGTCATTGCCATCTTGTGATCTTGTGTCTTTATCCACATGCTCACACTATCAATTGTTGGATAAGTCTTTGGGCATGAATATGTGGTTGTGAATCTTTGACTTTGCTGAGTACACCGTGACGCCACCTTCTCGAGACAAAACATAGACACGGACTGAATGGCTTTGACATTCGTCCTAAATCGGTAGCGTTTTACCTCCGGTCGGTGAAGACCGTTATACGATATTAAATATCGTACCTGTGATCAGGTAGATTCAATTAAGAATCTCCTTGACAGGGTTTCGCGGCTGTACTAGCCGTTCTCTTTACTCGACCGTCTCAAAGCAAGACTGCGAACATAAAGAGTGAATCAATTGGATAGATATCCGCTTGATTAAAGTCGTCAATTCAAATTCCTGGAACAAGTTTGATTCATTAAGAATCTTACCATTGTTGCTTTCCAGTTGACACAAGTTTGATTCATAAGAATCTCACAAGTCACCTACCGTAGCGCTGTTTGATGTTGACGCTAGAAGGATTTCCATTCGTCACTGTGAATATTAATTAATATCACTCTGAATGTTCTGGCAAGACCATAAAGATATTGCGTAGAAACCTGAAACGAGTTTGAATCAATTCAGAATCAAACCACTGTTGCTTTTCAGTTTTACATATGTTCAATTCATAAAGAATCTTGCATATGACCTACCGCAGTGCTGTTTGATGTTAACACTGGAAGGATTTCCACTCATCATTGTGAATACTAAGTAGTATCACTCTGAATGTTCTAGCAATATCACAAGGATATAGCGTAGGACTCTCTTGATCTTCATCCGTGTGTCCTAACGAGATTTGATTGATCTCTTGGCTCTAGACTCGATTTGTGCACTTTTAGTGGTCGGAGGCTGGAGCAGATGCCACCTATTCAATATCAACTATCTCGGAGTGAGAAAGTCAATAGAAGTCGTGTTGATCTCCGTGACAATAAAACAAACTTCTTTTGAGAGAAGCCTGAGTAGCTAGGAAAGGGTTGTGCTTCACATCACTGGGTCCATGATGAGTTTGTCTTCATGATGAGTTGACCCGGTTTCTGCCTAAGTTGTATGGAGGGCTTCTTTCTTTACACCCTTTATCCTTACATTTCTTTTTCATTCTTCAACCCCTTCAATGCTTACCAAGACATCATTAATAGCACCTTGTTGTGATTGTTCCAGTGCTATCATCAGTACTTAGTCGGCATTCAGCTACGTTCACATTCTACTCCATCTTTCCTAAGGACTTCTAATAATCTATTGGATTGTCCCTGGGAAGATCCCTCCGGTTCTGGTTGGATCATAGGACTTAAACCTAACCACCCTTTTGACACCAATAACGTCGTGAATTAAAGATGTTGTGGGTATTTGATCGTAACCAAGAAAACCACTTTAAATTCTAACAAAGTGTTTGAAAAACATTTAACACCTTGCTAGTTTTGTCGTTTCAGAAAAGCTCCCCCTTCACATGTGCATCGATAATCGAAAGTGTTTCGCACATGTGGGTAAGAGTTAAAGTGCTTGAGTCTTATATATGATCACATTTTAATCACATTTTCTCCCCCTATCTCTAATATATAAAATCTTTTGATATTAGAGATACCAAATTTGATTAAAATATATTTTGAAAAATAGTCTTGAAAATTTTCGGGAGAAAGATGTGTCAATCTATGCATGAAGTTGAAATGCTCCCCCTAAAAAATTGATCCAATGGAATTGTCATTACGAGGATGTGATCCACATTAAACTTTTGAGGATAGGAGTTGTTGAACACACAATTTTTGAAAGATTTTGAATATCATTGAGAAATTCTTGAAAAAATTGTGTTCAACGCTTTTTGAAAAATCAATTCTTTTTGACGAAAAGGTTTTTCTAAAGCATAAACTTGAGTTCATAGACTTTGAATGTCTTGACGAATCCACTCAAGTGTAAGAAGATTTAACTTCTTTTGCTAAGGGTAAGAGTACAAAAGCGTACACTCCCCCGTGAATTTAGATCCGGGTTGCAATCTGAAAGTGATTACAAGCCATTGTGTTGAGCTCAAAACGTTGAATGTTTTGTGACAAGCTCAACCCAAGATAGATTGCTCTACCCGTTGTTGGAAATATTGTCCAAAATAGACAATTTCCTTTTGAAAAAAAATAGAAATGACATGTTTTGAAAAATATTTACAACTTTCATTCGAGCTTTATGTACACACCCGTGTCGTTATTGAGCGACATTTCTAGGTACGTCCATATTATCGATACTGAAAGACATGTCGAGAGGAATATTTTTGGTATTTTGAAAGTTTTTCCATTTTTTATTTTGTTTTTCTATGAATATTTACGTTTTATTATATATATATATATTTTTTTTTGTTTTCTCAAGTTTTTCGAAAATAATCCAAAATAGACTTTTGTACAGCAGAAGAAGGTGATATCGAATATACAGAATTGGAACCCTTTGAAGAAGGAGAAGTGGGTTCAGAATCCGCTGTTGTACATGCAATCACAGAAGACGAGTTTGCACAAATACTAGAATTAGGAGTAACAAATTCCTTTTCAGCGTGTAGAACAGTAGCATTAGTACTGGTGCAGGTGTCATCACTCTTCTCTATTGGAATCCACTTAAGACCAACTTCTGTGAAGATCCGACCCGTTGGTTTCCACTGAAGACTAGATTTAGGAGTAGCTTTCTCTTGCACAGCGGAAGACTTCTTTGGAGAGAAACTATGTCCTTTTTGAATCCACGTTTCAGAATTGGTGTGGTTGCTTTTCTTTATGACGGGTTTGTATCTCCTTGTTGTCTTGTGGGATTCTGTATTCGATCTCCGTTCAAAGGAACGAGATTTGACCTTATAGAGGTATTGCAAAATGCAGTGGTCATGATTTCCATTCTGAATGCCCTTCTTGCAAGTGGGACATACAGGGAATTTTGGATTCACGAAAGTACTTGTATTCCTTTGTTTTCCAAATCGTTCAGGCGTAGTGTTTGAAACACGACTATTCATGGATGGTTTCCAATTCCTAGATTGCTGAAGAGGGATCCTAGGTTTTGGTTGACTACCATTAGGAGTGTGTAGAACTCTAGCGGGATTTGGTGAACTAGGTTTTTCATATACTGGTTTGTCTTTCTGAATCTTCCCTTTTTGTTTCGCATCCTCTAGGTTGTGGGTATGAACGAGGTCATTTGAACCTACAGATTCCTTTGTGGACGTGAATGTCACACGTTTTGGAGGAGTCCTAGAAGTGCTAGGTGCATTCACATGGTTGGGTTTAGCAACAGTGTGCTTTCTAAATGGAGGAACATAGGGTGATATGGATGGTTTTGGAACACTTGGTTGCACATCAGTCTTAGGGGGTAACCTAGATTTCATATGAGAAGAATTGGAGAACGGAGTCGGTTTTCCTAAGATAGAAGGCTTTGGATCCTTGTAGGCATTGGGTTGTCGAACAACAGGTTTCTTAATGCTAGGTTCCACGATTTTCCCACCCATTTTAGCAACGAGTTTCTGCAACTCTGCTATTGCTCTGTCCCTGTCTTGTAATTGAGCTTTCAACTCTTTAATTTCCAAATTCTGTTCATTCATTTCTCGAAATGTTTGGGAAAGTTTTTCTTGCAATTTATTATCATGTGAAAAACGACCAACGTCTTTTTGCAAAGCAAGTTCAAGTGAATGACAATGTTTTTGAAGGAAATCAGTTTTGTGTTGAAGTAACTCAAAAGCCTTTTTGTCAACATTTTCTTTACGTTTCGAAAGCTCAATTTCAAGACGTTCACATTCTTTGAGCTTATCAAGATATTGGCATGCAACTTCAGAATATTCATCAATATCGGCACACGATGTAAAATAAGCACACATAATATCTTTAGAAACGCATTCTTGCAAGAGTAAATCATATTCATCAGAGAAAACGGACTTGTCCATTTGAAGATCATCAATTGCTTTCTCAAGAGACTCAACATATTGTAAATCATCAAACATTTCAGACCGAATTAAGCTTTCGAATTTAAGAACATTTTCTTTTAGTGTGGCCGCGTTCGGTATTAAGATTTGTTTGACAAGCACAGTTATGTCTTGAGGAATTGGTTTCTTCCACTCGTCATTTTGTCGTTGTTTCCAATCATTATCAATAATGGACTTAATATTATCTATGTAATGAGTAAGAAACCCAAATATCTGCCTACTCTTGCTTTTAGAAGCATCTAGGGGCAAGTAGTTGATGAACTTAGAGACGTTTGTTTTCTTAGTGGCAAACGCTTTCTTCCATTGAATTCTCTTTTGCCTGCATTCTAAAAATACTTCCTCACGAGATTTCTGAGTTTGTTTGTGGAACAGACCATAAAGACTATTCTCATAAGCATAATTATATGGTTTCACAAACTCCTTATTAACTGATGGTTGACTATCAACATCCCAAAGGGCAGTCTCTTCACTATTGGCACTTAGAGGCATGCAATCAAGATCTGTCCTTTCAGTCTCATCAAGATAAAGATGCGGGTTCGCAGCTTGAGCTTTGGCAAGGTACTCAGGACTTGCAAAGCTAGCTTGACCCTTAAACATCGATGGAGGTGCTAGCATTCTTACAGATTGAATAGAATCGTGCGTTTTATAAACAACGTTCTTCAAAAAGTCGACTTGTGCTTCAAGTTTCGTTACTTTTTCGGTTTCTTTATCATATCTACTTTTGAAGTCTTGTTTTAACGCATCTACCTCTTGTTTCTTATCCTCTAGAATTTTAGCAGAATCAGTAGTGGTCATAGAGAGCTTTTGTTCAAGTTCATTAACTTTGGTATTGGCAAGGTACGTTTTTTGACGTTCATCCATTAAGAAAACATTATATTGACGCTTCTCTTTAGCTAATAACTCAAGAGTGGTATTATATTTGTTTTCAAAATCGTCCTTTTGACTTTTTAACGCACTTCCCTTGTACCCCTCAAGCTCTTTGGTTTTCTGAAGGAGCTCATCTCTATAGCTTTCAGTCATCTCAGTAGATTTGATAAGAGCAGCTTTGCATTCTTCAACACTTTGAGTGAGCGTAGCGTTTGCCTTCTTTAATTGCTTTTGACTCTTTTTATTTTCAGTGACATCTTTTTGTAAAGTAGCAATTAAATTAGCAAGCGCAATACGTTCCTCTTCATCGTATTCATTTGCATGTTGATCATCCTCAGACTCATTATTGCACATGTCTGATGAATCGGGTGTGGTATTACTATCAACCGTTTCCATCATACACGTGTCATTAATGGCATTGGGTAGATCACTATGCTCAGGCGTATTAGCATTTCTAAACACATTATATTCATCATTGTGTACCTCTTCCAATGGCTCAGAATCGAAAACAGGACCATTATCATAGGAAGGTGTATTGCTGATGACATTCTCAGAGTCGATGTGTTGTGTGCCAGAGATGCTGTTGTCTTTCCCAGAGTTGTGGTCATCATTCCCTGAACTATGCGTTGGAGTCTCATATCTGCAGCTTGTATTCTCAATATCTGATGCGATACCACAACTGGTATGAAGTCTGTCATCAATTGTTTGTTGCGTCTGTATTGTGTGATTCACATAGGTTACAATGAAGTCAATGTTGCGGGTTATCCGATCTTTGTATGATAAAGCATCCATTCCATGATATCGCTTGAAGCACTCGTTGGTAATCGAGGACTTGATGAAGTCAGAAGTAAACATTGTTTCAAGTGATGTCTTGAGATCAATGAAAGTGATCTTGCATTCACTAGCAATGATTCTTTCGTTGACAAGTTGTGTTTGAAGTCTATCCATGGCATGAGTGAATGTTTTGCTGAATGTGCCAGTGGATTCACGTAAGTCGAACAGGACTTTTGAAAGGCGCTGAAAAGAATCTTGAAGTACTCTAAAACCGTCCATGGCATTTTTTCGCAAGAAACATATCTGTTGTTGTAGTCGTTCCATTTCAAGGTCTTTCACGTCTGAACTTTCAGTAACCGCATTACTCGTTGGCATGATGATCGTCTCTCTCTGTTGATGAAATGACTTTGGATCTTAAGTAGATATGGTGTGATTGTGTTGTTGTTGAAATTCCGAAAATTTAAAATTTTTTTCTCAGCCCGACAATAAATTCCTCAGTCCGACTAAAACGGTAAACCCAAAAATTTTGAATGACCAAAATTTGAAAACGAGCTAGAAATAGCCAATAACTAGTAGGGAAAAAATTTGAAAAATGAAAATTTTAACGAAAAATAAAATCTAAAAATGGCCTAAAAATTTGAATTTTGGTCCGAAAATTTGAATTTTTGGTCGAAAAATTTTTCGCATCGCCAAAATTTGAAATTGAAGCTTAAATGGCCTAAAAATGGTCTAGGAAAAAATAAATTTTACTTGGGTTTTCCCGCCAAAAAACTCTTTTTTTTTTTTTTTTTTTTTTTTTTTTTAATCTTCGTGGAAACGATATTCTGAAACTAGTCTAGATAGTGGCTAAGTCTAAAAAATACTCAAACAAAATTTAGCAAAACACATCATCGGAATAACCAATCGGAATGTTATCGGAATAACCAATCGGAATGTCAATCTGAATCACCAATCGGAATGTCAATCTGAATCACCAATCGGAATGACAATCTGAATCACCAATCGGAATGTCAATCTGAATCACCAATCGGAATGCCAATCTGAATCACCAATCGGAATGACAAAATGTTGTCCCTTTCTTTGTGATTAAGCAATGAAGAGAGAAAGAAAATAGATGAAGAAGAGATGAATTCCTAGAGAGAGAAAGTAGTGAGAGAAAATAGAGAGAGATGATTAACTTGGTGAGATTAGATTAGAGAAAAGAAGTTGTTACAAATGACCATCCACCCTCCTAACATGCTAGGAGGGTAGTATATATAGTCCACCCACATGCGGGCTTTAATGGACTATATATTGGGCCGGGCTTGTCTTTTGGACTTTAATTAGTTTAAATCCAAGCCCGTGAATCACGACTAAATAACTACTTATTACAACGTTCTAATAAATATTACAATAGAAACCTATGACCGAACATTCTTGTTTGACTCAATATTTTTGAGGCTAACACTCATAATAAGTATGGGTATGATAAGCGAAAAATAAGTGCGTTTTAAGTCGAAAAATTTATGTGTATTCTGTTCGTAGAAGTACGTCGCACAATTCCATTTGTGCGCCGCACTTTCTCACGGATTTTTGAAAATTTTGCGTAAAAAAAGTTTGTGTTTTAAAAGGTCAGAGAGATTGATAGTTCCAGTAATTAAAATGTCATTCGATTCAGAATTGATGACGTTTCTTGCACAAAATTTCAACCATTATTGTGAGGATTTTTAGCCTATACACATTATATACATTGTTATGCTTTAAGTCAATTTTTGAGTGTGCCGATGAATTGTTTAATTCTAGAACTTGTGCTTGGTAATCCTTACGAGACCGTAGTGGGATCATACTTGTATGATATAAGTATTTTAGACGATGAAGAGGCAAAATATAAAAGAGAAAAAGTGAGAGTTTTGCCAATGTCTAAAAGTTGCGATATGTTGTTGGAAACCATGTTTATGAGAAATGTAGCAGATCGTAAGTATGGGGTAAAATGTAGCAGATCGTATTGTTGATGCAAAAGTTGGGTGATCCTTGCTAGACCCGAATTAGGCTCAATTCGGGTTGGCTGGGCTCCGGCTCCTGCACCAAGTGAACTATTTGGTTGGGATCCTGCACACTAAACAATACGCGTTAGGCTTACCGTGGGAATGTTTCCCACGATTAGACTCCGGCGTGAGAGTAAGTAATCGGTTAGGGTTTTATGTGAGTTGAGAGTATAGAACGTAATACCTTTGTGGAACCCTTGGGGGTTCCTTTTATAGGCAGTGGAACCCTAATGGGCTGCCACTGATACTTCGGCCCCAAGGAAAGGATAAGTACCAGAATTAGAATGATTGTTATCTTCTAATTATAGTGAGTGAATATCCTCTTCTTTGGGGTAAATCCTATTCCTAGACAGAATATGATTCTGTCTAACCCTGTACCGGCCGCGCCGGGCCGTGGGCCGCACACGTGTATGCGGTTTACTGTTCATCCAAGCCCATAAGCTCAAATGACATTATTCCCACCCATCTGGGATGGGTCGGATACGGGTAGTACCCGTGGGCCGAGTTCCCGACCCGGCTGGGGACTATACGTCATCATGTCCCCCCAGTCTAGTTGTTACAACTGTAGGCGGAACCTCTAGACTATCAAGGTGCCCTCCGGGCATACCAAGAAAGACCTAGGGAATGAGACATTGAAAATTTTTCTTTGGCCGCACGTGGCGGCCCGCTTTAGGAATATTATTCGAATAGCACCTTAGCCGCACGTAACGGCCGAGACAAATTAAATGCAGCATTGAATATGGTCTTACGTAAGACCGCATAACCGGACACAAGAATAAACGCATTAATGGTAGTGAACTTGTCAGCCGCACTTCTTCAAAAGTGCACCATCAATGCCCACCATTGAGCCACGTAAAACTGCCAAGAAGTGACCCGTGGGCCCCTCCTGATTTTGCAGAAGTGTCAGAAGTCCCATCCGTTGGATAGGCGTGGTGGCCGACACGTGTCGAACATCTACGCTACCTCGGAAACCGAGGCAACCCTATATAAGAGTTGGTGTGTGTGTTTGTTACACACACAATTCACCTTTCTTTCCGCCATTGTTAGTTTCAAGCTTCTACCTCCAAAACTTTGCCTTCAATTCCACGGATCTCCTCCACCGCAGGTTAGATCATCACGCCTTTCAAAACCTTTTTATAAAACATGGTAAAGGACAACCCTCTTATCACGGATTTCCTTAACGTGATGTCGGCGGAAAAATACATCGACTTTCTGTCGAAGTATTACATACCCGAAAGCGTACACCCCACCTATCCAGGTGAAGGTGAGGAGATTACGGATGCACCAGCGGGGAAAATAGGCGTGTACACGCGCCTATTTGATTCGGCCAACTACCGTATCCCCCTGTCCAAATTCTTGGTAGACCTGCTATTGTATTACGACTTCCACATAACCCAGCTTCACTGCATAGGGGCGTGTAAAATCAACCAGTTTGAAATTACATGCCATACCTGCGGATTAACCCCAACCGTGAACCTTTTTAGGGCTTTTTACTTCCCCCAGCTAGTGAATGGGTGGCTATCGTTTAAAAAACGACCCGGGAATGCCCCTATGACGTATAGGAAGCCTCTAGACTCCCTTAAGAACTGGTACGACCATTATTTCTTTGTAGATGAGACGGTGTTCCCTACTCCTTTCGTACTCAAAACCAAAGCACCCAAAGACTATCCGCCCAAAGCCAAAGACTATAGCAGCAAAGACTTAAAAATACTAGATACCCACCGCACAGAATTCCATAGAGGGTTGCCGGAACACTTTCTGTGCTTAGTAGGGATAAGCCGCCGCTACTTTGGGAGGGATGACCTATATCCGTGCTTCCTGACGGAACAGGGAGAGGGTAGGTCTACTTATACCTTGTAGATTTGAAATGTCATGCGTATGTGTTAGAACATTACTAACCCGTATACTTATAAATGTCCGCAGAAATGAACCTACACGGACTAATACGCCAGGGCGACCCAATGAAGGTGGCCGAAGGGTTCCGACCTCTGAAGGAGAATGAGCTCCCCCTGCTAGAGGCGACCGCTGACCGCACCATGCCGCTCGAAGAAACGTCCGAGCCCAGATCAGATGAAGGGGAGCCCATCATTGAGAAGTCCCCATTGGACTTCCATAATGAAGATGGTGGAGAACTACTGTTGGAGGGGACCGCGACCCACCAGGAAGAAGAAAATGATCCCAATAAATACACCACTCAAGCTTCCGGGTCCGCCCCACTCACATCCAGGAAGAGAAAGACCACCAGGAGGGTGGCAAAGAAGATAGGAGATGAGGCCGGGGCCGCAAATGCTCTCCCAAAGAAACTGAGGAAGGACCATCCGCAGTACCAAGAGGGGAGTGGTACTGCGAATGCTCAAGCCGACTCTACAACACACATGGGAGAGCCAGTCTGGCAAGCTACACCCGTGAGCGCCGTAGCTCCTACTGGCCCAGAACCTGCCATTGATACCACGTAAGTATCCTGCGAACATTAGTCGTGTCACTGTACTTGGGAAATATATAATGCTTAGACTATATTTGCCATGTCAATAACAGGGCGGATCCGTCGGCTGTAGCCCAAGAGGAAAGAATGGAGAAGAATCCATCCCCTGCGCCATCAAACAAACCCCCATCCCCTGCTGCGACACACGCCGAGGAACCACACCCCGAAGGGCCAGAAGATAGTCTGCGCCTAGCCTGGAACCTCTCAAGTCTGACAAGGTTGGAAGCAGAATCTGAGTGTTCAGAATTCATTGAGCACATCACCCCACCAGCCCTTGCACAAGACTTAGACGAGTTGGATCATGAATCCCTTCTAGAGCAGTTCGACGTGTCGTCCTCACATCAAGTGACGGTGGGAGCCGTTTTAAGACGCCGCTTGATCAAGGCCCTTGCAAATGTGAATCGGGCCGATAAAAAGATAGCTCGCCGTGAGGCAATGGTCGTGAAGAACGAGAAGACCATCGCATTCTTGCAAGAAGCGCTGGTGACAGCCGAGGCGACGGTAAAAGAGCAAGCTCATCACGCCGACACCCGAGAAAAGCGTATTGCCGAGCTCGAAGCCCTTGTAGCCGTATCAAATGAGAAGGTACACTTTCGAAACTTTTGTACATATACTTAAGCCTTGAGTATTTATTCGACCCAAATAAGTATATATCCTTGTAATAACTCAAAGTTCTATATGCAGGTGTCTGCGGCCGAAGCTGCTACCAAGGCCGTGACCGTACAATCCTTCAACATCGCCCAAGAGCGTGATGCGCTAAGGGATGAGCTGACACAGGCGCGGGCCAATCTGGAAGAGCAAGCTGCCACAACGGAGGAGGAGCTGAGCAAGATGGCCATAAGTTGTGCTGAAAGACTATGTCCTCCCCTGCTATCCGCCATAGCTGGGCGTAAGTGGATGATTGGGCAAGGGATGCGACTTGCCGTAAGCAAGGCCCTAGAAGCTACGCACCTACTGCAGGCATTTGTCGGGGTCATATCCGATAGAATCGATCGTGGTAGACATGAGGGTTTGGTCAAAGCCGCAGAACTGATAGGTAAAAATGAAGACATCATGCAGCATCCTTACCATAATCCCTCAACTGCAGATAATATGACCACGTCGATGAACGCCTTGGCGGAAATCCAACACCCTCTCCTGGATGAGCTTGAGGCACTTAGAGACGCTCCAAACGAGGCAATAATGTCCCGGCTTACTGCGGATCCCATCCCTTTGACCTTGGCCACTTATGATCCCGCATCAAAAACGATGAAAAGCGAAAAGCTGCTTGTGGAAGCATTGGATGCGACTGCGGTCAAGGCGCAGGATGGGAAGGATGCTCGTGGGGAGGCCCTCCGTGCTCTGATTGAAGAAGGAAAGAAGGACATAGGGGAATTCCTACCCCCTTGTAATTTATCAGTTGTAAACATTTGTGTTTTTTATTCGTCCGTGTATGTACACGGCTAAGACATATGTGAAATGACTGTCTTTTGTTTGTAAGTCTGTGATGACCACAGTCACTTTGTTATTTATTTTGAAACTTGTGTATTTAACTTTTGTTTGAACATTGTATGCCAATACTGCATGACATGTCACGTCTTACATAAAAAAGGAAAATGCCTACAAGCCTATAATTTACTAGACATGCGACGTGCGTCTTTACTATGCGGAGCACTGCGTGAGTACGGCATACGAAACTTACCACAACGTCTTGTGAGTAAGGTGTCTAGTAAGGATACATTATCCGTACCGCTGGGGTTGCATCCCTCTTACGCGGCAAGTTGAATTAGTAGGTTCACTTAATCCTCTTACCCCGCCTGGAGGCGTATAGTACATGTACAGTAATTTGAATGAATGAATATGAATGAAACATGACATATTATAATAACAACTAAAATTCATGACTGACAAAAATCTAAAAAATGATTTACACGAAACAAGTCGTGGAGCTAGCTAGGCACCACGGCATTTTATTAGAACGTTTACATTTTTTTTGTTTGAACAAGAATGATAAGTCCTAAAAAACAAAAAAGGAACCTAAACAAAAGATAAGAAGAAAAACAGATAGAACGCATGGTTCTTCATTAAAGCCACATATAGCAAAGCACCCATGCGGAAGCCGTAGCTTTCAAAGATAGCACCTTTTGAGATTGGAGATGTTCCATGCGCGTTCCAGGTCGTGGCCATCCATGTCACGCAACTTGTACGCGCCTCGTCCCAAGGCTTCCGTGACTTCATACGGTCCTTCCCACTTAGGGCCCAACTTTCCTGTATTCTCCGCTCGACTTGCTTCGTTAGCACGATAGACATAATCTCCCGGTCGAAAAGAAACACCTTTAACCTTGGCGTCATAATAAGCCTTCATTTTAGCCTTGGACTTAGCCTCATTGATGGCTGCTATCTCCCTTTTTTCTTCCAACAGATCCAGGTTGATTCGCAGTTGCTCGTCGTTCGTAACGACATTAACCTCCGTCGTGCGGATGGTAGGCATTCCTATTTCTGCTGGTATAACAGCTTCAGTGCCGTAGGCCAATGCAAATGGAGTATCTCCGTTGGCTGTTTTTATCATGGTCCTATGCGCCCATAGGACATGTGGTAACTCATCCACCCATTTGGCACTTCGTTCATCCAGACGTGCCTTGATGCCATTTCCCAAGCTTCTATTTGCTCGTTCCACGAGGCCATTTGTCTGCGGATGCTTAACAGATGCGAAGCGCCGCTTGATATTCAATGATGCACACCAGTCCTTGAATGGATTGTCCGCTAACTGTTTACCGTTATCCGAGATGATTTCTCCTGGTAGGCCAAAACGGCACACAATATGCTCCCAAACAAACTTTTTAACTTGTTTGCCTGTGATGGATTTGACTGCCTTGGCCTCTATCCATCGTGTGAAGTAGTCCATCGCGACAATAAAAAATTTAACTCCCCCCGCAGCTACAGGAAATGGTCCTGCAATGTCGATTCCCTATTTATAGAATGGCCATGGGGACGTGATAGGTGTAAGCTCCTGCTGCGGGTGCCGCGGCACTGGTCTATGCACTTGGCAATCACTACACTTGTGAATCATGTCGCGCGCGTCCCTGTGCATGGTAGGCCAGTAATATCCTGTCCGTAAGGCTCTAGCTACCACGGATCGCGGATCTGCGTGCATGCCGCACAACCCTTCATGTATTTTACTGATTACATAGGTAGCCTGTCGTGGTCTAACACACCGCAACCATGGCTGCAAGAAAGAGCGCTTATAAAGAATACCTTCTCGGAGTTCGAAGTGTTGCGACTTCCTTCTGATGCGTCGTGCTGCTTTTTCCTCGTCCGGAAGGGTCTCACTAGTCTAATAGTTGATGATCGAGGTCATCCATGTAGGTCCATCCTCCTCAACTATAGTAGCGACCTCCCCTTCTGTTATAGATTTCTCCTTGAGTATTTCCACCAAGACTTGTTTGGACAAGTGAGCGAAGCTTGTGGATGTGATCTTGCTAAGAGCGTCCGCCTTCTTGTTCTCGCCTCTTGGCACCTGCTTGATGGAAAACTTGCTGAAAGCCGCGATTAGTGACTTGACTTTTTCCAAGTATCTGACCATGTTGTCCTCCTTAGCCACATATCCACCTAGAATATGGTTCGCAACAAGCCGTGAGTCCACGTAGGCCTCAAGGTTGCGGACTCCCATTCTAGCGGCAATTTTTAAACCTGCAATTAATGCTTCATATTCCGCCTCGTTGTTGGTGGCCGTGAACTCAAAACGGAGGGCGTACGTGAACTCCATTCCTTTCGGATTTGTGAGAATGAGACCAGCTCCGGACCCATCCGTACACGAAGATCCGTCCGTAAATAACACCCATGGTTCTGTTGGAGTCTCGTCTTGTTTAACGATTGGCCCTTCCTCATCCGGCTTCTCAATCAGGAAATCTGCCAAGATCTGGCCTTTCACAGCCGTCCTTGGCCTATAAGATATATTGTGTTCCCCCAATAAGATGCTCCATTTTTGTAGCCTCCCTGCCACATCCGGTTTAGAGATGACCTGCTTGATTGGTTGGTCCGTAATGACTACAATTGGGTGCGCCTAAAAGTATCGGCGCAACCGCTTTGTAGCAAACACTAGTGCCAACACCAATTTTTCTATAGAGGAGTAATTCAGCTCCGGCCCTTGTAATGTTCTACTTATGAAGTAGACCGGAGTTTGCACTATATCTCTATCTGTCATGAGTACCGCGCTTATTGCGCCATGAGTGGCTGAGAGATACATAATGAGTTCCTCCTTTGGTCGGGGAGCTACTAGCATAGGGAGAGATGCAAGGTGCTGCTTGAGTTGGCCAAAAGCTTCCTCGGCTTCCTTTGTCCACCGGAAGTCCCCCTTCCTAATGCACTTCTTGAGTGTCTTAAATAGGGGTAATGACTTCTCTACGGATTTGGAGAGGAACCTATTTAGCCCGGTCAGTTTCCCATTTAAGGATTGCACCTCCTTCCGTGTCTGAGGGGATGGCAGCTGTATCACTGCGTCCGTTTTCTCTGGGCAAGGTTTGATGCCGTTTAGATCAATCAAATATCCAAGGAACATTCCTTCCGTTGCCCCAAACGTGCATTTCTTTGGATTTAGCTTCATGTTAATCCTTCTTAATGTGTCGAATGTCTCTTGGACATCCCGGAGAAGTGCATCCTCCGTATGACTTTTTATGACTAAGTCATCCACATAGACTTCCAAGTTGCAGCCTATCTGTTATTCAAAAGCTTTGTCCACAAGCCGCTGGTATGTAGCACCGGCGTTCTTTAGCCCAAACGACATTTTCGTATAGCAATATACGCCCTGACTTGTATGGAACGCCGTTTTTTCTGCGTCCTCCTCCGCCATCTGGATCTGGTGATATCCTTTATATGCGTCTAAGAAGCACTTAAAGGGATATCCACACAGGGATTCCACCTTCTAGTCAATCTCTGGTAACGGGTAACAATCCTGTGGACAAGCTTTGTTCAGATCCGTGAAATCCACACACATGCGCCAACTTTCGTCATGTTTTTTGACCATGACCGGATTGGATAACCACTCGTGGTAGTATACCTCGCGCATCACTAGTTTCCGTACTTCCTCCAATATCACTCGGCTGCGCTCAGGCGCCTGGCCGCGCTTCTTTTGCTTGATGGGTTGGTACCCCCGGCGGATCTGGAGCTTATGTTCTACTATCGCGCGTGGCACGCCTGTCATATGCTTTGGCTCCCATGGGAATATATCTAGTTTTACACTTAAAAGAGAGCACACGGCCCTTTTGCCGCTATCCGAGAGCGCCCCCCTATGGATATCTCCTGTTCCGGGTAGTCAGGATGAATTGCCACCTTCCAATTGGGAGGTGGTGATCCATCCTTGGGTGGAACAGGTGGAGCTGGTGTTGTCACGGTGTGACACTCGGATGCTGGTACGATTGTGTTGTAAATGGTGACGATTCCCCCCTCAACAGGGAATTTGATCATTCCGTGTGCCGTGGAGGGTACCGCCCGTATAGCCAGAATACCTGGTCTGCCTATGATCCCATTGTACGGAGAATGTGAGCGTATCACCATGAAGTTCATCCACGCCGTAGTGGAGTGTTCCTCATTCCCAATGGTTACAAGCAGACGCAGTTGCCCTATCGGCCAGATAGTGTCTCCACTAAAGCCAGTGAGCGGCGCCGTGGCCGGTACTAATTGGCTTCTTATTTCTGGGCGTAACTGCACAAAACAGTGTTCATACAGTACCTCTGCTGGCGACCCTCCATCCACATACATGCGACGAACATTGTGTGTTCCAATGCTTATCTCAATAGTGAGAGGCGCATCAATCACATCGCTTGCTGTGATGGGAGGGAATGAGATTTCCCTGCCGCGTGAAAATTTTTGGCCAACTTTCTTGTTGTCTTTTCCATCCTTCCAATCCTTAACTAAGTGCTTGAGTTTACCTGATTTGATCAGTGACTCAATGTGCTTCTTGAGCTGGATACACTCCTCCGTACCATGGCCCTTGTCATTATGGAACTCGCAGAAGCGGTTTCCTTGCCGACGGTCCGGCGGAGTTGTCATTGGGGGAGGCCTTGGAAAATTTGCCCCTTCCGTCAGCAAGATCTCCCGGTAGGACATCTTTAGGAGGGGGTAAACTTATCGTTCGGCCGTCCTCCTTTGTTCTGGATCTTATAGTCTGAGCCCTTTCTATTGTTCTGATTGCCTTGACCGCCCGACTGTCTCCGAGACTGGTCGTTTGACCGGTACCCGTTTCCTCTGGATGGGTAAGCTGCGGCAACAGATGTTTCTCCCTCTATGAAATTTCTGACCCTTTCCATGAGGTCATCATATCTCTCTGGACGCTTGTCATTGAGACGCCTGATCAATTCCCTGTCTGTTATGGCGTGCATGTAGTCAGAGATTTTCAGGAGTTCCGACATTGTTTTTGTGCGCGTGCACTCATCATTGAAGCGTTCAGTGAAGGCTTCTGTGGACTCCCCCGGCCGTTGTTTGACAGTTGCCAATGAGACCGGATCCCTATTATACTTCTTCCTCTGAGTATAATTATTCTTGAACGCAGTGCGTAGTTCCGTGAAACTATCAATGCTTCGTGGAGGGAGTCCCTCAAACCAGTCACGGGCATTGTCGATCAGAGTTGAATTGAACATTTAACACCATATAGGCATGGGCCATCGCTCAATTTTAGCCTGCGTATCGAATATTTTGAGGTGATCATCCGGATCACCAGTTCCATCATAGGTCTTGACACACGCCGGCATGCGACGTTTGGTGTCCTCGGAGTAGTTCCGTATGCGAAGGGTGAATGGGTCTTCCCTGGGATCCGCCCATGGTCGGGTGAGCCTAGGGTCATCCCATGGTTCACACCACGGGCGAGAAAGATCCTCCGCTTCTGCATCTCGATAATAAGGGCCACCATAATACTCATCATTGTTGCCGTTCTAAAAAAAAAATACTCATCATTGTTTGGTGGTGGTGGAGGGGTACGCCTAGGTCGGCGACGTTTAGGCGGATGGTCATCTGAGTCCTCCCCTGATGGGTCTGGAGACGGGGGTGGTGCCCCATCCCTTGGGTGAGGACCACTTTTTTGAGACAAGCCGGGAGCCTTTTTCCCAGCGTCCATCCTATCCCACACGCTTGTGCGGCGGGTGGCTTTGGCCAGCTCTCGATCTGGTCGCTCGGGCGAACCGTCTGACCTATCTCCCCTCTCTCGAGACTGCGTTAGTTCCTGCATGAGGCGATCTCCTATGCGCTCGAACACATTCCTAGGTTGAGGAGTTTCCTCAAAGATGCTCCGCTCCTGAGGCCGGGCTTTCCTTTTCCTCTGATTTTGGGAAGAGGCGATTGGTCCGGTGTTGCCAAAGTTGAGTCTAGATTGGAGGTTCCTCCCTAGATTCAACCTTGATGCAATCCCTGGGACGATCCTATCAAAGTTCTGCGTGAGAACTCGAGTGAGATCCTCCTCGCTGAGTGGTTGGACTTCTACTTCCTCCTCCACTGATGGTCTGCGCGGCTCCTTGTTAGGAGGATTGGGCGCACTCCCTGGATCAGGGTTATCCAGGGTTGAAGTAGGTGGGGGCGTTATGGAGATCGTACTCGTCACCCCCAAGGGCTGAAAACCACCACGGTTACCAGGTCCGCCTGCAGGGCGGCTAGGGGATTGATTGGGGATGAGTATCCCTTCCCCTTGGGACTTCTGATTTCCAGGATTTGTGTTCCTGGGATTAGCTTGCGGATGCCCCTTCGTCATTGGAAATTCAAGATGAGGTTTTGCTCTAGCTTAGTGTAATGGGTCCCATGGATGGCGCCAACTTGTTGATGCAAAAGTTGGGTGATCCTTGCTAGACCCGAATTAGGCTCAATTCGGGTTGGCTGGGCTCCGGCTCCTGCACCAAGTGAACTATTTGGTTGGGATCCTGCACACTAAACAATACGCGTTAGGCTTACCGTGGGAATGTTTCCCACGATTAGACTCCAGCGTGAGAGTAAGTAATCGATTAGGGTTTTATGTGAGTTGAGAGTATAGAACGTAATACCTTTGTGGAACCCTTGGGGGGGGGGGGGGGTTCCTTTTATAGGCAGTGGAACCCTAATGGGCTGCCACTGATACTTCGGCCCCAAGGAAAGGATAAGTACCAGAATTAGAATGATTGTTATCTTCTAATTATAGTGAGTGAATATCCTCTTCTTTGGGGTAAATCCTATTCCTAGACAGAATATGATTCTGTCTAACCCTGTACCGGCCGCGCCGGGCCGTGGGCCGCACACGTGTATGCGGTTTACTGTTCATCCAAGCCCATAAGCTCAAATGACATTATTCCCACCCGTCTGGGATGGGTCGGATACGGGTAGTACCCATGGGCCGGGTTCCCGACCCGGCTGGGGACTATACGTCATCAATGGATGAGCAAAAGAACCAAAGAACCGGATCAGAACCGAGAACTGGACCGGAACCACGAAGAACCAAACCGAAACTAGAACCGTAGGTTCCGGATCCAGTTCTTATTTTTGAGATTTTTTGGTTCCCGGTTAGGTTCGGTTCCACCGGTTCTCGGTTCCAAAACCAATTACCCAATAATTATAAATATATTGTAATTTTATTATATACAGGACTCAAAACCTAACATCATAAGTAATATAAAAAACGCAACTAACCAACTTTCAAAAAACCCAAACCAGACACCCTAAACTATAATTTTAATTCATCGAAACATAAACAACTATCGCCATATCAAATTAAAGGAACTATGTTTTATGAATTTTTTATTTACATTCAATGTATGTCTTCTTAGTATTACTGAAATATGTATGCCTTAGTACAAAATTTCCAATCAGTAGATTTGTATAATATAAAAATTGGTTAGTATGTTATAATTGTTGATCTAGTAGGTTCAATAATTCTGAATAATTTGTGAATTCTTTGATTTGATTTTGTAACATGAAGGTTTATATAATATGACTAGACATGCAAAATACATTACTTTTATAACCATAATGTTAAATGATTAATAATCTAACATCTTTATTTTGTATTGCTTTTTAAGACGATATAAATTCAACAGATATTGAGCTTGATAACATTGATTCGGATTTGAGTAAAAGAAACGTAGTGAATCTGTGAAACTATAAAATGTTTATTTATTTGAGCTTATACTTTAGTTGTTAAATGTTATAGTCTTTAACGTAAATTGTTGTAAATACTTAAAAGAATTAGTTTTTGTTTGCTTTTTGTTGACGTAATTCAATAGTGAATAAGTTTTTTATTTTCTTCCAGAAAATCGGTTTCTATACGGGTAGAACCAAAGAACCAAAACTGGACCAGAGCCAAAAAATAATTTTGTTTCAGTTCTCGGTTCTTACTTTTTTCAAAATTTTGGTTCTCGGTTCCACCGGTTCCGGTTCTAGTTCCACCGGTTCCAGAACCGCGCACATCCCTATGTTTTACCCCCCCCCCCCCCAAAAAAAATGTTGATGAAAAGAAAAAGAAAGGGAATAAAGGCAAAAGAATCCTAGAGGTATAAAGTTTGTAAAAGTATGGAAATAACAAACATGGTGGATAATGGTGTGTTGTATACTCTTTTGACATGTGGTGGTAATAAAAGTTTTTAAATGCCCTCTTTTGATATTATACTTGGTGCTTATGCCAATGTTGGTTTAGTTTAGTTCCTTGTACAAGCCTATGGTCATTTTACTTTTCATGTCCGTGCTTTTGAGCGAAATATCATTACCTTGCTATATGAGAGTATGTGAAACAAAAGTGCCTACTTCGTAAGGTGCATTGTGGCGTTAACTTTGCTTTTTATTATTGCCATTATCTATTCTTTCGTTTAAAAAGTTAAGTTGAATTTTACTTTGCTTGAGGGAAAGCAAGATGTTAAGTATAGGGGAATTTGATAACGCCTCATTTATACCTGTATAGAATGATGCATTTGTCCTACTTGCTATGTAAATAAATAAAATATGTTATGAATTGGTACTAATTTGATGTACACTTGTGATAGGGAAAAGAATAAACATTAGAGAAGAAATATGGAACAAAGAAGGGACATAAAGGACTAAAAGGAAATTAAGTCTGGAAAACGCCAATGTGCAACGCACAATCCAAAATGTGCGGCGCACTTCAGAGAATTACGGATTTGGAGTACTTGGCAAGTACGACGCACTATCCAAAATGTATGGCGCACTTTGTGTTTTATTACAAAAATAAATATGCAGTTATGCATGGCATTCATGGAAAACTCTTGGGATAACTTATCATTACTTTTACCTCCGTTTTTGAGGTTATTTAAGGAGTATTATCCCCAGACCATCCATATGCAATTCCACCATTATCACTTTGGTTGTGGAATTTAGAGGAAACTGATCAAGGATTCCCCAATCCATGATTCTTGCTAAGGAAAGAGTTGCATTAGTTACAAGGTGAACTACACTTGGTTTATACTTGTGGTTGATCTGGTAGAGGAAGTGATAGTTGTTTGATTACTTATATAACTTGTGAGAATCAAAGCTTTGCACTTGGAACAATAAATTGATCATAATCAATTTGGTATAATTCTCATTTTAATTCTAGTTATGAATTCTGAACTTCAATACTTTAAAATGTGTTTTATCTCTGTGATTATGGAGTAGTACTTTTGTTATTGGTTGAGGCATGTATGAACCATGAATAAGATTTAGTTAGCTTTGCAGGGGCGAAGGGCGGCGCACAATTAGCTTTGTGCGACACACTTTTTCCCTGGTTCGTGATTGTAAGTATGGTTGAGATGTTTTTGTTGCTCGATACTACTATATTTGATGCTTCTTGTGTATTTGGTTCATTCTTGATTATAAGATGTTCGAAAGTGCTTATATGATTGAATGAATTTCATGTCATCTAGTCATTGAATCTTGATATTTGCTTTGTAGAAATTGGCGAATAAAATGCATACCAACTCTTGTATGATTTTGTTTAATGCTTTGCCATGGGTTAAAAAAAGTGTGGCTCAGCGAGCACTTAAATTATTGAAACAACATAAATCGATCTTAATGGGTTCAATATAACTTGATTTATAGGTCGAAAGGATTTCTTGTTATATTGAATAGTTGTTGCTTGTTTGACTAGTCATCCACATGTATTCATGCATTGTTTATGTGCTTATTATTCATCCTTGCAATTTATCTTTTCTATGTTCTAGCCTTAACCAAACGCACCTTTTAATCATTTGATAACTATAATCTTTATAACTTGTGACACTCTAAGGATAATTGTTTCTTTCATGTTAACAAAAATCCCGTGGAACGATCTGGTCTTATCATTGCTATATTGCAAAACGAAAGGGTATACTTTTCTTGTGTGTTAGTAATATAAATCGGTTAAAACTAATTAAAATATAAAGCTATCTTGCTACGCATCAGTCCTATTTGGTGGAGGTGTTATTTGGTTCAGTTTTAACTTATTTTTAGTCCGTTGGAAAGGGGAAAATTTGAATTTCATAATTATTTATATAACAAAACTATTCTTATACTTAAAAAAAATGTCTAACTATTTTTGTAAACACATATTGTTACACAAAATGTAATGTTTAAGAAAAATTATAATTCCTTTGATCATTGGCATATTTAAAGGTTGTTTGTTCATACCTTTAGTTATTAACATTAGGTGCAAACTTGTATCCATGTTGATGCAATACATTGATGAATGTAATTAATAATTGTTTTAGTAGACAAGTAATTTGCACACTTTACGTTATGTTTTATAATTTACATATTTGTCGTCATCAAAACATAAAGAGACCGTGTAGATTAAATTTTGTAATATTTGCACTAACAAAATGTTTAAAAAGTAGTATAGATAAGTATATGTCAGAAAGTGACTTAAACTCTAGAGTTTGTTTGGTAAATTTATGTGACTTCGTCGTCAAGTTACTTTAGTCTATAAATAGGGATTATTAGTTTTGATTTTCTTTGTACCTTTTGAATTAATTATATTATTGGTACATTTGAATTTAGTTTTGGAATTTGCTTTGGGTTTTAAATAAATCTCTTGCTTTGTTTGTTCGTATTTGTTTGTTCTTGTCGTCCGTTTGAATTTCCAACAGTATTTTTGAAACACATTTCTAAAACTTCATATTTTAACTTTATCAACACTCATCATGTGCTATTAAGCTTTTACATATTATGTATAATATGATATCAATAGTAAAATTTTAAAGACAATATCAACTTCAACATCTGTGTCATTTAAACAAAGTTAAATCTTCCATAACATGGAAATATTTACAAAGTATGAATCGAATTTTTTTTTGGGTAAAGTGTTACCCCATTAAATATATTAATCAACAAAACAATAAGTACAATGGAATATGGCTAAAACAACACAGTAACCTCAAGACGAAACTTGAAAGACCAAAACAAGTAACAGGCCACAATTTTATCACATCAAAACAAAACAAACTCAATCCCCATAAATTCTAAAGGAACTCGGTATATTCCACAAAGCTATCATATCCTTAACCGCCTTCTTATTTTTAAATCGAAAAGTAAGCAACTTCAATCGGATTGTAACAAGCGCTTGATCACGAATATCCTCTGATTTCAACTTAGGCCCTTTAAACAGCCTATAATTACAATCCTTCCAAACATAATACACCAACGCCGCAACAAGCAGCCGACCAATGAGGCTTTTCGTGATACGCTGCTTCGCCGTAGGTTTAAGGGCTAAGACAATGTCCTCAAAAACAGGTCGAACATTTTCCATACAAGCATACTTTCTAACATAACTCCATACCTTAGCCGCAAACGCATATTCTTTTTAGGGTTAAGTTCATATATTAGTAATGTACTATCCATCGTTTACACATCTAGGTAATGTACTATTTTTATTACTAATATTGCTATAAAAATCGACTAAACCTTTCTAATATAGGTAATGTGACCGACTACTACAGGTTACAACTCGAACAAACGCTATATAAGCTGGAAAAACACCTGCCTTAGTGTTATTATGGTGATTATATTGATGAAGTTATTACCAGTGTCATCCTTGTCCCCAGCCTGACGAGAAAATATATATATAAAAAATTAGTTAACAATGATTAATTAGTCAGTTACTGTACATATAAATATAAAACAAAATTAAGTGGATACCTGAGTTTTAGATTTAAAGTGAAGAAGAAAGTTTTAAAGTCATTGTTGTTATCATCATCACACTAAGCATGATTATCACACATGTATAGAAGCTCATTCTCAACTTTTGGTATGTACTCGTTAATAACCATAGACACGTCATCCCTGGGCTTATGCAGCTTGTCGGTGGTTTTCGATAACATTATATCCTTCAGATCATTGATAACAACTTCGAACTTATCCAACGCGAAACTAATGACATCGTCGCGTTCATAGTGAACAGTAGATATAGCAGCATCTAGATAAATATTCGTCTCCTTGTTAAGCTTCTCACGCGTCGCCTTCGACCATATCATTCTAGTTGCCATCGGTTTCAATTCAATTTCATTACACCCGTTATGGATTTAGGCAAAGATCAAAAGAGGTTGAGTGGTTGATCCGTCGACCTGTTTATTTCCGAGTTGTAACCTGTCCTAACCGGTCACGTTACCTATATTAGAAAAGTTTAGCCGGTTTTTATTACGATATTAGTAATAAAAATAGTACATTACCTAGATGTGTAAATGATGGATAGTACATTACCAATATATGGACTTAACTCTTCTTTTTATGTAAAAGCATGTGTATAATTATTATTTGTACTTATATTACAGTTACACACTATTAAACACGAGCAAATATTCATAGGGTTCGCATAATGAACTAAAGGTTTGAAGAAAATTTGACTTAATATGAAAACTCCGTGTATACATGAAACTTATAATTGATATATAATATTATATTGCTATGTATAATATATATGGAATAAAACGTAATAATCCAACCGTATTACAAGTACACACTGTTAAAATATAATTAGAATATTATAATATATTATATTATAATAAAATAGTATATAACGTAATAATCCAACATAGTATTATGATAATCATTAATGCATCATGTTATAAGTACCACCTACTATTGAAGTGTAATAAGAATAATTTGGAACATTTAGGTTACTCTGAATATTTTTGGTTAAAGATGGAAAAAAGAATTTTATGTATTTTCTTCTTTTACATGCTATTTACCGTTGGCTTGGCCGAGATAACTGATGAATGCAAAAAAATTGGTAATACTATACATTTTTGTCTCTGATTTCTAAATACTGCAAGATAAACCTGCAAATTCTTTTACGTTTTTTAATATTTTTTGTTTTTAATAACAATTTCGATATGTTATTTTGGTGACGAAGCAGATGACCGTTATTGCCCTTTTGTGCATAATTATGTTGATCATCAATGTATAGACTGGGTGTGCGAAGACACTTTAATTGTGCCTCCAAACCCTACAATCATGTATACGGGATGTCGTGGCACTTGGTGCATTTGTTGTGTTACTGGAGTAGTATGTAATGGCATTTAATTTGCATGTAGTTTTATTTTAAAAGTTTTAATCCATGCATGAACGAATAACGAAAGTCATACAGCCAATCTCATACAATACTTCTACATTAACGTGTTCGTTTTACTAATATATTGGTCTCGACATATATCTTCAAAGAGGTAAGTTCTCATTGCAATTATATAGTTATATCCGAATCGACAAAAGTTCAATGTAGATCTTTTGTTAAATATATACTTAATCAACTAATCACAACCATCTATTTAAAAAAGCTCACTTTCATCATTTAATTTTTTTTATTACAAACCATTAATCGTTACGTAAAACAAACATACCATCGCAACGGGAATTAAATTAATATTAATCGAGTGGCACATATATATAGTTCGTTGGTCAAAACGGTACAAAATAGAAAGTACGTATTTATTTTATAACTTTTATTTTCTTTGTTGTTAAAATTGGTTTTTTTAAAAAGGTCATTTAAACGTGACTACGAGAAACTACTATTGACTAGAAAAAAGATCATTTAAATGATTTACAAAAGACAAAGTCATTTAAGTGTGCTTCCATCAAGGCGGCTTTTCCCTACAATCAATTGTAATTGTTTTTTGTTATTTATTTAATTAATAAGGGAAGTTATTTTAGATATCATATTTGTTTCTAGGATATGAGTGGACTCATTCTAACCATTGATCTCATTTTCATCTAATGGATAAAATTAGATATATTTTATTTTTTCACCTATTTTTATAATTTAAATATCTATTAAATCGTTTAATGTTAAACGAAAAAAATATACCATCACGACGAGCATTTAATTATCTTTCTACCAATATGCACTATTATATACTTTTGAAGAAAAAAAATTCATTTTTTTTTCTTGTTGTTAAAATTTACGTGAAATATCATATATGATAATAGTGTTTCATCATATATGATACAAGTGTGAATAATAAATAATTGTCAAATCATATATGATATTGGTTTATATCATATATGATAAGTTATATTATACATGATATTGGTGTTACATCATATATGATATTGGTATCATATATGATAATTTTTTACAATAATATAAAAAACGTGAAAAAAACCGAATTTTTTTTTGTCGAAAGTGTATCATATAGCATATCTATTGAAAGATAATTAAATACTCTTCGTAACAGTATATTTTTCGCATAACGATTAAACGTTTAAGAGATATAAATTTTTTTTAAAAAAGGTAAAAATAGATTTTGTGTTTAATCTTATCAGTTGAATTAAAATAAATATAAAAGATGATGATTAGTCACTTGGTATGCAAATAAAGTTAAGTATCAAAATGAACTTAAATCTTAATTAATTTATGGATTCTTCTTTCACGTAAGAAAATATTTGCAAAATTATATTGACCGTGTTTAGGTGGTAAAAATGACATTTGGATAAAAACACAATTGGTTGCAAAATTATTGCAACATTAGTAGGACTGGAGCAAGAGGTCCAATAACGCACCCCTGTTTGTTGGATTGATGTGGTCCGGTGTCAAGTAACACACTTTTGAACACACAACAAAACCCTTTTACTTTTAATTATGAATCTCAATTCAAGTGATGAGAACGAATATAATTATAAAGACGATGACGAAATCGACCTTTAGGTTTATGACAAAACCTATTGAGATGGACGATATGATCGAACAAAAAGAACGGGGTTAAACTTCAAAATAGCAACCAAAATATCGCGCATTTATCGTATGAGCCGAATACCATTTTTAGACATTGTCGAAGGTATATCTTATTATAATGTCGAACTTCTTTCTAGATACTTTAAAGTTTTTAAAGTTTGTCATAACTCTACGGGTCAAATAAGTTTAAGTGCTATAAGGATTTCATTCATTTCTCATACGAGACACTTATGTGGAATATTTGAACTTGATCTAATTGGCGCGACTTTTTCTTATAAAGGTTATTATTCCTTCGGTAGCATATATGATAAGTTATAGCACCGGGCATAATTTTAGCCAATTTCTGTTTCTCGATTTGGTCCAATCCAAGGAAATGGTTCACCTTAAGAACCCAATGTAATGTGCCAAAAACTAATCATTTACCACAAGATAAGTTATGCAACTTTCAAAAATAGTCAAATGCCACATCGGTAGAAAAGATAACATGAATTTACCTTATATACCACGCCGAATTTTGGTTATACGTTTTAAGATGAGTATCAAGTATTCAATGTTTGGCTTACAAGTGTGTGTTCGACACACCTGGTGATCTGAGCATTGACTAGTTTATATGAACCCTTAATCTTTTTTCTAATGTCTAATTCAACGATTTGGTTTTGATTTTTCTTTGAAAATGTTGGAAATACTTGTTCTATATTGGTACAAACTCATTCTCCAAGGAATACTAAGGTAAATATTTTGTTTACTATGTTTTAGGTTTGTTTTTGTGTTGTGTATATTATGCAGGGATAATTGTGTAAATATTGGAAAGTGCTTGTGCTATATAATGCAAGATAGGGTTCTTATTGTGGTCAAGCCGTTTTATCATTCACGCACACATAGTCAAGATCATTCTGTTAGTCTTTTAGTATTAACTTGATCATCTTGATCAAGTAGTCTCGTATTGTATTAGAGAGATTGTAGTGAGGATCATTGTAAGTGTGATTGTATAGAGATTGCACCTTATAGAGGGATAATCATATGTTTGATAAGCACACATTTATGGACTTATATGTATTGAATTACTGAATAAGAAGTACATGGGGGAGGTTGGTTGTCTGCTATTGGAAATTTAAGATTGTCTGATAATATTGTCTTGTTTGATGTTATGGTTGTGCCTGAATATTGTGTCAGTCATATGTCAGTGAATAAATTGATTAAAGATAGCAAGTTTTTTGTTGAATTTGATGAACATAAATGTTATATTCAGGATTTGAATCTGGTCAAAACTGCAGGGATTGGAAATGAACTTGATGGTCTATAAATGTGTCTGGTAAGTAGATGACCATTGGTTGCAAAACTCGTGAAATTTTGGTTATCGTCACGAACATGTCACTTATCCTAAGTAGATGACCATTGGTTGCAGAGCCGGCCCTAGGGCAGGGCGAGGTGGGCGACTAATACAAGGTTTTTCCTCGTATGAAAGTTCGTTGTTCTAGTCTTTTCGAATTGATTACTAGTAAAGAGTGTGACTCAGTCGTTCTTGGTGGAATATAAAGGGAAAAGGTTATCTATTTTAAATTAAAGTAAAACGAAAATGTAAATGAAAATGTAAAAACAAATGTAAATGTCGTTAAGTAAAAGTGGAAGTTTGAAATTTAAAACTAAAATTTAATACTTGAAAAGTAAATGACGAAAAATTAAAAACTTTAAAAAGTAAATTTTGAAAACTTAATAAAATGTAAACTTAAAAACAATTCAAGTTAAGACAATTAAAATAACACTAAGTAAAAGTGGCAGGAAAAATAAAATTGGAAATTAAAAATAAAATTAGAAACTAGGAATTAGAACTCCATGGGAATACCAATTATCAGAATCCCATCGGAATGCTCGTAATCGGAATATGATCGGAATGCAGTCGGAATACTAAACATAAAACCTATCGGAATAC
The DNA here is from genome assembly GCA_025667525.1 of Glebionis coronaria. NCBI lineage: Eukaryota > Viridiplantae > Streptophyta > Magnoliopsida > Asterales > Asteraceae > Glebionis > Glebionis coronaria. The sequence continues at coordinate 35,008,613 of CM046879.1, forward strand.
GTCAAAAGTGATCCTATCGGAATACCACGAATGAAATCTATCGGAATGTAGTAAAAAGAAAGTGACCGTAATAATGAAAAACACACCGTCAGAATGATCCATCGGAATACAAGGCACACTATCGGAATACTGGAAAACAAGTCCTATCGGAATGACAACTAAACATTACAGTCGGAATATTGGTCGGAATCCAGAAACCCTTTTCCGATACCTTGTATTGGAATAATAGTGGTGCTGTCGAAATAAAAGTCCCCTAATCGGAATGTATGGTCGGAAAAGGGTTTCTCCTTTCCGATGGAGTACAATTCGTAATAAGCTAAACAAATAAGCAATGTTTATAATAAGCACAATCCAAAACTTTACCAACTATTTAATGAAAATAACTAAATAAGCACAAATAAAAACTTACAAAACTCTAATTAAGCACTTTTTAAATCAAACTTTAAAAAGACAAAACTTTTAAGAAAACTTTAAAACAAATAATCTAAATACAAAATAAGCCAATAAGCATGTCAAGCTCAAAGCTCAATACGTATTAAAACTTATAGATGAATAAAAAGAGAAACTTTTTAATCAATCAAACATCAAAACTAAACAAGATCAAAGATTATATCGAATCAAAGATAAAATAAAAATCAAGAAAGGTATAAAAAGATGAAGATTTAAACAAGATTTAAGCTATTAAAAGTAAAGATTAGATTAAAACAAGAAAGAAAGATAAAAGATGAAGTTCCTAGTGAGAGAAAGTTAAACACTTTCTCTCTCTAAAATTAAAACTACAAAAATGAAAAATGAATAACTAATAACTAACTAACTAACACCCTCCTAATGTGTCATTAGAAGGGTATATATAGGAAGTGGGGAGTGCATGTGTTGCTTCGTTCTTTCTTTCTCTTTCTTGTCTCGACTTGATTTAAATTCTTTGTCTTTCTCGACGTCGTCTCGGGGTTTGTCGATATAAATTGAACTTGTCTTATAATTTCTTCAATAATTAGACTTGAGTTCTTCGACTTCATTAAACTTCCGTCTTTAGACTTTTTCTTCGATAAATCTTCAGAATTGGCCTTGGACTTCCGTTCTTTTTGCACTCTTGATCTTTTGACTTCGTCTTTTCTCGTTTTCATCGATAAAAGCCCGTGAAAGCCCGTGTTTTCTTCCTTTTTCATCTTTTGGTCCTAAAACATAATAAAAACACAAACCACGCATAATTCCGACATTTACGACATTAAATACACGTTTTGGCTTGGTTATTATTATAATTAAGTGGTAACAGGATGGGTGTTTTCACACCTATCAAATCCCCTACACTTGACCATTGCAATGTCCTCATGCAATGCATTACTTACAAAGCACGTTTTACATTTTTCATCATGATTAACCCACCTTGGCCTTTATTAAACACAAGACATTAAAGAGATAGAAAAATTATAAAATATTCAAAGGAAGAAAACAAGTAAAGAGATAAAAGACTTACGTTGGGGTTTTTCATAGTCATGAATGTTTATCACCCTCAAGTTTCACGTTCCCCATACCAAGCTTAAAAACGAGATCATTGTTATTATAAGTTAGCAAACTAACACAAACTCATGTGGCCCAATTATTCACTTAGACTCCCTTATTCCTAGGTGTATCTCTTATATTTTATTGTTGTCTTGAATGATCACGAGGATGCATTGTTGACTTATTTCGATAGTTATTTATGCTGAAAATAAAGTAGGACGATTTAATCAATAGTTAGCTAAAGGACAAAATCTTTTAAAACTGCTTCTCGGGACCTCATAAATTTCATATCTTGGCATAACTCGCTTCACGATTTGAGACGTTTCTCGGACCGATATTTGGCAATGACTTCATACTTCAAATCTTGAGAGACGTTCATGAAATAATGGTCTTCTCTTCATAATAGGAATTTCTTCACTTGAAGTTTTGAGAGATTCTTCATACTTGGACCACGACTTCTTCATTTTTCTCCAATCTTTATTTGGGATTTTAATATACAACGATTCGCCTCCTTTTAGGACTTGGATCTATTTATCCTCATACTTGTTAGGGTCTTTTCGGATAGACTTCTCCATGATCTTTTGGGGACTATTTGCTTTTCGTCGTGTGTCTCGATCCTTCATATTGATTTTTGATAAATGATTCTTCACATCACTTTTGGATCTTTAGCAACAAAATGTAGCCCTCATGTCTTGTTAGGACCTTTTCGGACTCGCCAATCTTCGCATCCCGCTTCAATAAGTTATGCCTTGGCTATGAACTCTAATTAATACCGAGCAACTTTTAAACGATCTTGGGCTAGAAGCTAAGTAACTTTTCAAATCGTACGACCTTATTTATTGCAATTAAGTTTATTAACAAGCGATGAGAGAAAAAGCTCATAATCAACTCACATAAATTCATGAAAGAATACCAAACTTATAATTGACTCTATCATCTCTCGTTCTCCACAATTTAAAATCTCAAGGAATGAGACTCGTGGATGCTTAGCCAATTAAATCAAAGTTTTGGGTTTTCAAGCCATCTATAGGATCTTGCAACTTCTTAGACTCTTTCAAGTTTAGAATTCGTATTTTAAAGTTCCTTTGATAAACGACTTTCTAGGATCAATTATAGGAACTTGCGAAAAGTTCTTGTTCTTAACCCGTAAGAGTTAAGACTTTCGCGTTTTAAAGTTCCCTATATAAAAGCCTAGCAAAACTTGACTTAAACACGTTAAGGAACTAGCTAGAGTAAACTTAGATAAGTAAACTCGGGTTGAGTCAAAATATTTACGACTTTGAAAAATTTAAAACCACTTTATTAAACTTTATTCTTAGCAAAGAAAGTAAATAACGATAACAAAAGGAAAACTACAAGGCCAAAATAGATTAAAATTTTTGAAAAATGTCGAAAAATTAATTTTCCGGTTAAAATGAGAACAAATACAAGGAAAAGTCTACTTAACTTCGATAGAAGTCCCCATACACTTGATATAAACATTGTCCTCAATGTTTAAGCATGTGGGAGTGAACTCCCCTACACTTAGGACATTGTGCACTTTGTTTAAATTTTGCTAAGGAAAGGATAACTAAAGTGATTCCTATTTTAATATTGAAGAATATAAAATAGAGAATCAAAAGAGGTTAGGATAGAACCGGGAAGACGGGTACACAGAATCACGGGTCGTCAAAAGTCATCAAGAATGGATCTTTGAAAGCTCGAATCCCTGCACATGATAAAAAATAAAACAACAAACACATACTAGGGTCTCCCCTACACTTATTATAAAAACAAAAGAAAAAGGATATATACTGCGGGTTGCATCCCGAGAAGCGCTTGTTTTTGTTAACCGAGTCGTGAGCCTGACTCGACCTTGATTAGCATAGGAAGAACCTTGAAAAATATCCACCGGGATCAAAGACATGGTTTTCATCCATCAAATAGCACAAGCTTAAGGCGAACAAGGCAAGCCAAAGAAGAGTAGGCAAGGTTCCCTTAAGCAATTGTTGAGCACGGTGGTAGAGAGTGTAATGAAGTGCAAGCATATCTCCATTGTTTCCAAAAATCTTTCCTTTTATTTCATCAGATGGATAGTAAGATGGCTTAAAAATTCCAATTCCGGGATCGAACACCTTTTCCTTTAGGGGAAAATAATACTCAGGGTCAGTATACCTTGAAGAGGACCCGCTCATAAATCTCACAATCTCATCCTCAGAAGGTGGATAGAGAGGTGTCAAGACATAGGTACTGCGGATATCAGTGTCGGCCGACTTCTTCTCCTTTGAAACAGGTTTCTTCATATCCGAAGGAGGATAAAGAGCATCATCAAAGTCCAAAGGAGGAGAATCATTCTCATTTGGGAAGTAGGTATTGAGAAAAGTAGCAAAATCTTCCTCAAATGAGTAATTATCCAAAGTATCAATAGTGTTTGGTGGAGGATCTTCATCAAAAGTAGAAGTAAGGTCATAATGAGAAGAATCACTCGAGAGAGTATCGACATCATCAAAATCATCATAAGTGGGCATGTCTGGATACTCTGAAACAAAATTATCATAATCATCCCCATCGGAACTAGAACATCATCATAATCATGAAAGATCAGTGGAGGATCATAAATTGGTGGGGGGTCCAATTTGGAGAGAGAATCATCCACATCATCTTTGAACAGTGGATTATCATGGCAAGAATCGAAAAGAGGATTGTTGTAGACGACAAAATCATCAAGCACATTAATCATATTCGCAGATTCTCTTCCATTTGATTTGGTTGTGATCTTCCCCATTTTAAAAACTTGAGCATCATTCCCGACCCTTAAGATTAATTGACCTTCGGCTACATCGACTAATGCTTTTCCGGTTCTCAAGAATGGCCGACCAAGTATTAACAGAATACGAGGGTCTATTTCATAATCAACAACAACAAAATCGACCGGAAAAGTGAAGGTACCAACTTTAATAAACACATCTTTGGAAATACCAACGGGGTAAGCGAGAGTGCGATTTGCTAGCTCAAGAGTCATCTTCGTTGGAGTAAGGTCGGGTAATGATAGTTTTTTCCAAACACTTAAGGGCATCAAATTAATACTTGCCCCTAGATCGGCTAAGGCATTAAATTCTTCCTCTTTGTTAAAAATGCAAGGCAACACAAAACGAACGGGATCTCCAAGTTTTTCCGGAAGTTCTTTAAGAATGATTGCAGAATAGTTTTCATTTAAGCGTGTGTTGAAAAACTCAGCCATCTTTTCCTTCTTGTTAAGCAATTCCTTGAATGCTTTGACGAATTTTGGCATTTGGACAAGTGCTGCAATGAGTCTAATGTTGAAATTCATTTGAGAGATCATCTTCATAAAAGAAGTGACTTGAGCATCCTCTTTAGTAAGCAATTTGCACTTGTATAACCGAGAAGGATAAGGGATGTTGGGTTTAGGTGGTGTGGGTGTAGCAGGTAAAGGTTGAGATGTTGAAGGTTTATAGGTGGTTGGTGGGGTTGGTGGAGGGTTTTGGTTGGGTACCTCTTCATGAATAGGTGGAGACGGTAATGGAGAACTAGTACTAGGTGTGGTAGTAGGAGAGATAAATGGGGGTGGAGGAGGTGTAGATGGAGTAACGGGAGGAGGGGTAGAAGGTCCTACTAGAGTTTCTCCACTTCGTGTAGTAATAGCACTCACATTCGCTCTAGGGTTTGTTTCGGTTGTAGAAGGAAGAGCACCTTGGGGGCGAAGGGTTTGTAATATTTGAACGAATTTCCTATCCGTGGACTCTTGAATTTGTCTAGTAGATTTTTGCATTGCTTGCATGATTTTCTCATGTTCATTCAATTTTTGCAAAACCAAGTCCATTGGCGAATGAGGTAAATTGAACCCTTGTTGTTGAAAACCTTGGTTGGGTATTGGTTATAAGGTGGAAAACCTTGAGGATTGAAACCTTGGTGTTGAAAACCTTGGTTTTGCATGTGATAGTTACCCTGATTTGCATTTGAGCCCCTCACATTGGCATTACCTTGAAAATTAGCTCTTGGCGGCCCTTGGTTGTTTTGGTTAGGTTGTGGTGGTCTTTGTTGCAAACCGGGTGGAGCCAAATAATTTGTCGAGTTGTAAGACAAGTGATTAACATCGACATTAGGCTTGAAATGAACTCTCTCGGTGTTGTTGTAAGCATCACTTCCCCGTGAGATTGATCATAAGCTTTATCACAATTAGCATAAGAGTGTGGCCCACCACAAGTTTCACAAGTTATATTAATAGCATGGTTATTTTTAGCATTGTTAACGACTAGTAAAACAAGTGCTTCAACAACTGTAGTAAGCTTATCAAGTCTCCTTTCGGTGTCACTAGTGCTAGTACTAGCCGCATTAGCCCGAACACTTTTGGTTTGCACTTTAGATTTATTCGCAATAATATCCCATGCGACATTAGAAGACTTAACCAAAATATTACCCCCGAGGCACTATTTAGTGAATCTTGGTCATTCATGCTTAAACCATTGTAAAAAGTATTAAGTTGATGCACTTTTGTGAAACCATGTTGTGGGCACTTCCTTAAAAGTTCCTTAAAACGGTCCCAAGATTCACTAAATGTCTCACCGTACCTTTGTTCAAAGTTAATGATTTCATTCCGCATAGCGGTAGTACGTGAGGGTGGGAAAAAGTAGTTGATGAATTTGGTCTCTAAATCCGACCACGTAAGAATACTTTGTGTCGGTTCCTTATCAAGCCAATGTCGGGCTTGTCCCTCTAAGGAGAAAGGAAAAAGTTGCAAGCGAATTACCTCTTGTGAAACCCCATTAAACTTGACCGTATTAGTGAGTTGAAGAAACCCTTTGATACGGTCATGAGGATCATCAAGTGTACGCCCCAAGAATGGTTGAGCAGAGACCATTTGAATGAAGCCCGGATTTGAGCTCAAAGTTGTTGGCTCCAATCTCTGGTATGACAATAGCATCGGTGTTGCCCTCTACGTGCGATTGCAAAAGCTCGATCATTGGTCGATTCTCCATGGTGACAATAGGTTGAGTTTCGACTTCGGCTTGAATTGCTTTCTTCTTACGAGCACGGGTACGCATAGACACCTACAAAAGGAAAAGAAAGATAGACAAGAAGTATTTTTGGTTTTTTTTATGTTTTTCTATTTTTTTAGATTTTTGAAGATTTTATATTTTTCGGATTTTTGAAAAATTTTGAAATTTTTTGAAAATTAGACAAGAAAAATAACGTTCAAGAGTGAACGGATCCCAAAATCCAACGCGTCTCTCACAGAAAACCGTTAATCTTAACGAAAAGAGCCGGCAGCGGCGCCATTTAATACAAGGTTTTTCCTCGTATGAAAGTTCGTTGTTCCAGTCTTTTCGAATTGATTACTAGTAAAGAGTGTGACTCAGTCGTTCTTGGTGGAATATAAAGGGAAAAGGTTATCTATTTTAAATTAAAGTAAAACGAAAATTAAAATGTAAATGAAAATGTAAAAACAAATGTAAATGTCGTTAAGTAAAAGTGGAAGTTTGAAATTTAAAACTAAAATTTAATACTTGAAAAGTAAATGACGAAAAATTAAAAACTTTAAAAAGTAAATTTTGAAAACTTAATAAAATGTAAACTTAAAAACAATTCAAGTTAAGACAATTAAAATAACACTAAGTAAAAGTGGCGGAAAAAATAAAATTGGAAATTAAAAATAAAATTAGAAACTAGGAATTAGAACTCCATCGGAATAGCAATTATCAGAATTCCATCGGAATGCTCGTAATCGGAATATGATCGGAATGCAGTTGGAATACTAAACATAAAACCTATCAGAATAAGTCAAAAGTGATCCTATCGGAATACCACGAATGAAATCTATCGGAATGTAGTAAAAAGAAAGTGATCGGAATAATGAAAAACACACCGTCGGAATGATCCGTCGGAATACAAGGCACACTATCGGAATACTGGAAAACACGTCCTATCGGAATGACAACCAAACATTACAGTCGGAATATTGGTCGGAATCCAGATCGGAATCCAGAAACCCTTTTCCGATACCTTGTATCGGAATAATAGTGGTGCTGTCGGAATAAACGTCCCCTAATCGGAATGTATGGTCGGAAAAGGGTTTCTCCTTTCCGATGGAGTACAATTCGTAATAAGCTAAACAAATAAGCAATGTTTATGATAAGCACAATCCAAAACTTTACCAACTATTTAATGAAAATAACTAAATAAGCACAAATAAAAACTTACAAAACTCTAATTAAGCACTTTTTAAATCAAACTTTAAAAAGACAAAACTTTTAAGAAAACTTTAAAACAATTAAGCTAAATACAAAATAAGCCAATAAGCATGTCAAGCTCAAAGCTCAATTCGTATTAAAACTTATAGATGAATAAAAAGAGAAACTTTTTAATCAATCAAACATCAAAACTAAACAATATCAAAGATTATATCGAATCAAAGATAAAATAAAAATCAAGAAAGGTAGAAAAAGATGAAGATTAAACAAGATTTAAGCTATTAAAAGTAAAGATTAGATTAAAACAAGAAAGGAAGATAAAAGATGAAGTTCCTAGTGAGAGAAATTTAAACATTTTCTCTCTCTAAAATTAAAACTACAAAAATGAAAAATGAATAACTAATAACTAACTAACTAACACCCTCCTAATGTGTCATTAGGAGGGTATATATAGGAAATGGGGAGTGCATGTGTTGTTTCGTTCTTTCTTTCTCTTTCTCGTCTCGACTTGATTTAACCTCTTTGTCTTTCTCGACGTCGTCTCAGGGTTTGTCGATATAAATTGAACTTGTCTAATAATTTCTTCAATAATTAGACTTGAGTTCTTCGACTTCATTAAACTTCCGTCTTTAGACTTTTTCTGCGGTAAATCTTCAGAATTGGCCTTGGACTTCCGTTCTTTTTGCACTCTTGATCTTTTGACTTCGTCTTTTCTCGTTTTCATCGATAAAAGCCCGTGAAAGCCCGCGTTTTCTTCCTTTTTCATCTTTTGGTCCTAAAACACAATAAAAACACAAACCACGCATAATTTCGACATTTACGACATAAATTACACGTTTTGGCTTGGTTATTATTATAATTAAGTGGTAACAGGATGGATGTTTTCACACCTATCAGCGATCGCCCAAGGCATCAAACAAACGGGGGCATCAAGTTCGAGTTTTAAATTTTTTATCGTGTCAGTTGCATAGTTTCCCTTGTTTTATTGTTAACATGTGATTGGGCTGCTTCTTGTTCAAGTTGTTATTTGATTTGTTATTATATATTTCATGAGGTTAAAGGAAAATGAAGTGAAGAGTTACTTGCAGGTTTTTAAAGAAGAAGATGAAATACAGTAATAAAGATAGGAAGTGGGGACCACATGTAAAAGAAAGTCAATAAAAGTTGTTTGACCATTTATGAGTTTGGGTCTTTATGTTAAAAACTTGCCACTGTATTATTATGTGTAATAAATTTTTGATATTTTATTAAATTGCGTCAGACTAAAGATTATTGTCAATTTTTTTTGAAAAGTTAACAACGTTTTCGTTAAACATTTGATTTCATGGATGTTTCTTTTCCGTATAAACTAGTTATTAGATGAATGTCAATAACGATAGTTTATATAAAATGCCAGTAATATGGAATTGAATTTCGACAAGTAATTTATATAAAATACTATTAACAAAGTAATTTATATGAAACATTGTCGACAAGTAGTTTATAAAATACCGGTAATATAAATTTCGCGTAAAATACTTTTAACCAAGTCCAAGATGAACCAGTTTTAATTTGTTTCTTGATACTTGCAACAAATGATTTTTTTAATCGTTAATTTTTTGCATGAATACACACTTTCTTTCTCAAACTAAAATATACTACCTATTATATTTGCGTAAATGAAGTTTAGAGTATTTTTTTTCTAAATGGTTACTCCAGTAAAAAAAAAACGTAATCTAGAGTTTTCTTCTCACATTGTAATATATTTTATATTAATTAAATGCAGAATGAGCCGCATAACGACTAGTTTTAAACCTTAAAAATATGTGGTTTCTATACAGGGACGGAGCCAAGAATTCGAGTTAGGGGGGGTCAATTTTTTTTTCGACATGATGGTAACGTACGAACAATAAATCACTAAAAACTATGAAAATGTTCATAAAAAGAGCCGAGATTCATTTGATCATATTGATACAATTGAAATGAAAACTCGTGTATTCCTTTTTGCGCGTTTTATTTTTCTCAATATATACTGATAATAATTCGTACTTCTGAAAATTAAAAGCGTTGTTTCGATCTCGGAACAAAAGATTATAAACAATACAGTATATTATAATAGGGGTTGACTTGTCAATTATTAATTGCTAAAGGGGCTAAACAAAAAAATTGGATGTGGATAAGATTACTAGTAAAATAAATTTCTCTTTCACATAAAAATATACTATACTTTTTACAGTCTGGTTGTCTTCCTCAAAGAGAACCCATGCCTCTGTTCTTGAAAGCCTAGAATAAGCTCATTAACTTATAAAGTGAACATGTTCTTCATCATAAAGACAGCCTGGTTTGATGTCCTTCACTTGTTTGACGCCTTAAACCTCACTTGATTCACCCATTGCCACGACCAGCCTATAAACTTTCGAAACGCAGACCGGAAAATTAACCTATAAAGGCAGGCTAGCTGGTCCGGTTGGGGGGGGGGGGGGGGGGGGGGGGGGGGGGAGCACCCGCCAGCCCCTCTACTGGCTCCGTCATTGTTTGTATACAAGGGGCATATTTTTTTCATTTCGCCCAAGGCATCCGAAAACTCAGGACCGATCCTGATTAGTTGCAAAATTATTTTATTTCAACATAATAGATAAACAATCGTTTACATAAGAACATTCATAACTTTATGTAATATAAAAATTATACACAATTTTAAAAGAGTACAAAAATGTCATTGTACAAGGCCACCATTAGACGAGTCATCAAATTTCATGCCTTTTTTTATATTTATAAGTGATATAAAACTCGAGTTTAATTAGTTTATGCAACGATCAATACATGTATATTTTATGTATGTGTTTAAAGACATTTTATTCTTGATGGCAGATGATCACTAAAATCACCGAAAAGACCCCGAAATTAACTCTTCATTATATAGGTACTTCAAAACTAGTTTAATACAACATCGGTGAAATAGATGAAATGCTCCTACCTTATATAGAGTACACAATATTGAATATTGAGTAGTATCAACCTTTCAAATAAGGGAATTTTATTCAAGGTTATAAATAACATAAAACGTGACGATATGATCGAGCCTCAAACTTTAGTGGTTAGAACGAAGTTTTTATGTTTTTAAAGCGTGATTTAAAGCGGTAAAAAATATAAAAGTATTTATAAATTATTATATTTCAAATATATTAAATAAAAAATGTTTAATATCAACAATAAATTTAAAAACCTATTCCATTTAATCTTTATTATTTATATAAAGAATAATATTTTTATCAAAGTTGAAGTAAAAAAAGCCCTCACATGTTATGACTTATCGTGTTTTATCACGTTTTTTAACTTTTCATCTCACATCAAGCATTAAACCTATGCCTTAGTCTATTGCGTAGTGTGAAGTTAAGCCTTACGCTTTTACGAAGCCTTTGCGACGACATAACGAGCATTTTAGAACCTTGATTCTATCTAACTAAATTTTTTTTAATTGGAAATAATCTTTATAATCAAGAACGTTCATATGATCATCCAAAATTAGTCATTTATATTACAAGTTATACAAATTTCAAAACTAGCAATCCCACATCGGTAAAAGAGACAAAATGCATCTACCTTTACGATTAATATATTTTAAGATAAGTAGTCAAGTTTTGAAAGGTTACTTGAAAGTTCTGGGTAGTATTCATAGAATCTTGCACAGAAGCTTCTAGTAGTCTTGGAAATTTTTATAAGGGCTAAGTACAAATATAGACAAAAGTACACTACATGGTCCCTTACTTAGACTTTTTTTTTCAAAATTCCAAAAAGAGACTTGTACTTTTGATCAACTGATCTACCTACTTAATATTTTGCCACGTGTCTAATTGATCAACTTTTTTTATTCACAAATATAACTTAAATTATAAATATACCCTCATCTTTATCTTTTTATTCCCACCCTTACCACTCCATCACCACCACCACCAACCTACCATTTCATCACCACCATCACTACCAACCTACCACTTCATCACCATCATCACTACCAACCTACCACTTCATCACCACCACCACTACCAACCTACTAATTCATCACAACCACCATTTCATCATCACCGTCATTACCGACCTACTACTGGATCTGATAACGTTTTTGTATTGGATCACCGTCATTACCGACCTACTACTGGATCTGATAACGTTTTTGTATTGGGTCCAATCGATTTTCACATTAAATAACTATCACATTCAAACTTATTATACAACTGTAGTGGAATCAGAATCTTCTGCTAAACAACCACAAGTTAGTTGCCACGATTAAGGTTTCCAAATGACATGAAAACGATACATTCGACTTTCCATTGTTTAAGAATACCACAGTTACCTCTAGTTAATTTCGTACCAAACACATTTAATATACATTGTTATCGAAAGCCCTTTTTTTAACAAAATCAAAAGCCTTTTAGCTCACAGTTAGTATTTATCTTTGAAAAAATTATGAATCATTTTAAAGAATTTTCACCTTATAGTTACATTGGTAGGTTGGTAGTGGTGGTGGTGATGAAGGGTAGGTTGGTAGTGATGGTGGTGATGAAATGGTAGGTTGGTGGTGGTGGTGATGGAGTGGTAAGGGTGAGAATAAAAAGATAAAGGTGAGGGTATATTTGTAATTTAAGTTATATTTGTGAATAAAAAAAGTTGATCAGTTGGACACGTGGCAACATATTAAGTAGGTAGATCAGTTGATCAAAAGTATAAGTCTCTTTTTGGAATTTTGAAAAAAAAAGTCTGAGTAGGGGACCATGTAGTGTACTTTTGTCTATATTTGTACTTAGCCCTTTTTATAAGGGCTAAGTCCAAAAGTAGACACCAAGTATATGGTGTTTTCCCAATGTAGACACTTTTTTTTTTCTTCCAAAAAGAGACATGTACTTTTGATTAACTGATCAACTAGGTTAATATTGTGACACGTGGCTAATTGATCAACCAACTTTTTTATATTTTATTAATATTTTCTCCCAATGTTTGACCTATACTTATCCCCACCTACTGATCAACCGACGGCTAATCAACCATTTTTGATCAACCACTGTACATTTTATTCTTGGAAATTGAAAAAGTAAAGTAAAAATCAGTATACCTTTTGTACTTTTAGATTTTGAAAATCTTTTATTGAAAAAGTAATTTTATTTAAAAAATATTTTTTTTCTTAACTTAAAACTACACACAATACACACTAAAACTACACACACTACTCATTGTTAATTGTTATGATCTATCCGTATAATAATTAATCTAAAATTACATAGATCTTTCATTCGCCGTTTTTCTTCTCTAAAATGTCATTGATATCATTCAGTCGGCGTGTTTCATGTAGATTTTAATTTTAGGGTATCAATGGCCATCAAATTTAGGGATTTCAATATCAATCTATGGCTTCCCGAGTAAGAGTAAGTTTGTTATTGATATAATTTTATTTTGATTTTTTTCTCTTCTTATCATTATAAGTTTCATTAATTGATAAGTATACGTGAAGGTCCAGATCACGCTCCTAGGTTTAAAGCTACTGTTAATTTCAACGGTGAAACTTATGAATCTCCTAATTACTGTACCACTTTGAGACAAGCTGAGCATTCTGCTGCTGAGGTTGCGTTGAATGCGCTTGCGAGACGCAGTCCGTCTAATTCTCTTGCTGCTAGGATTTTGGTGAGATGTCATTTTATTTATTTATTTTTGGTTTGTGTAGGAATGTGATTTGTGTAGAAATGGTGTTGTTTGATTGTTGGTGGATAACGTGTTTTTGGTATGCGGTGTGGGTGGGTTTGGGTATAGAATTGAGACTTAGGGGGTGTTGTTTCGGTTTATATAGCTGGCTTATGGCTTATTTAGTTTTGGGGTTTTTGTGGATAAAGTTTTAGGCTTATAATGAGTATAAGCTCATTGTGACACTTACGGAAGCCGACAAGTTTCAAAATAAGCCACGAAAATTGAGCTTATGAAACATAAGCGCAAAACCAAATAAGCCATAAGCTTGCGGTATAAGCTGAAACAAATAGAAAGTATTGTTTAATTGCCAGTGTTGTTAGGAAATGGCCACGGGAATACCGGTTAGGCCTATCATAGAAAAAAAAGGCTTGACGTCTGTGGGTGACATGACCAGGGGTCCTTTTCTGTTTACCCGTTTAGTGGGGATTTGGGTAGAGTTTTGTTAATTTGTTTTAAGGAATAAGTAAGGTATCATATAGTGGTTGCTGATAATGTTTTAAAGGGTGCAAGTTAATTGGATTATGACATAGGAGGCGGACTACTATATATTGCTAGTAAACCCTTTTGGTTTAAAAGGTTTAGTCATCTTATCTTTTTGTTTTTCTTCTTCAATATTGCGTAATTGGAGAGGTGGTACGTTAGGACCGTCTTTTCATTATGCTTAGCAATCGTAATCTTTTGTATAGGTTTTGACCCTTATGGAGAACCTTGCTTTTCTTTTCTGAGTAGAACTTGATGCCTAGGGCTGGCACTTCTGACATTAAATCTCAGTTGTGATTATGTATTAGAATGCAAACAAAAATCAGTAATATAACTATGTTAGGCCAGTCTTGTTGTCAGCTTCTTTAATTTACTTGCCCGGTAAAAGAATTAGTAAGCTGATTAACTGAAGAAGCAGCTATGAGCTACCTAAATGAAGTCTATGAGATTCATAATTATAGTAACATAAGTATCTTACATGTAACCTTTTCAAGAACTGTACTTACCTGACTGCATTTGCTTGGACAGGACGAGACAGGGGTGTATAAGAACCTTCTGCAAGAGGTTTCTCAAAGAGTAGGGGCATCATTGCCGACATATACAACTTTTAGGACAGGCCTTGGGCATTTGCCAGTCTTCACCTGTACTGTAGAGTTGGCAGGCTGTACATTTACGGGTGAACCAGCAAAGAATAAAAAGCAAGCTGAGAAAAATGCAGCCATGTCAGCTTGGTCATCTCTGAAACTTTGTAAGTGATGCCATCTTGAACTAATATAGTGTTTGTAGACATTTATATCCTGCATTTTGAGAAGTTGCCACTAAAAAAAATAGCCACCGGCTTAGTAGGAAACTTCTGATGTATATCTTGGTACGGAGTCGGAATCTAAAGAAGTATGATAGCTTTGCATAACTCCATGGCCAACCAAGTTTTTTAAAAGAAAATTCCTTTCTAAGCCTTTTCTCATTGCGACCATAGAATATCTAGTGTTACAGTTGCTAACAAATTTATCGCTTTAGACGGTGAGTGCTGAGAACTTCAAATGTAATCCTATTTCTGTATTTCAAGATATCTTAGGCCAAGTTATGAAGTTTCTAAAGACACTGATATTGAAGACCCTTCGGGAAATAGGTGGTTCTGTTACTGACCCATCTTCTGTTCCTCAGGTAGATATGTTGTAGATAACTGACAAACGACCCTGTCTCACGATTGTTGTAGCGAGCAGATTCAGGTGTTGTAGTGAGATAGAACAAGTGTACTAGACTTCATAGCATTGTTGTATGAAACTTGAACTTGTATGAAACTTGAACAGGTCATTTTGCGTTCTTTGACATGGCTTATCAAGGCTTTGCAAGTGGTGATCCAGAGAGAGATGCACAATCTATTAGGATTTTCCTTGAAGATGGCCATCTAATTGGATGCTCTCAATCATATGCGAAAAATATGGGTCTTTATGGCCAAAGAGTCAGTTGCCTTAGGTGATGCTCTTTCTTTTTTGCAGGATTAATTTTTTCGTATGATACTAACATGCCTTTTCATCTAATCCCATTCAAGTTCAAATTTATCTTTGTAATTATTTTTGTTTGACGTTTACCGTTTGTTTGCAGTTTGGTATGTGAAGATGAAAAACAAGCAGTGGTTGTGAAGAGTCAATTGCAGCAATGCTAGACCCATGTACAGTAATCCACCCGTTCACGGTGCACTAATTGTCTCAACTATACTTGGTGATCCTGATCTAAAACAATTGTGGCTTAAGGAAGTCAAGGTACTTATAAGTTTTAGGCTTCTGTTTAATCTGAAGTCGACCCATCTAGGTTCTCATAAAAGTTGGTTATGTTATGCCACAAACTAGTCAAGTGGGTACAATAAAAAAGTTGAAAATGCTAAACGGGTCAAATGGGTCGAGGTCAATCAAAATGTGTTTTTATCGAACAAAGCCTTGTAAACAGAAGAAAAAACACAATGGGTCATGCTCCCAGGCTATTGTCAATAATCTTTTGCTCATCACTAATCAACAACGAAACCTAAAAATGAATAAATGAGTAAAGATGAAATATGTAATTAGCTGGTTCGTTATAGAATACCTTGTCTGTCTATTGAACCAATACGTAGTATTTTTCATTTTGCAGGGTATGGCTGACCGCATAATCGGAATGAGAAGTTCTCTTAGGGAAAACATAGAAAAGTTGGGCTCTCCTTTATCATGGGAACACGTAACTAAGCAGGTAAATTACTTATTCTATCCTTCAGTCATATCTAGTTATGTTGACTGTAAACTGTAATCACGTTTTATATGTTTAAACAGATTGGCATGTTCTGCTATAGTGGGATAACTCCTGAAGAATTCGATCCCTTGACACAAGAATTTCATATTTACATGACCCGCAATGGTCGTATTAGGTAATAATACTAATGTCACGGTAAAAAGTTTCCAGTTATCTATTTCACTTATTTTTGGGTAAAATTTAATCAACGTATCTATGTATGGTACAATATGGCCGGGGTTACGAGTGGCAACGTCGAATACTTAGCAAAGGCTATCCATGAAATTACAAAAGCTGCTTGAGGGCTCAGATTTTTTCTGCAGTTTAGGTTAAAATTAGTGTCGGCTATTTTTCCCTGAGAATGTTCTAAAGAAAATAAAAGGTTTAAAGGTACTTGCACCTTGTCATGAGTTTTGATTGGTTGTAGTGGATAGTGATTGTTGTTGTAGAGAACTTTGATAAATTCTATACCGGTAGTGGTTTAAGCTGCCCAAATCTTTTAGAATAAACACTGACATTTGTTTCTTTGGAAGTGGCTTTTACATGATATTAGTGGCATGACAGTATGTCAGCTATATGTGGCATGATGACTGGTTGAGTAGTTCAGTTTGAAACCACTCTATGCATGAGGCGGATCGAGGTGGACTAGAGATGTACAAATCTAACCATACAAGTTCAAGTTTCATACAACAATGCTCTGAAGTTAATAAATTATTTATTAAGGAACTCAAAGATTTATACCAATAATATAAACTATATATATTGATTATTTCAAAGATCACATTGATCCTTAAGATCCTAAGGTGCAAGCTGAGCTTCAAGAGAAGGTGAAAGAAACTGAGGCCAGATTAAAATGGATCCAAGATATAAGGAGAGAGAAGGACATGCTGCAGCAGAAGCCGCGTCCAGAGCCAGACTTGAAGCTGATAATGCTTCGTACTTGGCTGCACACGCGGTCAGCAGGAAACTAGTTTATTATTTAGCATGTCTCTATGTATTGTTTAAATTTGTGTGTGTTTTAATCATGTCTCCCATTGCGTCCTGTAAGTGGGATTTTAATGAAGTTGGCTCATTTGTAATCTTTAAATTGGAAGCGTAAGGTCATATGATAATGCAGGGCCTTAAACTCATTGGAAGTGTTGTATTTACTGCTTAATTAAACTTCTTCATATAGTATGAAAGGGATCCGTAGGACTGTTATAATTGTCGGGAGTGTACTTTGTTAGTATTAGTGGTTCTCACAACTGTATCTTTTGTTTTACGGGTCAAATAGTAGGGAAACTAGTGCTGCAGGGCTGCTGGTTTTGTATGGTTGGGTCAATCTAATGGCTATATAAGTATGATTGAACAATACATAATGTTATCCGTGCATGGTGTGTGGTTTAATGCTATTTGGAAGATGTTTTTTCTGCATATGCTCTAACCAAACAAGTTCAAGTTTCATACAACAATGTTCAAAAGTGTCGTACATTTCTTCTATCTCACTACAACAACCGAATTTCTTCTCTCACTACAACCGAATTTCTTCTATCCCTGCTGCCTGAACATGTGTCATAACGTTACAAAGACTTACGTATGCACGAACTTTATGGCATATTTCCGTCTTTATTCTTTTTTGAAGTACCTGCAAGCCGCCTTGAGAATACACGTGATGCTGCCAAAGTAAGAGTATTGTTGGGACAGTGTTGCCCCTTGAGTAGTATGACACCTGCATTGATTCTACAGATACCCCAAACACAGTGGCACTACAAAACGAAACCAACAAGGGAATGATGTTGCATTAATGCTTATAGCGTCTATATTGTATACTAGATCCAAATACAAATTGTTGAATAACTAATCAAGACATAATGAAATACAATTGCTTTCGAAAGTCAATCGTGATCGTTTGAAGATTATATGACCAGCATAGCCATTGTTCCAAAACTATACAATTCTACTTATGTGAAAAGCATCAATAGACAACATAATCACCACACCGAGAACCAAAGTCATAGACTTTTCAAACCATATTACTCGTTTTACCGTTGCAAACAAATCATCTCACAAAATTCTTGCCATACACAGTTACCAAGATTCTTACTCATCACTTCCATCAATAGTTAGGGTCTGTTTGGGACATTCGGTGTTGCTTATAAAAAGTGCTTATCCACTGTTTTATATCAAACAATCATCTTTAAGATGCCAGGGTGTATGTGATTTCGAATTGCGGAAAATAAAAAGTAGACCGACATTCATAAAACTCGATTTTTTTGTCAAAAACAAAAATCCTCTCAAATACAAAGAATACAACTAATGGTGTACAAATCTAACCATACAAGTTCAAGTTTCATACAACAATGCTATGAAGTCTAGTACACTTGTTCTATCTCACTACAACACCTGAATCTGCTCGCTACAACAATCGTGAGACAGGGTCGTTTGTCAGTTATCTACAACATATCTACCTGAGGAACAGAAGATGGGTCAGTAACAGAACCACCTATTTCCCGAAGGGTCTTCAATATCAGTGTCTTTAGAAACTTCATAACTTGGCCTACATACATCAATGGGATGCGTATTGAACCGAAAATTTCTGAAGGTTTGACCTGGGCCTTTATTGGAGGCATTTGAAACATCGCTACTTTTGCTTAACGGAACCTCTATTGTCACTAAGCTACCTACTGTAGAATTTGCTTTCGCTTTCCACACGCTTTTTGCTTCATGAGAACATATAGTTTAATCAACAAGATGAATCAACAAAAAATGAACGAGATAGTTTGCTTCATTAGAATGTAAGAAACGGATATGAACCTCTTGTAGGTGCATTTGACATTGGTTTTACTGGGTATTGATACGTCGAAATCCATGATCTTAAGGATCTGTTAGAAGTCGCATGTGAATGCATTAGTATTTTGATAAGTAAAAATCTAATCAAAGCACATAGTAGTTGCAAGTTACTTACTTCAAAAATGGAGAAACCATGTATAACTTAAGACCAGTTACACCATGTGATATTACATCTCCATATACTGGTTGAAGATCATCAAGCCTCTGCCACACAATTTCCTGCAGTTGAAAACGGACATTAAAGTTAATATTTCCACAAGTTAACTACTGATACCAAGCACCGGGAAAGATGCCCCAAAAGTTTGAAAGGAGGCTGGGTTACAGATATGACAATATTAATTAACAAAAATTACATACACTTATCTCTTTTTAGTTTGACAGGCAAATGCCGTGTCATCTTTCACGCCTCCAACTGTCGTACTCTCTATGGCCCAAACGTCAATTCGATAAACTCATCTTGGTTAATAAGCTTTGAAAAATCAAATCCTATTTCTTCAAAAACCTGCAAACAGAAAAGATAGGTAGCAAACAAAAATTTACATCAGTACCAAAATGCAACTGAAATTTGATCATGAATAACTTTAAGACGTGATTTAAAACTAGTTTACAGCTTTCCAAATTAGAAGGAAATAATTTAACACAAAGCTTATTGCAGATAAGACCTCTAAATCGTATATATAAACTGTCAAATGTCAGATGAAAAAAAATCTTGGCGAGACATATAATTAAGCCATAATCCGTTCAATTGAATGATGAAATAGAGCAGGTAAAGGGTCGCCAAAAACAAACCGAAAGCACATTTAATATCTTATGAGAAAACAATAACATTTACTTCTCTGATAGCACAAATGTGGTCTTCCTCGTCTTTGTTCTTTTTCCCTCTTGGAAAACTCCAACTTGATCACTTCCACGCTTTCACTAGTACACACTGCATAAATATATCAAAATCAAAAACACGGGCTCCTCAAAAATAAAAACAAAATCAGAAACATGGTCACCATCAAAATAACATCACAGGCAACATCTACTATCAATTCCCTTCTAAAAAAATGTTTGCGTTCCTTTACATCTAACATAATGTAATTCAATTAAATACTAGATCAATAAAAATTCAGGGAGTAAGTCTCTTGACCCTTATATCCACGCTCCATGATGAAGGCACATCTAAAGAACAGAAGAATATAATCAAGGTCGTTAGTATAGACTGCAGACCTTGATCCTAAGCCGAACTTAAGTTAGCATAAGAAGAACTCAGACCCATCTAAAAAACCAATGGAAAGAGGAAGCTAAATACTGAGCATGACATGTTCTTGATTCAAGTCAGAAGTAAGAACATAAGCAATAGCATATAAACAAACTTGCCACTAAGATTTTTGCCATTCGTCTACAAGTGCCATCAAGTAAACTTTGCTAAGAAGCGGGGAAGCCTTCATACAAATCGCAACATGTATAATCTATGTTGCATAATTGTAACAGTTTCCATTTTATTTTATTATAGCGGCAGCTCCATATTGCATCACATCTAAAATTTGTTGATCGTGAATTACAGGGAGAGAACAAAAGTGTATAATACAAAGCGGAAAAACAGACATGAACATTCAATACTTGCTTGCCTACTCAAAGAAGAGACACATTACCAAAATTCATAGAAGACGAACATGCTATAAGCAATGTAGTATATCAAAAATGTGAAACAAGGGCCACACAACACTGTTCAGAAGAAACCTTACCCTTTCATATGTCTGATCCAAGATAATCGCGTCAGTCACAGGAACTCGGACCTTGTATGACGTAAAATCCTTAAATATATCGTCTATGTGACGAACAGGCTTCAATACATCACAACTGTTAAACACTATAATACCTTAAGGAGCACAAACAATATCAAAAAGAAAGATATACAATTAAAGTTCCTATCATACACCATAATTCCTTAACATATTTAAAGGGGTATATGAATTAGTTCACTTTCGGGCTTATTTGAAAATTTGGCAAAGCTAATAAGCTCAATTTTTAGGGCTTATGAGCTTGTCAACTTAAGCTTTTGGACTCAATAAGCCCCAAGCTCTAAAAAAAGTGATCTTATTCTCTTTTCCAGTTTCAAATAAGCCAATAAGCCAGATAAACTATATAAGTATGCCAGATTTGGAAGTACACGACGTAAATGATCTAGCATTGTTATTAAATTTAAATTCACATAAATCACAAAAGGTGTATGCTATACGAAATATATATCATACACCTTAACATATTCAAGGAGATTTATAAGTTAGCTTATTTCCTCGGCTTATGGGCTTATTTGAAATCGTAAAAGCGAACAAGTTCACTTCTTTTAGGGCTTGTGAGCTTATTAACTTGAATTTGAATAAGCCATAAGCTCAAGTTGATAAGCTTGTAAGTTCCAAAAAAGTGACTATTAGCTTTTCTGATTTCAAATAAGCCCAGCTGTATAAAGATATACCTTAACACATTCAAGGGATGTATCAAGGATACTTATAAGGTGTTTGTTTTTTGGCTTATGAAACGTAAGCCAATTCCGGGTTATATTTCATAAGCCCCGGTTTTGTGGCTTATTTGGAGACTTATGGGCTTATACAAGTTTATCAAGTGAACAACCTCTAAATTGTGTAGTACACACTTAAACGCATGGGACCTAGAGGGGTTCTCGGGGTGCACCTTGTAACAAATTCAAATGTACCTTGCAACGGACCGCCTTAAAACACTCATTATTTAAAATGTACAGAATGGGTATTGTTAAAGCACTCAAGCTTAAGGTCAATTCCAAATAAGACTAACCATAACAGTATCGCTACAATCGATCGCATTGAAAGCTTAAGATCAGTTAATCAATAATCAATTAATCTCATTCATATGATAAGCAAAAAAATTATTAAAATTAAATTATATAAATTAACAAGCTTACTCTAATTAGGGAATCCATAGATTAAAACAGTGCGATTGATCAGCTTCGGAGATCAGTAAAACAATGCGATTGATTAGGCTGATTTGAATAGTACTGGAATTTGCGATTGATTAGATTGTGTGTTAGTGTGTGTCGTGTGTGTGTTTTAGTGTGTGTAGTGTGTGTGTTAGTGTGTTTTTGTGTGTGTTTAAGTTTTTTTAATTTTTTAATTATTTTGTTCTTTTCCAATAAAGATTTATAAAATCTAATAGTACAAAAAATATTTTATTTTTTTGTTACTTTTTCAATTTCCTAGAAAAAAAGTACTTTTGGTTGATCAAAAGTGGTTGATCAGCCGTCAGTTGATCAGTAGGTGGGGACAGGTGTAGGTCAAACCTCGGGAAAAAATATTAATAAAAAAGTACTGTGGTTGATCAAAAGTGGTTGATCAGCCGTCAGTTGATCAGTAGGTGGGGACAGGTGTAGGTCAAACCTTGAAAGAAGATATTAATAAAATAAAAGAAAGTGGGTTGATCAGATGGACACGTGTCACACAACAAACTTAGTTGATCGGTTGATCAAAAGTACATGTCTCATTTTGAAAGAAAAAAAAAAGTTGTCCTACTTGGGATAACATGGTGTCCTTTTTGGGCCTTTTTGTACTTAGCCCTTTCTGTAAACTCTTAACTTTTTTAAACAAATTACCGTCATCTACTTTTACTAAACCAAATGATTAAAATCGACATTACTTTCCACAACCACCGTTTATTATTACGAGCTCGAAGTCCTTTGGCCGCCATCTTCATTTGCGCGCTGCCTTAGACGTGCCTTATAGAGATCGTTCGTTTATTGAGAAAGAAAAAAACAAGGTTGCAAAAAAAGTTTTTTTCTTGTTTTTGTTTTCTTTAAATCTATTCTTTTACATTTGGGTAATTTTGTGGGTCGTGAGTAGAGGTGGCAAAACGGGCGGGCGGGCGGGTACGGGCGGCGGGTTAAACGGGCAACGGGCTAAACGGGCGGCGGGCTAAACGGGCGCGGGCTAAATGGGCACGGGCGAAACGGGCGGGCAAAATGGGCGTGCTAAACGGGCGCAAGTTAAAAAAGAGAAAAAACATATAAAAACCTACAATTAAAAAATAAAAATACTTGTTTGAAAGCCGGGGATAAAAAATTTAATAAAAAATATTCGTCGAGTATACTAATTTGTATTTTACAAGTGCGCCCGTTAAGCCCATTTAATTTCTTACATATGCGCCCGTTTAGCCCGTCCATTATAAAGAATGGGCAAAAAGTGCCCTATCCTTTTTTGAAAATGGGCAAAATATGCCCATATGTATCCAAATGGGCAAGATTTGTCACCTCTAGTCGTGAGGGATACACTTCAAGAAATAGATGAATCTGCCTGTAATCCCAGCAAGAGAACACAAAGTTTAGTAATTTTCGTATAATTTAATATCTTCTTCTGAATAAGTGACTTGTTCCTGACTATAACTAAATTTCGTGAGTTTTTCTTATGTTTTTGGTGATTGATATCATTTTTGAGTTCAACTCGAACAGTGTGACTAGTAACTTTTAACCAAGTGTTGGTTGGAGTATGGAATTATATGCCATCTCGCTCTTTTGATTAGTTTGGTCTATATGCTACACTTTTGACTTATTTAGTTTGTTTAAAGCACAACACAAAGGCCTAGATGCACATAGAATCGTAGAAGCATAAAGATTCATGCTAAGTAAGTCGAGTTGAGCTCAAGCTAATCGTAAAGTCTTTCAAGCTGGTCTTTGAATCGAACTCGAGTATTAAAAGTGTGACTAGGTCTGCTTGTTTTCTACGCTTTTGCTTAAAAATAAGTATTTATAAGTTGCCTAGAAATAAGTGCTTTTAAAGCCCGAGTTTGTATTGTATCTAGTTTGTACTTGGATATGTAAACTCCCTTATGCATAATTTTAGTTGTAAAGGTACCAAATATATTGTCAATAGCACCTTCAAATAAACACTCGGTGGGAATAAATTGAAAGATAATAGATACTAATATTGATAGATTGTGTGATTACATAATGAGGTTTGCATATGTATTTATAATAAATATATAGCTTTCTAAACAAGCTACACTAACCCTAAACCTAATGGGCCTTAAGCCTATAGACTTAGGCTTCGTCTAACACTTCCCGCAGTTTGAAAGAGAGGCTTATCGACGGAAACACTAGAACACATGATGAAAGCTCTTTCTTCAATCATCTTCTTTTTCTTTGTTGAGACGGAAGTATAATTGTATTTGACGGCATAGTTATTTGCTGCTTGCGGTTTCATCCTTTGCGTGGCTTGCTTTGCCTTTAGGTAGAAGCCACACTTTTTTACCAACTATTTTTACAAAATGGCAATGATCTCGACGGGAAAACAAAAAATAATAGTGATTGAGGAAAAATATATTTGTTGATTGTATTGGAGATGTGTTATGACGACTAGGGTTTTGGATGCTAAGGTTTACTGTATAAAAATAAAAAGACTATTTATTGAAATCAATAAAGCAAAAAAAAATTAAGCGGGATCCCTCCGAATCATTGGCGAGTCACCGATGACCGAAGGATAACTAATTTATGATGGGTTATATCTAAATCTCCGATACCATGAAAGATAACATAGATACGTTTTCTAAACAAGCTACCATAACCCTAAACCTAATGGGCCTTAAGCCTATAGGCTTGGGCTTCGTCTAACATAAATATCGTTGTTATGCCAAGCAATCTACTGCTTTGTATTGCGAGTCTACTTGTATCAATGCTATGGGCTCACTTGATTTCGTCATAAGTATAGGCCGAACTTCTTAGTTCGAGGTATTATGGTTGTTAAAGGAAAAAGGCGGAACTCAGTTGATGTAAGTTATATGTGTTTAATTTGGAAAGCTCATTACTAAGTATATCATATGATAATGTTAAAAAACATATATCATATGATCGATTTCCAGTTCTAAAAATGATAGCAATTAGATAAGTTAATATTGATATTCGTGTCAATGATCTGCCATCTGTCGAGTAGGCTTTGGTTCCTACAATGCAAAAGTTGGATTGTCAAGTAAGATATTTTAAAAAGTAACATATTTCTACTGTGTTCAATAGTTTTAGTTTGTGTAACTGTGCAAGCGTAACTAGGTCCGTCTTGTATGCCTTTTAGAAGAGCGCAGTTACTAACGCTAGAAGAGTAACTATTAGTCCTAAGTCTTCGGATTAAACGATTCACCCATTACCACATGAACACACAACTAAGTCAACGGAAGGTATTACAGCCTGAAGTTTACATTCTATTACTAGTGTGTTTTGGGTTCGTTGGCTTATTCTCCAAGATGTGTTTTATTATAAATAGAGATGGTAATATCTCATTATGTAATGACAGAAAAAACAATCAATAAAATCTTTGTTTGGTATTTTACATGGTATCATAGCTCTAGGTAGGATCCTTCAATAATTATTGTTACTTACCGATGATCTGGATAGATTCCTTTACTTTTGCTTTTATATTTTTCTTGCATTAGGAATTTTTTTTCGTGATCTATGCATAAACCCTAAATCCTAGCTGTAACAAAAAACATGTTGAGTGCCTTCAATCAACCATTTTTCTTTCTTCATCATCTATTTGTTCTTATTGACGGAGATCTTTGTCGTTGACAACAATAGCTGATCATCAAATTGCCGCCCCTTTCTAAAGGCAAAGCAAGACATGACGCAAGTAATAAACAACTATGTCGCCAAAAACAATGCTTCCGCTCAATCAAACAAAAAAAAGATGAAGAAAAGAAGGAGCGACTTTTAACATTAATTCCAGTTTTTCTGTCTAAATTGCTGCCGTTCAAACTGTAGAGGAGTATTAGACGATTGAAGGAAAAACCCGATTGTGGGGTTGGGTTCATTAGATTTTCAGTTAGTTGGCTTATTCTCAAAGATGTGTTTTATTATACATAGAGATGATATCTTATTATGTAATAGTAATGATAGAAAACACAATCAATAAAATCTCTGCTTAGTATTTTACATTTTAGTCGATAGAAATAACATTTACCGAATTATTGTATCTGTAATACTATTATATCATCATTTTGTGTAGAGCATGTGGTTATCGACCTACTTTTAATGAGCTATTTTTTTAGCTTATTTTAGAACACTTTAACTTGAAACTTTTTATTCTAGGGTAAACGTTATTGTCTGTTACCAAACCTGTAATGAAAAACGCATTCTGAAAGTAAATGAAAGCGAGTGTCTCGCGGATATTACAAAAAAAATCAAATACTCAAAAAAACATTATTCGTACCTTTAGAGCATATGGTATGGTAATTCATGGTTTAAGTTATGTTCGCCTAAAATGATAGGTATAACGCGAGCCTACGGCGCGAGCCTTGGACCGTGGCGTGGCTCGCGTTATACTTCGCACCATGATTTTTTTTAAAAGAAAAATTATAAATTAAAACATAACGGCTAGTTACCGTTTTCTTTAAATTCAAAAAATTTGACCGTTAGGGGGTCTAATGTGACCTTTTTTCAAAAAAACCTTAAAAACTAAATTTTTTTACGTATATAATCCAATCCAAAAACAATTTTTTATATACCTTCTACATATCTTTAATCTCCTAGACACAAAAATGAATCATAACCTATGGGTTAATACTTTTTTCGATAACCAAATGTCGGGTTCATCATCATCTTCAAACCCGAATACACCATATCCTCCACCAACTCCCCAAGTAGCGATCCTATTCCGTCATCACCAATCTAATATCACAACAAATCCCACAAGCTTATCTTTTAAATTATCAACCTCCTTACTTCAATCCATTTGTTAATTATTCACCCGATCAATTCCAAGAATTTCAACTTTTTCAACAATTCCATCAATCCCAAAACTCACAACAAATTCCACAACAGTCTTCTCAAGAAAGTTTAGTATCTGATACCCAAGAAACCCAAGTACCCGAGACACAAGTGGAAGATTCGTTGTCGACTAAAAAATGTCGAAGAAAAGGTATGGGTAAAAAACCCCGTGAAGTTCGTGAAGAGGCGGCCCAAAAAAATCCGAGCAAATATTTTGGACACAAGAGGAGGAAGAACTATTGGCCGAATGCTTTATTGAGATTTCCGAAAATGCTAAAGTCGGTGATGACCAAGACCGAGACACGTTTTGGTATAAAATACTAGATATTTATAACGAACGTGCTTTTGGTTTAAAACTTGGGGAACGTAACAAAAGTATGTTGACGGGAAAGTGGACACCAATGAATCGGGAAATAAAAAAGTTTAATTCGATATATGACTCAACAAAGGTACTTAGTGGCGAAAATGAATAAAATTTGTTGCTCGGGTGGAAATATTATATAAACAAAGTAGCAAGAAAGGGATTTTCTTCACAAAAGTGTGTGGCTTATTTTGAGGAACAAATATAAACGGAAAAATCCCGAGTCAACACAATTCCGAAGGAACCAAGGCCGCGCCATTGAGCCCGACATGTTTAGTGACGACGAAATTCTTCGTCCATCCGGTGCTCCCCGAAAGCCTAAAGCTCAACGTTGGATAAGCTCAATCGCCACTTCCGGGTTCGCAAAAAGACCAATTTCCGAAACAATGCAAAGCGGATCGGAAAAAAAATTTGGACCGTGAGATGAGCGAAAGACTTGCATTTCTTGAGCTACAAAAAAGAAACGAGTCTTTGATGATTCTTGGCATAAACACTACGGGATGGGCTCAAGAAGACGTTAAAAAATCAAAAATTGAAGGAAGAAACCCATAAAAAATATTTGAACTTTTAATGTTTTGTTTAGAACGTTTTTTTCTTTTGTTTCGGATTTATTTTTTTCTTTAATTTGTAACTTTTTTTTTAATTTGTAATGGTTTTTTTAATTAATAAAAACTCAGTTTTTATATATTAGTTTGTTAAAAAAAATTGCGGGACGACTGTAACACCAGAAATCTGGTGTTAACGAAAAAGACTAATTTATAATGTTATAGAGTTTCTGGTGTTATAGAATGCACTGCTGACGTGACACTCATTTTTTCCATAACGTCTGACTATGGCTTGAGACCACACCCTACGCTCTTGAGGAAAAAACACATACAAAAACTGAAACCATGTAAATTGTAAAATATTCAAACTAATGCAAAATATTAAATATTGAATTACAAGTTCATTTATGCTTTTATTTTTGCTTACAGGTTTTATTGAAATTGCATGTGGGAGTCTTCGACTTTAAATATGTATGTTGACGCAATATAAAGTTGTTTTATTTGAACATAATACTGTAGATCAAAAATCGTATTATTGCAAATACTAGCTTTTATAACTTGTCAAATCCCACATCAGCAAAATAGATGAAACAATCCTACCTTATATACCACCTTGGATTTTTAATATACGTTTTATGCACTGAGTAATTTATTTAAATTCTTAATCTCTTTTCTTGTCCACTTTCATTTTATTAGTTTATACGAAAAAAGTCATTCAAATGTGCTTCCATCAAAATAAATGGCTTTGTTCACCCGACAAGTAATAACTATTTTCTTATATATATTTAACTTATCTTATCTTTATCACTAGGAACGAAACCTGGTCGAGTTTCAAGGGAACCCGAAGCATTCATGCATATGTGTTGCATATTGTTAAATCTTTTAAAATTTTTTAATTTTTATTAGACTTGTGTTAAATGCACATAGTCCTTACTAGTTGTGTTTGTAATATTAATTAGTTGTGCATGTTTATCATATAAAAGACAACTTGTAAATTTTGATCCATAGTGTTTAAATGTAGTAATTACATCAATTTGTCTTCAATTTATCCAATATTTGATAACGATTGATATTAAAAACTAAAGTCGTTATCAAATATTGCGCTTTTAATATCAGTCGTCATCAAATATTGGATAAATTGAAGATAAATAAGTCGTTAATATCCCCTATAAACCCTATCTATACCCCTGATTTTGAAATTTTTTTATTTTTGTTAATTTTTTTTCATTATTTTGGTTTTGTTATAAAAATGTGAAACAAAAAATATGAAATCAAAAAAAGAAAGTTTAATAAGTCAAACTGTTAAACTAATAAAAATACGGAACAAAAACTAGTAAAAACACTCTCCAAAAAATGATATGAGGACAAAAAGTACATAAATACTTTTTATCCTTTTAAGATAGGTCACGAAAAATACATATAGTAGAACCATAAACTATTTTAGACTGTGTTTGTTTTAAGTCTATATACTTATGCTAACTTTGTTATGTATTACATTAGAGATAATCCACGGGGTTTGAGCCCACCACCACACAGACTCAAACCAGGTAAAGCCCTCCCTTTTCAGGAGGTTGGCGTGGCCACTTCAAGGTTGTTTGCACCTAGTGAGAATTGAACTTGAGACCTCACACACTTTCCACAAATCTTTTTACCACTAGGCCACCCTTAAATGGTTATTCACCATCTTCTTTTTCTTCAAGCTTATTCTCTGAAATCAATACATCCAAATCAACAATTAAACCATTTCCATCACAAAATTAAAACCGATAAAAGGCACAATTTTACTACAATCAAACCCAGATTAGAACCTTAAAACAAACTCATATTTCTAGCAACCAATTTTATTCCAGATCTGGTCTGAGGTAGTTTTCGGAAAAATCAAGTCGTGGTGGCGGAGATGGGCCGCTTATGGTTGTCGTTGGTCGGAGCTGGGTATCCATTTGGTGGTTGGAAGATACGTGTTTATGACTTGTGTAGGGCGAGTATGGTGCGGTTTTGGACTAAAACCGAACTGCAAGCGCACTTGTAGTTTCTATAAAAATAAAAACCAAACCGCACCACATATTACGATTTTGGTTATTTTTGTAGATTTTAAATCGCACCATCACTTTATTACTTATATAATTAGTGCGGGATTTTTGGGATTTAGTTAACAATATTGATTTTTTCGGGTGTAACAGTACATAAATTTAATGTAACAAACATGTTGCTTGTGACTTATAAGAATATTAATGATAATATGCATTAAAAGTCTTATAACACACATCCTCTTTTTTTAACCGAACCATTGGTTTTAGTTGCCGTGCGGTTTTTTTTGCGATTTTTATGATTTTGCGCAGTGCGGTTCCGCTCCACTAAATTTGTGTGATGCATCTTGTAATACAATTTGGATCAATACCAGAAAAAAATTCTTTGCGGTTCATGTATGATGAGATTTGAACTTTAAGGATTTTATATCTGTATAGCCGTTATAACAATTTATTCTATTTAATAAGTGAATGATAGTAACATATGCACTTATATTAGTACAGTATCATTTATTTAGAATAGAATAAACTGTGTTATAATGACTATAGATATATAATTCTTCAATGCAAATAGAAGTTCAAGTCTCGTATTCACAAAAACTTTTTTGTTTCGTATTGGTCCAAAATTATATTACAAGATGCATCACACAAACTTACCAATGAGCAGAAACAACACCGCAATCACAAAAATCGTAAAAAAGACTCATTATAAAAACCGAACCGCGACTAAAACTAGTGATTCGGTTTGTTTATAAAAAATGTGTTACAAGACTTTTAGTGCATATTATCACTAATATTCTTATACGTCACACGTAACGTTTTGCGTGTCAAAGAAATCATTTTTGGGGGGGGGGGGGGTAATTTATTATAACTGTAATCTGAATTACATTTTGATCATGTTTTGGTGTTTGGTTTGGGCTTTAATTGTAATTCAGATATTACAACTACATCAATGAAGAGAATTCAAATTACATATAAAGTTGGATGAAAAATTTTGAATCAGTCATTCAGTGTTTATATTTTAAAAAATAAGTATTCATAAATAATAACAATATTAATAATAATAAATAATAATAATTATTATTAAAACTCATTAATAAAAAAGTTATTATTGCAAAAATTATTACCCCGTATTAGTAATAAAATATTTATTATTATATTAATACATTTAAGTAATTTTATTAATATAATAATAATTATTATATTAAAATATTAATATAATAATATTTTTAATAAAACCATTGTAGCAAAACACAATTATTAAGAAAAATATTATAATTAAAAATATTATTATATTAATAAAAAATTTATAAATATTATCAGTCGTTATTAATCGTAATAAAATAACTGTTAATAAAATAATTATTAATAAAATAGTTTTTATTTAAAAAATAGAAAATAATTATTAATAAAATTAATAATTATTAATATTAAAAATACTATTAACAATTATATAATAATTATTATATTATAAATTGATTAATATAATAATGTTATAATAATACCTCGATTAATAGAAAATGATTATACAAAAAAATAAAAAAAATAGTTTATTATTTTAACATTCATTATTAATATTATTATTATTACGATTATTTATTATTAATATTTTTAAAATTTTTTATTTTCTCTGTATTAATTATTATTATTGTAGTTGTTATTATTATTATTAATATGAGGTATTATTTAATATATTTTTTATTATTATTATTTTTATATTAATTATTTTTGTTGTTGTTATTATTATTTATTATCATTATTATTATAATATTTGTTGTTATATTATTTTAACTTTTTTTTATTTTTAAATTTCATAATAAAGGTTGATTTATATTGTGTGTTAAACCAAACACATTTATAGATTTGGTAAACTATAATTATAACATATTATAGTTATAAAACATTTTAATTCATTAAATTAGAATAATATTAAAATGTACTACTTCCGTCCCAAAATTATAATATGAACTACTACATTGATTAGGCGGATCTAACTCTTTTAAGAAATGCCCAGAGGCGTCTGTCTACTAGTTCAGTTGAGAACAAGGTGTCAACTAAAGAAGAAGGCTCCTGAATCAGCGCAGGAAAAAATCCGCAAGCAGGAGAACTGTACTAACCTACCGCCGGTTACTTTCTATAACATAGCCAACCAAGTAAAAAGAAAAAAGAAAGAAGAGAACTTAGTATGTTGGTAACTCTCTAGGAGTCATGTTCAACCTTTCGCCAACTTTGATAGGCATAGCATTGCAAGCAAATAGAGCAGAGAGCTTACCCTTCTTTCTATTAAAGTCGTGAGCTTGTTGTAGTCGGTCCTAAAGGGAGAACCTTTCTGCTTACTTGCTATATCCCCGCGCCTTTTTTCTTTCACAATAAGACCTGGACGATTATCCCTACCCTCGGCGTAAAGGGCACGTAGGCGGTGAATCGGGTTGAAAGTGAAAGTCGCCAAAAAGTGAGACACCGGTGCAACCCACCATGTGACACACACCTGGCACATGAGAATGTTGATCAACTTTCATGTTCAACTTTCTAGTGCGTCTATCTAAGGATAGATCTCGGTATCTGTGGAGAGGAAGCGGTTTCACTCCTTTATATGTCGGAACTCTGGAACCTAAAGACTTTTTTCATCCTTCGATGCTAACTCTGAAGTCATGCTTCCACCTCCAGCTTAAGCACTTCTATCGCTACTAATTGAGTGCCAGCACGTAGCTGTGCTGTCAGTAAGAAGCCAAAGACGCCCAAGACAAGTTCCAACTATTGGGAAGGGAACATGATCACTGTCCAGCTGAAAAATGGAATGGAATAGTCTAAGATGCTTAATAGCTCCAACAAGCGCAGTATATATATACGAACCTATAAGGAACACTTATTTATTTCTCAGTGCTTTCTTTAGGCTCCTGGCTGCTCGGCTTTTTAAGATTTTCAATACCCATGTTTCCTGAAGCGACACTTTGTTTCACTCCTTTCATTTATGCTTTAAGCTCTTGTTTGGGCTCATCATATGTTTACTATGTGCTTAGACGTTGATACCCGTGCCTACTTCACCGCACCGGAAACTATTCTAGGAGAAGTTCGAATCCGTTCTATTCGGATATTGATCGGTCTTGGTTACAATCTAAGTTGCTTCCTAAGGCCGCTATCTAGCCTTCAAAGATGACTTTTGAGGTTTGCCAGCTTTGCGAGCTGTTCCCACCACTGCTGGATGTGATTCCAAGAGCCGAACGAGAATGACTACTTAAGATTCAATTCAAAAGGCCCTACTTAGTTTCGCAAGCCTTTGTAAACATTGGGAAATTTACTTTATACCTACTATTCCGTCTGGTTTTTGGTTCCTAGTCTGATTTACCGGGAGTTTCATATCTAGTTTTTTCTACTTACGAAATGCTTACACTTACCAAAAGGACTAGCGCATCTTGTCAAAAGCAAGGTCGTGCGGCATGAAACATTGATAGCAATATGGGGGAAGTTCCCATCAGGAAACAACGGTTCGTCGGAATACATCCTGTCTTTTCACCTTGGTAGTCCTAATTCGATGCCCACCCCGCCTCATATTGTACCAGAATGGTATTTCCTACCGATCCGATTTTTTTCACAACTTGCGCATAGTACAGGTCCCACTTGTATATCGTATTTGGCCGAAGAAGGCTAGCGTGCATTTGAATAAAAACATGGAAAGTCAAGGCTCTGGGAAACTTGTTTGTTGTAGTCTTCAGAGAAGAGAAAAGAGGCATTCCTCAGCGTAGGAAGGCCAACCGAGCGAAGCTCCTTTGGCCTACACAAAGATCCAGTCTTAACACCCTAACTACTGAAAAAGAAAAGTCTTTTGCAGATTCTTGCCATTACTGGAAAAGAAATTGAGATGTAGGCATCAAGGTACGAGCTAGCTCAAGTAAGCGTAACGACATAAGAGAGCAGGAAGAGCTTACTATCATAGCAACACATACAGAGTGCCAGTTCCGTAGTCCTTCTTGATTGATGGTCCCCATTAGCATCCCGCTCAATGCAAGTAGGGAGAACCCGTTCTTTATCCGTTGTGGCTAGCATTCTTAGGAATGCTTCTGAACATCTTAGGCCATTCTTGATGATGGACCCTCCGGAAACTTTAGAAGCCTTGGTTCGTAAGGGCACTTATCTGGAACTAACGTAGTCTATATATTCTTGGATTTCGTTCCCCCCGTAAGATCAATTAGTTTACGATATAGATAGATATATATATTTAACAACAACATTCTAAGAAAGATTTTGAGCCCTAACGAAAAATGAACCTAGGGGCGGGGCATTTTCGGGGAGTAGCCCGCTTCCCATTACTCAATAGGGCAAGCTGAGCGAATGGTAGACAATTCGTTAACCTTAGTGAGGGCTGGGTCCCCTGATTTAAAGTAACATCTTTCTTTACTTAACTTACTCCTACAATACAAGTCATGAGCGATAACAAAGCCAAGTTGGATAGGCTTTTATATGTCGAAAGCCCCAAAACTAGCTATCTTATAGCAGACAACTAAGGCAAGCCTACTAAACTAATCCAAAAATGGAATGGGACAGTCATTCGAAAATGAGAAAAGAAAATCAGAGTGCCAAGACATCGGCCATGAAATCTATCACAATACCGAGCAAATCATGGGCATTCACATCTCGGTCAAAGGGAACTGTGCACGATTCTATCGTGAATCGCCTTCAGCGGGCTTGATGTCATCCCCACCTTCCTCCAGTATATCACTGACAGTCCTTCGTGAGTGCGGCACACACCTTTTTGGCCGCTGGTTCCCTCCGAAAAATCAGATAAAGGCAGATAAGGCATATCTTGAGCTTGAGGAGGCATATCTTGAGCTTGAGGCAAGTTGAATAAGCTATGACCCTCTTTAGATCGTTCTGTAATATTACAGTGGTTGCCGCAAGGAATGACGTCATAACCAAGATCCGTGATACGAAAACCAAAATTAGAATGAGGAAGAAAAAGATATCGCGATGTAAGTCTATTATTCCTTGCGTCCATGGAACTAGTTTTAACAGGCCTCCACTCACTGCTTCCCCTAATATCCTCCCTTTACCACATCATGGGGGTTTACAGGCCCAAAAACTTCGACCCTTCTTTCTAAATGGGGGTGCCCAGGGCAAGAAGTCTAACTAGAAAAGGATATCCTTATTACTTTGAGAATAGAATTGTTGGTTTGACCGACGAACTACGTGGGAAAATGGACCTTCTTTCTTTTCAGAAAGCTTTTTTGGAACTGAAAGGGAGGAGGAATTCAATAGTCCTCTCTTCCTGGGGATTTTTGCTGTTGGTTCGGAACTCTCCTATCTATTTGAATTAATTTACAGGGCCTATTTTCAAGTAGCAAAATTATGAACGGGAGAAGTGGATCCATCCAGTTTAGTCGGATAGCCTAACTAAGATAGCCAATTAAGGTTTTGGGGTGAAAGAGCCAACTCTGATGGCAATAACCGCGTTTGCTGTTAAAAGTCAACCGGTGTTCTCCCTACGCAGGTAACACATCAAAAGTAGGCAGGCTTTGAACAACCAGATAAGAATCAGTTCCTCAAGGGCTTTCGTTAGGCGCACCTATCAGAATCGGAACAGACCAATTACCAGATCCACCTATCATCGCCGGCATAACCATAAAAAATAAGATCATATAGCCTAATTGACTGCAAGTTGAATAAGCTATGACCCTCTTTAGATCGTTCTGTAATATTCCAGTGGTTGCCGCAAGGAATGACGTCATAGGGCTAAGATGATTCTTTTTTTTGATTTAGAAAGAGTCCGACTTTCTATAACCCTCCCGAAGAGAAAGTTCTTCTTTACATGCATCGGGATCTTTTTTTTTGTGTTGTCTTAAAATAATTGTACACTTCTAAAAATAGGTAGAAAGTTTACATCGAGATTACTACATTACCTTTAGTTGAAATTATAATTAAAATTTTAAAAAGGATTTAAATTAATTAGTTAAGGGTAGAACTGTCTTTATGCAAAAAGTAAGAGAGAGAAAACTGTAAAAATGATACTTTTCTTAAACTATATATTTTTTATCGATAGACAATAATTTTGAGACGGAGAGAGTAATTCATTCTAAAGGTTATATTTTTTTCAAAACCTGTGTGTGAAACCTTGGTCACGTGTTTATGATTTTTAGTCACGTGAGTTTAGGAGAAATTTTGAAAGATGAATGACAACATTATTTGTGAATTAAAATTGGTATTAATTAAAAGATTAGAAAATTAGAAAAACAACGTTACATTAACACTGTAATTGTCAATACGAGCAGTAGCTAGCTGTGAGTAGTAGCAATGAATAGTAACAGTAGGTGGTAGTAGTGAG
Source organism: Glebionis coronaria (assembly GCA_025667525.1). Taxonomy (NCBI): domain Eukaryota; kingdom Viridiplantae; phylum Streptophyta; class Magnoliopsida; order Asterales; family Asteraceae; genus Glebionis; species Glebionis coronaria. Next base: position 35,044,595 of record CM046879.1, read on the forward strand.
CAGTAGCTGTGAGCGATAGTTGTAAGCAGTAGTTATGACAGCTTACCGCTTCTTAAAAAAACATTGAAAAATAGTCTTCCTAAAAAATAGCACCGCCCCAAAATGCTCACCGCTCCTATTACTAAACGACCACTAAAATTAAAAAGCTCCCCACTCCTTTTGCCAAACAAGTAATAAATTTTAAAATGCTCTCTGTCACTGCTCATTGCTCCAAAATGTTTTGCCATCGCTTTTCGCCAAACACAAAAATATCCTCACGTGCAATGCACATGAGGAGAGTTAGAGGTGGCAAAACGGGCGGGCGGGCGGGCACCGGCGGCGGGCAAAACGGGCGACGGGATAAACTGGCGGCGGGCTAAACGGGCACGGGCACGGGTAAAACGGGCGGGTAAAACGGGCGGGCTAAACGGGCGCAAACTAAAACAAGAAAAAAACATATATAATAGTGTAAAAACAAAAAATAATAATTCTTGTTTAAAAGTTGGGATAAAAAATTAAATAAAAAATAATAATTGAAAGGCAAAAAAATATTTCACATGTGCGCCCGTTTAGCCCATTTAGTGACTTACATATGTGTCCATTTAGTCCATCTATAATAATAAATGGGCAAAAAGTGTACCATCTGTTTTTGAAAATAAGAAAAAAATGCTCATATTTAATAAAATGGGAAAGATTTGTCACCTCTAAAGAGAGTTAATTAATAGAGAAACTTAAATCAATTTAGCGATAAGAATAGATGATGTTATATAGTTTAATTATAAGGTTCAATCTAGCAATGAAAATAAGATAAAGATTCAATCAGAGATTTGACATAACCTTAAAGAAAAACAAATTAATTTACTCTTAACATTTCCCGTAGCCAAAGTCGAACTTTCTATGTTTGTTACAAGTTATCAACAAATTATGTGATAAAAAGCAAGGTTGTTAAGATCCCGATCTTGATCTTAAGATCTTACGATTTTACGATACTGTAAAGCAAAAATGATCCGGATCTTACGTAGGATATTTGCACGCTTAAGATGTTATGATGTTATAAGATCCCGATCTTGATCATAAGATTTTAGGATCTACTACTACACATAAGCTAAAATAGAACACTACATATAGTGTGGTTTTCATAAAAGCCGTTCTATATGAAGGAAAAGAGGAGGAAGTTTTATAAAAAGAACGGCTATTAAACAAAAAACCGTTCTATTTAATTTTAAAAATAAATAAATCGGTGGTAACTAATAAACCGATTTATCTAAGCATCACAAACTCCCACACACTTCATGTATTATTTAGATAAAACGTTTATTGTTCAAAGACTGATCTATATAAGCCCAATTATAAGCCCAATTATTTTAGCGGGCTTACTTTTTTTTTCACTACCCGCTATACGAAAATTTCATTCCATATTCAACCCAAATCCAATCCCAAAAATATTTCAAGTGCCGCTAACTATTCTCCCCAAAATATTTTCACATACATCTGCCTCTCAACCTTTTTCCCCCGGATCTAGAAACCCTATCTACTGCCAAAATCTTTTAATTCATTGTGCGTAAAGCCCTTTCTAGTACACATCGGCAATCAAGATGATGAAGGAGATGGTGGTCTTAAGTCTTAACATTATAGATGATGGAGGAGAAGATAGTCATAACGAAGGAAAAGACAATCCAAATGTTAGTCAGGTTGCTATTTATTTAATACTGATATTTAATTAATTAAAATTGCTATTAATCTGAAATTCTAATCCTCAGTATAAAATCAAAGGTGGTTTATTGGTTATGATTCAGATGGTTCGTTCTCATGGTTATGATCCATATATCATGTCACAAAAAAGAATATATTCTCGATGCTATGTGGTTTATCTAGTTTACAAGTGTAGTTTATCAATTAACCATGATATTACTTCAGTGTAGCCCAAGTGTTCGACCACAAGTCTCACTAGTTTCTTGTGTTCTCTCTTTGCTCAAAACTAATTGGATTGTATGTGTAGAGTTTATGCTGAAAGCGTATTGACTGTATGTGTGGACTGTGGACTATGGAGTGTAAAACAATTGTTTGATAACTGACTTATCTTTTATTATATAGTCATATGACTTGTGTGTTCTTATAGTTAACTAATGGGTTTTGGGTTGGAAATAGAAACATGACACCATGTATCAGTTAGTTTGGTTGTTTACAAAAAAACAAAAGACAAGTAATAGGGAGACTTACGTGAGGCATTGGTAAATTGTTGAATGAATTCGAATTTAGCATATGAATTTTGGGCAAACTATTGTGTTACATATAAGGAAAATGTTAAGAAAAAAATAAATAGATACTGTATGTAGCTTAGTAGTTTTGAATTGTGTTGGAGCTTATCTTTGTCTTTTTATAACAAACAGGTTGGAAGGAGAAATAGTATTTGAGTGCTTATAATTTGCATGTTTACTTTACATAATGAACTAAACAAATGTATCATGTTACACTTCCCATCTAATTAATAGATGTCAACTACAGAAAGATAATTTGGTTTTTAATTGCATCACAGTTACAATGGTCTCAACCACAGATTCAAAGTGATTTGGTGTCTCTTAGGGCAGGCCATGCCGGAGTCGCTATTTATGAGAATTTGTTTATTGTGGGTGGTGGCGATAATAAAAATGGTACAAATGTCAATAGGAAAAGATCAAAGCTACAACAAGTTTTCCATTATAATATGTAAAATATGTAAAGAGTTTATGTTTTCTCTTCTTTATACAACCTCATTGTCACCTTTTTTTTTATTGCAGGCTCTTCAGATACATTGGTCATGGATATGCCCAATCTTGTCACCTCTTTTTTATAACGAATGTCAAGGAAAGAGATCCACTCGTCAGCGAGGTATTCATGGTATGCCCTTATTTGAATTTATTAGGTTGTTAACTCGTACGATGTCACATCTCATTCTGATATAAATAGGGCTCTCTGTATCATCAATTGATAAATGATGAGATATTTTCGGTTGCTTTTGGGGGCTATAATGGGAAATACAGCAATGAGGTATATTGTTATTGTTTCTTAAAGATATTATGGTTGATTGCTTTTTGGTTTACGAGTCTATGTTTTTTAATTAATTTGGATTTAATTTAGTTATATGATCTTGTTATAATTTGTAAGTAAACTATTTTCTTATAAGGTTGATGTGCTTACTATGAACACAGGTATTTATGATGGGACCTACGCCGAAGGATTCTGAAAATTCAAAGATCTTTCATAAGCAGACTTTTTGTGGCTTATTTTCATACTGTTTGGCTTATATAAGTTTATTATGTGATTTATATCATAATGGACTTATATATAAGCCGAAATTTTTGAAATAACCCACAAAAAGTGAGCTTATAAAACATAAGGCCAAACCCAAATAAGCCATAAGCCAGTTATATAATCCAAAACAAATACTTCCTAAGTTTTGTTGAGTTCACTGTTAATCTATGTTTTCTGGTTCTTTGTACTTGTTGGATTGTGAATGTGTTTTGGTTTTGAATGATATATATTGTAGCATAGTTTTAGACCATTAAATGCATTGTTTTAGAAATTTGGTGCGGGATCATAACAGGAATTCCTTTATATGCTTAGTTTGTTATGCGTACGCTACAACATGTAACTTTCGTGTACTTGCGTGAAAGGAGTTAGATACTTAGTTTGATATGCAAAAGGTTCCTTGTCGCGAACATAAATTACATGGTTTATTTACTTGAGTAAACATTGTGCAAGTTGTAGATGATGATTTTTCTTCTCTTTTTCGTTTGTAAAGGACAGTGGTAGGTAGCATACTATGGAGGCTGCAGAAGGGGATAGAAAAAAATTTGGCTGTAAGTTTCTATACTACAAAATAGTATAAATTTTTTAACCATAAATTGTGTAAATATATCAAAGTATTAATTTATGGCTATGATATACATTTGTTGTGAAGAATTTCATAACTGTTGATTTCTATAAAGGGTGCAATGCTAATTCGTGTCCGGTTACACAAGAGGATGTAATCATCTTTCCTATTTTGACTTGTATCTCACTGTTTAGGTAATCATTCTTATGCCACTGACACACAATGTTTTAAGTTTTATATCACAGACACACAATGTGGTATTTGGTCAGTTAATAACTTTTAATATATGTCATGACTGAAACTTGAAACTTGAGTTTTAAGAAAAGATGAACAGTAGCTTACAATATCCAAATGTCTTAAGGTGCACGAATCTGTACCACGAAATTGCACAAATATGAATCACTCTTTGTAATTCTGTGAACATATATAAAATTGGTAATAAGTTTATTTTTTACAACATTTTTGTTTGTGTATATGTCATTATGCAGTATCTTTAAGCTTTCACCAGAAGAGTCTAAGGATCCATATGCAGGCAATTCCAAACTTTCTGTGCGATAACTATAAATTCTAGAAACATCAATGTTTTGCTTGTGGAATGTTGGGCTCCTCTGATAAGTCAAATGCTACCGAGGTTCTATTATAACTAACCTAAAAACAAATGGAATATTATTATATTTAACTGTTAGGTTTGTGTATATATTTGCAACTTCTCTATGGTGTAAAATTGTTATTTTTTGTGAAACAGCCCACCTGAACATCGATATCTGCAATCCGTTACCGATTGTTATGAGACATTGCAATTCAATTTCATGTTATTTGGTTGCTGAGATGATCTTTACGGAGTTTTTATAGTTTGGAAAACACATTTACTGTTTTTAAGTACTACCACTTACCAAATATAAGTAGACTTACCCAGGACTACCTTGGCTCTTTCAATGATCTAACTGAGTTAAAGTACAATACACTATCTGTCTCGTTGGCAGCATTTTTAGCTTTAGAAGCCAATACAGTCTTTTTAAAATCTTCCTTATCGGTCTGGTTTCAACCCAGTCTATGGATTCTTGTCCAATCTTGGCTCTGTCATTTATTATTATGACTTTGTGATGTTAAAGATTTCGTATATTTAGTTTTTGCGTTTGTTGCTGTTGACTGAGATATCGGCCTTTGAATTTCATCTTAGGTATTCCCTTGTGTTTCTGCAACTTGCGGGCATTTTTATCATTCAGACTGTGTGGCAAAGTTGCTCTATCCATCTGATGAAACCCTGGCCATGAAACTTAAAAGTCAAATAGCTGGAGGAGAATCATTCACTTGTCCTGCTCATAAGATGTGAACAAGGAGAAGACAAAGACGACTCTGATATGCAATTTGTGGTCTGCAGGCACTGCCCAAAGTCATACCACCGGAAATGCTTACCTAAGTAATCATCATTTCTTCTATAAAGTTTATATCTTTAATAAATAATCTCATATTAATTGGACATACCTATTCTTGGGGGGTTTATGGTATATATTGCAGGAAAATTGCTTTTGATAGACAAATTTGTTCGTCTAAATGATCAACTGTCAGCTTGTTTTGCTCTACAACCGCAGCCAAATGCGTTTATTAAAGCACATAGCACATCATACCTCTTTTTCGGAAAGCAAAATGGGTTTGAATGGACTTGTTATTCCTGAAAATGATTCTTAGGATAGTTTAATAGCGTCGTGTTTGTTAAAGCCATTTTGGTTTTGGATAGTAGAATGTTGTTTTAGTTGCATCCGTTGGTATTGATCTATTCATTGTATCTGAATGAATGTAAATTATGTATAAATTTGGATTCTGATGAAAAATCTGTTTTTTTTGTTTGAAATATTCCTTAAAAGATCGGTTGTTATATTGTAAATGATCTATTTTGTTATGCTTAATAGATCGGTTGTAAACCGATCTATTTATAATCCTCTTAAATAGATCACCCTTGTATAGATCGGTTCATAACCGATCTATATGAGGTGTTTTCACCGTTCTATTTAGTGTTTTCTGTATACGATCCGTTCTTACTTTTTCGCGAGCGACAAACTAAAAAACTACAAATTTATAGGTTCTATTTTATATAATCTAAAAGCAATATGTAAATCTTCTTATACATCTCATAATCATAATTTAGGACCACACTTTTATGAAATATTCGTATAATTTTATGTTTACAATTTATATTAATTTGTAAATTTGTAAAATATTGCAATGATTATTAAGAAAATTACATTATATTAGGATCTTACGATGCCGATCCTATTTTACGATCTCGATCTTGTAAAAACGACAACGATCCTAAGTAAGATCTCGATCTTGAAAACCTTGATAAAAAGTGTGCCATAAAGTATATTTTTGGATTGAAAAATCTTGTGTCGTAATTCCTGATCAAACTTTCGGTGACTACAACAATTTAACTGATAGCACGACTACATGTAGTTGCGCAACGGGTTAGAAAAAGTCATATTTTTAGTGAAAAGGTGACCATATACTAATTAATAATATACGAGTATACAATTATAAGGAGAAAATGGCCTAGACATGCCCACAACCATGACTACAACTAAAATGAGACACTACTAAAACAAAATACACAAGATGCCACATGTTGGATTTTTTTTATTGGATGCTACGGGTGTGTTAGTGAAGAGCTTTTAGGAGCATTAGGCTCGGTGTGCGGTGAGCATTGAGAGTTTCGACCGTAAATGTTTGTTCAGGAAACATTTAGAAGTGATGTCTATTTTTTTTAATGCTCATTTTTTGACGCACTGTAAAATAGCATTTGAGAGCTTTGAGGATTCAAAAGCTGTATTACACATTATAATTATACTACAGATAGATTATCAACCACTTTTATAATAAATAGTTTGTTTTTGCTCACATCCACAACTTAAAGTTAAAGCTACTGCTCATTGTTAGTGCTTTATGCTACCAAACATACTCTATATCGTAATTCCTCTTATACACTTTTCATATTAGTGTATATAAAATTGGTAATAAGTTTATTTTTTACAACATTTTTGTTTGTGAATATGTCATTATGCAGTATCTTTAAGCTTTCACCAGAAGAGTCTAAGGATCCATATGCAGGCAATTCCAAATTTTCTATGCGATAACTATAAATTCCAGAAACATCAATGTTTTGCTTGTGGAATGTTGGGCTCCTCTGATAAGTCAAATGCTACCGAGGTTCTATTATAACTAACCTAAAAACAAATGGAATATTATTATATTTAACTGTTAGGTTTGTGTATATATTTGCAACTTCTCTATGGTGTAAAATTGTTATTTTTTGTGAAACAGCCCACCTGAACATCGATATCTGCAATCCGTTACCGATTGTTATGAGACATTGCAATTCAATTTCATGTTATTTGGTTGCTGAGATGATCTTTACGGAGTTTTTATAGTTTGGAAAACACATTTACTGTTTTTAAGTACTACCACTTACCAAATATAAGTAGACTTACCCAGGACTACCTTGGCTCTTTTAATGATCTAACTGAGTTAAAGTACAGTACACTATCTGTCTCGTTGGCATCATTTTTAGCTTTAGAAGCCAATACAGTCTTTTTAAAATCTTCCTTATCGGTCTGGTTTCAACCCAGTCTATGGATTCTTGTCCAATCTTGGCTCTGTCATTTATTATTATGACTTTGTGATGTTAAAGATTTCGTATATTTAGTTTTTGCGTTTGTTGCTGTTGACTGAGATATCGGCCTTTGAATTTCATCTTAGGTATTCCCTTGTGTTTCTGCAACTTGCGGGCATTTTTATCATTCAGACTGTGTGGCAAAGTTGCTCTATCCATCTGATGAAACCCTGGCCATGAAACTTAAAAGTCAAATAGCTGGAGGAGAATCATTCACTTGTCCTGCTCATAAGATGTGAACAAGGAGAAGACAAAGACGACTCTGATATGCAATTTGTGGTCTGCAGGCACTGCCCAAAGTCATACCACCGAAAATGCTTACCTAAGTAATCATCATTTCTTCTATAAAGTTTATATCTTTAATAAATAATCTCATATTAATTGGACATACCTATTCTTGGGGGGTTTATGGTATATATTGCAGGAAAATTGCTTTTGATAGACAAATTTGTTCTTCTAAATGATCAACTGTCAGCTTGTTTTGCTCTACAACCGCAGCCAAATGCGTTTATTAAAGCACATAGCACATCATACCTCTTTTTCGGAAAGCAAAATGGGTTTGAATGGACTTGTTATTCCTGAAAATGATTCTTTGGATAGTTTAATAGCGTCGTGTTTGTTAAAGCCATTTTGGTTTTGGATAGTAGAATGTTGTTTTAGTTGCATCCGTTGGTATTGATCTATTCATTGTATCTGAATGAATGTAAATTATGTATAAATTTGGATTCTGATGAAAAATCTGTTTTTTTTTGTTTGAAATATTCCTTAAAAGATCGGTTGTTATATTGTAAATGATCTATTTTGTTATGCTTAATAGATCGGTTGTAAACCGATCTATTTATAATCCTCTTAAATAGATCACCCTTGTATAGATCGGTTCATAACCGATCTATATGAGGTGTTTTCACCGTTCTATTTAGTGTTTTCTGTATACGATCCGTTCTTACTTTTTCGCGAGCGACAAACTAAAAAACTACAAATTTATAGGTTCTATTTTATATAATCTAAAAACAATATGTAAATCTTCTTATACATCTCATAATCATAATTTAGGACCACACTTTTATGAAATATTCGTATAATTTTCTGTTTACAATTTATATTAATTTGTAAATTTGTAAAATATTGCAATGATTATTAAGAAAATTACATTATATTAGGATCTTACGATGCCGATCCTATTTTACGATCTCGATCTTGTAAAAACGACAACGATCCTAAGGAAGATCTCGATCTTGAAAACCTTGATAAAAAGTGTGCCATAAAGTATATTTTTGGATTGAAAAATCTTGTGTCGTAATTCCTGATCAAACTTTCGGTGACTACAACAATTTAACTGATAGCACGACTACATGTAGTTGCGCAACGGGTTAGAAAAAGTCATATTTTTAGTGAAAAGGTGACCATATACTAATTAATAATATACGAGTATACAATTATAAGGAGAAAATGGCCTAGACATGCCCACAACCATGACTACAACTAAAATGAGACACTACTAAAACAAAATACACAAGATGCCACATGTTGGATTTTTTTTATTGGATGCTACGGGTGTGTTAGTGAAGAGCTTTTAGGAGCATTAGGCTCGGTGTGCGGTGAGCATTGAGAGTTTCGACCGTAAATGTTTGTTCAGGAAACATTTAGAAGTGATGTCTATTTTTTTTAATGCTCATTTTTTGACGCACTGTAAAATAGCATTTGAGAGCTTTGAGGATTCAAAAGCTGTATTACACATTATAATTATACTACAGATAGATTATCAACCACTTTTATAATAAATAGTTTGTTTTTGCTCACATCCACAACTTAAAGTTAAAGCTACTGCTCATTGTTAGTGCTTTATGCTACCAAACATACTCTATATCGTAATTCCTCTTATACACTTTTCCTATTAGTGTATATATGACCAAAACTTACTTGGTAAACACTAAATAAAAGATGTAAAAATTCATGTTTTGAAAACTCGTTTTGAAGTTGACTAGGTTGAGTGATCAGGTCATCGGGTAAACTCGGTTTTCCAAATTTTTTATTTATATTTTTAATGATTAAAAAAATTATATACAAAAATCATAAAAATTTTCATATATTAAACATATAAACTATTTACTAATAAATATAATATATAAAAAAAAAATTACGCAGTAAATACACATAATTTACATACAAAGCCGTGAGTTTTAGAGGTTTCTCTTAGCAAATTTCTTCTAGTGGCTGGTTCGAGTCCCGAGACCTACTCATTTAGATGGTTTAACTTAAAGGTCGGATTTCAAGTGTGATATTATTATTAAAAAGAAAATCAATTATATCTTGAGTTGAAGAAGCCATTACCGTTTCACGAAAATCCCTATATAATGTGGAATTTTAGGGTTATCTAATTGACATAAAAAGTTATGGTTATAATAAATTTCGAGTTGTCAAATAAAGTTATAAAGTTATACTAGTATTCTACTGAAGAAAAAAAAAATATTTATGGAAAATATATATTAACTGATCAAATTTATAGAAAATATGCCCTTGGGCCGTCGCCCCAAAGCCCATAGCCAAAACCGACCATGTTTTCCACCCTCTATATAAACTCCAGGCTGCTTCTTTCAATTCACTATTCCGATAGTTTTAATACAAATTCTCCCTAAGGTATGTCACTTACTAGTTCGAGCCAGAATACGATGGAGCAAGGCCCTATTCCACCTCCCTTCACACGAGAAGGAATTCTTTCGCTAAACGATGGATCAACGTCGCTCGAGAAAGCCAGGGCCTTGTTTAACGGTAATTTTATACCTTTTGTTTCCAAAACGATTCTGGTATTTTTTATCATCAGCACATAAAATCTTTTTTTTTTATATCTTTTGTTTCTTCTATCTTATGTAATTAGTTCTAAGTATTGATATGTTTGATATTCAGTTGACATGTTAACATTTAAAGCAAAGCTGATGCAAGAAAACATACTTGTTTGGAAAGAGGCTAACGGACTTAGAGTAAGGGTGCATGCGAATGATCCTAATAGCAAGTTAACTATTTTTATTTCTATCAGGGATGGTACAACAAAGTGTTATCATGTACATGGGACCGATCCGTATGAAAATGTGATCCGACCTATGATCGAGAGGGATCTAAAGCTGTCTCGTGGACATTACAATTTATCCTACAAGCATGACGCTATTGAGAGAGATGTACTGATCGAAACAGACCTTGATTGGCACAATGCTGATCATTATTTCAGCGCTGTAGGTAGTCCAATGTTTTTGGAGTGTAGCATACTCCCTAACAGCATCCTCCCAAACACCATACTCCCTAACAGCATACTCCCAAACACCATACTCCCTAACACCATACTCCCTAACACTATTTCTACAGATGTCAATAAAAGGGATATGACGTATCATGAGAAGCTGAACCTTGGTAGAGGTTTGCAGAATTTACCTGCTGAAAAGCTGGATCAGGTTATCCATATTATTTATAAAAGGTTGGCACCATCGTCCCAAAACGATGATGAAATTGAGGTGGAGATGGACAGTTTGGACACTGAAACTCTGTGGGAGCTTCACCAATTTGTTACCAACAACTAGTGTTTGAATGCTAGCTTTGCAGAATAATCTTAACTTTTTATTATATTATTGTTATCTGAAATTTTTTGTAAGATGAAATCTTGTCATGCGTTGTTATTTAATTTGATTTATATTGATACATTAACCATTACTAGCAGGCATCTCGTACTGAGTGACGGGTACTTGTGATATAATTTTCGCCGAAATAATATTTTAATTTTTTTTTATACTGATATTTCGAAAAACAACAATTTAAGATTTGAGTATCTATCTAATCAGCTACCAGAACTAATGGTGATTCTGGTTTTCGATTGAATGTCTCGTCAGATTGGCAACCCAATTTATGTTCAGAGTGTCTTATCTGCGGAGATGCGGATTTACTCCTTACATAGTCTTTGACGGCGACGAGCTACCTGTCAAGAAGACCACAGATTCCCAAGGCAAATCGTATGTTTCTTTTTCTTTGTTTACATTGATTTGGTTATTGAGTTCTTGTTTTTAAGAATTATTTGGTTTATAAATAAGTTTATGAAATTATGAACCGGTTTAAAAACTAATCGGACATGTACTTCAAGCTTATTTGACATTAATAGGTGATGAACCTCTTCTTAATTAAATGTATTTAAATTATGTGAGAGGTTTATAAATTTAAAATAGGTTTATACATAATGGAATAACTTTATAAAACAAAAAGTTTTGTAAATCAAGTTCTAAAAGCTATAGATAAGCAATAATCTTTTTCAAGAATACCCATATACCTAACATACTAAATAAAATAGTGAAGAAAAAAAATCAAAGGATTAATGGTTGAAATTAAGGCAAGCCACAATGATCATAACTTTAAAAAAAATTAATGGCAACCGGTCATATTACATGCATTGAACAAAATTTAAAAGTACTTTGGGAATACTAATAATATAATTAGTTGTTTACGTGTAAATAGGTATTCTTAAAAAAGATATGTATAGCTTTCAATACATTGCTTATCATATTATATGCTAAATCTCTTTGTTTTAACTACATTGCTTTAACTACTTTGATTTAACTACATACCCAATAAAGATTTTTCCATAACTACATACGTACACACGAGTCAGATTTTGTTACAAAACTTTATGCTTTGAGTAACCTGATCGAGGAGCACGACTTGAAAATCTTCTTTAGCCAAGTATAAGGTGTGTGAAAGGGAAAAGTTTTTATATCAAATGCATTCTTTGATTGTTTGTGTAGGCAACAAACCAAGGATCTACCAGATGTTTGGGATACCCATGAGACCGTCTTTTCACTGATACAGATGCTCAAACATGATAAGGTAGAGTTTGTGGTCGCGCCTTACAAGGCCGATGCACAACTGGCGTTCCTCCAGTTCAAGAAACACGTGCATGTCATTCTCACCACGTATGCTGACCTAATCCTCTATGGATGCGAAAAGGCAAGTAATTTATTACAAATGTTTTTTGCTGCATAACTCTGTTATTGTTGTGTTCATTCTAACCTGGAACTTTACCACACAGATCATCTTTGAATACAAGAAAGTATATTACGAATATGATTTTTCGAAACTGAAACAACACACATCGTTTAGGTCTTTTACAAAAGAGACATTGCTACAGGCTTGTATGTTAGGTGGGTGTAACTACTTGCCAAACATATCAGGTGTTAAGCTAGGTGTAGTCATTGGCATCATGAAGAAACTGAAGCGTACAGAAATAATGAAATGTGAAAGTGATTATCTAGAGGTACAATACATATGATTTTCATGCGGTTTTTTTACAATATTTTCCTAACTTTCAAAAATTCTAATGCTTTAAATGTTTAGGTTCTTGATGCTTGCAAATGGATCCAAGAAAACAAAGATGTTAAATCGGCATACATTAAAAAATTTCATAATGCTATGAAAACCTACAAACACCAGCGTGTTTATGACCCTACAAATAACACAGTTGTTTGTTTAATGGATTTTCAAGATCTAACTGCAGATGATGAGCCACACATAGGGCCTCTCGGATCACTACCCGATATTGCTGAAAATATTGCTAACGGGAGTATCCATCCCCTTACCAAACTTAAAATGAAGGTGTGTGAGTGAGTTCGTTTAGAAAATGGTTGATTATTCCTTAAATTCTAATTTTGATTAGGAACATCAAGCTAAACATAATGACACGTCGATTTTGTGGTTTCAGGACATACCGGATACCAATTCTCAAGTGAATTTGTTAGGCGAAGATGGCATGGAAAGGTTGTTAAGAGCCACAGTTGCTCTTAAGATAACTATTGCATAAGTTTTCTGTTAAATTTGATAACTTGGGAGACTGATGGTGTAACTTTCCATATGTTTTGGATTACTCACGTCATAATCTGTGTTTTATCATTCCGTACAGGACTTGCAACAAGCCATCTTTAACATGGTTCAAGATCATATTATCACACTGCGCGGACAAATATCAAAAGGTGAAATCTAGTGAAACTTATACTATTGGTTTATATAAAAACAACCCTAACTATTTCCTTATAAACTTCAGAATCGAAGTTTTCTAAAATTTTGCAGGAGTTGGAGCCGGAAAATGACAATAATTTAGCATTGTTTGGGCTTATGAGCATTCGGAAAATAAATGAGGTTCAAGAGTATAAAAATGAGCTTGAAAAGGTACAAATGGGCTATTCAAGTCAAATTATGTCTTCTGAATTAGTAGTAATTTATATCATCAAGTTTTGTTTATTTTATAGGTTATAGGCCAGTTACAAGACTTAATTGGCAATGAATATCTACGAACTGTCATATATGGTGCTGTGCTTTATTGCCACGGGAGGAAAAAGGCGGAAATTCAAGTTGATCAAGAAAAACGGGAAAACCTCGAAAAGGAATTTCAGATGTCATATGAAACGACACATAAGGCCCTGTCATCAGCCGTACATAATCAAACAGAGGAAACAAAAGAAATTCTAGTTCAAATGTTGAAACTGGAGAGTTTACATTGCGGGAACCTAGCTCCTATTTTAGAGAGTATTTACGAAGGTTTAACTGTTGATTAATATGTGACTTATTTGTCTATGCAACCATGAACCATAGAGGTTTTTTGTACTAAGACGTAAATCTTTCACAAGGTGTGGTTTGAGTTTTTGGTTAGAATTGTGTGTTAGACATAGTAAACATGTCTGGTACACAAAACCTAACCAAAAACCTAACCAGACATGTTTACTATGTCTAACACACAATTCTAACCAAAAACTCAAACCTCACCTTGTGAAAGATTTACGTCTTAGTACACAAAACCTCTATGGTTCATGGTTGCATAGACAAATAAGTCACATATTAATCAACATTTAAACCTTCGTAAATACTCTCTAAAATAGGAACTAGGTTCCCGCAATGTAAACTCTCCAGTTTCCACATTTGAACTAGAATTTCTTTTGTTTCCTCTGTTTGATCATGTACGGCTGATGATAGGGCCTTATGTGTCGCTTCATCTGACATCTGAAATTCCTTTTTGAGATTTTCCCGTTTTTCTTGATCAACTTGAATTTCCGCCTTTTTCCTCCCGTGGCTATAAAGTACAGCACCATATATGACAGTTCGTAGATATTCATTGCCAATTAAGTCTTGTAACTGGCCTATAACCTATAAAATAAACAAAACTTGATGATATAAACTACTACTAATTCAGAAGACATAATTTGACTTGAATAGCCCATTTGTATCTTTTAAAGCTCATTTTTATACTCGTGAACCTCATTTATTTTCCGAATGCTCATAAGCCCAAACAATGCTAAATTATTGTCATACTCCGGCTCCAACTCCAGCAAAATTTTAGAAAACTTTGATTCTGAAGTTTATAAGGATATAGTTAGGGTTGTTTTTATATAAACCAATAGCATTAGTTTCACTAGATTTCACCTTTTGATATTTGTCCGCACAGTGTGATAATATGATCTTGAACCATGTAAAAGATGGCTTGTTGCACGTCCTGTACGGAATGATAAAACACAGATTATGATGTGAATAATCCAAAACATATGGAAAGTTACACCATCAGTCTCCCAAGTTATCAAATTTAACAGAAAACTTATGAAATAGTTACCTTAAGAGCAATTGTGGATCTTAACAACCTTTCCATGCCATCTTCGCCTAACAAATTCACTTTAGAATTGGTATCCGGTATGTCCTGAAACCACAAAATCGACGTGTCATTATGTTTAGCTTGATGTTCCTAATCAAAATTAGGATTTAAGGAATAATCAACCATTTTGTAAACGAACTCACTCACACACCTTCATTTTAAGTTTGGTAATGGGATGGATACTCCCGTTAGCCATATTTTCAGCAATATCGGGAAGTGATCCGAGAGGCCCTATGTGCGGCTCATCATCTGCGGTTAGATTTTGAAAATCCATTAAACAAACAACTGTGTTACTTGTAGGGTCATAAACACGCTGGTGTTTATAGGTTTTCATAGCATTACAGAATGTTTTAATGTATGCCGATTTAACATCTTTGTTTGCTTGGATCCATTTGCAAGCATCAAGAACCTAAACATTTAAAGCATTAGAATTTTTGAAAGTTAGGAAAATATTGTAAAAAAAACGCATGAAAATCATATGTATTGTACCTCTAGATAATCACTTTCACATTTCATTATTTCTGTACGCTTCAGTTTCTTCATGATGCCAATGACTAAACCTAGCTTAACACCTGGTATGTTTGGCAAGTAGTTACAGCCACCCAACATACAAGCCTGTAGCAATGTCTCTTTTGTAAAAGACCTAAACAATGTGTGTTGTTTCAGTCTCGAAAAATCATACTCGTAATATACTTTCTTGTATTCAAAGATGACCTGTGTGGTAAGGTTCGATGTTAGATGGAACAGAACAATAACAGAGTTATGCAGCAAAAAACATTTGTAATAAATTACTTGCCTTTTCGCATCCATAGAGGATTAGGTCAGCATCCTTTGTGAGAATGATATGCATGTGTTTCTTGAACAGAAGGACGCATGTTGTGCATCGGCCTTGTAAGGCGCGACCACAAACTCTACATTATCACGTTTGAGTATCTATATCAGTGAAAAGACGGTCTCATGGGTATCCCCAACATATGGTAGATCCTTGGTTTGTTGCCTACACAAACAATCAAAGAATGCATTTGATATAAAAACTTTTCCCTTTCACACACCTTATTCTTGGTTAAAGAAGATTTTCAAGTCATGCTCCTCATGTTACTCAAAGCATAAAGTTTTGTAAAAAAATCCGACTCGTGTATACGTATGTAGTTATGGAAAAATCTTTATTGGGCATGTAGTTAAATCAACGTAGTTAAAGCAATGTAGTTAAAGCAAAGAGCTTTAGCATATAATATGATAAGCAATGTATTGAAAGCTATACATATCTTTGTCAAGAATACCGATTTACACGTAAACAACTAATTATATTATTAGTATTCCCAAATTACTTTGAAATTTTTTTCAATGCATGTAATATGACCGGTTTCCATTAATTTTTTTTACATTTATGATCATTGTGGCTTGCCTTAATTTCAACCATTAATCCTTTGATTTTTTTCTTCACTATTTTATTTAGTATGTTAGGTATATGGGTATTCTTGAAAAAGATTATTGCTTATTTATAGCTTTTAGAACTTGATTTACAAAACTTTTTGTTTTATAAAGTTATTCCATTATGTATAAACCTATTTTAAATTTGTAAACCTCTCACATAACTTAAATACATTTAATTAAGAAGAGGTTCATCACCTTAGACCTATTAATGTCAAATAAGCTTGAAGTACTCCTTACATAGTCTTTGACGGCGACGAGCTACCTGTCAAGAAGACCACAGATTCCCAAGGCAAATCGTATGTTTCTTTTTCTTTGTTTACATTGATTTGGTTATTGAGTTCTTGTTTTTAAGAATTATTTGGTTTATAAATAAGTTTATGAAATTATGAACATGTTTATAAACTAATCCGACATGTAAATCCGCTTCTCCGCAGATAAGACACTCTGAACATAAATTGGGTTGCCAATCTGACGAGACAAAAAGTTATTATTATCAGGAATAACATTAAAATTTAAAATAGAAAAAAATATAAAAAAATAAATAACATTATTACTCTACATCTCCAGTAGGGAAGCTTCTTCTAAGTTGGTGGATCAAGTTAGAACCATGCACACCAATCTTACAGTCGTCCTGCTTCTCCCAAGTTGATAAATATATTACCTTCAAGATCTTTAAAAATTTAAGCTCCAGGAAATTAGTACTACCCAAGATGTACTTAAAATTATGATATACAGTTGAATGGTCGATTGATTGGTTATAGATCGAATGAATGGATGATGTATTTATACATGCCCATTGACGGTTTAACAAAAGAATATTCTAGAATCGAGGACAATAAAAATATCGACTAATAACATCACTTTCTATGTATAAATATGGAAATCATTATATTTTATTTTTTTAAGAATATCATAGCTTTGCAATTCAAAGAAAGCTTAAGACACAGCTTGTTACTCGTTTGTTTTCTACAACTATTTAATAAAATATTACTTCGTACGTGAACAAAGTGAAGGAAATGCTTATCGTAGGTTGTAAGCGTTTCTTTGAAATTTTCATTAATTACATAAAGAATTTTTTTTCAATTTATAATAATAATTTCAAAAAAAAGAATATGGTCAACTTAATTAAATTTTCTTATCCATTGTTCACATGATTTAATTTCATTTGGTTATTAAACTTTATTTGGATACCAAGGGATTAATCCCCACTTTTTATATCTATTTTGATCTAATTGATAAGATTAAACACAAAATTAAATTTTAATCTCTTTTGGCAAACATTAATATCTCTTAAACCATTAATCGTTATGCAAAAAAATATGCCATTATGAAGAGCATTTAACTATCTTTCTATAAATAAACTATACGATACACTTGCGACAAATGTTTTTTCGTTTTTTTCACCTTTTTTTCATGTAACAAATTATCATATATAAAAAATTAGCATTTAACTATCTTTCTATGAATATACTATATGATACCTTTTTTTTTTGGAAACGATGTTCCGGGACTAGTATAGAGGTTGGTTACATCTAGAAATGCTTCAAACAAGAATCTTGCAAAAACTATGAAATATCGCAATAAGGGACCAAATTTCAGAATGTGAAATTTCGTAATATCAATAATTTCGCAATAGTTCCAGATTTCGCAATATCACTAATTTCGCAATAATTCAAGATTTCACAATATATCAGATTTCGCAATATCCAATGTTTTGAATATTTCGCAATACCCACCAAACTTTTCGCAATGACCCAGATTGGTACATATTTCGCAATAACTCCACTCAACTATTCGTAATAACCCAAAATTGAAGGATTTGCAATATTCAAAAAAAAATTTCGCAATAACTAAACCCCTAGATATTGCGAAATGTTTTGGGAAGAGATTTTACAAAAAATGGATAAGATTTCGCATTAATGGTAAAAATCGTGGGTTTTTGCCAAAATCGATCCAAACGCCCCAAAATTTTGTGCTTTTGGACGATCCAAAGTAACCAAATCCCTACCACAACTATGTAGGATATTCCAAAACCACAAAAACACAAAAAAATTGGGACGTGGGTATGTTGATAAAAGAAACACGAAATCAATAAAAACAAACCACAAAACTTCAATCACCTATCTACTATAGGCTCTTGATACCAAATATTAATCCCAATCAATCCATAACACAAGATTCTAGATAGAGAAAGAGAAGAAAGTTAGACAGAGAAACTAGAGAGAAGTGGTGGAAGGTTATGACTTTAGAAAAAGAAAGTAAATGGTAACCAACACCCTCTTCCACACATGGGAGAGGGTATATATACCCACGAGATTGGTGGGCTTGTGGCTTGTTTCTTGGGCCAGGATTGGCTTTGCTTAGGATTGGAGCCCCTAACTTATACAATATTAGCTTAAAGTCCAAGCTTGGTTTTCCCGACTAACCTATTAGAATACAAGACCATTAACGACTAAGATGACCTATTACATTCTTGTTCGACTATATAAAATATAGGGCTAACATGCTTGTATACCAACTGAATGTAGCCAAACACTTCATGCAGATCTTCTTCTGATAAGATAATCTTCAAGTCTTCATAAATATCATCGTTGCCTTCAAATTATGGTCTTATTGTGTCTTGTAAACATTCTTTTGCAGCAACTATGTTGTCATCTCATATGTTTTCTTCCCCTTTTTTCATCATCAAATAGGAGTCTTCTGCATATAAAGTACCTATGAATCAACAGTTCTGCTTGTGTCTTCTTACCTGAAATAAAACAGTTAACAACAAACCAATATGTATTGGCATCATGATTTTTAGCAAATCTCAGCTATCAACGAATTTGATTTATTCTTTACTAGTAAGCCATACACTCTGGAATAAAGAATACTTTATTCATAAAGAATAAGGTGTACTGATAACCCTACAATTTTTGGTAAAATTGAAACCATCAACGGATTTGATAATGTCTTTACCTAGTACCGTTTGCCCTAGGACTAGCCAATTCTTTGTCTCGAAACATGATGAGTTAGAACCATATAGTTTTTAGCAAACTACCAGCTTTGAACGGATTTAAGAAGTCTTTACCACAAACCGTTTGCTTATGGACTAGCCAGTTCTTATGTGTGTTAGACATGGTGAATTGAGAACCATTTGTGAAGTGTGACTAAGAGTCAAACACTTAAGGCTCTTTCTCAGCTTCTTCTTCTTTTTCCAAATCCTTGAGTTGTTGTTTAACCATTCTGATCAATTCCAAAGCACCATTAGACTCCTCTAATACCTCTAGTTGTTGTTCCAACATTCTTTCTAACAATCTTCGTCCAAAATGATATATTTTCTCTTCAAGCATGTAATAGGTAATGTCATCCACATCCAAAGTATGTATTCCACATGATCTATAATATCTCTAGTAAGTAGGAACATGATTCTATAAATCCTTCAACATTCCATGATCACAGTTGTGTGGTTCATACATGAATTTTAACTCTCTTCCCAATAGTGATGTTAACTCTCTTCCTAATGTGAAGGCTGTAAAATCGGAGGCACAAGGAAAATTAGAAGAGGGTACTATTAGTAACGATGAAAAGGCCATGAAGCAGTTCAAGATTGTGTTAGTAGAATTTGTGAAATAGATATTGAAACCAACATGGAAGGAAGGTAAGATGAGTAGAGAAGTTTATAAAACTATCATAAAGAAAGTGGTGGAGAAGGTTACAAGTACCATACAAGGAGTTCAGATCCCGAGAACACAAGAGAAGATTGATAAATATCTCACGCTCTTTAAACCCATAATTACTAAGCTCGTGGAGGTAGTTCCTTTTATTTATTTTTAGAACTAGCGTAATATCTTATGTCTTTTTTAATTTGAGTTAATTGCATAAAAGGTTAGTGACGAGATGGCATAAAAGGCCTATATAAGGACTCCTCAACATTTGAGAGAGCCTTGTTCTAGTTTTACTCTTTAAACATTGTAATCCCTTTTTAAATTTATAAAATTTGCTATTTTTAAGAAAATTGTAATTCCTTTTTATGTTTTTAAAAGTTGGTATTGTTTAAGAGTGATTGTGAGTTCCATTTGATGTTATAAAGGTGTTTTGATATTTTGGTTAAAGCACGTTTATGTTTGGTAAGGTTTTCAAGTTTGAAATAAGCTTGAAATCAGTAATCTGTTTGCTTATTTTTGTTGTACTAACCGTTATCCATAAGCCCTAAGCTCTTACAAGCTTGTTTACACCAAGCTTGTAAAAGGATTTGAGCCTTTGGTTAGGTTGTTTTCTATCGTGTGTTTAAGATCATACATATCAAGGTCTTGTTCTAATTTGAACATCAGCAGACCTTGATCCTTCTTGTTTCAAGGACCTTGGTCACTCTCTAGCTGTTGAGAGTGGTACAAGGAGCATAGCTTATCTCCTGAGGAAGTTGTGGGGGATAGGTATTGGCTCTATATCAGTTTCTGTTGAGTCCACTAGATGTGGGTCTTGTAGCCTGTCAGGAACGGTGAACGACTTCTGTAATCACAAGTCTATTCACAGAGAGACTCTATACACAATACAAGTGCGGAATAAAAATATTATAAAGAAGAACAGAATAACTATAATGACTTTGATCCTCTCTAAGGATTTCTAATATTGATAATGACTAGAATTACGTTTGATGAAGGTGTGTCTAACCGTTCTGTCTAAGGTTCCTTTTATACTACAAGGAAACCCTAATACATCATTAAACAAAACATGTAAAACTGATATGCATATCCTTTCCTAACATACTTCATGCATATCCTAGGCAAAAGGCACGCGACCGTTACATTTCATATCTCTCTTATCATTAAATATTAAAACTTTAAATGATACTAAAAATATAGCATATCGTACATCTTATTAATGGAGTAAAAAACAGATTTAAGTAACATAATATTTTAACGTCTATGTACAACTTTTTTCTTGTTAAAATATATTACAGTTTCTATCTTCATATTTACAAAAAATTAAGTAATACAACCATTTTGACTTATTGTACAATTTTTAGTGCAAACAGCAAATATAAATATTAATATATCTTTCTTCATTAATGCAAAAAAATTATGTGATACAATTACTGAAGCATACTGTATAACCTTTAATGCAAACAATAATAAGTATTATTACATTCTTTTTCTTTGTTAATGACAATAAGTAATACGATTATTGAAACATATTTTACAACTTTTAATGCAACATTTCATCATAACTAAATACTCCATTTGTTCCATAATAACAATCCATTGATATAAAAATACGCAGTTTAATAAAAACATTACTTTTACACTTTTCTCTCTTTTACTCTTTATAAAATAATAATTTTACTCTTAAACAATTAATTTACAATCCTTATACCTTCAAATATGAATGATATGGTAAATTTATTCAAAACTCTTTATCTATTTTTAAAAATAAATAATTATTTTAGAACAAAAAATAATCATTTTGTGGGTTTTTTTTTTTAATTTAACTTAATTTATTTTATTAGTTTGTGAGTGAGTTGTGTATTTAGTGGGGTATAATGTGGCGGTGAGTTTCACACCACAAGTAATGTTGAAAGGGTAAGTTAAGTAGGGGTGAGCATAAAACCGAAAAACCAAAAAACCGAACAAAATAACAAAAAACCGAAAAAAACCGCACAAAAACCCCGCCCCAATTGAAAAACCGAAAGGATGGTTTGCACATTTTTAAAAAACGCATGTTTTGGGCGGTTTTTGGTTGAGTGTATAAAATCGAACCGAAAAAAACCACCCCGTCCCACTTAAGTCTACAAAATTAATATATTTTTATATCTATAAATAGTTAGATATGTGATTTTTTTAATATGTTTAGTTGTTTTTTTAAATATACACATTTATATAAGATATTAAAATAATTATTTATGATTTTTTTATCTAAATTTTGTTAGATTTGTGATTGCTACATAAGAATTTTTATTATTTTATTATCATTTTTTGGTTTTATATAATTTAATTGTAACTGATATTGATTTTGTCATAATGTATGTAACTTATTGAAACTATTATTGTTTGTTGCAACTTTTCAATTATGATGAGTTTAGTTTGTGTCGAAAGCGATTAAATATTGATGCGGTTGTTTGTAAATACGAAACCCAATGCGTAAAATCAAAAGAGAAAAAAAATCGAAACCGAACAGCTACAATGAAAAAATCGAAAAACCAAAACCGAAAAAACCGAAATCAAATGATTTGCGATATGTAAAAACCGAAATTTTCGGTTTGGATTTTAGTCTTAGCATAAACCGCCCTAAACCGCCTTAAACCGCCCAATGCTCACCGCTAAAGTTAAGCGAGTTGAGAGAAAAAATTGATTTTATAAATTTTCTTACCACCAAAGAAAATAAAAGCAAAAATAAAACCTTAAATACTTATTTTTGGAGATATGATTATAAAAAAAAAAGCAAGAAACTTAAAGAGTTATCGGCGACGATTAAATTATCAAATTATCAAAACCCCTGCTGCTGAAAAAAATAAAAAATAAAAAAAAATAATTAAATTATGGTTGAAGAAGAAGATTTAGGTCCAGTGATTTACAGACGAAAAGCATTGTCGTCCGTACGATCGAGGAAATCAGTTCGGTCATGGGTTGTGGATGACGATGATGATGATGATGATGACGTATTGATTAATAAAAAAAATCCATCATCAGTAGTGTTGTTTTCAGTTCATCCTCCTGATGTACTTGATTGCCCTATTTGTTTACATCCACTCTTCACTCATGTTTTCCAGGTATTATAATTATGTTTGTTGGTTGAGACTTGAGCTCAGGGGGTGTTTGTTTTAGCTTATATAATGGGCTTATAAGCTTATTGGCTTATATAAGCTTATAAGCCCAAACCAAGTGTTTGGTTAAGCTTATATAAGTAGGCTTATAAGCTTATATAAGGGGTTTTGGTAAGCCAAACGTTTGAGGCTTATATAAGTATTACTTATAAAAAGACTTTTATACCCCGGTTAATAACTACATAATTTAACATTTATATTTATATGTTTTTTTTTACATTTTACTTTATTAATTTTAATAAGCCTAACCAACACTTAACATAGGCTTATATGCTTATAATATATAAGCCATAAATGGCTTATATAATAAAGAGGGTATCTATACTACTATATAAAAGGCGCATATTCTCTTCTTAACTCCGATCTTAAAAACAAGCCTAAATTTATACTTTCTTAACTCCAAACCTAACTCCAAGCCAAACATTAAGATAAACATACGTGATTTAAGCCATTAGACCACTCTTTATCAAATTGATGTCATCCCTTCATTTCCTTTTGTAAAAATATTAATAAAACATTTTTATTTTAAAATTGAAATATCTTTTTATCTATTTATTTTTTCATTATCTAATTTCACTATATTTTTTAAAATTTTATTCTCTTTAATTTAACATCCATTTTTATATATTTTTATCAAATTTTAGTTTTTTTCAACTTTGTATATATTTAACTTTAATTTAAATACAAATTCCGTGGATAAAATTTAACATTCAATGAAAAAAAATAGTTACCGTTACCCGTCGCCGCATTGTGCGAGTAACATGCTATTATTATAAAGAGGGTATATGTGGACCCACTATACCATTTTTTACCCCTATGACACCACTTTTGCCACGGCTCACTATTACCCCATAAAATGTGGTGTCATAGCATTTTGGTGCCATAGTCTACGTGTTAGCTATGACACCACTTTTGGTTACGGCACCACACCTCTTTTGCCATAATTAGCGTTTTCAAAGCGTCATAAGGCGGCACAAATTGTGAAAATATCTATATATTTACATCAAAATCGGGTGGAATAGTCATTTTGTACTAGCATAAATTCAAGAGGAATTATGTTTGTTTCACGATATGATAAGCTTGTAATGTCTCCAAATAAGCTAGAAAATTGAGGCTTATGAAAAACAACCTGAAATCAAATAAGCTCATAAGCCCACATATAAGTACAGGAAGGACTTTTTAATCAGTCAGCGTTTATTCCTACGTTTTTTTAAGTTTCAAACATTTGTACTAGCTGGCGCGAGGCATGCCGTGACTGCATGACTAAGCCTCAAACCATATAGCGTTTTCAAAGGCGGCACAAAATATGAAAATATTTATATAATTATTTAAAAATCGGGTGGAATCGTCACTTTTATTACTACGTAATAAGCAACTAAAAAGAAATAAATCTTCTTCACATTAGACTAATTTCAAACAGAAACAGCCGACAATCTCATAAGAAGAAACATAGATTTATTTGACAGTGATTTGTTGCGTTTTGCAGTGTGACAACGGCCATATTGCATGCTCTTCATGCTGCTCCAAGCTCAACAGTAAATGTCCCTTTTGTTGCACGCCCATTGGTATTGACGACAACCGTTGTCGAGGTCTTGAGAAATTTATCGAATCAATCACTAGTATATCGTGCAAAAATCTCAAGTATGGTTGCAGAAAGACAATGCCTTATGGTGACAAGACTATGCATGAACAAACGTGCCCACACGCCACTTGCAATTGCCCTCACCCGTCGTGTTCTTTTGCTGGTTCATACAAGAATCTGTACCTTCACTTTCACATCCAACACGCACCTTCTACCACTCGTTTTACCTACAACACCACCTTCTCTCTTGGTGTAGAAATTAATCAGAAGCGCATTTTTCTTCAAGAAAAACACAGCAATGCCATCTTCATCCTCAATCATCAAGTGAAACAAGATGGATGAGCTTTTAGTATTGATTATTTGGGCCCAGCCACATTTAAATCTTGTTTCGTATATCAAATGACTGCTAAGCGCATGAAAACATCTCTTTCGCTGCAATCTGAACCAGCGATATACACAGAGTGGTCCACTGATACCCCAAGAAAGAATTACCTAACTGTCCCGTTTGGTTTTGAAGGTTACAGCGGCCTTTTGTCTTTTTCTCTCTGCATAAGGAAAAGTGTTTTATCGGAGTTTGAGGTGGAGGCAGAAGAAGTAGAGGAGGGGTTTGGAAACGAGGATCACGGTAATGGAAATGGAGCATTGCAGGTGGTGACGAATGATGCCGGCATTTTGGATTGCTCGATTTGTCACGAGCCATTGTGCACCCCTGTCTTCCAGGTATAGCATTTCTTTTATTGTGTTTGTGTATATTATGTCTAGTAAATCGTTGAACCTTATTGTATTAAACCAATAAAGGGTGTCATTGCGATGTCTTTGATGTGTGTTGTCCTAGTATGTGTGTATGATGGAGTGATGGCCTTACCAGAAAAAGAAAAGAAATCGAAATGTATAAGCTTATGGAAGTGGGGTTTATTGGTTCAAGCGAACGACTCTTTCCGTTTATTATCTTAACAACAGTACTACTTCTCGTAGATGGGAACCTCTTATATGATAATCTATAGCTGTAATTAGAAGTCTTTAACTTAACACATTTCAAGGCCAAATATATACATAACCGAGCTAGTCCTAGAACCTTATCTGTCTTAGAGTTGAATGGCACGTCAAGGCAACTGAGAGGAAGTTTATGTGCTATGAGCCTTTTTTTCTGTAGCAAATATACTTCCAGTCAAAGTCAATGTAGTTGAACTTAATCAGTTCAAAAGTCAAAAGATCGTGTTTTTTACACCACTACAGCACAAACCATATTCAGTGACCAAATGTAGCATTATATATATGAACTTCCAAATTTGGTTTATGGTGTTGCAGTGTCAGAAGGGCCATCTGGCATGCTGCTTATGCTGCTCCAAGGTTGAGACAGTCTGTCCTATCTGCTATCCACTTGGTTATAAATATAGCCGTTGCCGAAGTCTTGAGGTGGCCATTGAATCGATCAGTAGGATATTATGCATCAACGAGACACTGGCGGCTTACAGTAATAAAAAGAGTGAGCATGAGCAAATATGTCCCCCCCATTCCTTTCAGGAAAATGATGATGAATTGATTCCCATACAAGATGTAGAATCAGATCTGCTAATGTCTGAGGAAGAGGAGGATGAAGACGAGCTTGAGCTCATGTGGAAAAATCAACAGCAACATATGACTTGTTCACTTCCAACTACTAGCAAGGAAGTGGTGCTTTTTCGTCCCTACGTATTGGAGTGTTGGATTTGTTCCAATCTATTGTCCGCCCCTGTCTTCCAGGTATAATTTCTGTTCCTCATCATGTCTGAATTGTTTTCAATGATTATAAGTTATTATTGTCAGTTGCTCTAATAGTTCAAATAAAGAAATCAAGATATATTAAGTGTATAATTTGACAACGCATGCGAAGGTAGTCTCTGTTGTAGTCTGGGATATGATTTCGGATTAGATGTGATTGTTGGTTAATTATACCAGTCAGAAAAGAAAAAAAAACGTGTCATTATGGAGTTGAGAATTTTATTTTTCTCTTTGATAAGAAACATAGATTTGATTTTGCAGTGTGGGATGGGCCATTTAGCATGCTCCTCATGCTGCTCCGAGTTGAAAGGAATATGTCGTTGCTGCATGCCAAACAATATCCGTTGTCGAGCTTTTGAGAAGTTTATTGAATCAATTAGTAGTATATCATGCAAAAATGCTAGGTATGGTTGCAAAAAGACAGTGCCTTACAATAACAAGCGTAAGCATGAACAATCATGCCCACATGCTAGATGCTCTTGCCCGTACCCTTCATGCTCATTTGCTGGATCTTTCAAACGCCTCTACTTCCACTTTGACACCAAGCACATAGCTTCCACAGCGCGCTTCACCTATGGCACCACCTTCTCTATTTGTATAGAAATAGATCAGACGACCATTTTTCTTCAAGAGCAAAACGAAAATGTCATATTCATCCTCAATCATGAAGTTCAAGAACATGGCCGAGCTTTTAGTATTGATTGTGTTGGTGTAGGCTGTTTCAAAAGTAGTTTTTTGTATCAACTGACTGCTAAAAGGATGGAGACTTGTCTTTTTTTGCGATCTGCGCCAGAGATATACACAAGTTGGTCAAAAGATACACCAAGAAAGTGTAGCCTAACAGTCCCATTTGGGTTTGCAGATTACGACGGGCTTTTGTCTCTATCCGTCTGCATAGAGAAGAAAGTTATCTCATCTGTGTTTGAGGAGGAGATGGAAAAGGTTAGTATTAAGTATATTCCTAATTTGGATGGAGGATTAAAGGTGATGCTGACCAATCTCGACATGTTTTATTGTTCAACATGCCTTAAGCCATTGTGCAGCTCTGTCAATCAGGTATTACATTTTCCTGTATGATGTTTGTGTTTAGAAAATTAGTAATTAAATTGTTTCCGACCAATAATTGATGTGCATCTACTTGGGCGTATCTGCAGGCTTATTTTAATGAATATTTGCGAAACCATGTTAGACTAAGAAATCTTAGATAACAGTTACTTCAATAGTTAACCAATTTTTTACTTGCCAATGCCTACCAAGGTAGTCTCTATGTAGTTTGTTTCTGATCGTAAGTTAATGTATGAGTTTGGCAGACTATCCTCTCTTTATATTGTAAGATAAAATAAAATGGGTGGATTTCCAATAACACAAATAAACTTGATGGTCTTAATCGAAAAACTGTGAACATAAATCTGCTCATGTTATCTTTTTGAATAAATAAACTCTAGAATCTAAACCATTTGAAAAAGAAACATTAGGGAGTTAATTGAAAAATTGGGGAAAGTTGGCCCGTTTTTATGAAATGGTTCATGCAGAAACTAATTTTAGGACTTAAACTTCACTCTCGTTGCTCTGCTACTTTCTTTCCTCAGAGCATCAGAGTTTTTGACTTGCGGACTCATTAATTTGTAGTTTGACTCTATCCATTATCAATGTATCATCATCTTCAACAAACTGTCCACATTCATCATCTCAGTAGTAAACAATCTACTATTCTTCTCCTTCCATATAAGTATCAACCTAACAGATCCTTCGTGTATGTTTTCTTTCGGTTATAAAGGACATTGTGGTACCAAGTGAAATGGCATTGTTTAATAGTCTCTCGCAAATAGGAAAATAGTAATCATAGCCCTCCAGTTTTCTGGCTGAATGCATGCTTACCGAGATAATAGCTTACGAGTTAGGTAAAAGCAAGCATTGCAACATCATAGAGACTTATTTTCTGCTCAACTTATACGTAGTTGAGATTCGCGTGACAAGTCTTTCAAAAGAAACGTAGATTTTATAGTCTGTTTATTGTATTGCAGTGTGAGAAAGGGCATCTATCATGCTCTTCGTGCTGCTCCAAGATGAAGAAATTATGTCCTTTATGCTACACATCGATTGGTTGTTATGGCTATGACCATTCCAAAGGTCTTGAGAGCATCATTGATACAGCCATCATACCTTGCAAAAATGCTAAGCTTGGTTGTAAAACGAGATTGAAATTGCGTGATATCAGTGAACATGATCAACTGAACGAGTGTGTATGGTTGGAGAGAATCAACGGTCGAGTAATCAGAAGGTGTTTGAGTTAAAATTTATTGTTGCGGAAAATTTGGTTTTTGAGATACAATTGTTCTCAATGTTTTGGATCTCACATACTAGCTAGGGATTTCATGGGCTGATTGGTGTTCGGGTTCGTTCATTGTGCATACATGATCGCTATGTGCTCCTCTTTTTCCCTGTGGATCGTCGAGGTTGGCTCGCTTTATTGTGTTTGCTTGCTGCGTGTGCAAGATCGGTTTCTCCGGTTCGGGTGATGGCTTTATCATGTTTGTGGGCATTGTAGTTACATGCCTCCTGCTTGTTTATAGGAGGAGGATCCTCTCAAGTTAGAGCTAACTTGATAGGTAAAGTTAGTCAATCACGATCCCAAATCCTTTATCGAGTCTCAATTTTTTTTCTTGCCTAATTAATTC
This sequence comes from Glebionis coronaria, assembly GCA_025667525.1. Lineage (NCBI taxonomy): Eukaryota > Viridiplantae > Streptophyta > Magnoliopsida > Asterales > Asteraceae > Glebionis > Glebionis coronaria. Next base: position 35,074,014 of record CM046879.1, read on the forward strand.
TTATGGTTTAGCTTTGTAACATCATTAATCCTTATCACTGACGCTTGTTAACCCTTGTTCATACATCACCAAGATCTCAAATAATCTATTAAGATCTTAAAAAATTAGTAAAATCTCGAATAATAAACAAGTCACCATCCTTCTTTTTTTTTTTTTTTTTTTTTTTTGGTAACCGTGATTTCCGACTCATTGGCCGACTAATCCACGGGGTTTGAGCCCACCGCCACACAGACTCAAACCAGGTAAAGCCCTCCCTTTTCAGGAGGTTGGCGTGGCCACTTCAAGGTTGTTTGCACCTAGTGAGAATTGAACTTGAGACCTCACACACTTTCCACAAATCTTTTTACCACTAGGCCACCCTTAAATGGTTATTCACCATCTTCTTTTTCTTCAAGCTTATTCTCTGAAATCAATACATCCAAATCAACAATTAAACCATTTCCATCACAAAATTAAAACCGATAAAAGGCACAATTTTACTACAATCAAACCCAGATTAGAACCTTAAAACAAACTCATATTTCTAGCAACGAATTTTATTCCAGATCTGGTCTGAGGTAGTTTTCGGAAAAATCAAGTCGTGGTGGCGGAGATGGGCCGCTTATGGTTGTCGTTGGTCGGAGCTGGGTATCCATTTGGTGGTTGGAAGATACGTGTTTATGACTTGTGTAGGGCGAGTATGGTGCGGTTTTGGACTAAAACCGAACTGCAAGCGCACTTGTAGTTTCTATAAAAATAAAAACCAAACCGCACCACATATTACGATTTTGGTTATTTTTGTAGATTTTAAATCGCACCATCACTTTATTACTTATATAATTAGTGCGGGGTTTTTGGGATTTAGTTAACAATATTGATTTTTTCGGGTGTAACAGTACATAAATTTAATGTAACAAACATGTTGCTTGTGACTTATAAGAATATTAATGATAATATGCATTAAAAGTCTTATAACACACATCCTCTTTTTTTAACCGAACCATTGGTTTTAGTTGCCGTGCGGCTTTTTTTGCGATTTTTATGATTTTGCGCAGTGCGGTTCCGCTCCACTAAATTTGTGTGATGCATCTTGTAATACAATTTGGATCAATACCAGAAAAAAAATCTTTGCGGTTCATGTATGATGAGATTTGAACTTTAAGGATTTTATATCTGTATAGCCGTTATAACAATTTATTCTATTTAATAAGTGAATGATAGTAACATATGCACTTATATTAGTACAGTATCATTTATTTAGAATAGAATAAACTGTGTTATAATGACTATAGAGATATAATTCTTCAATGCAAATAGAAGTTCAAGTCTCGTATTCACAAAAACTTTTTTGTTTCGTATTGGTCCAAAATTATATTACAAGATGCATCACACAAACTTACCAATGAGCAGAAACAACACCGCAATCACAAAAATCGTAAAAAAGACTCATTATAAAAACCGAACCGCGACTAAAACTAGTGATTCGGTTTGTTTATAAAAAAATGTGTTACAAGACTTTTAGTGCATATTATCACTAATATTCTTATACGTCACACGTAACGTTTTGCGTGTCAAAGAAATCATTTTTTTTTGGGGGGGGGGGGGGGGGTAATTTATTATAACTGTAATCTGAATTACATTTTGATCATGTTTTGGTGTTTGGTTTGGGCTTTAATTGTAATTCAGATATTACAACTACATCAATGAAGAGAATTCAAATTACATATAAAGTTGGATGAAAAATTTTGAATCAGTCATTCAGTGTTTATATTTTAAAAAATAAGTATTCATAAATAATAACAATATTAATAATAATAAATAATAATAATTATTATTAAAACTCATTAATAAAAAAGTTATTATTGCAAAAATTATTACCCCGTATTAGTAATAAAATATTTATTATTATATTAATACATTTAAGTAATTTTATTAATATAATAATTATTATATTAAAATATTAATATAATAATATTTTTAATAAAACCATTGTAGAAAAACACAATTATTAAGAAAAATATTATAATTAAAAATATTATTATATTAATAAAAAATTTATAAATATTATCAGTCGTTATTAATCGTAATAAAATAACTGTTAATAAAATAATTATTAATAAAATAGTTTTTATTTAAAAAATAGAAAATAATTATTAATAAAATTAATAATTATTAATATTAAAAATACTATTAACAATTATATAATAATTATTATATTATAAATTGATTAATATAATAATGTTATAATAATACCTCGATTAATAGAAAATGATTATACAAAAAAAATAAAAAAAAATAGTTTATTATTTTAACATTCATTATTAATATTATTATTATTACGATTATTTATTATTAATATTTTTAAAATTTTTTATTTTCTCTGTATTAATTATTATTATTGTAGTTGTTATTATTATTATTAATATGAGGCATTATTTAATATATTTTTTATTATTATTATTTTTATATTAATTATTTTTGTTGTTGTTATTATTATTTATTATCATTATTATTATAATATTTGTTGTTATGTTATTTTAACTTTTTTTTATTTTTAAATTTCATAATAAAGGTTGATTTATATTGTGTGTTAAACCAAACGCATTTATAGATTTGGTAAACTATAATTATAACATATTATAGTTATAAAACATTTTAATTCATTAAATTAGAATAATATTAAATTGTACTACTTCCGTCCCAAAATTATAATATGAACTACTACATTGATTAGGCGGATCTAACTCTTTTAAGAAATGCCCAGAGGCGTCTGTCTACTAGTTCAGTTGAGAACAAGGTGTCAACTAAAGAAGAAGGCTCCTGAATCAGCGCAGGAAAAAATCCGCAAGCAGGAGAACTGTACTAACCTACCGCCGGTTACTTTCTATAACATAGCCAACCAAGTAAAAAGAAAAAAGAAAGAAGAGAACTTCGTATGTTGGTAACTCTCTAGGAGTCATGTTTAACCTTTCGCCAACTTTGATAGGCATAGCATTGCAAGCAAATAGAGCAGAGAGCTTACCCTTCTTTCTATTAAAGTCGTGAGCTTGTTGTAGTCGGTCCTAAAGGGAGAACCTTTCTGCTTACTTGCTATATCCCCGCGCCTTTTTTCTTTCACAATAAGACCTGGACGATTATCCCTACCCTCGGCGTAAAGGGCACGTAGGCGGTGAATCAGGTTGAAAGTGAAAGTCGCCAAAAAGTGAGACACCGGTGCAACCCACCATGTGACACACACCTGGCACATGAGAATGTTGATCAACTTTCATGTTCAACTTTCTAGTGCGTCTATCTAAGGATAGATCTCGGTATCTGTGGAGAGGAAGCGGTTTCACTCCTTTATATGTCGGAACTCTGGAACCTAAAGACTTTTTTCATCCTTCGATGCTAACTCTGAAGTCATGCTTCCACCTCCAGCTTAAGCACTTCTATCGCTACTAATTGAGTGCCAGCACGTAGCTGTGCTGTCAGTAAGAAGCCAAAGACGCCCAAGACAAGTTCCAACTATTGGGAAGGGAACATGATCACTGTCCAGCTGAAAAATGGAATGGAATAGTCTAAGATGCTTAATAGCTCCAACAAGCGCAGTATATATATACGAACCTATAAGGAACACTTATTTATTTCTCAGTGCTTTCTTTAGGCTCCTGGCTGCTCCGCTTTTTAAGATTTTCAATACCCATGTTTCCTGAAGCGACACTTTGTTTCACTCCTTTCATTTATGCTTTAAGCTCTTGTTTGGGCTCATCATATGTTTACTATGTGCTTAGACGTTGATACCCGTGCCTACTTCACCGCACCGGAAACTATTCTAGGAGAAGTTCGAATCCGTTCTATTCGGATATTGATCGGTCTTGGTTACAATCTAAGTTGCTTCCTTAGGCCGCTATCTAGCCTTCAAAGATGACTTTTGAGGTTTGCCAGCTTTGCGAGCTGTTTCCACCACTGCTGGATGTGATTCCAAGAGCCGAACGAGAATGACTACTTAAGATTCAATTCAAAAGGCCCTACTTAGTTTCGCAAGCCTTTGTAAACATTGGGAAATTTACTATATACCTACTATTCCGTCTGGTTTTTGGTTCATAGTCTGATTTACCGGGAGTTTCATATCTAGTTTTTTCTACTTACGAAATGCTTACACTTACCAAAAGGACTAGCGCATCTTGTCAAAAGCAAGGTCGTGCGGCATGAAACATTGATAGCAATATGGGGGAAGTTCCTATCAGGAAACAACGGTTCGTCGGAATACATCCTGTCTTTTCACCTTGGTAGTCCTAATTCGATGCCCACCCCGCCTCATATTGTACCAGAATGGTATTTCCTACCGATCCGATTTTTTGCACAAATTGCGCATAGTGCAGGTCCCACTTGTATATCGTATTTGGCCGAAGAAGGCTAGCGTGCATTTGAATAAAAACATGGAAAGTCAAGGCTCTGGGAAACTTGTTTGTTATAGTCTTCAGAGAAGAGAAAAGAGGCATTCCTCAGTGTAGGAAGGCCAACCGAGCGAAGCTCCTTTGGCCTACACAAAGATCCAGTCTTAACACCCTAACTACTGAAAAAGAAAAGTCTTTTGCAGATTCTTGCCATTACTGGAAAAGAAATTGAGATGTAGGCATCAAGGTACGAGCTAGCTCAAGTAAGCGTAACGACATAAGAGAGCAGGAAGAGCTTACTATCATAGCAGCACATACAGAGTGCCAGTTCCGTAGTCCTTCTTGATTGATGGTCCCCATTAGCATCCCGCTCAATGCAAGTAGGGAGAACCCGTTCTTTATCCGTTGTGGCTAGCATTCTTAGGAATGCTTCTGAACATCTTAGGCCATTCTTGATGATGGACCCTCCGGAAACTTTAGAAGCCTTGGTTCGTAAGGGCTCTTATCTGGAACTAACGCAGTCTATATATTCTTGGATTTCGTTCCCCCCGTAAGATCAATTAGTTTACGATATAGATAGATATATATATTTAACAACAACATTCTAAGAAAGATTTTGAGCCCCAACGAAAAATGAACCTAGGGGCGGGGCATTTTCGGGGAGTAGCCCGCTTCCCATTACTCAATAGGGCAAGCTGAGCGAATGGTAGACAATTCGTTAACCTTAGTGAGGGCTGGGTCCCCTGATTTAAACTAACATCTTTCTTTACTTAACTTACTCCTACAATACAAGTCATGAGCGATAACAAAGCCAAGTTGGATAGGCTTTTATATGTCGAAAGCCCCAAAACTAGCTATCTTATAGCAGACAACTAAGGCAAGCCTACTAAACTAATCCAAAAATGGAATGGGACAGTCATTCGAAAATGAGAAAAGAAAATCAGAGTGCCAAGACACCGGCCATGAAATCTATCACTATACCGAGCAAATCATGGGCATTCACATCTCGGTCAAAGGGAACTGTGCATGATTCTATCGTGAATCGCCTTCAGCGGGCTTGACGTCATCCCCACCTTCCTCCAGTATATCACTGACAGTCCTTCGTGAGTGCGGCACACACCTTTTTGGCCGCTGGTTCCCTCCGAAAAATCAGATAAAGGCAGATAAGGCATATCTTGAGCTTGAGGAGGCATATCTTGAGCTTGAGGCAAGTTGAATAAGCTATGACCCTCTTTAGATCGTTCTGTAATATTACAGTGGTTGCCACAAGGAATGACGTCATAACCAAGATCCGTGTTACGAAAACCAAAATTAGAATGAGGAAGAAAAAGATATCGCGATGTAAGTCTATTATTCCTTGCGTCCATGGTACTAGTTTTAACAGGCCTCCACTCACTGCTTCCCCTAATATCCTCCCTTTACCACATCATGGGGGTTTACAGGCCCAAAAACTTCGACCCTTCTTTCTAAATGGGGGTGCCCAGGGCAAGAAGTCTAACTAGAAAAGGATATCCTTATTACTTTGAGAATAGAATTGTTGGTTTGACCGACGAACTACGTGGGAAAATGGACCTTCTTTCTTTTCAGAAAGCTTTTTTGGAACTGAAAGGGAGGAGGAATTCAATAGTCCTCTCTTCCTGGGGATTCTTGCTGTTGGTTCGGAACTCTCCTATCTATTTGAATTAATTTACAGCGCCTATTTTCAAGTAGCAAAATTATGAACGGGAGAAGTGGATCCATCCAGTTTAGTCGGATAGCCTAACTAAGATAGCCAATTAAGGTTTTGGGGTGAAAGAGCCAACTCTGATGGCAATAACCGCGTTTGCTGTTAAAAGTCAACCGGTGTTCTCCCTACGCAGGTAACACATCAAAAGTAGGCAGGGTTTGAACAACCAGATAAGAATTAGTTCCTCAAGGGCTTTCGTTAGGCGCACCTATCAGAATCGGAACAGACCAATTACCAGATCCACCTATCATCGCCGGCATAACCATAAAAAATAAGATCATATAGCCTAATTGACTGCAAGTTGAATAAGCTATGACCCTCTTTAGATCGTTCTGTAATATTCCAGTGGTTGCCGCAAGGAATGACGTCATAGGGCTAAGATGATTCTTTTTTTGATTTAGAAAGAGTCCGACTTTCTATAACCCTCCCGAAGAGAAAGTTCTTCTTTACATGCATCGGGATATTTTTTTTTGTGTTGTCTTAAAATAATTGTACACTTCTAAAAATAGGTAGAAAGTTTACATCGAGATTACTACATTACCTTTAGTTGAAATTATAATTAAAATTTTAAAAAGGATTTAAATTAATAAGTTAAGGGTAGAACTGTCTTTATGCAAAAAGTAAGAGAGAGAAAACTGTAAAAATGATACTTTTCTTAAACTATATATTTTTTATCGATAGACAATAATTTTGAGACGGAGAGAGTAATTCATTCTAAAGGTTATATTTTTTTCAAAACCTGTGTGTGAAACCTTGGTCACGTGTTTATGATTTTTAGTCACGTGAGTTTAGGAGAAATTTTGAAAGATGAATGACAACATTATTTGTGAATTAAAATGGGTATTAATTAAAAGATTAGAAAATTAGAAAAACAACGTTACATTAACACTGTAATTGTCAATACGAGCAGTAGCTAGTTGTGACTAGTAGCAATGAATAGTAACAGTAGGTGGTAGTAGTGAGCAGTAGCTGTGAGCGATAGTTGTAAGCAGTAGTTATGACAGCTTACCGCTTCTTAAAAAAACATTGAAAAATAGTCTTCCTAAAAAATAGCACCGCCCCAAAATGCTCACCGCTCCTATTACTAAACGACCACTAAAATTAAAAAGCTCCCCACTCCTTTTGCCAAACAAGTAATAAATTTTAAAATGCTCTCTGTCACTGCTCATTGCTCCAAAATGTTTTGCCATCGCTTTTCGCCAAACACAAAAATATCCTCACGTGCAATGCACATGAGGAGAGTTAGAGGTGGCAAAACGGGCGGGCGGGCGGGCACCGGCGGCGGGTAAAACGGGCGACGGGATAAACTGGCGGCGGGCTAAACGGGCACGGGCACGGGTAAAACGGGCGGGTAAAACGGGCAGGCTAAACAGGCGCAAACTAAAACAAGAAAAAACATATATAATAGTGTAAAAACAAAAAATAATAATTCTTGTTTAAAAGTTGGGATAAAAAATTAAATAAAAAATAATAATTGAAAGGCAAAAAAATATTTCACATGTGCGCCCGTTTAGCCCATTTAGTGACTTACATATGTGTCCATTTAGTCCATCTATAATAATAAATGGGCAAAAAGTGTACCATCTGTTTTTGAAAATAAGAAAAAAATCCTCATATTTAATAAAATGGGAAAGATTTGTCACCTCTAAAGAGAGTTAATTAATAGAGAAACTTAAATCAATTTAGCGATAAGAATAGATGATGTTATATAGTTTAATTATAAGGTTCAATCTAGCAATGAAAATAAGATAAAGATTCAATCAGAGATTTGACATAACCTTAAAGAAAAACAATTTAATTTACTCTTAACATTTCCCGTAGCCAAACTCGAACTTTCTATGTTTGTTACAAGTTATCAACAAATTATGTGATAAAAAGCAAGGTTGTTAAGATCCCGATCTTGATCTTAAGATCTTACGATTTTACGATACTGTAAAGCAAAAACGATCCGGATCTTACGTAGGATATTTGCACGCTTAAGATGTTATGATGTTATAAGATCCCGATCTTGATCATAAGATTTTAGGATCTACTACTACACATAAGCTAAAATAGAACACTACATATAGTGTGGTTTTCATAAAAGCCGTTCTATATGAAGGAAAAGAGGAGGAAGTTTTATAAAAAGAACGGCTATTAAACAAAAAACCGTTCTATTTAATTTTAAAAATAAATAAATCGGTGGTAACTAATAAACCGATTTATCTAAGCATCACAAACTCCCACACACTTCATGTATTATTTAGATAAAACGTTTATTGTTCAAAGACTGATCTATATAAGCCCAATTATAAGCCCAATTATTTTAGCGGGCTTACTTTTTTTTTCACTACCCGCTATACGAAAATTTCATTCCATATTCAACCCAAATCCAATCCCAAAAATATTTCAATTGCCGCTAACTATTCTCCCCAAAATATTTTCACATACATCTGCCTCTCAACCTTTTTCCCCCGGATCTAGAAACCCTATCTACTGCCAAAATCTTTTAATTCATTGTGCGTAAAGCCCTTTCTAGTACACATCGGCAATCAAGATGATGAAGGAGATGGTGGTCTTAAGTCTTAACATTATAGATGATGGAGGAGAAGATAGTCATAACGAAGGAAAAGACAATCCAAATGTTAGTCAGGTTGCTATTTATTTAATACTGATATTTAATTAATTAAAATTTCTATTAATCTGAAATTCTAATCCTCAGTATAAAATCAAAGGTGGTTTATTGGTTATGATTCAGATGGTTCGTTCTCATGGTTATGATCCATATATCATGTCACAAAAAAGAATATATTCTCGATGCTATGTGGTTTATCTAGTTTACAAGTGTAGTTTATCAAGTAACCATGATATTACTTCAGTGTAGCCCAAGTGTTCGACCACAAGTCTCACTAGTTTCTTGTGTTCTCTCTTTGCTCAAAACTAATTGGATTGTATGTGTAGAGTTTATGCTGAAAACGTATTGACTGTATGTGTGGACTGTGGACTATGGAGTGTAAAACAATTGTTTGATAACTGACTTATCTTTTATTATATAGTCATATGACTTGTGTGTTCTTATAGTTAACTAATGGGTTTTGGGTTGGAAATAGAAACATGACACCATGTATCAGTTAGTTTGGTTGTTTACAAAAAAACAAAAGACAAGTAATAGGGAGACTTACGTGAGGCATTGGTAAATTGTTGAATGAATTCGAATTTAGCATATGAATTTTGGGCAAACTATTGTGTTACATATAAGGAAAATGTTAAGAAAAAAATAAATAGATACTGTATGTAGCTTAGTAGTTTTGAATTGTGTTGGAGCTTATCTTTGTCTTTTTATAACAAACAGGTTGGAAGGAGAAATAGTATTTGAGTGCTTATAATTTGCATGTTTACTTTACATAATGAACTAAACAAATGTATCATGTTACACTTCCCATCTAATTAATAGATGTCAACTACAGAAAGATAATTTGGTTTTTAATTGCATCACAGTTACAATGGTCTCAACCACAGATTCAAAGTGATTTGGTGTCTCTTAGGGCAGGCCATGCCGGAGTCGCTATTTATGAGAATTTGTTTATTGTCGGTGGTGGCGATAATAAAAATGGTACAAATGTCAATAGGAAAAGATCAAAGCTACAACAAGTTTTCCATTATAATATGTAAAATATGTAAAGGGTTTATGTTTTCTATTCTTTATACAGCCTCATTGTCACCTTTTTTTATTGCAGGCTCTTCAGATACATTGGTCATGGATATGCCCAATCTTGTCACCTCTTTTTTATAACGAATGTCAAGGAAAGAGATCCACTCGTCAGCGAGGTATTCATGGTATGCCCTTATTTGAATTTATTAGGTTGTTAACTCGTACGATGTCACATCTCATTCTGATATAAATAGGGCTCTCTGTATCATCAATTGATAAATGATGAGATATTTTCGGTTCCTTTTGGGGGCTATAATGGGAAATACAGCAATGAGGTATATTGTTATTGTTTCTTAAATATATTATGGTTGATTGCTTTTTGGTTTACGAGTCTATGTTTTTTAATTAATTTGGATTTAATTTAGTTATATGATCTTGTTATAATTTGTAAGTAAACTATTTTCTTATAAGGTTGATGTGCTTACTATGAACACAGGTATTTATGATGGGACCTACGCCGAAGGATTCTGAAAATTCAAAGATCTTTCATAAGCAGACTTTTTGTGGCTTATTTTCATACTGTTTGGCTTATATAAGTTTATTATGTGATTTATATCATAATGGACTTATATATAAGCCGAAATTTTTGAAATAACCCACAAAAAGTGAGCATATGAAACATAAGGCCAAACCCAAATAAGCCATAAGCCAGTTATATAATCCAAAACAAATACTTCCTAAGTTTTGTTGAGTTCACTGTTAATCTATGTTTTCTGGTTCTTTGTAGTTGTTGGATTGTGAATGTGTTTTGGTTTTGAATGATATATATTGTAGCATAGTTTTAGACCATTAAATGCATTGTTTTAGAAATTTGGTGCTGGATCATAACAGGAATTCCTTTATATGCTTAGTTTGTTATGCGTACGCTACAACATGTAACTTTCGTGTACTTGCGTGAAAGGAGTTAGATGCTTAGTTTGATATGCAAAAGGTTCCTTGTCGCGAACATAAATTACATGGTTTATTTACTTGAGTAAACATTGTGCAAGTTGTAGATGATGATTTTTCTTCTCTTTTTCGTTTGTAAAGGACAGTGGTAGGTAGCATACTATGGAGGCTGCAGAAGGGGATAGAAAAAAATTTGGCTGTAAGTTTCTATACTAGAAAATAGTATAAATTTTTTAACCATAAATTGTGTAAATATGTCAAAGTATTAATTTATGGCTATGATATACATTTGTTGTGCAGAATTTCGTAACTGTTGATTTCTATAAAGGGTGCAATGCTAATTCGTGTCCGGTTACACAAGAGAATGTAATCATCTTTCCTATTTTGACTTGTATCTCACTGTTTAGGTAATCATTCTTATGGCACTGACACACAATGTTATAAGTTTTATATCACAGACACACAATGTGGTATTTGGTCAGTTAATAACTTTTAATATATGTCATGACTGAAACTTGAAACTTGACTTTTAAGAAAAGATGAACAGTAGCTTACAATATCCAAATGTCTTAAGGTGCACGAATCTGTACCACGAAATTGCACAAATATGAATCACTCTTTGTAATTCTGTGAACATATATAAAATTGGTAATAAGTTTATTTTTTACAACATTTTTGTTTGTGAATATGTCATTATGCAGTATCTTTAAGCTTTCACCAGAAGAGTCTAAGGATCCATATGCAGGCAATTCCAAATTTTCTGTGCGATAACTATAAATTCCAGAAACATCAATGTTTTGCTTGTGGAATGTTGGGCTCCTCTGATAAGTCAAATGCTACCGAGGTTCTATTATAACTAACCTAAAAACAAATGGAATATTATTATATTTAACTGTTAGGTTTGTGTATATATTTGCAACTTCTCTATGGTGTAAAATTGTTATTTTTTGTGAAACAGCCCACCTGAACATCGATATCTGCAATCCGTTACCGATTGTTATGAGACATTGCAATTCAATTTCATGTTATTTGGTTGCTGAGATGATCTTTACGGAGTTTTTATAGTTTGGAAAACACATTTACTGTTTTTAAGTACTACCACTTACCAAATATAAGTAGACTTACCCAGGACTACCTTGGCTCTTTTAATGATCTAACTGAGTTAAAGTACAGTACACTATCTGTCTCGTTGGCAGCATTTTTAGCTTTAGAAGCCAATACAGTCTTTTTAAAATCTTCCTTATCGGTCTGGTTTCAACCCAGTCTATGGATTCTTGTCCAATCTTGGCTCTGTCATTTATTATTATGACTTTGTGATGTTAAAGATTTCGTATATTTAGTTTTTGCGTTTGTTGCTGTTGACTGAGATATCGGCCTTTGAATTTCATCTTAGGTATTCCCTTGTGTTTCTGCAACTTGCGGGCATTTTTATCATTCAGACTGTGTGGCAAAGTTGCTCTATCCATCTGATGAAACCCTGGCCATGAAACTTAAAAGTCAAATAGCTGGAGGAGAATCATTCACTTGTCCTGCTCATAAGATGTGAACAAGGAGAAGACAAAGACGACTCTGATATGCAATTTGTGGTCTGCAGGCACTGCCCAAAGTCATACCACCGGAAATGCTTACCTAAGTAATCATCATTTCTTCTATAAAGTTTATATCTTTAATAAATAATCTCATATTAATTGGACATACCTATTCTTGGGGGGTTTATGGTATATATTGCAGGAAAATTGCTTTTGATAGACAAATTTGTTCGTCTAAATGATCAACTGTCAGCTTGTTTTGCTCTACAACCGCATCCAAATGCATTTATTAAAGCACATAGCACATCATACCTCTTTTTCGGAAAGCAAAATGGGTTTGAATGGACTTGTTATTCCTGAAAATGATTCTTTGGATAGTTTAATAGCGTCGTGTTTGTTAAAGCCATTTTGGTTTTGGATAGTAGAATGTTGTTTTAGTTGCATCCGTTGGTATTGATCTATTCATTGTATCTGAATGAATGTAAATTATGTATAAATTTGGATTCTGATGAAAAATCTGTTTTTTTTTGTTTGAAATATTCCTTAAAAGATCGGTTGTTATATTGTAAATGATCTATTTTGTTATGCTTAATAGATCGGTTGTAAACCGATCTATTTATAATCCTCTTAAATAGATCACCCTTGTATAGATCGGTTCATAACCGATCTATATGAGGTGTTTTCACCGTTCTATTTAGTGTTTTCTGTATACGATCCGTTCTTACTTTTTCGCGAGGGACAAACTAAAAAACTACAAATTTATAGGTTCTATTTTATATAATCTAAAAACAATATGTAAATCTTCTTATACATCTCATAATCATAATTTAGGACCACACTTTTATGAAATATTCGTATAATTTTCTGTTTACAATTTATATTAATTTGTAAATTTGTAAAATATTGCAATGATTATTAAGAAAATTACATTATATTAGGATCTTACGATGCCGATCCTATTTTACGATCTCGATCTTGTAAAAACGACAACGATCCTAAGTAAGATCTCGATCTTGAAAACCTTAATAAAAAGTGTGCCATAAAGTATATTTTTGGATTGAAAAATCTTGTGTCGTAATTCCTGATCAAACTTTCGGTGACTACAACAATTTAACTGATAGCACGACTACATGTAGTTGCGCAACGGGTTAGAAAAGTCATATTTTTAGCGAAAAGGTGACCATATACTAATTAATAATATACGAGTATACAATTATAAGGAGAAAATGGCCTAGACATGCCCACAACCATGACTACAACTAAAATGAGACACTACTAAAACAAAATACACAAGATGCCACATGTTGGATTTTTTAGCAACTCCACATATTGGATGCTACGGGTGTGTTAGTGAAGAGCTTTTAGGAGCATTAGGCTCGGTGTGCGGTGAGCATTGAGAGTTTCGACCGTAAATGTTTGTTCAGGAAACATTTAGAAGTGATGTCTATTTTTTTTAATGCTCATTTTTTGACGCACTGTAAAATAGCATTTGAGAGCTTTGAGGATTCAAAAGCTGTATTACACATTATAATTATACTACAGATAGATTATCAACCACTTTTATAATAAATAGTTTGTTTTTGCTCACATCCACAACTTAAAGTTAAAGCTACTGCTCATTGTTAGTGCTTTATGCTACCAAACATACTCTATATCGTAATTCCTCATACACTTTTCCTATTAGTGTATATATGACCAAAACTTACTTGGTAAACACTAAATAAAAGATGTAAAAATTCATGTTTTGAAAACTCGTTTTGAAGTTGACTAGGTTGAGTGATCAGGTCATCGGGTAAACTCGGTTTTCCAAATTTTTTATTTATATTTTTAATGATTAAAAAAATTATATACAAAAATCATAAAAATTTTCATATATTAAACATATAAACTATTTACTAATAAATATAATATATAAAAACAAAATTACGCAGTAAATACACATAATTTACATACAAAGCCGTGAGTTTTAGAGGTTTCTCTTAGCAAATTTCTTCTAGTGGCTGGTTCGAGTCCCGAGACCTACTCATTTAGATGGTTTAACTTAAAGGTCGGATTTCAAGTGTGATATTATTATTAAAAAGAAAATCAATTATCTTGAGTTGAAGAAGCCATTACTGTTTCACGAAAATCCCTATATAACGTGGAATTTTAGGGTTATCTAATTGACATAAAAAGTTATGGTTATAATAAATTTCGAGTTGTCAAATAAAGTTATAAAGTTATACTAGTATTCTACTGAAGAAAAAAAAAATATTTATGGAAAATATATATTAACTGATCAAATTTATAGAAAATATGCCCTTGGGCCGTCGCCCCAAAGCCCATAGCCAAAACCGACCATGTTTTCCACCCTCTATATAAACTCCAGGCTGCTTCTTTCAATTCACTATTCCGATAGTTTTAATACAAATTCTCCCTAAGGTATGTCACTTACTAGTTCGAGCCAGAATACGATGGAGCAAGGCCCTATTCCACCTCCCTTCACACGAGAAGGAATTCTTTCGCTAAACGATGGATCAACGTCGCTCGAGAAAGCCAGGGCCTTGTTTAACGGTAATTTTATACCTTTTGTTTCCAAAACGATTCTGGTATTTTTTATCATCAGCACATAAAATCTTTTTTTTTTATATCTTTTGTTTCTTCTATCTTATGTAATTAGTTCTAAGTATTGATATGTTTGATATTCAGTTGACATGTTAACATTTAAAGCAAAGCTGATGCAAGAAAACATACTTGTTTGGAAAGAGGCTAACGGACTTAGAGTAAGGGTGCATGCGAATGATCCTAATAGCAAGTTAACTATTTTTATTTCTATCAGGGATGGTACAACAAAGTGTTATCATGTACATGGGACCGATCCGTATGAAAATGTGATCCGACCTATGATCGAGAGGGATCTAAAGCTGTCTCGTGGACATTACAATTTATCCTACAAGCATGACGCTATTGAGAGAGATGTACTGATCGAAACAGACCTTGATTGGCACAATGCTGATCATTATTTCAGCGCTGTAGGTAGTCCAATGTTTTTGGAGTGTAGCATACTCCCTAACAGCATCCTCCCAAACACCATACTCCCTAACAGCATACTCCCAAACACCATACTCCCTAACACCATACTCCCTAACACTATTTCTACAGATGTCAATAAAAGGGATATGACGTATCATGAGAAGCTGAACCTTGGTAGAGGTTTGCAGAATTTACCTGCTGAAAAGCTGGATCAGGTTATCCATATTATTTATAAAAGGTTGGCACCATCATCCCAAAACGATGATGAAATTGAGGTGGAGATGGACAGTTTGGATACTGAAACTCTGTGGGAGCTTCACCAATTTGTTACCAACAACTAGTGTTTGAATGCTAGCTTTGCAGAATAATCTTAACTTTTTATTATATTATTGTTATATATTTATCAACTTGGGAGAAGCAGGACGACTGTAAGATTGGTGTGCATGGTTCTAACTTGATCCACCAACTTAGAAGAAGCTTCCCTACTGGAGATGTAGAGTAATAATGTTATTTATTTTTTTATATTTTTTTCTATTTTAAATTTTAATGTTATTCCTGATAATAATAACTTTTTGTCTCGTCAGATTGGCAACCCAATTTATGTTCAGAGTGTCTTATCTGCGGAGAAGCGGATTTACATGTCGGATTAGTTTATAAACATGTTCATAATTTCATAAACTTATTTATAAACCAAATAATTCTTAAAAACAAGAACTCAATAACCAAATCAATGTAAACAAAGAAAAAGAAACATACGATTTGCCTTGGGAATCTGTGGTCTTCTTGACAGGTAGCTCGTCGCCGTCAAAGACTATGTAAGGAGTACTTCAAGCTTATTTGACATTAATAGGTCTAAGGTGATGAACCTCTTCTTAATTAAATGTATTTAAGTTATGTGAGAGGTTTACAAATTTAAAATAGGTTTATACATAATGGAATCTTTTTCTTTATAAAGCAAAACCCAAAGTGGGTACTTTTTTAAAAGATTCTTTCTATAGTAAGAAATAATTCTTTTATTTATTCCTTTTTGTTTTCAAATTTTTTGTTAAAAAATATAAGTATTCCTTATTTTGGAAAAAAATAACGCTATTCACATTTTTAGAGGAAATTGTGTTAAAAATTTTAAGTGTCAAAATTTTAATTAAAAAAACTTTATCAAAAAGAGACTCAATTACAAAAAAGTTAAGTCATAAAAAGAAAATTGAAACAAATAAAAGAAAGACTGGGTGGACTCCCACGTTTTAGGCCCAAGTAAAAATATTAGGGCATATGTTTTTCCTTTCTTTTAAACAACACAATTTCCTGGTATGTAACTTATTTGAGATAAATTTTGTGTCAAATTTATGGAGACCAGTGAATCATAATATTTCCTGGTATGTAACTTCGTGGAGTTTTTTGTTTTCAAGTTTATTTTTTATTATTTTTTACATACGGGAATTTTGTTTGCTTCGTTATGAAACACACAACAAAAACCAATTGTTTTGATATGATTCTTGCATTTAGGATAAGTTTTTGCGTTCAGATTTTGCTTAAATTAAAATGATATTTAAGGAAATTTAATACGACTGTGAGATTGTCAAAGGCATAATCTATACTGATAATGTAATAGATATAACCTAATAATCTCATTAATCCTTAAGAAATACCAGTTTCACTACTTAATTTTCTCATTTTCTTTCTGAAATTTTCAACGTTTTTTGTAATTGAAAATGTTCATGCAACATTGGGCCAGAGTTAGTTGGTCTCACTTATTAGAATAACCGTTTATACAAGATGTTTTGTATTACATATTGAGATCACTAATAGGAAGCGGTTGGGATTGGTTACTAGATGATCAACTACATATTGAGATCATTAAGGTACATTGGTTGCTTAAGAAACGGTTTTTAGGGATCGTATGAATTATTCAGTAAAATAACTATTTAAAAGGGTTTGGGGTTACTTATTAAAACTGGTTAAATGGGTTATTTTATATATGGTGTTGTAAATATCTGTCATGGCGGTTCATATATAAGTGATATATATCGGTTGGCGGCGATCCACCGCCGACCATGCAATGGAGCATATCGGCCAACCTTGACGTTTTGGTCGGACGACGGTAAAATCGGTCAAGGATTAGTTTGGTTTGCTAGCGCAAAATCACCAGTTTCTCATACCACACGACCACCACGAGTTTCTTTTTAGAGTTAATGAAAGGTATATAATTCTACTTGCCTCTGCAAGCCTAAATTAGAATTTAAATTCTTGAAAACATCACTGTGTAAATTTCTTGAAAAAAAACAACAATGCACGTTTCTATCTTTACATGACTTTCAAATTGAAAGACATTGTTTTTAGTCTTATATTCTCTCAAATTTGAAAGTTTAGGTACATGACCATGAATTGTTTTCCTAATCCTTGGAAAGACATTCTTTATTAATCTTATTAGTATCAAATTTTTTTACACCACAAACATCTTTGACATGGTTCTTAGCACATGTTATCAATGAAATAGTAGTTATTATAAATTTGTTATGGTTATGTTGTAATTACATTAGGTTTGATGATATAGTGGTTAGGTTAGATACTATTCAGTTAGTTTTTATGATTGGATTTAGACAGGGAACAAATAGACAGATGAAGATATGAATTCTTTTAAGTGTTTTCTTATAATTTATTGAACGATGATTTAATGTGCTTAATTAATAACATGTTAACCGTATAAGATCTTTTTCATATTTTTATTAGTGAATTTGATTAGACTGTAAAATATAACTTTGCGTGCGTTGCTTCTAAAAAAACAAGTGAACAACTTCCTCAGTCTTTATATAAATTCAAAAAAAATGACAAATATGTGTTTCGCGTGAATAATCAGTGTTAATAACTAAAAAACATTATAACAAATTTTTTAAAAAAATACCGCACGGGTGTTATAACTAGTAACTTTATAAAACAAAAAGTTTTGTAAATCAAGTTCTAAAAGCTATAAATAAGGAATAATCTTTTTCAAGAATACCCATATACCTAACATACTAAATAAAATAGTGAAGAAAAAAATCAAAGGATTAATGGTTGAAATTAAGGCAAGCCACAATGATCATAAATGTAAAAAAAATTAATGGAAACCGGTCATATTACATGCATTGAAAAAAATTTCAAAGTAATTTGGGAATACTAATAATATAATTAGTTGTTTACGTGTAAATCGGTATTCTTGACAAAGATATGTATAGCTTTCAATACATTGTTATCATATTATATGCTAAAGCTCTTTGCTTTAACTACATTGCTTTAACTACGTTGATTTAACTACATGCCCAATAAAGATTTTTCCATAACTACATACGTATACACGAGTCGGATTTTTTTACAAAACTTTATGCTTTGAGTAACATGAGGAGCACGACTTGAAAATCTTCTTTAACCAAGAATAAGGTGTGTGAAAGGGAAAAGTTTTTATATCAAATGCATTCTTTGATTGTTTGTGTAGGCAACAAACCAAGGATCTACCATATGTTGGGGATACCCATGAGACCGTCTTTTCACTGATATAGATACTCAAACGTGATAATGTAGAGTTTGTGGTCGCGCCTTACAAGGCCGATGCACAACATGCGTCCTTCTGTTCAAGAAACACATGCATATCATTCTCACAAAGGATGCTGACCTAATCCTCTATGGATAAGAAAAGGCAAGTAATTTATTACAAATGTTTTTTGCTGCATAACTCTGTTATTGTTCTGTTCCATCTAACATCGAACCTTACCACACAGGTCATCTTTGAATACAAGAAAGTATATTACGAGTATGATTTTTCGAGACTGAAACAACACACATTGTTTAGGTCTTTTACAAAAGAGACATTGCTACAGGCTTGTATGTTGGGTGGCTGTAACTACTTGCCAAACATACCAGGTGTTAAGCTAGGTTTAGTCATTGGCATCATGAAGAAACTGAAGCGTACAGAAATAATGAAATGTGAAAGTGATTATCTAGAGGTACAATACATATGATTTTCATGCATTTTTTTTACAATATTTTCCTAACTTTCAAAAATTCTAATGCTTTAAATGTTTAGGTTCTTGATGCTTGCAAATGGATCCAAGCAAACAAAGATGTTAAATCGGCATACATTAAAACATTCTGTAATGCTATGAAAACCTATAAACACCAGCGTGTTTATGACCCTACAAGTAACACAGTTGTTTGTTTAATGGATTTTCAAAATCTAACCGCAGATGATGAGACGCACATAGGGCCTCTCGGATCACTTCCCGATATTGCTGAAAATATGGCTAACGGGAGTATCCATCCCATTACCAAACTTAAAATGAAGGTGTGTGAGTGAGTTCGTTTACAAAATGGTTGATTATTCCTTAAATCCTAATTTTGATTAGGAACATCAAGCTAAACATAATGACACGTCGATTTTGTGGTTTCAGGACATACCGGATACCAATTCTAAAGTGAATTTGTTAGGCGAAGATGGCATGGAAAGGTTGTTAAGATCCACAATTGCTCTTAAGGTAACTATTTCATAAGTTTTCTGTTAAATTTGATAACTTGGGAGACTGATGGTGTAACTTTCCATATGTTTTGGATTATTCACGTCATAATCTGTGTTTTATCATTCCGTACAGGACGTGCAACAAGCCATCTTTTACATGGTTCAAGATCATATTATCACACTGTGCGGACAAATATCAAAAGGTGAAATCTAGTGAAACTAATGCTATTGGTTTATATAAAAACAACCCTAACTATATCCTTATAAACTTCAGAATCAAAGTTTTCTGAAATTTTGCTGGAGTTGGAGCCGGAGTATGACAATAATTTAGCATTGTTTGGGCTTATGAGCATTCGGAAAATAAATGAGGTTCACGAGTATAAAAATGAGCTTTAAAAGATACAAATGGGCTATTCAAGTCAAATTATGTCTTCTGAATTAGTAGTAGTTTATATCATCAAGTTTTGTTTATTTTATAGGTTATAGGCCAGTTACAAGACTTAATTGGCAATGAATATCTACGAACTGTCATATATGGTGCTGTACTTTATAGCCACGGGAGGAAAAAGGCGGAAATTCAAGTTGATCAAGAAAAACGGGAAAATCTCAAAAAGGAATTTCAGATGTCAGATGAAGCGACACATAAGGCCCTATCATCAGCCGTACATGATCAAACAGAGGAAACAAAAGAAATTCTAGTTCAAATGTGGAAACTGGAGAGTTTACATTGCGGGAACCTAGTTCCTATTTTAGAGAGTATTTACGAAGGTTTAAATGTTGATTAATATGTTACTTATTTATCTATGCAACCATGAACCATAGAGGTTTTGTGTACTAAGACGTAAATCTTTCACAAGGTGAGGTTTGAGTTTTTGGTTAGAATTGTGTGTTAGACATAGTAAACATAAAAACTTAGGGGCACGGTTCTGGTTTTTTTCGGCAATTTCAGTCTACTCCAGTTTCTGCAGTTTTTATATCCAAGAGATGGCTTTACTGCAGTTTTTAGGTTCTGTCAATATAAGGAACTTATTCTTAGTTTCCTTGTATGTGGTTAGCGTGGAAATTCGTGCTTATACTCAGATTGTTTTGTGAGTTCGTTGTACAAGATTAGTGACATGTTTGTTTTGTAGTAGTTCTTGTGGATGTTATTGTGTCCTTCGGTCATGTATCTTTTTGTCCCCCACAGTAGGTAGTTTTGTAGTTCTTGTTTGGTTAGTGGGTTTACGTTGATGAACTTTTTTTTATTCTCGTTTTTTATTTGTTATATACGGCTGCTTTTAAAAAAAGATCTTACATTCTGACAACCGGCCTTTTGTTTTAATTTGCAGCTCCGGTGTCAAACTGGGAATTTAATCAGTCACGGGGCAAAATATCTTGAAACCCTCCGACACCTCATCGCGGAGGCTTTCAAGATATTTTGCCCGGTGACTGATTAAATTCCCAGTTTGACACCGGAGCTGCAAATTAAAACAAAAGGCCGGTTGTCGGAATGTAAGATCTTTTTTTAAAAAGCAGCCGTATATAACAAATAAAAACGAGAATAAAACAAAGTTCATCATGGTAAACCCACTAACCAAACAAGAACTACAAAACTACCTACTATGGGGGACAAAAAGATACATGACCGAAGGACACAATAACATCCACAAGAACTACTACAAAACAAACAGGTCATTAATCTTGTACAACGAACTCACAAAACAATCTGAATATAAGCACGAATTTCCACGCTAACCACATACAAGGAAACTAAGAATAAGTTCCTTATAATGACAGAACCTAAAAACTGCAGTAAACACATCTCTTGGATATAAAAACTGCAGAAACTGGAGTAGACTGAAATTGCAGAAAAAAACCAGAACCGTGCCCCTAAGTTTTCATGTTTACTATGTCTAACACACAATTCTAACCAAAAACTCAAACCACACCTTGTGAAAGATTTACGTCTTAGTACACAAAACCTCTATGGTTCATGGTTGCATAGACAAATAAGTCACATATTAATCAACAGTTAAACCTTCGTAAATACTCTCTAAAATAGGAGCTAGGTTCCCGCAATGTAAACTCTCCAGTTTCAACATTTGAACTAGAATTTCTTTTGTTTCCTCTGTTTGATTATGTACGGCTGATGATAGGGCCTTATGTGTCGTTTCATATGACATCTGAAATTCCTTTTCGAGGTTTTCCCATTTTTCTTGATCAACTTGAATTTCCGCCTTTTTCCTCCCGTGGCAATAAAGCACAGCACCATATATGACAGTTCGTAGATATTCATTGCCAATTAAGTCTTGTAACTGGCCTATAACCTATAATATAAACAAAACTTGATGATATAAATTACTACTAATTCAGAAGACATAATTTGACTTGAATAGCCCATTTGTACCTTTTCAAGCTCATTTTTATACTCTTGAACCTCATTTATTTTCCGAATGCTCATAAGCCCAAACAATGCTAAATAATTGTCATTTTCCGGCTCCAACTCCTGCAAAATTTTAGAAAACTTCGATTCTGAAGTTTATAAGGAAATAGTTAGGGTTGTTTTTATATAAACCAATAGTATAAGTTTCACTAGATTTCACCTTTTGATATTTGTCCGCGCAGTGTGATAATATGATCTTGAACCATGTTAAAGATGGCTTGTTGCAAGTCCTGTACGGAATGATAAAACACAGATTATGACGTGAGTAATCCAAAACATATGGAAAGTTACACCATCAGTCTCCCAAGTTATCAAATATAACAGAAAACTTACGCAATAGTTACCTTAAGAGCAACTGTGGCTCTTAACAACCTTTCCATGCCATCTTCGCCTAACAAATTCACTTGAGAATTGGTATCCGGTATGTCCTGAAACCACAAAATCGACGTGTCATTATGTTTAGCTTGATGTTCCTAATCAAAATTAGGATTTAAGGAATAATCAACCATTTTCTAAACGAACTCACTCACACACCTTCATTTTAAGTTTGGTAAGGGGATGGATACTCCCGTTAGCAATATTTTCAGCAATATCGGGTAGTGATCCGAGAGGCCCTATGTGTGGCTCATCATCTGCAGTTAGATCTTGAAAATCCATTAAACAAACAACTGTGTTATTTGTAGGGTCATAAACATGCTGGTGTTTGTAGGTTTTGATAGCATTATGAAATTTTTTAATGTATGCCGATTTAACATCTTTGTTTTCTTGGATCCATTTGCAAGCATCAAGAACCTAAACATTTAAAGCATTAGAATTTTTGAAAGTTAGGAAAATATTGTAAAAAAACCGCATGAAAATAATATGTATTGTACCTCTAGATAATCACTTTCACATTTCATTATTTCTGTACGCTTCAGTTTCTTCATGATGCCAATGACTAAACCTAGCTTAACACCTGATATGTTTGGCAAGTAGTTACACCCACCCAACATACAAGCCTGTAGCAATGTCTCTTTTGTAAAAGACCTAAACGATGTGTGTTGTTTTAGTCTCGAAAAATCATATTCGTAATATACTTTCTTGTATTCAAAGATGATCTGTGTGGTAAAGTTCCAGGTTAGAATGAACACAACAATAACAGAGTTATGCAGCAAAAAACATTTGTAATAAATTACTTGCCTTTTCGCATCCATAGAGGATTAGGTCAGCATCCGTGGTGAGAATGACATGCACGTGTTTCTTGAACTGGAGGAACGCCAGTTGTGCATCGGCCTTGTAAGGCGCGACCACAAACTCTACCTTATCATGTTTGAGCATCTATATCAGTGAAAAGACGGTCTCATGGGTATCCCAAACATCTGGTAGATCGTTGGTTTGTTGCCTACACAAACAATCAAAGAATGCATTTGATATAAAAACTTTTCCCTTTCACACACCTTATACTTGGCTAAAGAAGATTTTCAAGTCGTGCTCCTCGATCAGGTTACTCAAAGCATAAAGTTTTGTAACAAAATCTGACTCGTGTGGACGTATGTAGTTATGGAAAAATCTTTATTGGGTGTGTAGTTAAATCAAAGTAGTTAAAACAATGTAGTTAAAACAAAGAGATTTAGCATATAATATGATAAGCAATGTATTGAAAGCTATACATATCTTTTTTAAGAATACCTATTTACACGTAAACAACTAATTATATTATTAGTATTCCCAAAGTACTTTCAAATTTTGTTCAATGCATGTAATATGACCGGTTGCCATTAAATTTTTTTAAAGTTATGTTCATTGTGGCTTGCCTTAATTTCAACCATTAATCCTTTGATTTTTTTTCTTCACTATTTTATTTAGTATGTTAGGTATATAGGTATTCTTGAAAAAGATTATTGCTTATCTATAGCTTTTAGAACTTGATTTACAAAACTTTTTGTTTTATAAAGTTATTCCATTATGTATAAACCTATTTTAAATTTATAAACCTCTCACATAATTTAAATACATTTAATTAAGAAGAGGTTCATCACCTATTAATGTCAAATAAGCTTGAAGTACATGTCCGATTAGTTTTTAAACCGGTTCATAATTTCATAAACTTATTTATAAACCAAATAATTCTTAAAAACAAGAACTCAATAACCAAATCAATGTAAACAAAGAAAAAGAAACATACGATTTTCCTTGGGAATCTGTGGTCTTCTTGACAGGTAGCTCGTCGCCGTCAAAGACTATGTAAGGAGTAAATCCGCATCTCCGCAGATAAGACACTCTGAACATAAATTGGGTTGCCAATCTGACGAGACATTCAATCGAAAACCAGAATCACCATTAGTTCTGGTAGCTGATTAGATAGATACTCAAATCTTAAATTGTTGTTTTTCGAAATATCAGTATAAAAAAAAATTAAAATATTATTTCGGCGAAAATTATATCACAAGTACCCGTCACTCAGTACGAGATGCCTGCTAGTAATGGTTAATGTATCAATATAAATCAAATTAAATAACAACGCATGACAAGATTTCATCTTACAAAAAATTTCATCTTTAAAAATTTAAGCTCCAGGAAATTAGTACTACCCAAGATGTACTTAAAATTATGATATACAGTTGAATGGTCGATTGATTGGTTATAGATCGAATGAATGGATGATGTATTTATACATGCCCATTGACGGTTTAACAAAATAATATTCTAGAATCGAGGACAATAAAAATATCGACTAATAACATCACTTTTTATGTATAAATATGGAAATCATTATATTTTATTTTTTTAAGAATATCATAGCTTTGCAATTCAAAGAAAGCTTAAGACACAGCTTGTTACTCGTTTGTTTTCTACAACTATTTAATAAAATATTACTTCGTACGTGAACAAAGTGAAGGAAATGCTTATCGTAGGTTGTAAGCGTTTCTTTGAAATTTTCATTAATTACATAAAGAATTTTTTTTCAATTTATAATAATAATTTCAAAAAAAAGAATATGGTCAACTTAATTAAATTTTCTTATCCATTGTTCACATGATTTAATTTCATTTGGTTATTAAACTTTATTTGGATACCAAGAGATTAATCCCCACTTTTTATATCTATTTTGATCTAATTGATAAGATTAAACACAAAATTAAATTTTAATCTCTTTTGGCAAACATTAATATCTCTTAAACCATTAATCGTTATGCAAAAAAATATGCCATTATGAAGAGCATTTAACTATCTTTCTATAAATAAACTATACGATACACTTGCGACAAAATTTTTTTCATTTTTTTCACCTTTTTTTCATGTAACAAATTATCATATATAAAAAATTAGCATTTAACTATCTTTCTATGAATATACTATATGATACCTTTTTTTTTGGAAACGATGTTCCGGGACTAGTATAGAGGTTGGCTACATCTAGAAATGCTTCAAACAAGAATCTCGCAAAAACTGTGAAATATCGCAATAAGGGACCAAATTTCAGAATGTGAAATTTCGTAATATCAATAATTTCGCAATAGTTCCAGATTTCGCAATATCACTAATTTCGCAATAATTCAAGATTTCACAATATATCAGATTTCGCAATATCCAATGTTTTGAATATTTCGCAATACCCACCAAACTTTTCGCAATGACCCAGATTGGTACATATTTCGCAATAACTCCACTCAACTATTCGTAATAACCCAGAATTGAAGGATTTGCAATATTCAAAAAAAAAATTCGCAATAACTAAACCCCTAGATATTGCGAAATGTTTTGGGAAGAGATTTTACAAAAAATGGATAAGATTTCGCATTAATGGTAAAAATCGTGGGTTTTTGCCAAAATCGAGCCAAACACCCCAAAATTTTGTGCTTTTGGACGATCCAAAGTAACCAAATCCCTACCACAACTATGTAGGATATTCCAAAACCACAAAAACACAAAAAAATTGGGACGTGGGTATGTTGATAAAAGAAACACGAAATCAATAAAAACAAACCACAAAACTTCAATCACCTATCTACTATAGGCTCTTGATACCAAATATTAATCCCAATCAATCCATAACACAAGATTCTAGATAGAGAAAGAGAAGAAAGTTAGACAGAGAAACTAGAGAGAAGTGGTGGAAGGTTATGACTTTAGAAAAAGAAAGTAAATGGTAACCAACACCCTCTTCCACACATGGGAGAGGGTATATATACCCACGAGATTGGTGGGCTTGTGGCTTGTTTCTTGGGCCAGGATTGGCTTTGCTTAGGATTGGAGCCCCTAACTTATACAATATTAGCTTAAAGTCCAAGCTTGGTTTTCCCGACTAACCTATTAGAATACAAGACCATTAACGACTAAGATGACCTATTACATTCTTGTTCGACTATATAAAATATAGGGCTAACATGCTTGTATACCAACTGAATGTAGCCAAACACTTCATGCAGATCTTCTTCTGATAAGATAATCTTCAAGTCTTCATAAATATCATCTTTGCCATCAAATTATGGTCTTATTGTGTCTTGTAAACATTCTTTTGCAGCAACTATGTTGTCATCTCATATGTTTTCTTCCCCTTTTTTCATCATCAAATAGGAGTCTTCTGCATATAAAGTACCTATGAATCAACAGTTCTGCTTGTGTCTTCTTACCTGAAATAAAACAGTTAACAACAAACCAATATGTATTGGCATCATGATTTTTAGCAAATCTCAGCTATCAACGAATTTGATTTATTCTTTACTAGTAAGCCATACACTCTGGAATAACGAATACTTTATTCATAAAGAATAAGGTGTATTGATAACCCTACAATTTTTGGTAAAATTGAAACCATCAACGGATTTGATAATGTCTTTACCTAGTACCGTTTGCCCTAGTACTAGCCAATTCTTTGTCTCGAAACATGATGAGTTAGAACCATATAGTTTTTAGCAAACTACCAGCTTTGAACGGATTTAAGAAGTCTTTACCACAAACCGTTTGCTTATGGACTAGCCAGTTCTTATGTGTGTTAGACATGGTGAATTGAGAACCATTTGTGAAGTGTGACTAAGAGTCAAACACTTAAGGCTCTTTCTCAGCTTCTTCTTCTTTTTCCAAATCCTTGAGTTGTTGTTTAACCATTCTGATCAATTCCAAAGCACCATTAGACTCCTCTAATACCTCTAGTTGTTGTTCCAACATTCTTTCTAACAATCTTCGTCCAAAATGATATATTTTCTCTTCAAGCATGTAATAGGTAATGTCATCCACATCCAAAGTATGTATTCCACATGATCTATAATATCTCAAGTAAGTAGGAACATGATTCTATAAATCCTTCAACATTCCATGATCACAGTTGTGTGGTTCATACATGAATTTTAACTCTCTTCCCAATAGTGATATTAACTCTCTTCCTAATGTGAAGGCTGTAAAATCGGAGGCACAAGGAAAATTAGAAGAGGGTACTATTAGTAACGATGAAAAGGCCATGAAGCAGTTCAAGATTGTGTTAGTAGAATTTGTGAAAGAGATACTGAAACCAACATGGAAGGAAGGTAAGATGAGTAGAGAAGTTTATAAAACTATCATAAAGAAAGTGGTGGAGAAGGTTACAAGTACCATACAAGGAGTTCAGATCCCGAGAACACAAGAGAAGATTGATAAATATCTCACGCTCTTTAAACCCATAATTACTAAGCTCGTGGAGGTAGTTCCTTTCATTTATTTTTAGAACTAGCGTAATATCTTATGTCTTTTTTAATTTGAGTTAATTGCATAAAAGGTTAGTGACGAGATGGCATAAAAGGCCTATATAAGGACTCCTCAACATTTGAGAGAGCCTTGTTCTAGTTTTACTCTTTAAACATTGTAATCCCTTTTTAAATTTATAAAATTTGCTATTTTTAAGAAAATTGTAATTCCTTTTTATGTTTTTGAAAGTTGGTATTGTTTAAGAGTGATATGAGTTCCATTTGATGTTATAAAGGTGTTTTGATCTTTTGGTTAAAGCACGTTTATGTTTGGTAAGGTTTTCAAGTTTGAAATAAGCTTGAAATTAGTAATCTGTTTGCTTATTTTTGTTGTACTAACCCTTATCCATAAGCCCTAAGCTCTTACAAGCTTGTTTACACCAAGCTTGTAAAAGGATTTGAGCCTTTGGTTAGGTTGTTTTCTATCGTGTGTTTAAGATCATACATATCAAGGTCTTGTTCTAATTTGAACATTAGTAGACCTTGATCCTTCTTGTTTCAAGGACCTTGGTCACTCTCTAGCTGTTGAGAGTGGTACAAGGAGCATAGCTTATCTCCTGAGGAAGTTGTGGGGGATAGGTATTGGCTCTATATCAGTTTCTGTTGAGTCCACTAGATGTGGGTCTTGTAGCCTGTCAGGAACGGTGAACGACTTCTGTAATCACAAGTCTATTCACAGAGAGACTCTATACACAATACAAGTGCGGAATAAAAATATTATAAAGAAGAACAGAATAACTATAATGACTTTGATCCTCTCTAAGGATTTCTAATATTGATAATTACTAGAATTACGTTTGATGAAGGTGTGTCTAACCCTTCTGTCTAAGGTTCCTTTTATACTACAAGGAAACCCTAATACATCATTAAACAAAACATGTAAAACTGATATGCATATCCTTTCCTAACATACTTCATGCATATCCTAACAAAATAATAAGTAAATAATAAAAGTTGACTTTAAATAAGACCAGGAGCACGACTTGCTCCTACTACTACTATGACCAGGAGGAACTACATACCTCCTAGTCTACCTATTACAATTAATAATTCCAATGGTCCTAACAATCCTCCCCTAAACTTGAATTTGACCTGTTGAGTTCAAGTTTCCTGGTAAAACGTCCAATAAAGCATGAGGACTGAAACAGGAAAAGAAACAGAAGCATCAACAAGATAAGAAATAGAAGGACCGCTGCAACAAGGAACACTAGAAGCTTCTCCAAAGCTTGAAACAAATCAGCATCGTGTTGAATCTTTACAGCAACATGAGCAGATTGGATGAGCCTTTACCAAGTAGTTGCTCGCTCTTGGGCTAGCCAGTCTTTCTGGTGGAATAAGCATCACCCTGGGAGACCAGAACCCAGCCCAACTTTTAGAACGTGAATCAATGGTGAGTGGGGGTACCCTGATGATTTTAGGCAAACCATCACAGCCGTCAATGGATTTGATGTGTCTTTACCAGAAGCCGTACCCTTCTGGACTCGCCAACTCTTAGCAATGAAGCATCGGTGAGTTGTAATCCCTATAGCTTTAAGCAAGCTATTACAGCTATCAACGGATTTGATAAAATCTTTACCAAGATCCGTACCCCCTTGGATTAGCCGCTTTTCAGTCGAGAACCATGGCAAGTGAAAACCATCCAGTTTTGGGTAACCTGGCAACCATCAACGGATTTGAGAATCACACCAGGATCCGTACCCTCAAGGTGAATCAACTCTTTCGTGTCGGTTAGACATGGTGAGTTGAGGACCATTTGTTGTGAGGACCAAGTCCAACACCAGATGAAACAAACAACCAACACAAGTGTGAATCAACAACAGGAACCCAAAGTTTGAAGCAGCAGATGGTATATTATTCACAAGTGTAAAATCCAGTATTTGTTTAAAGTATAAGCAGATATTATGTTTTTTTTAAACTATAATGAATGAAAATCACCAATCACTAAACATATTGGTGAAAAGAATTGTAGTATTAACAAATGAACAAAAACAACACAAAATATAAAAACTTACAAACCAACCATATCACAGACCAGAAGCAGCCACCTTATCAGCTTGCAAGCGAGCTTGGATCCCTTCCACCAGTGTAATGGCCATAGAAGACTCATTCCCGGAAGGGGCATTAGAAATCTGCAAGTGACAAGCAAGCATGGCCTCCATCGAAGCAATTGTCAACGGATAATCCAAATCTGTGAGCATGAACACCATAGCACCAGACTCCAAATCCAAGACATGCACACCACAACCAGCATATAACTTCCATCTCGTGATAACCGATGTTGGCTGGTCCATGCAAACACCAGAAAGAGGAGCATGTGGAGAGGAATCAAGCATCATTTTCAATTCAGCCCATATTCTTAGACCAGGCCAGGAGGACACTTCACTGGGATGAACAGGCATACCAGCATCCACAAATCCATACAATGCCATAAGATCTTTACGATCCGCCCAAGACAAAATACCTTGCAGACCGGAAGCATACCGAACATAACCATCACTGATGGTAATCCTATGAGAGGCAGTACCAGTCAGAGTCGTAGAAGGCTTAACCGTCCAACCTGTAATAGATACATGTCCAATTGGCAATTCGGAGTCACTATCGGAAGCTGCATCAATAAGATTTTCGGGATCACGCTTCTCATAGGGAACATACTTGCCATGTCTAGCACGTCTAGCCAACTGCTTGCGGATAGAGCGGCGAGGAGTGGGAGCACCTGGCGAGGATTCAGTCTTTACCTTTACACGTGCAACAGGAGTAGGATCAGCAGAAGTAGAATCAATACCTTGCCCATCCAAAGGGTCAACAGGAGCTGCACCAGAAGTAGGAATAGGCTGAGGATCAGTCACGGGTGGTGATGGTGGTGCCATAGCAGGAGCAGCAGTGGTTGTGGTAGTGGTAGCATAGGTTGTGGTGGTGGTAGAACCCAAGGATGAAACAGGAGGAGCAACCGAAGGTGAGAAGTAAGAACCAATAGGAACATCATATGTAGAACCATGAGCAACAACAGGTGGAGAAGTAGGAACCACACGTGGAGAAGGACGATAGATGAACCGCTCCGTAATAGGTGTGCTCTGATGCTTAATCATTCGTTCATAGAGCGCCTTAAGCTCATCAAAAGTCAATGCCCGAACCCGTTCCCATGTTCAACTAGTTTGGAAATAAGCAGCCGACTGAAACTTCACATACCGCTGCATCTGCTTTTTCTCCTCGGTTTTCGTCAAAGGCATGTTCTTACGTTTTTCACGAAGTTGAGCAGCAAGCGCTAACTGTTGCTTACGCATCAACACCATAGCCCGAGGAATACAATTATGCTCATTCACATCAGAACCCAAGAGATCAGTAAACTAAGAATAATCCAAGGTAAGAATAGTCAACACCCGCATCCAATCGCTATCATCCCAATGCATAGCATCATGCTGCATCTGTTCATGTCTCTGTTTCTAAAGAGCTCCTCCTCAGCCCGAGTGGCTTGGTCAATCTCTGCTTGCAGCCTTTGTGCAGCCTCCTCACCCAACCTATCCTCCTCAAGTTGTCTGCGTGTACGCTTGCGAGGGGGTGAGGGAGCATCAGTCATGGGGGCTTTCCCCTTTGGATCATGAGATGGGCCAGCAGTGGAACCAGCAGTAGTACCAGCAACATCTTGCTTTGGTGTAGGGACAGCAGCAGGAGAAGTAGGAGGAATCGGCAGATCATCATATAACTTATCAGCAAAGACAGCCTTCGCCAACAAATTCAAACCATCCTCCACAAGTTCTTCAACCTCCTCATCAGAATCAGATTGAACCACATGCTTCTTCCTTCGCCTCTGCTGTGTCTCTAAGGCTTTAATCCGGTCAGCCATGGGAAGAACAAATTCCCGGGTAAGCTTACGGTGTTGATTAAAATCCGCTTCCAAGGAAAGAACCCGTTCATGGTACCTGTGCATGAGATCAAGTAAAGAAGTAAGTGTAATAGGCTCCTCCTCTTTCCCACCAAGAGGACTTGGGTCTGGGAAGGCTTCATTGGAACCAGAAGCAATAAAAGGGTCATCATTATGAGCACGAGAACCAGAAGACTTATCAGAAGAGTGTGGAACAGGACTAGGAGGGGGAGTATCCACAAATGGAGACGAATGTGGCATTGAAGAAGGAGTAGCCTTGGAAGTGGATGGCCTTTCAACCACCACCTCCTCAACCAACTCTTCCACAACCACATTAGGTGCACCACCAGAAGGATGCTCCTCCTCCATTGGGTCATCACCTAATTGAGGTTCCTCCTCGGCTTGGTCAATCGGAGGAACAACATCAGGAGGACCTTGAGCAAGGCCCAACATTGTATCAGTAAGGGGCCTCCACTCCCCTCTAAACCCATGAGCCATATTGTAGTACACTTTAGCAGTAAGCTTAGGAGTCTCATACTCCTCTCTATCCTGAGGCAAACACACAAGTATCTGTTGTAAAAACCTAGGATACATCAAAATTTTTTTCCTAGAACCAGTACTAGACAGATTACTAACCATCCCATCAAACAAATAGCGAGAGAAATTAAATACCCTACCTTGTGCTATGCAGATTAGACCAGTAGCCAAAGGAGTAGGAAAAGCATCCCAACTCCCAGACTTGGGGCTTAAAAAATGAATCAAAAAGTGCACTAGAAGCTTCCATTGGGGGGAAAACCGATTCTTTTGGAAGTTAAACTTCCCCCCATGATTGTACCCAATAGCAACCATCCCCTCCAACACCTCAACATTGGGGATGGAAACAACACCACCCTCATATTGAAGATGAAGGGAACTTCGAATAGAAGCTTCAGTAACCACGTAAGAACGTCCATCTTTGGAAGCATGGAGTTCACGTGGACGACCAACCACAACCACAAGTTTAGCAGAATTCCAAAACTCACGAATCACACTATCATAAACAATGGGACACACAGTAAAAGCATACCTGAGGTTAGAAGCCTCAATGAATTCCAGAATGTCAGTGAACTCATCACGGTGTGGACCATCTCCTAGATAAGCGACCTTATTGTGAGCAGGTTGGTATACCAGGGCAGCCATTGATGTTGATTAGAGGGAATGGAAGATTATTTGTTAGGGTTTGAGAGAGTAGGAGCGTGTATGTGTGTGTTATGATTGTGATTCAATGAGTCAAGGGGGTTAATTGACCATAAATAAGGGTATTAGTAACTGCTCATTGACCCCTAATAATGGGGGTTGCCTTTTCAAATTGGGCGGTTAATGCAAAGTAACCACTTGCCCCTTATAACATTATTTGCAACTCCCAATTTACCAAAGTTAAATAAGAGAATATATACTAGAAGTTGCTTGCGTTGACTAAAACTCAACTCGCGTAATGATCAACACTAGGAGCAGAATATAGTCAACATAAGTCAACGAAGTGAACAGTAATCCAAACCAAGACTAGAAGCCAACCATCACTTGACAAAAAAGGATTTTTATCCACTAGAAGCCAACCAAAAACGACTAGAAGCTAACCATTAAGGACTAGAAGCCAGTCATTAAAGAAGACAACCATCGGAAGTGAGCAAAAACCTCCACTAGGAGTAACACACACCACCAGACCCATCCAATCTGTTGTTAAAAGCTACCAATATGTTAGACTGTGCAAATATATATGTACACTAAGCCTCCCCTTAGGCTTAGCCTCCCGTCAATCCTAAGTCTCAAGGATTGACCATCCCAATGTGAACCACCAAGTGGTTGAACCGAGGACCATCAAAGGCTTTTGTCAACAAATCAACAACATTATCATCCGTATGAACCTTAAGAACCTGTATCAACTTCTTCTCATTGGCATCCCGAATAAAATGGTGCCGAATTTCAATATGTTTTGTATGTTGATGAAAAACATGATTCTTCAAAATGCAGATAGTGCTTTGGTTGTCAATGAAGATTTTGTTGTTCATAAAATTGAACCCATAATCCAGCATCTGATTTTGGATCCACAAAACTTGTCCACAACAGCTAGCAGCAGCAACGTATTCAACTTCTGTTGAAGAAGTAACTATGATCGTCTGTTTCTTGCATTGCCATGAAATAAGCCTTCGACCCAAAAATTGACAACCACCAGTAGTATATTTTCTGTCATTATTAGCACCTACATAGTCACTATCACTATATGCTTCAAGAACAAAAGGTGATTCTTTAGGACACCACAAGCCGAGCTTGGGTTGAGCCTTGATGTACTTGAAAATCTTCTTCACTGCATTCAAGTTAGAAACCGTTAGAGCCACCTGATGTCTAGAACAAGCTCTTACTGCAAACATGATATCCGGACGTGCTGCCGTCAAATACATGAGTGAGCCAATCATAGACCTGTACATGTGAACATTTACCGGAGGATCTGGCTCATTCTTGAATTTGACTTTAGCAACTTCATAAGGTGTTGGTGCTGGTCTAAGAGGATCCATGTCAAACTTCTGAAGGATCTCATGAACATATTTATCTTGACTTATGAAGATCCCATCCGACTGTTGCTTGACTTGAAGACCAATGAAAAAGGTAAGCTCTCCCATAGCACTCATCTGAAATTCACCCTTCATCAGTTGTTCAAACTCATCACACCATTCCTTTTAAGTAGAACCAAACATAATATCGTCCATATACACTTGAACAAGGAAATTGTCAATGGTGTTCCTCTTAAGAAGTAGTGTTTTATCAATTGTGCCTCTCCTATAGCCATGTTTCAACAAGAAAGTTGAGAGACGCTCATACCAAGCTCTAGGAGACTGATGAAGTCCATAAAGAGCCTTGACCACCTTGTAAACTTTCTTGGGATGAAGTGGATCTACAAAGCCCTTATGTTGAGTGACATAAACTTCCTCATCAATCTTGCCATAGAGAAATGCACTCTTGACATCCATCTGAAAAACTGTGAAGCCCATATAGGAAGCAAAAGCCAAGAACAGACGAATGGCCTCAATCCGAGCAACAGGAGCAAAAACTTCAGTGTAATCAATGCCTTCAAGTTGTGTATGACCCTGTGCAACCAACCTCGCCTTATTTCTCACCACAATACCCCGTGCATCTTTCTTGTTTTTGAGAATCCTTTTGGTACCAATGGCTGTCTTTCCATCCGGCAAGTCAACTAGGATCCAAACATTCTGAAACAAGAATTGCTGCATTTCCTCCTGCATAGCTTCCACCCAACTTTGATCCTCAAGAGCATGAGAGACTGATCTAGGTTCCACCTGTGAAATAAAACAAGCAAACAAACAGTGGTGAAAGTCCGTATGATTATTACGCTTTTGATCTTCAATATAGCTCACAAGAGCATGATGATCAGACGTGGCCTTCTTATGCAT